>OY728134.1:994812117-996012117 GCA_963277665.1 Viscum album
AGTTTCAAGCATGTGGTAATAAATAAAATCCATTACATTGAGAATCTATAGTTTCCTTCATAAAGAAATGGTTGGAATTCGTGGCCAATGATGGGTTAATCCAAGTTTAAAACATAGGAAAACATGAAATATTATCGGTAAAATAACTACATGAAATAACGAGGCCCTAAATTAAAATCAAAGACCAAATTACATTACCCAATATCACAATGAACTTGAAAATTACAGCGTTAAAAGTATATTGGGATGGATTTTTTAAGATTAATGATGTCTTACAGAAGTCAACTAGACTATTCCTTCTAAAAATGTGTCAACCATCAAGTTAAAAGTAATAATGCTCCCAGAAGACATTCCAGTATTCAATGAAGGAACATGTTTCCATCACATTAATAAAACCTTATAAACCAAGTAGTATATAATGGGACGAAATTTATCTATAAGAGGTTATCAATCAACAAAATCCATGAAAATTTTATAAATTACTTTTTATAATACTCTAGTGATGTGACACTAGAACCTGTATGGTTTATCCAAAGAGAATCCCCTCACCTCCCTTATTGATGAATTATAATCTTACACTACTATTAATAACCCCTCTATATAAGTTAATGGATTTTTCAATAGGAGACTATTAGGATTTAGTTCTTTTGTTCTTCTTTGTTTTTTTAGAATTACATACACAAGACACATGGATTAAGTCCACTAGATGTGATAACAGGAAATAGAGGCAATTCAATGGTAAATGGAGATATTTGACTACCAGGATAAGTGAGGGTTGAGAATACAGTGATCATTTTATTTATTTATCTGAACTAAAATTACCTGATACAAGTATTCAGTTGGATTCAATTGATGATAGGGTGATTAAAAAACAATTGAATGATGATTCAATAGGTGAATGATATAATAATACAAGGATGGACCACTTATTACTTAATTTTGTTTAAAACCAACCATATTTACTTACTATATCTTTAAAAAGTGACCCCAAAAAATAATATTTAAATACACATGAAACAATTTCTTCTCTAGGGAAAATATGAGTCCCACTCATAATATTTTTTTGGGTATAAAAATTATTTTAATGAGTTCCCTATGATAGGAACATATCAAACCTTGTACCATTACCAAGGAGGCTAGTGTTTTTCTTAATTTTGTTTTAAAAAAATATTTTCAAATGAACAGATCTAGTTATTCCAACCCCACTAGATTTGATCCTGAGGTTGAGAGAACTTTTTGGAAAGACCCTGGACTTTAAGAAAGATAGAAAAAGAGTAAAGATATTTTTTTTACTGTTCTATTGGATGAATATCCCTCCTTAGTGTCATCCTCCTAAGAATCCACAATAGGAAGTGAAAATATGGAAGGTATTCTGTCACATGTTAATAAGACTTTGAAATAAATGTGTGCACCCAATTTCAACATTAATAACCACAAATTATAATTAGATGATGAAAAATACTATGAATATAACACTGGAATGATTAGAACAATTTCTATATTTCATGGGCTATCTAGTGAATAACCCAATAGGCACTTAAGATCATTTAAATAAGTTTTCAATGGATTTAGAACCTAAGGGGTCACTAAGGCTCAAATAAGAGGGAAGGATTTCCCCATATTACTTAAAAGAGAATCCAGGGAGTGGATCTATAAACTAAAGCCTAGAAAATTCAACTAATGGGAGGATTTATAAAAGATATTCCTCTATAAATTATTTCCTACTTCAAGGATTGATAAAATTAGGAAGGAAATTTCTGAAATCTAATAGGTAATTGGTGAAACTCTCTATGAATGTTGGGAGTGGTTCAAAAAACTATCTGCATCATACCCACAATATCCATATGAACAAAATAATGTCTTGGTATTTTTCAACCAAGGATTTATGGATGAAAACCAGAACATAATTGATGATTATTCATGTAGATTACTGATTGATAATTCACCAGCTGAGGTAAGAGAAATAATTGGATCCCAAAAAATTCTCAATAGTCTGGTACCTGAACTACAACTAGAGGAGTACATGATATAAAAAGTTCAAACGTTGACTTTTTTGAAAAAAAATTAATGAATTAACCTCCCTTTTGAGACAATTAGCTGTAAATAATGTATATGAATAATCAATACCACACCTGCTAGGGCCTTCCAACTAAACTACTCCCATGATCATTTTATTAATGGATGCCCTCAAATTCAAGGAACTGAAAGTTGTGATTCTGTGTTTCATAGAAAATTATAGAACCAATCAAGTTGAAACTAATGATTTATAACATTAACCACTAATCAATTTGTATTTGGGAGCGAGCATACTCAAAGATCACTATTTAAACAGGCTTCTAAATATCATTTTCATCCCCCCTCAATTCGAGAGATAGAAATTCCAACCACCTATAAGCTACCAAAAAATCTAACCACAAGAACCATTATTGAAGAAAATGTTGTGATAGGTAATAAAATCCCAAAATAATCAACACACTACCCTCAACACTCATTGATCAGAATTAAAATAATTAAAATGAAAATTATTCTAGCTCATGAATAAGCTAAATAATATTATAAATCAAGGATCATGAATGATTTTTGCTAAACAATTCTAAATCCTAAGGGAAATTTTAGTGCCATTACATTGAGAAGTTGAAAAGAACTGTATGGAATTGAAGTATTAACCCTAGAAATTGAAACTTTTTGTAAATATTAGTAGGAATCTACCATAGCAAAAAATAATATTAGGAGGAGGTAGGGAAATAACCATGAAAGGATAAAATAAAATTCATTTAAGATCCTAAAAAACCCCACCTACCTTACTGATAATAATTATAAAACTAAGAAGGGATAAGTATGAATCACTATAACAAGATATGAAAGAAGTTTTTCAAAAAGTAGATATTAATATCCCCTTATTCGAAGCTATTTTCTAGATTCCAAGGTATGTAAAATTCATTAAGTAGATGTGCACTGGTAGAAGGAGAATAAAAGGAAATTAATTTTTAAGACTAGGTGTAGAGACCCAAACTTGACGTACATAGAAATTACATTACTTTTTCGGAATACTTAATACATAATAAAAACAGACGCCCAAAGACCATATTAGTTTAGTGTCTTTGGAAACATGGAACATAATCTTCTAATCCTGGTGAAAGATCTTCAACATATCCCATAAAGATCTTATTTTTTTCCTACCTAAAACCTTCCTTTATATCCTAGGGGAAAAGAAAACATAAAAAGGGTGATCTCAAATGCTCAGTAAGGGTATTCATGGAGAAAATAAAACAAACCATATACATTTGAACTTAAAAACATGAACATAAAGTTTAAACATCAAAATATTGAGCAATGGCATTAAAAAGGGTAGTATGTAAGGCATAGATCATAATGGGACATCAATAATGATAAAATAGCATGGGAATAGAACATGTAATTGTGGAAAACCATTAAGCACATGATATGATTTCCATAGTAGCCAAGGCATTGCTTCCAAGACCATCATAGTGGACAAAGTCCTTTACTGAATCAGGTTTACCTGCCGTTCTAGCCCTGTATTATTGTACTGGATTTACTTTCCATTATAGCCATGTCTATATCATGAGATATAAATCATTACCCAATTAAATGGAGGTAGATATAGGTCCCACCCATCTCATAATGAAATCATTCTTACGTGTGCCACAACATAAACATAAATCATTCATCATAACCCAAAAAATAAAATGGGTTTCATAAACATCATCCCATCATAACAAAATCTATATAAAACAAATGGATATCTTTTCATCATAAGAAATTTGAAACCATGTAAATCATAGAGACATTATAATAGAAACATACACATATGAAATAATGTAATCTTAGATGGAAAATGGTTTTGATAAAACACTAGAAATGAATTCTTGAGGAAAATATCCTTTCTTCTTCAAAATCATATTCTTTTCACAATATGCCATGCAATTTTAAAAGAAAAGGATTTTGTTGAAAATAGTAATAAAATATTTTAGAGTAAGCTTCATGAAAATAAGGAGTTATGAAACCATAAAAATGTGTTCATGCCATATAAGTTAAAAAAACATTCTCCTCATACTTCTAACGGAAAAGTCAAAAAGTATGACGTATGGTAAACAAAAGAAAGATTTCTTCCATAACACAAAGTAAAAGTCAAAGATGGGTAAAAAATAATTTAAAAATACATGGAATAATATTAAGCAATTTATGAAAAATATATTTTATGGAAATGGATGAAAAATATAAACCTAGTAAATACTTACGTATAAGCAATCTCAGATAAAAATGAGATTGAAAAATTATCCCTTATCTTATGTACAATTTCTTCCATATGTGTCCGAGACTCATGTATAGTGGGTTTAAACATATTATTAACATGTAACAGAACCATAATAATATTTATGATATCATATATGATTCACTTATAACTTTATATTACCCGTTCATTTGTCAATTCCATGTTAAAGCAGCGTTTTGGGTAAAATCGTTTCATTTATCATACGTGTTTCGACTTGTTGTTCTTGATATTATTAATTATATCCTGATTTACTTAATTATATAATTTAAAACATGATTTATATATAATAGATATTCAACATATAAATATATATGATAGATCGATAAATGGAATGAAGTACACTGTTCATGGAGATGGTAGGTCGTACGTACGCATGAACGCTGTTTTCGTTTCCTTATTGAATTCAATGGAATTAAGTAAATGAAACATATATGTACATAAATACAGTATCATTATTATGTAATATATTTCATGATTATTTATTTTATATACTTTATAACCATACTTGAATGGTTAATCATGGAAAATGAATCTCATCGCGTTCGTGGAGACGGTAGTCCGCACGTACACACAGACGACAATATCATTATTTTGATATTAAAATAGTATATAATTGGATGGTATATCATATATAAATAATAATCATAATGTTATATTTATTATTTATATCATTTATAATCATTATTATACCCATCCAAATGATGAAATGTTTGAATAACAAACTACACCACGACGTGGAGACGGTAAGCCGTACGTACGCACGTGTGGTGAATTTTTCATTAATAGGATGGATAAAATAACTAATATGGTTGTACAATTTTTATAATAACATCACAGTATATAGAAGATACTAGAGTTATTATTTTAGAATGGAAACAAAAAATAAGGAGGAAGTGGAAGAAGAAAGGAACTTGAAATAGGTGGTGAGATATTTACCTCTTCTTAGGGATATTCCTTTTGATTTGATCAAAAGGGCTCCTTAGGTTGGATTTATAACTAAAGAAAGGAATCTAGGATGAAGGGAGGACATTTGAGAGGGTATTTGGGTAGGGGTTGGCTGAGACAAATGGATTTGGAGGTGCGAATTAGAGAGAAGGGGGAGTTCCCTTTTATAAGAGGGGTGAGGGGCACCTTAGAAAAAACTTAAAATATTATTTTATAATAAATTCATATTCGGTTTATAATGGATATAAAGTGTCTTATTTCGAGTATAGGGTAAGTATGGGTCTAAATACTCTCAACCAATAGGTTTTATTTATGGTTAGGTTACCATTTTAACCTTATCATTTAGATTTAACTCTTAGTTAAATAATTTAACTTTTACCGCGTTTTCTTGTATTCTTACACTATATGGTTAATAAACTTATTATAAACTGCCAATAAAACCCCAATTGGTTAATTAATGTTATATATATTATTATATAAGTATTTTGGTAGAACCTTAGATTTTTAGGACCATTATATCAATTAATAATATAATATTTGTTTTAAAAACTCTTTTATGTCAATTTTGACACTATTTGGAATTTTATTTTCTCTAAATTCATAACAGCATTATTACTTAGAAAAAAATTCATCTAACCAACCCTAATATGTTATATTAACCTATAAATTTTTTTTAATTCATAAAAATTCTCAAATTAAATTTATTTGGGTATTTACAATATCAATTATGTTAATATTTCATTAATAAGGTAATTACTGCATCATCATTGTGTCATAAATAAATTAAATTATTTAATGTCTAAAAAATATAAATAAAATACCATTATATAGGAAATATTTTTATATTTCTAATTAATATTTATAGTATAATTTATCTTATGTATTACCCTATATTAAAAATGTGTTAGTTATTAAACGTTGATTGTAACTCTTTTAACTCTTCTTTAAATAAAATAATAATAAGTGTCCTAATCTAATCCAAGTGAACCAAAAAGGTTCATATTTTATTCCTAAGGTTGTTTCTGGTAGAATTATACTTATCTAATAGAATTGGGACATGTGTTAGGGTAATAATAATATCAATTTTACCCTTAATTACCCTATTTACTTTTAACCGTGATAAATAAAAGTAAAAAGTTACTATTCCCCAATTTTTTTTTATTTTATTAAACCAAATTTTACTACTTGATATTAACTGTGTCTCTTGGATTTTTGAAATTCAACTCACGGAAGCGGTAAAATTCAGTTTTATGTAAATTTGAAAATTCTCCTAGGAGGTGGGTAAAAGACGGTAAAAAGTTCAATAAAAATTTATATATATAAAATTATTATAAAATGACTCCAATGAATTACATTGAACTTATATAGGTATTATGTATCTATTTTGACCTAAATTAAATTTAAATAAAATAAATTATTATTTAAATAAAAATTCGGTTTTAACCAATAACTCAGTGTTTTCACAATTCATCAAAAATTGAATGTTTTCAAAAAAAAAACAAAAATTCACCCCAGGCTAATTTCGATATTCTGAATCCAAAAATGAAGTCCATTTTGAAAGATAAAATTTATAAAATTTCAAGAAGTGGGTATTACTATTCATGATGACTAGTTTATATAATATTTCAATAACATATCATTGTTTAGTGAAACTCGGTATTTTATACAACGCAAGCTATCGAGGAAGGTTGCTTTTGCGTGTAAGGAAAGCCAAGAATAGCGTTGCGTATACTACAAGCTATTACGGTATTGCGTATAGTGAAAGATAATATTGGTGTAGCGTACAACAAAATACATCAAAGAAATTAAAAAGAATAATTCTCATAAAATCTCAGGGGGTTACATTAGGTAAGTTTAACACCCTAATATTTTGTGAAATATTTGTCAAATAAATTAAATGTTTTTAATATTTTTTGTTACACTAAACATTGAGTTTAGTTTTTGTCATAGGAAATATTGAGTTTAGCTTGTATTACACGAAACACTAAGTTTATTATTCCTTACACACAACATTAATTTTAGGTTATGTTACACACAAAAATATATTTTTCTTTTGTTACACACAATATTGAGTTTTTCTTGCATTACACGCAACACCGAGTTTTAAAAAAATGTGATATACTAGTAAAATACAATTATTTTATTTGATAGTTATCACTTAGACTTTATAATGGAGGGTATGAATAAGATTAAATAAAATATGAAAATATATAGTCTTAAAATTTATATATAATGAATTCTTTGGTGACCAATTAATTAGAAATTGAGATAAAAACTATTTGAAAATAAAGAGAATTATTTTTTTGAAAAACAAATTTTTTGAAAAAAACAAATTTTATCTCAATAAATAAAAAAACATTTTTGGTGAATGATTTTAATTAAATGTATATATTATATATTAAATATAATTTCTAACATTCATATCAAGTTTTATCTATACTATTGATAAGAATAAATCCAATTTTATACTTAAAAAATGTTTTTTTCTAAATAAATATTTTTCACCTTTGGCACACTTATTTTTAAATTATTTTTTTGAAAGTTTAGAAAATTAATTTGAAAAAATAAAATAATTTTTTAAATAGTCATTTAAAAATTATCGTTTTTTTATTTGTTTTTGGTTTTTATGAAATGTTTCATTTTTTTGATAAATAATGATAAATAATGAATTTTAATTGAAAACTACATTTTACTTTAATTTATTTTTAAATTTTATTAAATTTTAAAGTGGTTATAAAGTAAAAGTAGTTCAATTATGCATCTATTAATCTAATTTTTCCAATTTAAATCAATTTAATATTTAAATAGCCTATAAAACTTTGTAAACTTTTGAATTTTTTTCTTTAACAACCCGCTTTCTCATTGTGTCTATGAGTTCAATTTTAAATTAAATGTTTCCTATTATGTGAATTGAATTTGAAAAAATGGAATTAATATTTTTAATTATAAAAATTTATACTATAAAAATTGTTCAAATTATTTTTTATCATAAATAGTTAAAATTAATTATCACGATTAATTTTAAAATGAGTTATTTACATGTTACATACACTTATGTTAAAATTAATTTTACATACACATAAGGTTATTATTTAATAAGTTTAATTTAATATTTAGAATCATTAGGTATAAATAATAAAATAAATATCATTTTAATTTTATTATTATTATTGGAAATTTTCCTGAGTAAATTAAAACATACAAGTTACCACAGTAAAAACTAAAATGGTAAAATTGAGCAAACTTAAAGACCAAGGAATAACATGGTGATTTTTTTTTATTTTTTTGGAGGTTTTTCTAGGAAAAAAATTCCTCCATGAATTTATTTACCTATTTTGGATTCACATGAGGTAATAGTGACCTCCCAATAGTGTATAATTTAGGGTATTTATAAGAATTCCACTCTTTATCAAATATAAAAGGAAACTCACTCCCCTTAATTCTTCACACCTATCAAACCATTTGGAACAACCTAAACATACCAAAATAACTTCCCAAATCCTCTACCCTCATCCTACAATCTTTAGTTTTCGACAAAATCTGACCAATGAAGTTTTTTGGTGCAGACCTAAAGAGGATATTTGAAGAAGAGGTAACGTTCATCAATATACATTTTTGTTTTATTTATTCTTCCACCTCATAAAATTATTATTTTACCAATATAATATTATTAAATCCATATATTACATACACTGATATATTTTTATATTATTTAAATGAACTACCACAATCTCAAAATCATTTAAATGGGTTATGAAATCATCTTTCGTATGTATGATGGACAACCACTTAGTAAACCGTTGTCATTCATTTTTCTATTACCAACTCTAAGGGTTAGAAAAAATGATGGATTTATTTTTTATATATTATATTTATGATACTATTATTCTTATGGAAATATTTTACCACATGTACCTTCATGAATTCCATTTTATAAGAATATAATAACGTCAGTTGTGTGTTTGACGGACTACCACCTTGCGAAGGAATGTGATTCTTTAATGATTTACATGGAAGATATTAAGGATATTATTAATGAAAATATATCATATATTTGAAATAAAAATGATTATATGATTTTAATATATCATTTACCTTTATTTCATTCAATCTGACATGAAATTGGAAACAACATTCATGCGTACATATGACCTACCATCTCCATGAATGGTGTATTTTATTTTCCATCACTAAATTTTATCTATTAATCTAAAGACATATATACTAAAAAGATTTAATATTTATATCATTATTAACATTCTGGATATTATGGAACCATGATCAAATTAATATGAAAAAATAACAATTCAAAACATATATGAAAAAGAAAGTTGTTATTACTCGAAAGGTAACTTTAACATGGAATTGTTGAGAAATGGGCAATACAATGACATAATTAAATATTATATGGTATGATACATGTAATTATGGTTCTATAATATATTTATAATAAAAATATATTTATTATAAATGAAGTTCGAAAGAGTATGAAGGATGTCAATACTTACGGTAATGGATTTCTGTCTCACTTTCATTTTTCTATGAGACACATTCTATGTTCACCACATGTTTCTTCAATGTGATGTATATAATAAAAAATAATGTATTTTATCATTATTATACCTAATTTTTTTATTTACATATTCATTTGATTATCTCTATTTCACAGGGTTTAAAATTCAAAATATACCAAATCAATAAGGGATTTTTGTCACAATTTTACCTATTTGAGACACACGTTATGTTATACACCTATATTCTTTCCCTAGGGGTATATATATCCCATTTTAATTTTAATGTCATGAATTTATTTATACTCATGTTATTTTAAGTTTCATTTTATGTTATTCTTTCACGAGGCTTAAAATTCAAATCCAATAGAGTGGTAAATGTTTTACGTTACAATATCATTGTTTATTGGGATTGTTTATGACTGTGTTTCCAATAAACAAAATCCTTTAATACATATCTCCATAAAATCATAAATTTTATTGTACTCCATTAATTTCATGTGAATTAATTTTTTACCATCATTTTCCTCTCTTTATATACTCAATATTACAAAAAAATGTTTTTAAGAAAAGTCTTCTTTTCGGTCAAAAACCCTATTTCATCAAAAACCATGTTTTCTAAAAACGTTTTCAAATTTTTTTTGTTTTAAAAGTGATTTTCAAAATTCAAAGGATATATTCCTCAAAGAATATTTTAAATTATTTATAAATCATTCTTTATAATTTTCAATGTTCTTTTCAAAGAAAATGATTTTAAAAATGTTTTATGTTTTAAAAAGTATTTTAAAAAATCAAGAAATGTTTTAAATGATTTTTAAAGATTAAATTATAGTTTTACAATTTAATTTTCAAATAAAAGTATTTACAAAATATTTTTTAGAGTTTATTTTTAAAAAAGTGATTTTCAAAGAATGGTTATTTTCTTTAAGGAACATTCCATGTGATTTACCATTCAAAGTAATTTTCTATATAAGTGAAATCCTTTTATGTCACTTATTCTTTAATAGGGAAATAGTCCATGGACACAATTATTGTTATTTATATAAATTTTTTATGTTTATAATGATAATATGTTTATGAAACCTATTTATCTTCTATGGGTTATACCTTGATAAAATGCTTATGATACCTACTTCTTTTTCCTTAATTTATGCTTTGATGAAAAAGTGAAATTGTTCAGAAACCTGTTTATTTTACAAATGTTATGATATGATGAAATATTTATAAAACACATTTCAATTTATAGGTTCTAAAGTGATGAATGTTTTATGATCTTGTGGAATAGATATGTTTTATTTTCATTATTTGATGGTGTTCAAATTATAACCAAGGATGGTGGTTATGTTAAATCCAAGGAAAATGATTATGTTATAACCAAACACGGGTGGGACCTATATCTCCCACAAATTAATTGGGTAATGATTTATATCCCATGAGATAAATATGACTGGAATAGAGAATGGACTGGGCTTAGTAATAGACTTTTTCCACTATGATGGTATTAAGAGTGAACCTTGAAAACCATGATGGTTTTGGGAGTAAACCCATTCCACTATGTAGAAAGGGATTCCATTAGGGATAATGGTTTATCCTTCCCAAGAGGTTTATCCACCCATGGAATTCCCTGATAAGTTTTTTATAATGAGCCTTAACTACTAAGTAAATGATTTTCTATGCTATTGTGCATACCACAAATCCATGTCCTATGCCAATGTTAAGATATCAGGATTCATGTTCATTGATTTAATTATGATTTATTAATTAAAAAATAATAATATTTATGTTATTACTCAAGATTTTGGCCTTTTATATGTAGGTTATGATTTTCATATGTTATGCACATATTTTCAAATCCTTATTTTCATGTAATGCTTATGTATCTCCCTTATTTAGCCTTTTTGATCATATGAGCTCACTATTTCTTATGTTTCTATTCCCCAGGTTATGAAAAATGGTTTAAGTAGGGCATTTGTGTGAAGATTACTATTGGGTAAGGTCTTTGTGGGAGACATTGAGGATGTTTCACCAAATTAAGAAGAATGAGTTCCATGTTTCCAAATGAAATAAATTATTAATGTCCTCTGGCATGTGTTTATGTAATTTTTTTAATATTAATATAAAAATATGTAATATTCATGTATAAAAATAATAGTTTGGTATAGTTTTATCAAAGCGTTTCTTCAGGAAATACGTCATTGAATGGGTTTCATTCGTCGCTTTACCATTGTCACTTTTCCCTGACACTCCCAATGGTTCCCCCATCCATAGCTGGGTAGAGACCTACTTTCCAAATAAAAGTGGTCATTTGGGTTTTCATGCTGAATGAATATTATTGAATTTCATTGGTTGAGAGGATTAGAGGTCGGTCTCATTTCATCCTTTGGGGGGGATTTTTTTCTTACTCCAGGACTCTCTTATTAATTTAAGATAGCTCATGAATCTCTTCTTAATCCCAATGCAGGACCAATTAACCTAACAAATTATTATGGGTTAATTTATTTCTAATATTAAAATGATTGGGACATCTTTAGTGAATCCATTTGTATGTATTTGATATTATTCATCGCTATCTAGTAATAGGCGGTTACTCATATGATGAATCCATATTACCATGTTCTTCAGAACATGCTCCCATATGAGGTGGTGATTAATATTATAAGGATGATATTGATCCATTACGAGGCATAGTATGTATCCTAATTATCATAGGAATCAAAATCCATGTATTTTATTTAACCTATATAGTTTAACATCATGTAGAGGGACTTATATGGGTGCTCTAGGGAACCTTCAAGATCGGGTCCTAGCAGGACATCCTACGTATCCCGAATATAGAGAGAATCAATGTTTTCATAGTTAATTATTTCAAGACTTATATATTGGGGTTTCCTGTGTCATTATAGATACTCATGGTGCATATGAAATTATTACCCCAATTTCCTAAGCTCACATGATCCATGCTTAGTGTGAGAAACAAGGGATATGAAATAATAAACGTTATTTATTTGAGTAAGGGAATTTAGATACGGGGATCTCCCGGGATGATCAATATGGAGATCAAAACTTGGAGAGTGTTAGACTATGTATATTGAGTATAGAAGAAATTAGAGTTTTCATAGATCTCTTTATACAAAGGATCACACACTGGGGTTTCACAAGATTATAGAGATTTATGATGGTAGTGAGGTGTTTGTTGCATCCCACTAAGCCTACATGATCCATGCTCGGGGTGAGAGACAAGGGGAGTAGATGATCTGCCATATGGGATATGGGTATGTGACTTGTATATTTCAATAGTCCTTGGGGTTCTCGGTATAGAGCTTGGGCCTTAGTGAGGAGTCCTACGTATCCTAGTTATGGTAGGAATTAGAGTTCTTGTAGTTCTTTTTATGTTGGGGATTACACACTTAGGTTTCCTATTGATCCAGGCTTAAACATTGGGGATAGAATGTTGGATCGAATAGTCGATATAAAAGTCTATTAGATGGAACAATATAAGAGGGGGGTGAATTGTAGGTTTAAAAACCTTGAGTTTTAGTAACAAAGAGATTAGTTTAAATGAACTTAAACTAATACAAATACAAATACCCTCAATTGTATTGAATGTAAAAGGTATGAAGTATTGTAATACTAATGTTATGTAAAACAATTGTATTCAAGATGAACACAATAATCAGAGTAATACAGATATGAATGATTCTACCTTAAAGTGTATAGAACCAATCAATACAATATGTAATAGAAAGATTGTAATTGAAACAATTACAATTGAATATGTAAAGAAGAAAGGAAACAACACAAATCCCTTTCTAATACAACAGCGGAAATGTAAAAGTAATACAATTCTTTTAACCCAAAGAGAAGGGTTATCCTTTCACCTAGGATAAAAGGTCTGTCTCACCAACACCTTGGTGAGCCCTCGATACGATGATCGGCACGTCTGTCTGCCTATCCCCGGCAGCCCTCGATACGATGATCGGCACGTCTGTCTGCCTATCCCCGGCAGCCCTCGATACGATGATCGGCACGTCTGTCTGCCTTTCCCCGGCAGCCCTCGATTTTGCAGGTAATCGGCACCTCTGTCTTTCAATTACTTGAAAGCCCTCGATACGATGATCGGTCGCACAAAGCTGATGAGAGAAGTCACAGTGTCTCTCTCTAGAATCTTCGTAGTTCACAGAGTCTCTTTCGTTCTCTTCGTTCATCAGTGTGTTCTCAGCTTCAAATGACCTCCTATTTATAGGCCTCGGGTTCCAACGGTCATATTGCCTCCAACGGTCATATTGAAACAGAAAGCACGACATCGTTTTGATTAGTATATAACTAACTCAATGACATCGTTTTGTTAGGATAAGAGATATATAGAAATGTAAAACATGAGTACGATTCATATGCAGAGAGAGTTTTTGACAAAGTACCAAAACAAATAATGATCATCTGAATAGCAAAGTCAGTACGATACGATTGACAGAGTCAGTACGATACGATTGACAGAGTCAGTGCGATACGTTTGACAGAGTCAGTACGATACGTTTTGGTCGGTACGATCAACATCGTACGATACGATAAACATGATAAAAGACAATTTGTTATTTACAAACATATGATAGAATACATTTGAGATTTCCAAAACATGACATAGAATATATTTGTGATTTCCAAAACATGATGTAAAAGCCAAAAGAAGACTTTTGACTTAACAATCTCCCCCTTTTTGGAAAGCACAAACACACAAAGTAAATGAAACAAGAAATACTTATCTCCCCCTGAGTTATTGAAAACTCTTCTGAATAAGAAATTGAATACAACTAACTCCCCCTTAGGTATTGACTTTCCTAAGGATTGTATTCATAGATTTTCCTTAAGAGAATTGTAATGAATTCTCCCCCTTTGTAAAACAATCTTTGCTTTGTAAATATTCTCCCCCTTTGTGATTTACAAAAAGAAAGGAGGAATCTCGAATTGTCTGGAAGAGTTAGTGAAGTAATACAACACAATGGATAAAAGAGAAAGGATTATAAGAGTTATTACAAAACAAACAAGTTCCAAAAGAAACAAATACAACAATCATTTGTTTTCTCTTTCCTTCTCTTTCTTTATAAGCTCATGAAGCACAGCTTTCATCTTCTTGATCTCCTTCTTGTCTTCAGAAATTGATTCACCCTGAGTTTTGAGAAGCTCTTGTTGATCCGCAAAAATCTGATCTTGATTTCTGATGGTTTCCTCCTGGACTCTGATTACCTCTTCAAGAGTATCAATTCTGTTTTGCAGAGTCTTGTTATCCTTGGACAACTCAGAATTTTGATTCTTCAGTAAAACCATTTCATCTTTGAAAGATGAAACCTTTGAGAATTCAGATTGGAAAGCATTCATCCTATCTTGCAAGTCTTTCACTGAAGGAACATCGGTTCTTTGAGAAGACAAAAGGTTCAGCCTTTCAACCGTTTCTTTATCAAGCTTGTTGAAAGCAATTGCTAGCTCATTTGATAACCTCCTTATATCTTCAATAGCTAATTCATGATCATTGATTGAGCTTTCAGTTTTGTATGACCACTTGGTCATCTTATTGCAAGCTTTCTTATGAGCAACTGAGCTTTCCGAAAGAACTTTCAGATCGGATTCTACTGACAAAACTTTCTTTCTCAATTCTTTTACAGAGCCAAACTTTTTCCTTTGATTTTCAGTAATAAAATCAATCTTCCCTTCTAGCCTCGGGAAATAAGGAATTGTTTTCTCCACCCTTCTCAAAACATGAACAATGTAATCACTCTTCTTGAGAGAGATTGTATGCTCTGAATCAGTATCTTCATCGTACGATGCTAGTTCATACGATCTGCTTGAATCAACAACTGGCTGTTTCCCTTTCGCTTTTTCTTTCTGTTTTCTTTCATCTTCCACTCTGTCACTAATGACAACTACTTTATCAGACTGAGAAGATTGAGCATCTTGCTTTTCTCGAGATGACATCCTGTCCGGAGATCTTTCCTGATCGGTATGAGGAGTTTTTTGAACACCTTCGCTCAGCTTTTGAAGCGATTCCTCTCCACTTTTCTTTGAACTTTGAAGAAATTCTAACATAAAATCTCCTTCTTCTACTTCCACTTCTTCTATCACTTGTTTTCCTTTTTCTTTCTCAGGCAGACTCTGTACGATGGGCTCTTGATGCACTTCCATAGTTAGTTGAGCACTAGCATCTTCAACTGCTTTCAAGACTTTAGAGATATCAAAGTCCTGAGCCTTTCTTTTCAAAAGAGTCTTCTTTTTCTTTTCAGCTTGAAGGGTTTCTTCTACCCTTATTTTTTCTGCAAGGGCCTCAGCAGGATCAAGACCAAACTTCGGATCGCCTTCCTTTCTTTGTTCCTTGTCCTTTCTCCATTTGGCTACAACTTCCTTACTGTACCTTGGCTTCTTCTTTGGTTTTGAACTAGTTTGAGGATCAGACTTTCAAGTAACACCGGTGGATTGATTGTCCTTGGCTGGCATAGGTGCCGATTGATTTTGAGCCAATTCAGCTTCTACATCTCTGACAAAAAGTTTTGAATTTGAATCAAAACAAACATTCAGCTTTTTCATCGTACTCTTATTAATCAAAGACGGCCACAAATCCATAGGTTCTCCTTTCAAAGGAATGTTACAAAACTTCATACTCTCAAGAATGAATTTCGTAAGAATGGCTGGATACATTATTATTTGGGATTTAATCCCTCCTTTCTTGACATTCTTGATGGTTTCAAAAATATATCCCATGAGATTTACTTTCCTCATATTCACAAGATAGTCGAGCATAAAGACATCAGAAAATTTAAGGGTTTCTCTATCCCCTTTTCTTGGGACAAGAAAACCTTTCATCCATAAAGTGACAAACCGATTGTCCGGTGAAAGATGATAAACTTTCCTCTTTCCCTCATTAACAACAAACAAAGTTTTTTCAGCACTTTCTCTATTAAACGTACCAACTTCCTCTGGTAGTTTGTGAGATGGACAGAATGCATCGCCTTCTATAGAAACATTCAGAAAATGTGCCGCTTGTTTCACAGACATAGATAACTTTCTATCGTACACAGCGAAGTTTATAGTCATATCTTTGTCGAAAGAAACGGTTTTGTAAAACTGACAAACTTCATCAAAAAGAACTGGATCTTGAATATCAGGCTTTTCCACACAGAGATGTTCCCATCCTTGAAACAAAATAATCATCTTGATTGTAGAATCGTACATATCGAAAAATTCTCGGGATACTAACCTTTCTCTGTGAAAGTCTTTCTCTGTAAAAGTCTTTGAAGACATTTCGGCAGGAGTATTAGCAGAAGATTGAGACATAAAGGTTCTGCCGATGAGAAGATCGTACGATGGTTTATAGCAGGTAGAGCAGAGCTTCGCCTCAAATCCTGAAACTTCAATGTGGGTTTGGGGAGGGGAGGGGGGTATTTATGAGCAGATAGAATGAATTCATCCTTGGAATTGTGAACTAGACACTTATCATTTCTAAAATTCACAAGGTAACCTTCATCACATAATTGACTTATGCTGATGAGATTGTGCCTAAGACCTTTTACAAATAAAACATTTGAAATAAGAACTTTTCCAAGAAAAACGATATTACCTATACCAACAATCTTTCCTTGAGCATTATCTCCGAAGGTAACTTTTCCACCTTTTGTTTTGATAACCTTTTCAAAGAAATCTTTGTTTCCAGTCATATGTCGAGAGCAACCACTATCCATGTACCAAATGTTCTTATTGATACACTTCTCGTTTTCCTGAAAAAGAAACAATTAGATTTTCGGAATCCAAACTTGTTTGGATCCAGAAGGATTAGATAAAAGAATTTTAGGAATCCACATTTGTTCTGCAAAATGAGCTTTATGAAATCCTAAGGATTGAATTTTGTTAAGAGAACAATCTCTTCTCCAATGTCCACCACATTGACACTTGGAACAGAAAATGGTTTTTTGAGGAACAAAATAGTTATTACTAAAAACAGGTTTGGAATAAGTATAACCAAGACCAGAACGATTTTTCAATGGTCTAATTTGAGAATACATCCTATCAAAGTTTTCTTTTCCATGAGTAAAGTTTGACAATCACTTTTTCAAGGATAAAATCTCTGACTTTAGTTTTAAAACCAAATTCTTGTTTTCTAAAACATTTGAATTAGAACTAGAGTTAGACTCTAAAATGTTTTTCTTTGAAATAGCAGTTTCAAGATCCTTAGAAAGTTTATCTTTTTCAGATTTGACTTTCTCAAGGGTTTTCAAAATACTTTCAAAATCAGAAGTTTTCCCATCAAGATCTTTAGAAAGATCTGATACTTCTTTAGTCAAAATAGAAATTCTAGAATTTTCTTTTTCAAATCTCTTTTTGAGTTTAGAATTTTCATTTTCAAGTAACTTAGCAAATCTAGAAACTTCTTCAAAAGAAGGTAATGTATCATCTTCTGATGATGAGGGTTCATCATTTGAAGATTCATAATATCTATTATCAACATAATTTGCATTTAAAGAGACATTTGTAACAGCTTCAGCATTATGTACCTTAGCCATGAGACAATGATCTTCAATTGGTAGTTTGGCTAGAAGTCCAATATTCCTTTGTCCTGACGTCTCATATTCTAAAGAATCATCTGAGGAATCACTACCACTTGCACTCCATGTATCATTTGCTTTCAAGACTTTCTTTGTCTTATAAAACCTTTTCTTGTTTCTTTCAGAGTGTTTCTCTTTTCTATCTTTCCTCTTCAGTAAAGGACAATCAGGCCTTATATGTCCTGCTTTCTTGCATTCATAACAAGTTACCTCTGAATCTTTCCTATCTTTCCTGTCTTTCTTTTTGAATCTATATTGAAAATCTTTCTTTCCCACAATCTTGTTCATCCTTCGAGCAAGATTGGCTAACTCATTGTCTGAAAGATTACAATCACTTGAATCAGATACAACAACTTTCTTGGATTTAGACCTTGTAACCCTTTCAGGTGTTTTAGCTTTAGATGCAAAAGCTACACTTCCATTCCCATTTTTCTTCTTATTGAAATCAGCATCTCTTTTCATTCTTGTCTCGTGCTGTAGAAGAGTTCCAAAGAGTTCATCAAGAGTAATCTGGGAAACTTTTCTATTTTCATCAATAGCTGTTCTTTTTGACTCCCATTCATTTGGCATAATATCTATAATCTTATCAACAAGAGATTCATCATCAAGACCTTTTTCTCCCATAGATTGTAAGCTGTTGACAATTGTCATAAACCTTTGTTGAACTTTACATACTGGCTCTCCATAAGGAAAAACAAATCCATGATACTCTACTCGAAGCATTGCTCTCCTTGTTTCTATAACCTTGGATGTACCAAAATGAGTGACTTCTAATTTCTTCCAAATACAGTTGGCTGCTTCACATGAAGATATCTGACTATATATATTCCTGGTCATAGAACATAATAAAGTATTGTGTACCTTGTAATTCAGTTGATATTCTTGCTTCTCTTGATTGGTGAAAGTACTAACTTCTTTGTCAGGAATTTTATAACCCCCAGTAAGCATAATAAAATTGTCTACACCAGTATTGATGACGAAAGTCTTCATACGATCTCTCCAATACTCATAATCATTTCCATCAAAGATTGGTGGTCTAGAAGGATTCAGATTATCTATTGATCTGATATTCATTCCTGCCATCTAATATAACAAAAACAACTTTTCCACTTCACACGTTAGTGTAGTAAGTATTTAAGAAAGTAATAAGAAATAAAGCTAATAATACAAATCAGTGGAAAACCTCCCTTTGATACCAATTGTTGGATCGAATAGTCGATATAAAAGTCTATTAGATGGAACAATATAAGAGGGGGGGTGAATTGTAGGTTTAAAAACCTTGAGTTTTAGTAACAAAGAGATTAGTTTAAATGAACTTAAACTAATACAAATACAAATACCCTCAATTGTATTGAATGTAAAAGGTATGAAGTATTGTAATACTAATGTTATGTAAAACAATTGTATTCAAGATGAACACAATAATCAGAGTAATACAGATATGAATGATTCTACCTTAAAGTGTATAGAACCAATCAATACAATATGTAATAGAAAGATTGTAATTGAAACAATTACAATTGAATATGTAAAGAAGAAAGGAAACAACACAAATCCCTTTCTAATACAACAGCGGAAATGTAAAAGTAATACAATTCTTTTAACCCAATGAGAAGGGTTATCCTTTCACCTAGGATAAAAGGTCTGTCTCACCAACACCTTGGTGAGCCCTCGATACGATGATCGGCACGTCTGTCTGCCTATCCCCGACAGCCCTCGATACGATGATCGGCACGTCTGTCTGCCTATCCCCGGCAGCCCTCGATACGATGATCGGCACGTCTGTCTGCCTTTCCCCAGCAGCCCTCGATTTTGCAGGTAATCGGCACCTCTGTCTTTCAATTACTTGAAAGCCCTCGATACGATGATCGGTCGCACAAAGCTGATAAGAGAAGTCACAGTGTCTCTCTCTAGAATCTTCGTAGTTCACAGAGTCTCTTTCGTTCTCTTCGTTCATCAGTGTGTTCTCAGCTTCAAATGACCTCCTATTTATAGGCCTCGGGTTCCAACGGTCATATTGCCTCCAACGGTCATATTGAAACAGAAAGCACGACATCGTTTTGATTAGTATATAACTAACTCAACGACATCGTTTTGTTAGGATAAGAGATATATAGAAATGTAAAACATGAGTACGATTCATATGCAGAGAGAGTTTTTGACAAAGTACCAAAACAAATAATGATCATCTGAATAGCAAAGTCAGTACGATACAATTGACAGAGTCAGTACGATACGATTGACAGAGTCAGTGCGATACGTTTGACAGAGTCAGTACGATACGTTTTGGTCGGTACGATCAACATCGTACGATACGATAAACATGATAAAAGACAATTTGTTATTTACAAACATATGATAGAATACATTTGAGATTTCCAAAACATGACATAGAATATATTTGTGATTTCCAAAACATGATGTAAAAGCCAAAATAAGACTTTTGACTTAACATAGAAAACATTTTCCAGTACTGGGATGACGTAGAGATATAGCATTCCTGTTTAGAAGATGTCGCAAGTCCCAGTTGTCACATCCTGGCTGCCATCAAATGACCTAGACTGAAACATATGTAGGGTGTCATAAGAGCCAATATGGCATGGTTTAAGAGGTTTCTCATGTCTTGGATGACACTTATGGGAGACTCCATGAGACCTAGAAGGCATTTATAGAGGGAATCATGAGTCTCAGCTGGAGTCAATAGAGGGTGTCACGGGGGCTTGGTTGTCATGCTCAGATGATTTCACGAGACTCAGCTAATGTGAAAATGTGCTTTTATATGAGTCAGGATATGTATTCAAAGGATGTTGCAAGTCCTAGGTAATAGACCCAGAGGGTTCATGAGATTAAATTGGTGCTCGTGAGGGGACTATACGGCTTGCTTTGACATTTCTAGAGTACCCTGCTTGTCCCAGGCGACATGCTTAAGGACTGTCATAATATCAGTGTGACATGACTTAGTGTTGTTGTGTGTCTTTGGATTATTCACATGAATAACATGAGAGCTTATGAGTATGTATTTTTATTAAGTCCTCCACCTTTGATCATGGTCCTAGCTCTTGTATTGTGAGGGACTTAGTTTTGTTCAGTGTTAGTTTTCTTTGAGTCTCATGTGATCTAGTAGGATTATGGGATGTTCCTCACATAAACTGTCAGGGATCCTTCGCATGATCTATGAATGATCATACGAAGTACTTTATATATAGTACATGATTTCTTAGGATTTACACCGGTGTTTTACCTAAGGGAAAGTTTCCAATCATGTACTCTATTTCTCTAAGAAATCCACAGAGGCTGAGAGTCAAATCGGCTAGAGCCAAAGTGTATAGAGACTCAGAGTCCAACCACATAGTAGTCATCAATTTTCATGTTGGGTTGTGGGATTTATAGGCCTCACCACCCCAAATACTCTCTGTTTTGTGTGGAGTATATAGCGCAAGTCCAGACTGGATTCAGTGAAGGGGCCTAGTGCCACACAGTTTTACGAGTCTCTGTCATGGACTGATTTAAATGAATTGATTGGTTTTAAGTGATTCAGAGCCTCCATCGTCAACATGTACTTTATTAGATTATTGCTAATTGTTGAAGACTTTTTCAATCATGCAGTTGTGTTGATGGACCTCCATGTTGTTATGCTAACATGTTCGAGGGCCTTCTCAATATCCATGTTCTTGTAAAAATAAACTTGTGATACCTTGGGTGAGTTGTCTTGGGGTCTCGCAGGACTGTGCCATGGGCACTTTGGGTGCATCTCATGCCTTTCAGAAACTGTGAGCACCTATCCCCTCCTCCCTTTTCATCTCCTTTATTTTATGTGACAAAGGTTGGGAGTCATGAAAGATGTCATGAGTGTTGTTGAGGATATTTATTCTATTTTTTAGTAATGCGTCGCATGAGAAATATGGGTTGCACAAGGCTGTGCAATCATTCCATGTCTTAAAGATGAGGATGAAAATCCAAATGGGTTGAATGAGATTTCATGGTTTTTCAAGTATCACTCAGGGTGCGCCTCACATGTTACTCAGTGACTGAGAACCCCTCTCACCTCCTCCCCTTTATATCTTTCATTTTATGTGGTGATAACTTAGAGGTCATATGAGGTTTCTTAGATATCACCTAGGGATTTAATTCTTCCTAATGATGATTTGGTGCATGCGTTTTTTGACCATTTGGGGTCTCTTCCTTTGAATGTCATCCTTATTTATTTTTAAACAATTTTTTATGGTTTTTCATGCACTTTACAATTACAAACCATGCGGCTTGGGGGAACTCATTCAGTTGTCTGAGGGTGGGGACTTCGCAAGAGCAGGGAGGTTTGTTGAAGAGGCCTCCACAGGAATTACCATGGGTGATATGCCATGTTTGATCTTCAAATGACCTTGAAATTGTCATGCAATCATGAATCTCTCATAGGATTCATGAATCTTCCATCATCCTATTATTCCTTTACTTTGTGAGGAAAATAATACCCATATTCAGATATACTCCTTTTGTGATTCTGTCAATTCTTATTTGGCAGGCATCAACATGAATTAAATGTTCAGTTAGTCTTTAGAATCAAGGATGAGAAAGAATTAGTGATATCCCTAGGAATATTTCAAAGTATTTTTCTAGGGATGTCTCTATGAATAATTCTACAAATGATTCAAGTATTGAAAAATGTATTGGATTTTTGGTAATGGATAGAGTGATCATTTTCTGAGAGATTATATCATTGTGTGGATACTACAAGTGGATGATGATCTGGAACAGATATACTGAGGGGTAATAACTCCAAAATGGCTCATCGAGCTAGACTCGATGGTTACCTAGTAAAAAATAATGGGCCATTTTGTATACTTGGTTTGACACTCTCTATTGTTATTCTTTGGAAATTATCATAGTCTTTATGAACCATCATAAAGGATTAAAATAGATCATGACTATAAATAGTCTAGGATAAACCTAAGGAAACATTGATTATAAATAAAGTGTCTTGATTTAGACATCCTAAATGACTTTTCAAACTATTTTATTTTCCATTATGATAAGTGTTTATCGAACTATGCTTTATGGTTTTAGTCAATGGATAGAAATAGAAGGAATTGGGTTAACATTGAATGTGACTGAAAATTTTCTTATGAGTGTCCAAAAGGGATAATTACTTGAGTGAAGGATATTGTGATTATTCCGAATCAGTTATCATAGAACATAATCTACAATGTGAACCTTAACCAACTCTTAGACTCACCAAAGAAGACAAGGATAAAATTCATTGAGAGTATGGGTAAATAAACTAGTGAGGAATGAAGATTAAGTTTACTATATTTTAATAATGTGGGAATACGTACTTAATGTAATGTCTCAAAGGAATGAGAATAAGTTTTATGTGAGGAGAATATGAGCATAAATTTTGAAATTTCCAAGGGAAAAGGAAAATATTAGTTAACATATTGGATTAGAATATCCGTCTTACTAAGGTATCATCAATGTATAAATGTTTTAAATGTGGAAATTATGGGAATTATGAAAATTGGTGTCTTAAAGATAAATATCATAAAGGGAATTATCAAGGTTGTATGAGTAATGGTTATGTTGGTGATTATGAGGAGACATTGAATGACATATTAAATTAAAGAAGTATTAAGGAATAAAATGATGAAGCATAGTTAATGGTTTGATAAGTATGCGAGATGATTAATGTATTAATATATTGAAATTCAAGGATTATGTTATATGAATTATGAAATGTATAAGTATTTTTAAATATAAGTTTCTCATTAATTATTTATAGGAATATTTTAAATGGTACTAATGGACTAGAAAAAAATATATTTTGATTAAGGGAAAGATAACCCTAAATATGTTCCTAATGTTTAGAAAATGATGTTGTGAAAAATAGATGATTGGTATGGATAAATTAAATTGGATAATATTGATGTATTTGAAACTAATTAATGATTTTTTGAAATTTTTTTTATTGTATCCTTGATGAAGTTTTCAACATTATCAAATTTATGGAATATATTCAATAATATGTGGTATTATTCCAGGAATGAGGAAGAATGCATGTCTTAATGGATTATTATTGTAATTATGGTTATTATAAAGGTTTGACAGAAAACATGATGACAATATTCACTTGTTTGGTATGAGATAATTAAGAGATACTTAATGTTTTATGGGGGATTAATGATAATTTCATTTGTAAAATTTATTGACCTTATTTCTAATTTTTTTTTATTTTAATATTTTCTAATGGTCATAAGGTTAACCATTTGTGGAATAGTCTAACTCGAATATTGGATGAAGATTTAGAGATTAATGTATTATTTCATAATTTGAATATTTATGCAGAATTTATGCTAAATATTTTTTTAATAATAACTAGAGATGGAAGCAACAAATTATCATTCTATTATAGATCTTATAATATGTTAAAAGTGAATTTTCATGCTTTAGTCATAAAAAAATTCTTTTTTGGATATTAACTTCTCAGAGTAATTGATGAATTTGAAATTGATCGATGCACATGATGAAAATGTGCTTATAAAATAGTAATGTATCAAGTATTTATATTTATATATATTTTTAGAGAATTAAGTATTTCAAAAATATAGAAAATGTATATGAAACAAAATGTTATCCTAATACCTTCATTTTTTATTGAACTGATGGTCTTTTAAATCATCAGAAATTTATAGTTTTTTGGCCATTAACATTCCATTGGTTACTCACTTTCTTTTTAAAATAATATTTATCACTCTCTATAATTATTTACTCTTTTATTCCATGTCTAAATATCCAATTCCCACTTATGTTATCGTATTTGGAAACATAGTTACGAGTAACTTTAGGTAACCATTATGTTTCCAACTTTTCCATTTTTAAAAGAATTTTTATTATTCATTTATACAATGTGGGTTTCTATGAAGGATTTTTTCAAATGTTAAAAATTTAATGACCAAGATTATTTTCTAGGGTGAAATTTATTTTAAAGGGGTAGAATGTAAAAACTTTAGATTTTGTGACATATTTTTTTAAATAAACTTAACATTTTTTATATTTTATGTTAAACACAACACTGAGTTTAAGATGTGATACATTCAATATTGAGTTTAGATTGCATTACAGGAAACACTGAGTTTAGTTTGAATTAAATGAAATAATGAGTAAAAATTGAATTACATGCAACACTATGTTTGGCTTGTGTTAAGAACAATACTGAATTTAGCTTTCAATATATGCAACACCAAGTTTCAATGAAACTTAACATACTTTTAAAATATTATATATTAATTTGAGAGCTATCACCTAGTCATTGGAATGGAAGGTATGAATAGTATTTACTAAAAAAATAAAAATATATGGTTTAAACACGTATATATAATGAATTATTTGGTGACTAATTAATTATAAATTAAAATTAAAACCATTAGAAAAGAAAATGAATCCTTTTTTGATTTTTTGTGCGCAACCAAACACGTTTTACCTCAATAAATCAAACAAACCAATTTTGGTGAATTATTTTAATGAAATGTATATAGTATATATTAAATAAAATTTTCAATATGAAAATTATGTGTTTTGTAGATAAGAGATAAGAATAAATCTAATTATACGCTTAAATTTTTTATTTTTCTAAATAACTATTTTGTCGTTGTTGGTGCCCTTATTTTAAAATTAATTTATGGATATTTTATAAAATTAATTTAAAAAAACCATAATCATTTTTTAAATAATATTTTCAAATTTATCTTAGGCTAATGTTTTGGTATTTTTCTTAATGTTTCATTTTTTTATAGTGAAAATATTAAATTTTAATTGAAAACCACCTTTGCATTTAATTTTTTGTAAAGTTAAATTATATTTCAAATTGGTTTTAAAGTATAATTATGTTAATTATAAATTAAATAATATAATTTATTTCATTGAAATAAATTTCATATTGAAATTGGATATAAAAACCTTCGTAAACTTTGAAATTTTTCTTTATAAAAACCAAATGTTTTGTTGCATATGTGAGATAAACATTAAATTAAAATATTAGAATTATATTAATAGAATTTTTAAAATGGATTTATTTTTTTATTTATATTAATTTATATTAACTAATAAGGTCAAATTAGTTTTTTATCATAATGATTAGTGAAAACTATTAAAATTATTTTCCATGAATAAGGATAAAATGGGGGTTTGCGCGTCATATGCGCGTGCATTAAAATTAATTTTACATACACATAGGTTTTTTATTTAATAAATAAGATTTTCTATTTAGAATAATTTTTTGAAAATTATCTAATAAAAATAATTATAATTTTATTATTTAATATTAAATTACTTAAGTAAATAGAAATATACAATCTTCCATGGTAAAAACTAAAATTGTAAAATTGAGTAAACTTAGAGAAAAAGGAATAAAATGATAAAAATATGTGTTTATTTTGTGGGGTGTAGGTGAGAATAACCATATAATTAATGCAACCTAATATTGATATAGTTTGGTGGTACATGAGGTAAGAATGGTATCCCAATGATGGATACGTTTCTGTATTTACAAAAATACCACTAATCCTCAACTATAAAGAGGCACTCAATGCCCTCACCTCTTCACACATACCAATCCATTTGGATGGAAAAAAACCACCAAGATAAATTAAAGAATTATATACCATCATCCTATATTACTTATCTTGAAAATAAATCAATAAAAGTAAGGATTTTGGTGAAAACCATGGGAGGATACCCGAAGAAGATATAACATTTATCAATGAGTGTTTTCATTTTATTTACTCCTCCACCTCTTTAAGTTATTATTTTACCATGAAGATATTATAAAAATCATTTTTTACATATAATTAAATGTTTTTATGTTAATTTCATGACCTAAAAATATCTCTAATTCCATTAAATGGGTCACAAAATTATCATTCGTTTGTACAATGCACTACCACCCCGCGAACTGATGTCATTCATTTTTTCCATTACCACCTATAAAGGTTGGATATAATTGATTTATTATTAATATATTATATTTATGATATTTTTATTCTTTTTTAATTATTATATCACATATACATTCATGTTTTCTATTTTTTTGGGAATATATTGACGATGCTTCTGTGTATGGAGGACTACTGCCTCACGAAGAAGTGTAATTCATTTACACATTTCATGGATAATATTACGCATGTGATTAAAGAAAATATGTGGTATATATAACATATAAGTTACTATAAAATTTTAATATATCTTTTAAATTTATTTATTTCAATCCGACAAGGAAATGGAAACAACGTTCATGCATACATACGACCTACCATCTTTAAAAATGACGTATTTCATTTTCCTTCAATAAATATAAAGGATTACTATAAAGATATATATAATTAATAAATATGATATTTATATCATGACTAAAATTTTGTATATGATTGAACCATTATCAAATTAGTAGGACCAAAAATAAAAAAATTAAAACATATATGAAAAACAAAGCAGTTATTACCCGAAACATGACTTTGATAAAAAAATTAATAATAAACAGGCAATAAGAAGACCCAAGTAAATAGTATATGGAATGATATATGTAATTATGGTTTTGTAATATATTTTTAATAAAAATATATTTATTATATAAGAGGTTCTAACAAGTATTATGGAATTTAGAGACTTACAGTATGAGATTTCAGTCTCAATTTTATTTTTCTGTAAGACGATTAAATGTTCACCACATATTTCTTTTATGTTGTGTATAATCATCATATGAATTTATTTTATTATTATTATACCCAAAATTATTGGTATTTAAATATAAATTTTAGGATCTCTATTTTATGTGGTTTATGTTAAAAAAGTTACCAAATTAGTACGGTGTTTCTGTTTCAATTTTCCTTATTTGAGAGGTATGTTATGTTATGTACCGATATTATTTCACGAGATGTATATAGAAAACCTTTTAAATATGAAATAAAGAACTTATTTATCCTTAGTAATCTTTTATTTTTATTTTATGTTATTCTATCATGGGGATTACAACTCAAAGTAACCAAAGTGGAAAATATTTAATGTTACAATATCATCTTTTATTAGGATTACTTATGACTATGTTTTTGATGATCAAATATTAAGATACATCTCAAAATAAAATAATTAATTTTATTATCCTATTTTTCTTTCATTAGAATTAATATATTCCCTTTATTTTTATCACTTCATGCAGTTAATAGTTTATAAATAATATTTTTACGAAAAATTATATTTTCTCTAAAAAACCCTTTTCTTCCAAAAGCATGTTTTCTAAAAATTATTTCAATATTTTTTATGATTTAAAAAGTTATTTTCAAAACTAAAAGAATTTTTTTCCTCAATAAATTCTTTAATTTTCAAACTACCTTAATTTTTTATCGTTATTTTCAAAGAAAAGTATTTTCAAAATATTTTATATTTTAAAAAGTTTTTTTCAAAGATATAAACATATTTTCTTCAAGATATGTATTAAATAATTTTTTCAAGGATTTATTTATGAGTTTCCAAGTTCATTCTAAATGAAAAGGATTTCCAAAATATTTTTTAAGGATTATTTTTTAAAAAGTAAATTTCACAGAAATTATATTTTCCTCAAGTAATGTTCTATATGAATTATCATTAAAAATAACTTTCAATCTAAGATGAAATCCTTTAATTTATTTATTATTTACTAGGTATATGATCAATGGATAAAATTCTTATTTATTTTATAATGGTTTATGTTTATGTTGAAAAGATGTCTGTGAAACCCATTTCTCTTCCATGAGTTTTACCATGATGAAATTATTATAAAACCCACTTCATTTTCTGTATGTTATGCTTTAAATAAATATTGAAATTATTATGAAACCTATTTATTCTCTATATGTTATGTTATGATGAAATATTTAGGGAACACATTTCATTTCATGGGTTTTGATATATTGAATGTTTTGTTATCTTGAGACACACATATGAATGATTTTCATTATGTGATGATAATTACATTATAACCATGGATGGTGGTTCTGTTATAAACAAGGTTGATGGTTAATTTGTGAATAAAGATGTTTGGGACCTATATCCACCTATAATGCATTGAGTAAATATTTATATCTATTGGGATAGGTAGGATTAGAACATGGAATTAACTCAGATTAGTAAGGAAATGTTTCTATAATGATGGTATTGGGAGTGACCCTTGAGTACCATGATGGTTTGGGGAGTGAAACCATTCATATATATTAGTTACTTGGGGGAAAGATTACATAAAACACACACACTCCTCACACAGAGGCTGGAAGGGTAGACCATAGACGCGAAGGGATAGTCCACCCATCATGCCCAACTTATTCAGTACATGGACCAAAGGCATTGTGGGTATGAAACACAACACATGGCCCAAAGTCCCAGTACAACATCATGCCTACATCATTCCTGAATCACCGTCTTCATGAATCACCGTATGCCTATCATGCCTATGTCACCTCCTACCAGTGAAAATTCACTCCCACTCAAATTTGAACACGTGTCTTATGAATAATCACATGGTACCTCTTCCACTAAGGCACACTCCAACTATGGAATAAACCAATTCCACTATAAAGAAAGTTATGACACTAGGGATGGTGGTGTGTCCCTCCTATGAGGTGTATCCACCCATGTAATTCCTTGATATGTTTTATGAATACACCTTGACAAATATGGAAATGATTTTCTACCATTACATCTATGACACAATTCCATGTCTTATGCCAATGTTACATTCTAATGACTAATGTTCTTTGATTTACTAATGATTCATTTATTATAAACTAACAATATTTATATTATCACTCAATATTATTAAATTTTATATACATGATATAATTTTCATATCTTATGATCATGTTCTCATACCCTTATGTTCATGTTATGCTTATGTATCTCCCTTGTTTATCCATACTGAGCAATTTAACTCACCCTTTATTATGTTTCACTTCTCTGTGTTATGAAGAAAGGTTTAAGTAATATATGTTTGTGAAGAGTACTAAAGGGGAATATATTTATGGGATACATTTATTATCCTTCACCAAATTAAGAATATTGTGTTCCATGTTTCCAAAGGCACTAAATTATTACAACCCCCAAGCATGTGTTTGTGTAATTTTTTAATATTAATCTAAAAAGATGTAATATCCATTTATGAAAATCCTTGGTTAGTATAGTTGGTATCAAAGGTAATGTTCATTTACCATTTTGAAAAAATAATGAGGAAACATTAGTGAGATCCCTAGGGATATTTCAAATAATATGTATAGGGATATCTCTAAGCAAGATTCTAAGGATGAGTCAAAGTATTGAAAAATTTACTATATTTTTGATAAATAATATAATGAGTGGTTTCTATGAAATTAAATCCCTATAAATATAATACAAGTGTATGTGGATCTATAATAAAGGTAACTAGTGGTAATAATTTGAAAAAGGGCATATTACGATGGACACTATCATCACATGGTGCATGACAATGGGCCTTACTTCCACCATGTTTGACACTCCTAGGGGTTATGATTTAGATATTTGCAAACTATTTATAAACCATCATGTAGGATTAAAATAGATGAAAAATCTGAAAAAAATAGGTTAAAATTAAGGATTATAAGATTAAAAATAAGGTTTATCTATTTAAACATCCTAAATAAATTTTCATACTATTTGATTTTCCATTATGATTAGTGTTCCTTACAGCATGATTTATTGTTTTGTTCAGTTGCAGGAACCATAAGGAAATGTGTTAACATTGAATGTGATAGAAAATTTTCTAATGAGAATCCAAATGGAATAAATATTAGAGTGAATGAAATTAGAATTATTCATAATCAGTTATAATGTAACATGATCAATAATGTTCACCTTAAACAACTCCCCGACTCACTAAAGAAGAGAAGGATTGAGTTCATTGAGAGTTTGGTTAATGGAGACCATATAAGAAATAAGATTTAGTATATTATATGTTAAAAATATGGGATTTTTTACTCAAGGTAATGTCTCAAAGGAATGAGAAGATATTTTATGTGTAGGGGAGATGGGAATAGAGTAAGAAATTTCTGAGGTAAAATAAAATGTTTAGTTAACATAATGGATGGGAATATTGGTCTCCCTAAACTATTATTAATGGATGAATGTCTCAAATGTGTAAAGTATGGGAATTATATAAATTAATGTCATAAAGGTAAATCTCATAAAGAGAATCAAAACGGTTGAATGATTAATGTTTATATTACTGATAATGAAGAGACTATGAATGGCATATAGAAGGGAGAGGTATTACGGAATTAAATGATGAATCCTAGTTAATGGTTTGATAAAGATGTGTGATTATTGATATATTAATGTATTGAAATTCAGGAATTATGTTATATGAAGGATGAAATATATAAGGACCTTTCAGTATAAGTCTCTCATTATGGATTTTAAAAAATATTTTAAATGGTACTGATGGACTTTGAAAAAATAATATTTTGATTAAGGTGACTATAACCCTTAATATATTCATGATGTTGAGATAATAATGTTGTGGGTAAAGAGATGATTGATATGGATAAAGTACATTAGAGAATATTGATGTATTTGGAAATGATTAATGATATATTGGAAATGTGGTTGATTATATAATTTATGGAGTTTAAAAAACTTTCAAATTTATGGAATAAATTCAATTCTATGTGGTTTTATTCATGGAATGTATAAGCATGCATGTTTTTATTTATTTTTATGGTAATTATGTTTATTATTAAGCTTCAAGATAATATATGATAAAAGTATTCACATGTTTGTTATGTGACAATTAAGAGTTACTTAATTTTTTATGGGGGGGATTAATGATACATTCATTTTGAGAATTTAGTTACCATCTTTATAATGTTTTGGGTTTTAATCTTTGGTAATGGTCATAAGGTTAACCATTAATGGATTTGTTTGAGTTGAAATTTGGATGATCTTTTAGATATTAATGTATTATTTCAGAATATAAATATTTATGCATAACTTGTGCTAGCCATTTTTTGATAATAACTAGATATTTTAAGAATAAAATACCATTCTATTATGGATCTTACAATCTGTTAAAAGTGAATTTTAGTGATTTAAGAATAAAATAATTTCTTTTTATATATTCATTTATTGGACTAAGCGATAAATTAGAAATTGATCAAAGCATAGGATGAAATTGTTCTTATGGAATATAAAATTTTCAAGTAAGTATATCTCTATATATTTTTAGATATTAAAATAATTTATGAACATTAGGAATAGAATATTGAAAGAAAATGTTATCATAATACCTTAATTTTTTATTGAACCGATGGACTTTAAAATCATCAAAGTTTTATAGTTTTGAGGCCGTTAACTTTCCTGTGACCATACAATTTCTTGTAATCAATTATCTCTATCACTCTAAATATTTATTTAAACTTTTCTCCCATTTCCAAATATTCAGTTTCCTTTTATTTTCTACAATTATGAGATCAAGTTATGAGTTAATTTAGGTAACAGTGATGTTTCCAACTTTTCCTTTTTAAAGGAAGTTTTATATGTCATTTTTACAATGTGGGTTTCTATGAAGGAATTTTTGAAATAATAAAACTTTGATGAATGACATGAATTTAAAGTGTGAAATTCATATTATTGATGGTAGAATGTTACACCTTGAAATTTTGTGAAATATTTTTTTAAATGAATGTAATATTTTAGATATTTTTTGTTATACGCAATTATAATTTTAGTCTATGTTATAAAAATTATAGAGTTTATATTTCATTACATGTAATACTTAATGTAGTTTTTATTTCACACAAAAATAAATTTATCTTTAGTTACACATGAAATTATGTTTGGTTTTTGTTACAAACAATACTAAGTTTATCCTACGTTATCTGGAACATCGAGTTTAAAAAAATTTGTGACATAATGTTAATATATTATTTTTTAGTTTTATAGTTATCAACTAGACATTATAATGGAGGGTATGAATATGATTAAATAAAATACAAAAATAGTTTTTTTACACATTTATTTATGATGAATTAATTTTTGACCAATTAATTATAAATGAAAATAAAAAACATTTGAAAATAATGTGAATCATTTTTAAAAAAAGTATTCTTATAAAAACAAACAAAAATTAACTCATTAAATAAAAAAAGAAACTATTTCTGAATGATTTTATTGAAATGTATATAGTATATATTAAATAAAATTTTTAACATTCATCTTATGAATTTTGTAGATAAGAGATAAGAATAAGTCCAATTTTAAACTTATAAACATTATTTATCATAATAACAGTTTTTTCGCCTTTAACACAGTTATTTTAAAATTAATTTTCAAAAATATAAGAAAAATAAAGTTAAAAAATAAGAATAATTTTTGAAAAAATCGTGTGAAAATTTTCTTAGGGTGAATTTTTGGTTTTGTTTCTAAAAAGTTTCACTTTTTGATGAATAGTGGAAAATAGTGAATTTCAATTGAAAACTGCCTTTTTGTTTTATTTATTTATAAAGTTAAATAATTTTTTTAAATAATTTTTAAAGTAAAATTATATTAATTATCAATCCATTAATTCAATTTAATTAATTTAAATCAATTTTATTTTGATAGCGGAAATAAAAAACATTGAAAAATCTCGATCTTTTTTCTCTTTAAAAACCGGCTTTCTCGTTGTGTCTGTGGGATTAATTTTAAATTAACATTTTACACTTATGTCATTGATAATTTTGAAAAAAATTTCATATTTTATATTCAGAATGAAATATATTATTTAATAATTTTAAATTAATTTTTTTACCATAATTATTAGAGAGAAAAGTTAAAATTAACCACCATGATTAAGGTTTAAATTAGATTTTGTGTTTTACATGAAATTGTATTAAAATTAATTTTCCGGACACATAGGATTTCAATTTAATAAATTATATTTAACATTTATAATAAATGGTTAAAAATTATCTGATAAATTTCATTTTAATTTCACTCTTAATGGTTAAAATTCTAAGGCATGTAAAAAGATATAAGTTACCATGTTAATAACTAAAATGGTTAAATTGAGTAAACATAAATACTAAGGAATACCATTATTTTTTATACTTTTGTGTTTTGGAGGTGTGTATCTATAAAATTATTACTCAACTCTAGTATTGATATATTTTTGAGGCATATTCGGTAAGAGTGATTTCCTAATAGTAAACACTTTTGGGTATTTATAAGAATACCAGTCCTCCTAAAAGGGTTCTCACCCCCCTCATTTATTCACACCTATCAACCCATCTATATAAAAAATACTGAAAATATCACTTCCAAGTTTCCATACCCTCATTCTATAATAATTTTTTTGTGCATAAATCTTACCAAGGAAGGATTTTGATGTAAACCTAAGGGGGATACCCGAATAAGTGGTAATTTTCCTCAACGAGGGTTTTTGTTTTATTTCCTCCTTAACCTCCATAAATTATTATATTATCATGATAGTAAAAAAATAATTATATTAAATATAATTATGTGTTTTTATTTAAATTTCATGATCTACAACTATATCTAATTCCATCAAATGGGTTACAGAATCATTGTTTGTCTGCACGGTGTACTACCGCCTCACGAACATATGTCATTCGTTTCACCATTACCACATCCAACGATCGAAAAGAATGATGGAATTATTATTTATATAGGAAATTTATGATGTTATTGTAGTTATTTAATTATTATGTCACACATACCTTTACTCATTACATTTTTTGGGAATATAATGACAACACTCATGTGTACGGTGGGTTACCGCCTCACAATGCAATGCGATTTATTCAAGCTTTACATGGAAGGTATTAAGGGTGATATTAATGAATATATGTGTTAGATATTACAAAAAAATGATATTTTATTTTGCATATATCATTTAAAAATATTTATTTCAATCCTATAAGAAAATGGAAACAAATTTCATGCATACGTACGATCTACCGTCTCTATTAGCATTGTATTTCATTCACATCACTAAATTATATAGATTACTATAAAGTAACATATAATGAATAGGTATGATATTTATATCTCTGTTAGAATTCTATAGTTGATGAAACATTGATTAATGTAAAAGGATCAAATATAAAAAATAATAACATATATGAAAAACAAAGTGGTTATTACCCGAAACATGACTATAAGTTTTGATTGTTAAGAAACAGGTAATAAGAGGAAATTAGTAGATCAATTATGGTATGATATATGTATTTATGTTTCAATAATATATTTATAATAAAATTAAATTTATTATATAGGAGGTTCTAATTAGTAGGAAGGAAGTCAAGACTTATGGTAAGAGATTTCTGTTTCACTTCTTTTTCTTTGAGACATATACCATGTTCACCACCTGTTTCTTTTATATGATGTATATAATAATTATGAATATATTTTATGAAGATTATAAATAAAATTTATGGTATTTAAATATAAATTTCAGGATATCTCTTACATAATGTTTAAGGTTCAAAAGTTAACAAACCAGTAAGTGATGTTTGTCTCAATTCACATTCTTTGAGATGTACGTTATGTTATGATCCTATATTATTTAATGAGGTATATATATAAATCCTTTAACATATAATATCATGAATTTATTTATTTTCATGCTATTTTAAGTTCTGTTTTAGGTTATTACTTCATGGGTATTATAAATCAAAGTTACCAAAGTGGTAAATATTTTATGTAATAATGTCATCATTTATCATGATTGTTTATGACTATGTTTCTGATAATCACATATCATGATCAATCTCTCAAGAAACTCAAGAATATTCTTATAATCCAGTTATTTCAGGAGAATAAATTTTTTCCCTTCATTTTCCTCTCTTCGTGTACTTACTAGTTTAAAAATAATGTTTTTAGAAAATATTCTTTTGGGTTGAAAAAATTTTTTCTTCCAAAACCATGTTAAAAGAATCAAATTTTTTTATGTTTTAAAAAGTTTTTTTTAAAATTAAAAGTATATTTTCCTTAAGAAATGTTTTAATTTTTTTAAATATTCCTTTATATTTTTTCAAGGTTGTTTTCAAAGAAAATTATTCTCAGATTTTTTATGTTTCAATAAGTTTTTTCCAAGAGGAATGGATTTTTCCTCATGAAATTATTTAAATTATATTTGTTAACATCCATCATAATTATTAATGTTTTTCTTCAAAGAAAGGTATTTATAAAATATTTTATGTAGTTTTCTAAAAAAAGTATTTTTAGTGAAATGTTATTTTTCTAAAGCAACATTCCATGTGATTTATCATTCAAAATAATTTTCCTTCTAAGATTACATCCATTGATATTACTTATGATTTACGGGGGACACGATCCATTCATACCATTATTATTCATTATATAAATATTTTATGTTTATGGTGATAATATGTTTATGAAACCGATTTCTCTTCCAAGGGATATACCATGATAAAATTATTCCGAAAGCCGATTATTTTTCTATGGGTTATGCTTTGATTAAATAATGAAATGATTATGAAACATATTAATTTTACACGTGTTATATTTTGATGTAATGTTTATGAAACCCATTAAATTTCACGGGTTTTGAAATAATGAATGTTTTATGATCTTGGGGAACACATATGTATTATTTTCATTATATGACAATGATCACATTATAATAGAGGAAAATTGTTACATTATAACCAAGGGTGATGATTGTGTGATAAGAAATGATCGGTGTGATCGATATCTCCCTATAATTCATTATGTAAAGATATAAATCTCATGAGATATATATTACTAGAATGGGAAGTGAAATCATTTTAGTAAGTTACTTTGTCCACTATGATGGTCTTGGTAGTAAACCTTGACTACCATGATGGTTTGGTGGGTGAACCCATTACACTATGAGGAAAGGGGTCCCATTGGGGATAGTTGTGTATCCCACTCATGAGGTTTGGTTACCCATATAATTACCTAATATGTTTTAGAAATTATCATTGACTATTAAGAAACTGATTTTATATTATTTTTGTATTCCAAAATTCCATGTCTTATGCCAATTTTATGTTCTCATGAATCATGTTCTTTGATTTCATTGTGATTAATTTCTTATGTGCTACTAATATTTATGTAATGAATTAGGATTAAGATATTTAATATACAAGTTATATTAGTCATATGTTATTATTATGTTATCATACCCTTATGTTCCTGATAATCTTTCATATCTCCCTTGTTTACCCATACCGAGCATCTGTGCTCTGCCTTTCTTATGTTTCCTTTACCTAGGTTATGAAGAAAAGATTAGGTAGGGTATGTTTGTAAATATTACTAAATCGGAAGATATTTGTGGTAGAAATTTAATATCTTTCACCAAATGAAGAATATTGTGTTGAAAGTTTCCAAATTAACTAAACTATTATGGTCCTCAAGCATGTGTTTGTGTAATGTTTTGAATATTAATATAAAAATATGTAATATCTATGTACAAAAATCATGGGTCAGTATAGATGTTATGGAAGTGAAGGTTTATTTAACCTTTAAGAACAAGTATGAGAAGACTATAATGAGATACCTAGGTAAATTTCAAAGGATATGTCTTGGTATGTCTCTATGGATAATTCTGACGATGATTCAAAGTATTAGAAAATGTTTTTTATTTTTGGTGAAGTATAGAATGAGTACTTTCCAAGAAATTACAACATTGTCTAGATACTATAAGTGGATGTGGCTCTGGACCAATGGTACCTAGGGGAAATAAATCCAAAAATGGCACATTAAGTTGGACTCAATCGTTACCTAGTTCAAAACAATGCGCCTTTCTTTACACTTGGTTTGGCACTATCTGGTGTTATTATTTGTAAAATTGTGAACTCTTTATAAACAATCATGCAATATAAAAATAGATGATGTCTATGAGTTGAATTGAATAAACATAAAGTGTCATAGATTAAAAATAAGGACCTTAATTTAGACTTCCTAAATTATTTTCCAGACTATGTGATTTTCCATTATTATTAAATTTTCTTACACTATACTTTATAGATTTAGTCAATGGTGTAAAATAGAAGGACCTGAGTTAACATTGAACATGACATAAAATATTATGATGAATAGTAAAATTGGATAATGAATAGAGTGAATGATATTATGGTTGTTACTAATTATTTATCATGGAAAATGACCAATAATATTCATATTAACCAACATTGGACTCATCGAAGGAGAGAAGGATAGAGTTTGATGAGAGTTTTGGTAGTGAAGACCATGGATGGAAGAAGATTCCATTTACTATATGTTGAGAATGTTGGAAGAATTACTGAAGGTAATGTCTCAAATAAATGAGAGGATGTTTTATGTGTGGAGAATATGGTAATATAGTAAGCAATTTCTATGGGAGAATGAGTAGTTAAGTTAATGCAATGGATATGAATATTGGTCTCCCTAAGGTATTATCATTGGATTACTGTTTTAAATATGTCAAGTATGGGGATTATGTAAATAAATGTACTAAAAAGAAATCTCATTAAGAGAACCAGAAATGTTGTTTGAGTAATGGTTATATTGTTGAAAATAAAGAGACTGTGAATGACATATGAAAGGAAAGATGAATTAAGTAATAAAATAATGAATCCTGGTTGATGTTTTGAGGAGAAAGTTGGATGATTGAATTATTAATGTATTTAAATTCAAGAATTATGTTATATGAATCATGAAATATATAAAGAATGTTCATTATAAGTTTCTCATTAAGGATTTATGTAATATTTTACTGTTACTATTGAACTAGAAAAATTATATTCTGATTAATTGAAATGTAAGCCTCAATATGTTCTTGATGTTGAGATAATGATGTTGGGATAAAGAGATGATTAACATGGATAAATTAAATTAGATAATATTGATGTCTTTGGGACTGATAATTGATTGGTTGAAAAAGTGGTTTGTACTCTCACTGACTGAGTTTACATCATTGTAAAATTTATAGAATACAATCTATAATATGTGATTTTATTCAACGAATGAGGAAGAATTCATGTTTTCATTGATATTTATGGTAATTTTGGTTATTACTAAGCTGTAGAAAAATACATGATTAAGGTATTGATAGGTTTGATATATGATAATTAAGATCTGATTAATGTTTTTTGGGGGATTAATGATAAGTTCATTTTGGAAATTTTGTGAATTATTTTCTAGTTTTTTGGATTTTAATCTTTTTTAATGGTCATAATGATAACCATTTATGTAATGGTTTGAGTTGAACGTTGGATGCGGTTTTAGAGATTAATGTATTTTTTTTCACAATATCAAGATTTATGCATTACTTGTGCTACCCATTATGTTTTTATAATAACTATATATTAATTTAATAACTTATCATCATATTATAGACCTTACAATCCATTAGAATTGAGTTTTAGTACTTTAGGCATTATAAAATTCATTTTTGGAAATTATTTCTTTGAGTAAGAGATGAATTGAAAATTGATCGATGTAATGTATGAAATTTTTATTATGAAATAGAAATATATCAAGTTAGTATATTTACATATATTTTTAGACATTAAAATAATTCCTCATCTCTAGGAAATAGAAATTTAAAAAAATGTTATCCAAATACATTTTATTCTTTGTTGAACTAATGGTCTTTAAAATCGGCACTGATTTTATGATTTCAAGCCCCTTAACATTCCATTAATCATCCAATATCTTATGATCCATGATCTCTATCAATATAAATAATTATTTACTCATTTATTCTTTTTCAAAATTTTCAATTCTAATTTATGTTATCTGAAGTGGAAACCTAGGCATGAGTTACTTTAGGTAACTGTTATGCTTCCAACTTTACCTTTTTAAAGGAAGTTTTATTATTCATTTTTAAGATGTGGGTTTCTGTGAAGGAATTTTTCAAAAGTTAAACCATTGATGAAAAATAATAATTACAGTGAATAAATTAATTTTAAGGGGTGTAGAATGTAACACCCAAATAATTTGTGAAATATATTTTTTAAATGAATTGAATCTTTTATATATTTTGTTTCACATAAAAAAGTGATTCTAAATTGTGTTACACATAATATAGAGTTTATATTTCATTATATGAAACATTGAGTTTAGTTTTAATTAAACAAAACAATAATTTTATCTTTCATTACACATGAAACTATATATGGCCCGAGTTACCCATAATTTCATGTTTATATTGCATTACACACAACACTAAGTTCAAACAAAACATGAAATACCATTAAAACACTATTATATAATTTTATAGTTATCATATAGTCATTGGAATATTGGGTATGAATAGTATTTACTAAGCATTAAAAATATATAGTTCTCACATTTGTATGAAATGAATTATCTGGTGACCAATTAATTATAAATGAAAATAAAAACCATTGGAAAATAAAAGGAATCCTTTTTGGAAAATTTTATGCAAATTTTTACCTCATTAAGTGAAACCAAAAAATTTTGGTGAATTATTTTAATGAAATATATATATATTATATTCAATAAAAGCTTTAACATTTTTATGAGACAAGAGATAAGAATAAATATAATTTTATGCTTAAAAACTATATTATTCTAAATAGCAATTTTTTCACCTTTGGAGTATTTATTTTAAAATAAATTTGAATAATTTTATAAAATTAATTTGAAAAAATAAACTTCCTTTTTTAAATAATAATTTTAAAATTATAATAGGCCGATATTTTTGGATTTTTCTGAAAAGTTTCATTTTTTGATGAATAGTGAAAAATAATAAATTTTAATTAAAAAACGCCTTTTCATTTAATTTATTTATAACGTTAAATTATATTTTAAGTTGGTTTTAAAGTAATTTTATTTAAATTATAAATTTATAAATAAAATTTATTTCATTTAAATCAATTTCATATAGAAATTGGATATAAAAATATTTTTAAATCTTTGAACCTTTTCTTTTTAAAAACCCATTTTCTCATTTCATTCATGAGATTTAGTTTATATTAAAAATTTCCACTAATGTGAATTTAATTTGGGAAAATTTAATAAATATTTGTAATCATAATAATTTATATTATCTCTTAAGGTAAAATTAGTTTTTACCATAATTATTAGTGAAAATATAAAAATTAATTAGCATGATTAAGGTGAAAACGAGGTTTTGCGCGTTATACGTGCTTGTGTTAAAATTAATTTTCCACACACATAGGTTTTTTATTAAATAAATTGGATTTCATATTTATAATTATATGGTATAAATTATCTAATAAATATCATATTTATTTTATTTTTAATGGTTAAATTACATAGGTAAATAAAAAGATAAAAATTACCATGGGTAAAATTAAAATAGAAAAACTAAGTAAACTTAAATGATAAAGAATAAATTGGTAAAAAACGTGTTTAGTTTGTGTGTTGGATGTTTTAATTTACCAAATAATTCCTCCAATAAATTATTGGTCAATTCTGGAGGCATATGGGGTAAGCATGACCTCACAAAAGTGAATGCTTTTGGGTATTTACAAGAATTCCACTCCTCCTCAATTATAAAAGGGAACTCACTCCCCTGAATAATTCACACCTCTAAAGAAAATAGTATCAACCAAAATCATCCAAAATTACTTTTAAAATTATATCCCCTCATCCTAGAAGTTTTATTTTGGATAGAAATCTAACCGAATGAGGATTTTTTTATAAATCTAAAGAGGATACTCAATGAAGAGGTAATGTTCATCTATGAGAATTTTTGTTTTATTTATTACTCCAACTACTTAAATTCATATTTTGATATAATGATATAATTAACTCAATATATTAAATATACTTAGATATTTTTATGTTATGTTCATTAACTACAACTATATCTAATTTCATGAAATGTGTTACAAAATCATTATTCGTGTGTGCGGCGGACTACCACCTCGCGAACCCATGACATCCATTTTTTACTTTACCACCTCTAAAAGTTTGAAATAATGATGTATTTTTTGTTCATATAATATATTTATGTTATTATTATGATTATTTAATTTTTTTATTTGATATTATTTTCTGATTTCTATTTTGTGGGAATACAATGGCATCGCTCATGTGTATGAAAGACTACCACCTCATGAAGTAATGCGATTCATTCATGATTTTCATGGAAGGTGTTAAAGAAAATATGTGATATATATGACATTAAAATGATTATGTAATTTTAAAATATCATTTACCACTATTTCTTTCTATATGAAAATAAAATAGAAATAATTTTCATGCATACGTATGACCTAACATCGCCATGAAAAGTGTATTTCAATTTCCATTACTAAATTTTATTGAATACTATAAATACATATAGATAATGAATAGATATTATATTTATATCATGGTTAAAATTCATTATATTATGTAACCATTCTCAAATCAAGAGGGAAACAAATAAAAAATGAAAACAAATACAAAAAATAAAGCGGTTGTTACCCGAAACATGGCTTTAACATGAAATTGTTAAAAAAGGTAATAATTGGAATTATGTAAATAATATATATTATTATGTAAATAATATATGGTATTATATATATAATTATGGTTATTTAATATTTTTATAATAAAGTTATATTTATTATATAGGATGTTTCCATGAGTATGATGTAAATCGATACTTATAATAAGAGATTTCGGTCAAACTTTTATTTTTCTACGAGACAAAATCCATGTTCATCATATGTTTAGTTTATATGGTGTATATATTTACTATGACTTTATTTTATGATTATTATACCTAAATTAATTATTATTTACTTATCCATATGAGGATCTCTCTTTTATGGGGTTTACGACTGAAAAGTTACCAAGTCGGCAAGGGATTTTTGTCTCAACTTGACTTCTTTAAGACATATGTTATGCTATGCACCTATATTATTTCATGATGTGTATATAACACTACATTGAATTTTAATTCCATGAATTTAATTATCCTCAAGATATTTTCAGTTCCGTTTTATGTTATTCCTTCATGGGTATTATAATTCATAGTTACCAAATTGATAATTATTTTATGTTGTAATCTCATCATTTATCAGGATTGCTTATGAATATTTATCTGATGATCAAATATTATGATGAATCTCCCAATAAAATCATGAATTTTATTATCATATTGTTATTTCATGTGGATAATTTTTTCCATTCATTTTTCTATCTTCATGTACTCAAGAGTTCAAAAAAACATTTTCAAGAAAAATCATCTTTTTAGTCGAAAATATTATTTCTTCCAAAACCATGTTTTCAAAAAACAATTTAAAAATGTTTTGTATTTTAAAATGTTTTTTTCATAAACAAAAGTGTATCTTTATAAAGAAATTATTTAAATGATTTCTAAATGTTACTTCATATGTTTTCAAGGTTATTTTCAAAGAAAAGTAATTTCTAAATGTTTTATGTTTCCAAAAGATTTTTTCAAAGTGGAAAAAATATTTTAATTAAGAAATGATTTAAATGAATTTTAAATATTCTTTTATATGTATTAATGTTAATTTTCAAATAAATATATTTCCAAAATATTTTATAAAGTTTAGTTTTTAAAAATTTATTTTCAAAAAAATGTTATTTTTCAAAAGGAAAGTTATATGCGACTTATCATTAAAAATCATTTTCTATATTAGATGACATATTTTGATGTTACTAATGATTTAAAAGGGATATGATCCATGTATAGAAGTTTTATTCTTTCGCCAAATGGGTTATGTTTATGATGAAATGTTTTTAACGAAACATGTTTCTCTTCCAGAGGTTATATAATGATAAAACGCTTATGAAACCCATATATTGTTTCTTGAGTTATTCTTTATTGGACTAAAGAAATTATTATGAAACCTATTTATTTTCCATAGGTAATTTTACAATGAAATGTTTATGAAACCCATTTCATTTTATGGGTTTTGATATGATGAATGTTTTATTATCTCATGGTACACATATGTGTAATTTTCATTATGTGATGGTAGTTACATTATTACCAAGGAAAGGGGTTATGTTACATCCATGTAAGGTGATTAAGTTATAACCAAATATGGATGGGACCAATATATCCCTCCAATAAATTTGGTAATGATTTATATCTCATAAGAAATAGAGGACTGGAATGGGGATTAGACTCATTTAAGTAAGGGAATTTGTCCACTATGATGGTCTTAGGAGTGATCCTTGATTACAATAATGGTTTGTGGGTGAACCAATTCTATAATGAGGAGAGTTTTGACATTGTTTTTGTTAGTGTGTCTCACACAATAGGTGTATCTTCCCATGGAATGAATTGATATGTTTTATAAACGTGACTTTACTACTAATGAAATAATTATATATGCTTATGTGTTTTCCACAATTCCATGTCTCATGCCAATGTTATGATCTAATAAATCACGTTATTTTATTTACTTATGAATAGTTTCTTATTAAGTAGAAATATTAAGGTTATGAATCAAGATTATGATATTTTATATGCATGGTATGTATTTCATATGTTTTGTTCATGTTCTCATATCCTTCTATCCATGTTATGATTATTTATCTCAATTGATTAATATTACTGAGCATCTAATCTCACCCTTTATTATGATTCCATTCCCCTAGTTATAAAGAAATACTTATGTAGTGTATGTTTGTAAAGAGTACTAAAGGGGAAGATCTTTATGGGAGGAATTTAAGACATTTCACCAAATTAAGAAGATTTTGTTCCATGTTTCCAAAAAAAATAAACTATCACAATCCTATAGAATGTGTTTGTTTAATGGTTTGAATAATATTATAAAATTATATAATATCCATGTATAAAAATCTTGGGTAACTGTATTAATAATTTTTATTCTCTTTTCACTCCTCAAATATCTTAAAAATTCATTGTCAAGGTAATTTATCTATTACCTATAAAATTGGTGGGCTTAATTTTCCCAATGAAATGTGTGATTTGTGTTCCTTAATTAATTTAATTCTCTATTAAATCTGTTTTTCTTTAAATATATGATAACTTAAACCCAACCATGTGATTGTACAACATTCCAACGAAGAAACTACTTATCTGGTAGGTGTTCTTGAAGATTTCCTAGTTGGTGTAAAAGGTTACCCATTCCTTTTTGTATTCTACATTATCAACATAAGGGAAGGAAAATGTAAAGACCATTACACCATTATTAAAGGTAGAAAATTCTTAAAAATTACTAAAACATTCATAAATTTCAATAGAGGAACCATTTCTATGACATTTGGTGAGGATATAGAAGTTCTTAACATTATTTATGAAATAAATCATCCATAAGAAGAACATAATATTTTTACATTAAAATGTTTTTAACTACGCAATTCCTCTAAAGAGGAAATTTAAAATTTTTATGAAATAATTGAACATGTAGAAGCTTGGTAAACACCCATCCTACCTGAAAAATATGTTTTTGATAGTGAAATTAACCCAGATAACATTTCAACTATTGGTCAATTTTATAAAATTGTTGATAATTATTTTGATAAGTTATTACAATTTTATAATAATAATTCATCATTTCATGTGTAGCTAGACTACATAGAGAATAGTAAAATAAAATATCTCTAGAACCCCCACAGTTACAACAAAATTTGAAACCCTCAAGATGAAATTATTTCTTTTTAAAACAGGATAAGAAACATCCAATCATAATTTCCAATAACTTAGAACCTGAACATGATTTGTTTTTTTTTCTAAAAATCCTAAACAATAATGTTATGACCTAGATATACATTTGGATTTATTACAAGAATAAACCCAACTACTTTTATACACAAAATATTATTAGAAGAAGGATCCAAATTAGTAATGAAAACCCTAGAGAAGGATCAAACCCACTATCCTGGTTGGAGAAAAAAAGGAAGTATACCGACTCTTAAAAGATGAAATAATCTATCCCATATCAAATTATTAATGGTTGAGCCCCATTCAAATCATTCCATAGATAAACAGTTACACAATTTTTAAAAATAAAAATAATGAATTGGTACCCATAAAAATACAGAATTATTGGAGGGTCTTTATCAACTACAAGATATTAAACCATGTAACCAAGAAAGACCATTTACCCACACCCTATGTAAAAACAATTATAGAAAGACTAGATGATAAATAACATTATTATTCCCTTGATGGTATTTATGGATATTTCAAAGTTCCCATAACTCCTTATGACCAATATAAGAACAATTTCACATGTTCCTTTTCAAAATTTTCCTCCTTATGGATCCCTTTTGGTCTCTATAATTATCCATGTATATTAAATAAATGCATGATAAGTATATTCTCAGAGATTATTATGAGTTGGATAAAGGTATTCCTTAACAAATTAACTGTGTATGGAACTAAATTTCAAAATTTTCTAGAGAATTTGGATTTTTTTTATAAAATATATATTGATAAAAAACTAGTTTTGGATTTTAAAAAATTCAATTTTATGGTATAGAAAGGAAATATTTTCATCCATTTAATTATAATGTAAGTAATTGAAGTCGCTAGAGACAATGTTGATTTTAGTTTTACACCACCATATTCCACCAATTTCCATAACATTAGATTATTTTTGTTCATATTGGATTCTATATATGATTTATTAGGTACTTTAGAAAAATTACATTTCACCTAAATAACTTAATCAAAAAAGAAATTAATTTTTTAATTGATGATTATACATGATATCCTTTGACAAATTGAAATAATTTTTATCCACTTCTCCCACCAACTTCCCAAAAAATTAGAATCACACCTTGGATATACTATGTGAATCTTCTAGTAGAGCTACATAGGCCATGCTATCCCAAAATATTAATAAGATTCCACACATAATAACAAATATTTCATAAACCCTGGACACTGCCCAATTAACCTACACAATAATAGAGAAATACTTTTTGTTTATTTTTTTTATCATTATAAAAAATTAATTATTTTATCTTAGAAATTAAGGAATTTTTTTTCTAATAATGTATCTTTAAGATCATTAATTAAGAAAACTTATTCAAATCCCATATTGGTAAGATGAATGTTGGTTCAGTAAGAGTTTGAAATTGAGATTAATGAAAAGAAGGGATATGAAAAATAAGTGTCTGACCACATGAGTATTATGCCTCATACTTCTGATGTAGAACATATCCCAAAGACTTGTTTGGATGGTTCCTTCCCCAGATAAAAAATTTATTTCCTAGACCAAGTTCCCTCATATGCTAACATAGTACAATTTTTAGTTATAATAAGGGTACCTTCTTTCTTCTCTAAGAATAAAACTACTAAATTAAAATCTTAATAAAAACACTAGGTTTGGTAAGAAACTTATTTATCTAAAATGTTCAATGATAAAATTATTATAAGATTCATTATAGAGGAATAAATACATTCTTTACTTTTTTTGTCATACACTTGCATGTGGAGGCCATTTTCAACACCAAGAAACCTATAGAATTTTTTTTGAAGCCAATTTTTTTCCCTTTCATATTTAATGATTTTTATGATTTTCATAAAAATTGATCATAATTATAGTCTACTTGGAAAATTCAAAAATTATAGTAAACACCCTAATACCCTTTTATTTTTTATAAAATATTTGATGTCTGGGGAAATGAATTCATTGGCCCATTTCCCATTTCATTTTGTTATCCTATATCAAGTCGGTAGTAGAATATGAGTATTAATAGATTGATCCCAAAGACAATTGGGTTTATGACTCAAAAATTTTGATTTAGTTTCTAAAATAAAACATATTTTGTAGGTTTTGAATACCTCGAGCTATAATCAGTGACCAACGAATAAATTTCTGCAACAAGAACATAGATAATATTATGATAAAATATGGAGTGCACCCTAAAACCTTTACATCCTACCACCCACAGAAAAATGGGATGGTAGAAGTGTCTAAAAAAAAGTAAAAAAGGATATTGGAGAAGAATGTATATCCCAACTGTGAGGATTAGAGTAATAATATAGAAAATGCACTATAGTAATACAACACTTAATACAAAACCACATTAGGTATATCTCATTAATGAATTTTGTATGGTATCCATTTCCGCTTGCATTTTATGATATAACAGAAGGCCTAATGGGCTATCAAATGAGTAACCCTAGATTTTAAAAAGGTTTTATAACAAAGAAAAATTTAATTAATAGATATTGAATAATTTAGGAGAGAGGTGTGGCACCCCAAACACTTCATGGTATGTTTCTCTTAAATACATTATAGTTATAGCCTATATTTCATGAATCACTAAGCCTATATGGAAAAAAACATGGTTAATTATGGGAGATATCCATAACCTAGCCACTAAACTTAAATTTTCCAACTCTCTGATTTGAATTTTAAAAATCTGACATACACGGTTATGTTCAAGATGATATTTAGAGTCTGATAGAATTAACTTAATTTTTGATGAATAGTAACCTACCCTTATGAATAGTAACCTTCCCTTATGAATATTAACTTAACCTTATAAATAGTAATATGACTCTTATGAATGGTATCCATGCCCTTGAAGGTATAAATGAATTTAGGCACCTTAAAAATGAAGATGAATATTTTAAGTGCTTATATTTTTTGATTAAATGATTATTTTAATTAAATATTTAATTAATAATATTTATATTTTTTTTGAAAAATGGAATTCATTTTTAGATTATATACATTGAAAAATGGTTAGGGTAAATTTTTGGGTTTTTTCTGAAATACTTGAATATTTGATGAATAGTAAAATCCGAAAATTCACAATAAATGCTAAATAATGGATTAATTGAGTCATTGATGATGATATGATGATGTAAGCCCAATTAGTTTGAATTCACATGCATATATTACTATTCCTGGTCATGGAATACTCACTATTGGTTGTCTTGAGAGGAAATAATAAAATAATGATTATAATATTAAGAAAACTCCTCTCCCCTCCACTATATAAACCACCACTCACCCCCTCTTCCTCCCACTCCACTCAAGCTTCAATACTTGCCTAAATTCTTCCAAATAATCTTCCCAATCCCTCTCCTGATGTACAAGACCTGCGGTATCACCAAAAAGGTCAAAAAAAGGCCTTAAAGAGATTCTCAAGAAGGAGTACTCAAGAGGTGAACCTTCCTTCTCTTTTATTTCAATTTCTTTTAAAAATCACTATTATTTTGTTCTCCCTTATCAACTACCCTCATCCAAATGACATGATAATTCCTATACCTTATATGTACTGGATTTTCATTTTGGTAATGGAATATTTCGTCATAATCTCTCTTTCCCCCTCCTTTTATACAATAAATACAAACACCGTCCGAGATGTGTAAATTTATCACACTCAAGGAAGAAGGTTTTTCAATTTGCATTACTATCTTCAATACTGGTCATGAAACCTTTTCAATGGTTTAACCAGGTCATAGTATATGTATATTATCTTGATTAATGTTCTGGAATCTTTACACCTTAATAATATGGAATAATAATACAAAACATGTTTTTTGTGCAAAAATTGCCAAGCCAAATCCAAGCGTTTATTTTAACTCATCGAATGAGTCATCCTCATGGTATATAAACAAAATCATTATAAGATAATTTATATATTTTAAATTGCACTAATAATTTATTTTAACAATTCTAGATGTTTAACCACATTTCAAATGAACTTCCATTAATGAATACAAAGAAACAAATCATGAAACCAAGTAAGAAAATGCTTCTAAAACAATAAAATTGAATCTCTTAAACCCATCAAAATGGACATTAATTAACTTAATAAGGTTATACAATATCAATTAAATGTTAATTAGGTTCTTTAATTATTAATTAATTTAGCTAAATTTAATTATTCAGGTCGTTAAGAACAATCAATAACACCTTCGAGCATAAGGTAAGGGAATGCTTTACACAATTTTCATTCTTTGGGTTAAACGTCAATTTCATTGGTTAAATTGTTCCAAGAATATGTTTGAATGACCTATGATTTTTTTATACAGTATATCCACTTATATTTTGTGTATTTTTATTTATCACACATAAATATTTAATTGATTTATCATCACTCTAATGACACAATCTTTGTAAGGGATCCTCTCTCTCACTTTTGTTCAAGAATCTCCCCTATGTTTTACCCTTTTATTTTTAATTAATAATGATGGGGTATGTTTTCAAACCTCCCCCATACTACCCTTGTGACATATAAATAATGGAATACCCCTTTACCTCTCATTAATCCCTCGCAATAACACTCGTTACCATGCCGAAATGTTTGTAAGGGGTTTCTCATCTCACTTTCATTTCTGTGATATTTTTATTATTCGCCACATATTTAATGTATGTGGTATATATGTACCAACATTTGATATATAATAACATGGTTCTATTTATATTCATGTTATTCAATTATTCATTTGATGGTTATTAAGTTCAGGTCATATGATTCGAATGATTACGTAGTGGTAAGAGACGTTGTCTCAACTACTATTTTATTGTGACTATCTTGGTATTGTGCACCTAATAATCCTTATGTGGTGTACCTACTGACCATTTGAGATCAATTTTCATTTAAAATTATATTTACATTAAATACCCATAATGGAATACCTCTTTACCTTTCATTAAGACCTCGCAATAACACTCGTCACCATGCCAAAATTTTTGTAAGGGGTTTCTCATCTCACTTTCATTTCTGTGAGATTTTCATTGTTGACACTTATTTATTATATGTGGTATATTTATACTAACATTTGATATATAATAAAATTATTCTCTTTATATTAATGTTATTCAATGATTCATTTGAGTTTTATTATGTTCTAGTCATATGATTTGAATTATTAACTTATGGTAAGAGACTTTGTCTCAACTACTATTTTATTGCGACTAACTTTGTATTGTGCACATAATAATCCTCATGTGGTGTAACTACTGACCACTTGAGATCACTTTTAATTTGAAATCATATTTATATTAAATATACATAATCTTATATCATGGATATGTTTGTTGTGTAAACCGTATACCATTTTACATACGGTGTTTATTTGGAAAGTTTTTTTTAATTATGGAAATATTGATGAAACTGTATACGGATATTGAAAAGGCATATTGCTCTTGTATTGAATCAATGTATAAATAATTATTTGGACATGCAGTGGTGGGTGGAGCCCACTATATCCCCTCTATGAATCGGTAGGTCTCATGAGACAAATCAGTTGGCGACAAACCCTTTGAGTTTGTTTCCAAAAATCAGACGGGGTTCTACCCATAGAACTAAACTGTTTTAATGGTATTATGGTTTCATGTGACAGATACATGAAGTAAAATTAATAAGAATTATCTTTATTCATTATCAGTTATTATTATTATCCATGAGGTTTCACTATGATAAAATCTATAGATGCAGTTTCATTCTTAGTTTATTTATGAAATTAGTGTTCCATTTATTTTCCATGCTATATAGATTATGTCAGATTGACTATGATTCAATTATTATTTCATTCATGCTTCCACTATTTTTAACCCTTAGTGAGTGTTTTATCTCACCCATTTCATTCTTTACCTTCAACATGTGATGAATAGAAGGTCATTTATTGAGTTCATGTGGTTTCAGTTTTTAGTTATGTTATGCATTGAATCTTGTAACCTTTTCAATGTAATTTGTGTTACATCTATCTATCTAGTTTCTTCAAGACTACTAAACTAATCATTCCTTTGGGATTTTTCATTTTTTCTAACCATGGAAATATCACAAGTAATGTACCTAATCCAACCTAGAGAGGTCGGGGTGTTACAAGAGGCATATGGGAACTTGCAACTATATAAGGAGAAAAAAAGATCTGATCAGGAAAATTGATCCCGAAAAGAGAATTTCCAGTACGAAAAAAATTACTTCTATTTTCTTCAAGGATAAAACTTTTAAAAGGTAATATTTTTTACAAATGGAATGGACCATACCCAATAAAAAATAATTTTCCTTTTGATACCTCTGAAATAAAAGGAGAATCCTCAAGGAAACCATTCCAGGTGAACTGCTAACAACTAAAGAAGTACCAAGAGGAATTTTGGAATGAACCTATGGAGGATTCTAGACTCCTCCCTTATATGAAAAAAATAAGAAATACCTTGTTGTATATTTCTTTCATTGTGTTCCAATTATTTATTTTATCTATTTTATTAGAAAAATTCATACTAAAATTCAACTAGGATATAACTATGTGTGGGGGATGATATCAACCAGAATCTGTAAATAACTAATTTTGTTTCCTATATACAATGTCATATAAATAACACCTTTGTATGTTCTCATGTTTTTAATTATCATCCTTTCCTTGAACCTTAATTTTACCCTACCTAGTTTATAGATAATACAATAGAGTTAGAGTAAGTCATGAGTTTTAAAACCATAAGGATTTAAGTGATTTATGAGCGAGTTAGACACATCGTTTATAGAAGTTTGGTTTTAGAGATAATAGATGGAGTGTGAGTAAATGATTTTCATTGAATCAATTTTATAATTTTAGGAAACTGAAATATTGAATTTAATCTAAATTAACATAACCTATGTGATATAGAATGCCTTAATGAGCCAACATAAATGAAAATGTTATAATTACTATGAACCTAGAATAAAAATGAGAAATTGGGAAACCATCATGGATATCTGACACAAGGGAACTGGGTGTGTCTCTATAAATAAATAAATCCATCTTAATAAGTGATATACATAGTTCTTTTCACACAATTATGTCTTGGAAAAATAAATTTCAAAATTTATTTTTCAAAAACGAGTCTATTTATGTGAGGGGAATATCAAAACCATAAAAAGAGTCGCAATTGAATTATACCAAATTCAATTAAGTTGTATCAATAAAGTGGAAAAATAAAATCATTGGTTTGTGGAAACATTAGAATGAGTGATTAATGGAGGTTATTGTTATTAACATTTTTATTCCTCATAAAACTAATTCGTTCCACTCCTAGCAGGAAAAATTGATTGAATTTAAGTGAGAAAATGTATTGAATCTGAGACGTGTCATGATAATTTTTCATAGTAGATATTATCTAGTTTACTTCTTCCCTGATTACTAAATTTAGATTTTGAAAGAATGACCTTATGTTTGATCAAATTGTAATTTAATGATAATATTTTCTCAAAGTGAAATAATATAACTGTGGGGGAATGATGTGATATTTAATTATTAAAATTTTCTACCATTTATTTATAGAAAATAACCCCACATTGTAGTTTAATTCATAGGCTGAAAATAGTTTATGTTTAATTTATGAAATTGTAACTTAATTAGAAATTGTATTTAAACAAAGTTTTCATTGATTTTTACATCTTCTAATATAAATTTGAGAGATATTATTGAAAAATTATTTCTTTTTTTAATACTATGGTGGAATTCAATACTTCACTAAGAATGAATATAAACTTTTATAGGTTGTAAAATTGTTAAGGATAGGAGTGAACATGACATCCAGGACCACCATGCATACTAAAAGTGAAGATCTTATGTTTACCATATAAGAAACTATTATTTCATGATAATCCAAATTACCACACCTTAAAATTATAATGAGCACTACTCACAATCACCTACACACCTTACCACACTATAGTCTCATGGTATGTCTCCCTATCTTGAGTTCTATCACTGATTATGTTCCCAAATGAATCCAAAAATACAAAAATAGATTACTGCATGAAGAAAATTCATTTAATATTCCACTATTATCACAGTAGGAATACCTATTGTGATCCCTTTCTTTTCATCCACCATTTAATGGCAATAACATTCACCATGATCATTAGGGTAATAATTCTTCCCGAATGCTTCACCCACTTGCACTTCAATGACTTTACCTTTTATGCTTCCATTACAGACCCCAAGCCTCCACATACCCTAAAGAGAAAGATCCATATTGATTGATGATTTAATGTGATCATGATTCTAGGTGTTTGTAGACACCGAAAAAGTCTGTAACTCCTAGACGAAGTTTCGAATGGACGAAGCGAAGTCATATTAGGACTTAGAGGCCCGATCCGGAGGACCTAGAAGTGGTGCATGAAATTAAACTGCACCCGCGTGAAAAAATGTTGTTCGCGTGAAAGACTCCCGGGATTCGCAAAAAAGCACCGACGTGGTGAGCACTTTTTCATGCCCAGTTCCGCGCGGGGAAGTTTTGCGTGCCGACAGGTCCTAGCGTGAAAGATTTCATGCGCCGCCCTGTTTCTGTGATGGTGAATGCCTATAAATAGAAGGTGACCTCAACTGTTTTGGGGTTGAGGAATTCAGACCAGCTCCCATGCGCGCAATTCAGACTCTCGCGCGCGCAATATGTCTTCCTGGTAATTCCCCTTTTCGCGCAGCCTTGCCCCGGGGTTCGCCTTTGCACGCAACCCCACTAGCTTAAGTGAATTTTCCAACTCCTCCGGGTTCTTCCTTTACACGCAATCCTTGCCCCTTGCACACAATCCCCTCCAATTGCGCGCAATCCCTTCCAAATTGCACGCAGTACCTCTGTTAGGTTTCGCCATGACTTAGGGTTTGGCCATTGCCCTCGCACGCAATCCACGCCCTTTGCGTGAAATCCCCTATTCGCGTGCTATACTTCTACCCCAATTTCGGGCCATCCCGGTGTTTTGCGCGCAAACCTTCTCTTTGCGCGCAAAACCCAGTACCCCTCACCTTGACGCCCCTTAGGTGCCTCTCTATGCTGGTGCCCGATGTCTTCCATACTGGGCATGCACACCATTAATTATTTTCCCGTACGACCTTCCAGGATCATACAAAGTAACCTCAAGGTCCCTTGGGCGGTGTTTCCTGTTGCATTGCTTTGCCTGATGCTTCTTCACATAGGCACGCTAACGACTATTGCTTCTTCGCATAACCACGCTAACATGGACCCCTCGATGGTTCACCCTATGGCCCCCCTTCACTATGGCCTTGCCCATGCCTTCCCTCCCACAAGGGGTAGAGGGTGTTGGGCATGTAAGCCCTAGGGGTGTGGAGTAAACCCACCTCATCTGAGCTGCAGGACGTTAAACTGCCAAGCACCTCGTCCTTAACACATGACGTTAAACTATTATCCGACCTCGTGCCTCACACGCTGGGTCCACTCGGCTCGGACATTCTTTACACATATCGTCTCCACGGGAATAGAATCTTCCTCGCATGGAATGATATCCTCCTTTTGAAGTGGATTTTGTCCACGGGGGAAGGGCTGCCTCAGAGCATAAGCCCCTAGCCTCTCTTGCGGAAGGTTGCACCCATGCACCTCCGTACTTCCCCACTACCAAGGCCAGTGGAGGGCATGATAGGGAACGAGGAATCTCCTCTGTTTGGTCCCAAATCCCTCTCCCTCTATGCTTTGTCGCACCACGGGCCTCCATCCAGGAGTAAGCCCCGACACCAAGGGCCACTAACCACACGTAAGCCCCTGTTTCCTCTTTGGTTCGCTCAACGCATAAGCCCCTTTCCACTTCTCACGGACGCACCCTTTGTGACGTGATCAGCTGGTCCTTTCCTCCTCTTGTTTCTCACACCGAGCATGAATCACATGGGCATAGAGCGACCATCGACCATGAAATCCTCCCATGGGCTGCCTCAGAGCGTAATCCCCATCCCAGCAAACTACATGGACTTTGATCCATGCCAACGCATGGTAAATAGGAAGCCTCCCCGAGGTTCAACCCCACCACCTGGTCGTTCCAACTTTTTCACATCGGTTCGCCAAACACTTTGGGCTGCCTCAGAGCGTATGCCCCAAATTGCCCGTCCCTCATGATGTTAAACTCTATTCCCTCGTCCCGCATGACGTTAAACTGTATGCCCCATCCCGTATGACGTTAAACTGTATGCCCTCGTCCCACATGACGTTAAACTGTATGCCCTCATCCCGCATGATGTTAAACTGTATGACCTTGTCCCGCATGACGTTAAACTCTATGCCATCGTCCCGCATGACGTTAAACGGTATTCCCCGAACTACATGGACTTTGATCCATGCTAACGCATGGTATGTAGGAAGCCTCCACGAGGTTCAAGCCCCTCACTCAGTTGTTCCGACCCCTCTACGTCGGTTCACAACCACCGTTATGGGCCGCCTCAGAGCGTAATCCCCATACCCACCATCATGGGCTACCTCAGAGCGTAAGCCCCATACCTCACACCCACGTCTCATCCTGACCTCTCCCTCAAGCCCACGTGCCTTGGGAAGCTCATGCCCTTTCCCGTAGATCTTACTTCCTCCAGGCACCAATCCATGCGTTCATTCTCATGGGCTGCCTCTTCAGGTGTCCCACCGTATCACTGAACTATGCGGACTTTGATTCCCTGCCATGGGAATATGTAGGAAGACTCCATGAGGTTCAATCCCGTCACTCCATCACCCACCCTGATCCTTACCCGGGTCGCCACATCTCGGTGGTATCATGCCACCTCATTCCACTCCACATTATCTGGGAAGCCGCCCACGTGCTGGCCCCAACATCGGTGTTCCCCCTAGGGGGTCCTTCAATCTGATCCACTCTTAGTGTTCCGATCAGTCCGATCTGTCTCTGCCAGACGTTAAACTCACGGCATACCCCGTGTTAAACATGGGAAGCTGAGGAAAACCTCAGATGGTACAAAATTCCCCACATTCTATGTGGGATGCCTCGGGCTTCTGCGCCCTCGAGAAGCTCTATAATAAGGGACAAAAGACAGACATGCCAATCCCCCAGCATCAAGGCGCGCTAATGACACCCCAGCGTGACCTCACCGAAGGATGCTACCCCGACCAAACCCCTTGGAGTGTCTCGATGGAAGAAGCGTATTTAACTGGAATCCATGCAGATATGGCATCGGGAATGAGCTTCATGAACCCGTCTTAAATCTATGAGGGAGACTCGGACTAGGTGATGAGCTCCGAGGAGGAATCCACAGAAGGAAGAACCGACATCCCATTATCCTGGTTTCGATTAAGGAGCAAACGTCCCTGAACAAGGAATGAATGCCGCCCACCTTTGGAGAGCGGGAATGCAGGGCCTCAAGCCCCGCGTCCTCCCCCACGTGACGGATGCACGCACGCCCCAACGTAAAAGCGTCAGAAATAGAAAACGGTGAACCCGGCGTGAAGCTCTTCTCCTCAATATAGGGACTAGTAGCGTTTGGGGTGTCAGAAGATTAGCATGTCACCAGGTCCAGTCACCTAGCACCGGGATGTGAAACCCACCAGGGGTTTAGGCAGTCAGGACATTGATCACTCCGTTCTGCGAAGTCGTCAGCATGGATCCCTCTTACCGACCACGGAAGATGGAATGGTGCCGGGCTATTGGTTGTCAATTTCTCTTTTTTTCTTTTAGCGCTAATGGGTTCATCTCCCTGCTTCTAGGAATTAGATCACTGCATCCGGAGCTCGATCACCACCTGCCCACTGGCGTAGGGGCAGGGGCAGTACCAACATGGCCACCCCACGTGGCCTCGCCTTTTCCATAGATGCTCTGACTCCAAGTGTCGCGACTGCCGGGCACTCACGCACCCTCTCCCCATCAGAGATCATCCAACGAAGGGTGGTCTACGACCTAGTTCATAGGTACGAGGAGTAAGGGGTAATCCCCACCAGGGGCATGGCCCATTTGGATCTAGAGGTAGCTGCGCCTCACCACCATCCCTTCCCCCGAGGGCCGCCCCGAGAGCCATTGCTCCCCACTCCGACGTTCAACCGTTTTGGGAGCCTATCCCCCGAGCACCTTGACACCTCCCTTCCCTACGCCGATGAGGTAGGGGATGTACAGGTTCACTTGATCAGAGACCCGTTCCAGGGGTTCAAGACAAGGGCCTCCACTAGGCTGCATCGACACCGCCTCCCGACTCCCCAGACCGAGGAGCAAGCAATCTCTGTTCTCGCACCCCGAGCTCTAACCCATCTGACCCAACGCCAGCGTCGGGCACGAGCTGAAGAGAATGCCTGCCCTGGGGCACCAACATCAGCAACCACTGTGGCCCGATCCGCTGCTGACTCCTATTATCAGACCCCCACATATGCTGAGTAGGGTTAGTTACATGACCGACCCAGATCGAGGCCCCGACCGCCCTGCAGGCAGGTTGGGTTGACTCTCCCGGTCACTGGTACAGGCAACGGCCACCGTGAGACAATTCACGGTAGTTCCATCCAGCATGAAGGCCCACTCCATTCCACTGATTTGGAAAGAAAAATACTTCCCTGTGACAACTACGCTCCGGGTATGGCTCTTTCCAGTGCCCACTGCACAGGGTACGAGGTCACTTCCCCTGTCGCTAGCCCTGCGTATGGAGCCGTTGCATGTCCGGTCGCTCACCCACATGGAGGTCCTCCCCATGTCCCTTTCGACATCTATCCCGGTGCTTCTCGCACCCCGACCTTCAGTCCTCTCTGCCCCAGCACTATTGCAGCCAGAGGAATCCATGAAGGAGATCAGCCCTGCCCTGAGGAGCCACCCAGGGACAAGAAGGCGGGATATTTTCGCCGTAAGAGGGATGTCAGGGAAGTCCGGATGGAAACCAAACCAGTCCATTTCTCGGACTCTGAGGCAGAGTACGACTTAGCAATGGATCCCTCTCACCAGTCTTATGAGTCAAGGGAAAGGGCGGGGACATGCTGCATCAGCCTCGTACTCCTCGAATGTGATATCCGTACGATACCCACCTCCCTCCAGAGGTATATCCAGGAGGACGAGGACTTGGCGTACTCCCAGGGGTCAAACTTGCAGTTACCGTTGGCCTCCCCGGAAGCACCTTCCACCTCTGTCAGAGAGGGGGGAGAACTTTTCTGGGGACCGACGGAAGAGTCGCGACATGACACACCCTCGGTAAGCACCAACACTGTGATAGGAGGCCAATTCGGCGACCCATCATATCGCAACGTGGCATCCAGGACACTGCAGCCCTTGGAGGATGACTTCGGGATCGGCGTCCAGTCGGCCTGCTCGCCGTATTCTCCGCCGGCCAGCCCACTGGCCCTGTGGCCTACCTCGGTACCACTGCCAGTTCCCCGTCCATTCTCGGTTGATGAGCAGGGGAAGCAAGGGTTGGATCCCGAACAAGAGCCGTGGAGCTTCTGGACCATCCTCACAGCAGGACACTTCCCTGAGAAGTTTTGGCAGATCGCAGGATCGGATTTTGATATGCCAGAGTTGCTCACCCAGAAAGAGTTTGAATGTTTCCGCCAGACTCTCCGGGTGACTCACTCCCGTCTTCTCCATCAGCTAGCGCCTTATCCTAGGAGTCAAGCACATCTCGAGGATATTGACGAGCAGTGCCATCAGGTCAACTTGGCCGCGCTCCCCGTGGTTCGGCACCCCAAGTCACTTGGCCACCACATGGCCCTCCAGCAACAATGCATCCAGAGTTTTCAATTGCTCTGCAAAGTTATCGAGAAGGCCACCCCCATGTGCACGTCCGTGGATGGGGGATGTACACTGCCCATCTATTCAGTATGACTCACCGATAACCCGAATCACTGGGCAGCTCTGAAGGAATACCGCCAAGGGCAGTGGCGGCCAACATGGCAGACCTTTCGGGTGAGGGAAACGGTGTGGAACTCCTCGGTGGGGACTCAACCCCTGAGGACAAGCCGCTACTGGACCCATCTGGGATGATTACTCACCAACAGAGGAGACTCTTGGGTCTCCCCACACCCAACGAGGCATTAACACTGAGCCGAAACATCGGCAAGGGTAAAGAGCATGTCGGGGCTGTCAAGATCGCCGACCCATCTTCCTTGGTACAAAAGGCAGAGGAAGATCCCGAGAAGGGCACGCTATTCCAACAACTTGCTGAGAAAAAGAGGCTGGTTGATGAGCTCTTCGCCGAACGTATTGCAGAGCGGCGACCTGACTACGGTGATCCTAGGCCAGGACAGCAGGGGCAAGAGCAACTACCCCTTGATGAGGTTCTCTCGGGCAACAGCGATCATGCCGTGTTCGCCGACAGAGGAGAGGCTGGAGTTCATGTCAAGAGGGCGCGATACGTTTTACCGAACCCTCCTGAGTGGCGTGATCACCTAAGGGACCCCGCTTGGTTCCCTCCTGCTGCCCCGAGAGTCGCTCTGCCTGTCGCCCCGCAAGTTGCTGAGCTTGACTACCGGATTGAAGAGCCCGACAATGTGCTTGTGGTTAGGGATCCCCGTCAGGATAGGAACCCACGTCCGGATGATCCAATGGAAGCACTCACCGCCCGCTTAGAGGCTTTGGAAACTCGATAGGTGGCAATCCCACCAGACGACAAGCCATACCCAGCATGGGTGGATGACATGCCGGCCCCGCCGGGATTTGGGAACCCTACTTTCGCACCGTTTAATGGGACTAGAGACCCGCCACAACACCTATCCCACTTCAACTTGAGGTGCGGGCCTATGTTAGGGACTCCGGCGTAGCAGGAGGCTGCCAAGCTCCGTTACTTCGTTCAGACACTAGAAGGACCATCATTCGTCTGGTACAGCCAGCTCCCTATCGGATCCATGACTAGCTAGGAGGACCTTCATAGGAAATTCCTATACCAGTTTAGTTACACAACCTGGAAGACGAACATAACAAACCTATTCAGGTGCAAACAAAGGCCCGATGAGTGAGTCGCGGACTTCGTCACCCGGTGGAAGGGGCTCACATACTACCTTGACATGCCACTAACTCAAAATCAATTACTGAAAATGTGCATAGGGAACGTCAAGGAAGAGATGGTTCCTTCTCTGATCACTCAGAATTACCCCGGAGGGTTATGAGACTTCTCAGACAATGCTCAGCGCCTTGAAGAAGCCCTACAACAGGCTAGTCAGGCACGCCCGCTGCCTCCTGTAATCCCTGCAAGGAGAGGCACTAGAGTTGAGCCCGCTACTGTGGCCCAAATAGAGGCCCCCAGGCAGCTGGAGTTGCTACCAGTGAGGCCAGCTCTACAACCCTATAGGGGTCCGCCCCCACAGGCACAAGCTCCATCCCATCAGCGACCGCCTCAAAACCAGCAGGCGCCTCCACGTAATGCACCGTAGCCACCTAGGTGAGATAATCAGGATCCGCCTCCTCCTCATGCTCCTCCGGCCCCTCGTCAGGGCCAGCCTCCTAGAGCCCCCTTTCCAGACAGAAGGAATCAGACTTACTCGTTCGACGAGGGATAGGTTCTTGGTTATTTCCATAGTGCCTTGGAGAAGAGAATTGTGCGGCTGCCCGAGCACCGGAATCCAGAAGAGGCACATCTCACTGATCACCCCAACTACTGCCCTTATCACCGGACCCTGGGGCACACCATCCAGCGATGCTACATGTTTAAGGACTGGCTCCAAGACCAGATTGAAAACAATATAGTCAGGTTGGGCCCAGCCCCGACACAAGTAGCAGGTGTCTTTGTGAGACCAGAGGGCGGTAGTGGCAATGAGGATGAGTGGCAGCAGGTTTCCGACTGTGGGTCCTGGAAGTATAACGATTGGATGGCCCGAAAGACGGTCGCCCACGCCCGTGGCATCATCTGTGCCCGTCTGAATCAGCCAGAGCTCTCAGAATCTGCAAGCGCTACCTTGTCATCTTTGTCCCGGCCTACCTCTTCCCACAAGAGCAAGCAGCGGCGCAAGAAGAAAGAACGTGTCCTGCCAATACCGTCATCATCCCGCACTCTTGGCAATTTTATGCCCCCAGAAATGGGGATCCCTCCGAGACTCTATCTGGTAGTGGATGACTCCTCAAGTGACGATTTAGGGTATTATTCGGTTAACACCGTAGAGTTGGTAAATCCCTTTTTGACTCCTGATGATGAGGAACGCCAGGTGGACCTTCCCAATGTCCCCAGCTGTCGCCAACGTCAGCGGAGCCGCAACTAAGTGAATTGCCAGGGCACTGTAGTTGGAACCTCAAGCCAGGCTGTGCACGCTACTAAAACCAGGCAGCAGGCCCAATACAGAGCTCAACACACATGGCCCCTTCATCCGGTGTCAACAGGTTCGCCTGTACCACTGTTTGTGTTGCTAGATCAGGCAGAACCACCTAGGCTGTGCAGCGACCAGCTCTTCCCTACCACCAGCTGACCCTAGCCTTCCGGTCATAATTCGGCAGCCACTCTCCGAGCTTCGACTAGTGAACATAAAGACGTGTCTAGTACCAGTCATCCACCAGTCCCGCCGACAGGGCCCGTCATGCCTCCAATTGCAGAGCGGCCTCCTGTAAGCAGAAGCTTGCATTTGGCCCAAAATTATGATGTCCTGAAGCACTTGGCCAGTATTTCTGTATGTCTCTATATCCTTGAGGCTCTTTGCCTATCATCCGAAATGCATGAGGCACTCACCGAGGCCCTAAGGAGCCCCCTCCAGTTTGAGACGGAGGTAGCAAATGTAGAAGCCTTCCACGCCGAGGTGATTGAGAACGCCGAATATCAGGCGGTTATATCATTATCCGGTGAAGATGAAGACCCCCCATATAGGGGCACATTCTTCCACTGTACATCATCGTCCAGTTTAATGGCGTAGAAGTATGACGTTGTCTTGTTGACACATGTTCCGGGATTAACATAATCCCAACTCGGACACTGCGGAAGCTGGGGTTGTCTGAGGATGATCTAACTCCCTCCAACCTCAGGATCCAGGGGTATGAAAGGACCGAGCAAACTCTAATCAGAAATATTTGCTTGAAGACCCAGTTCGATGGCCTAATTTCCAGCACTGAATTCATGGTTGTCTCTCAGGACACCTCTTACAACATGTTGATGGGAAGGCCGTGGCTCCACCTTCACACATCGGTCCTCTCATCATATCACCAATTCCTCAAATACTCCCTTAATGGTCGAGTAGGCGTGCTGCAAGGAGATGTGTCTCCTTTTGCCTCTTGCGAAGCCCATTATCTGGATGCCGACTATTACAAGAGCAAGGACAAGAAGATCCTACCAGGTGAGGTCGATCCCACCACTGTTACAAGTGATCCCTGGACAGGTTTGGATGGAGCTTATGTCTTCCCAATCCATCGGTTGGAGGCCTCAAACCCCAACATGGGGCAATGCTTTGTTGTTTCGAGTACCAGAGGAAGGAATATTCCCGAGTCCAAGCGATGGCGGAAAATCACCTCACACTCCTACACCAACCAGGCCCAGGTAATTCCCGAACCTCCTACCCCTGTACGATATTGGGACATCAGGCTCATGGCAACGATGGTACGTCATACATGTCTGTTTTGCTAGGCCGGAATCGATCGAATCAAGCCGATGTGCCACTACTGCTTTCATTTCATAAAGCATGGCCCCTTTGGCCAAAGAGTAGATGGTATTAGATCAACCTCCTTTGTCACCATGGTCTTCGTAGTGCACGAGTCTCCTGACGTGATGACCAATACCGCCCATGCCGGCACCAGCTTCCCATCAGGGCATGGCAGCCCCAAAATAGCTCCCCCCATGGATGATCCCTCTACAAGTGGAGAGGAGGACATGAAAGATGCTCCCCTACCTTTGAGGATGGTGTCTCCACCACGGCCGATGAGTTAGTGCTGGTGAACCTCGGTAGCGAGGCGGGCCCAAGACCCACATTGGTTAGCGCCGCTATACCCCCCGAGGAGCGGCAACATTTCATAGACTTTCTTAGACAACACCGTGATGTGTTTGCTTGGAGTTATGATGAGATGCCAGGATTAGATCCTCAGGTAGCCGTCCACCACCTTGGCCTTCCGGAAAACCATCGCGGGTTCAAACAACCTCCCAGAAAGATGCGCCCCTATCACAGTGCCCTGGTTGAGGGCGAAGTTGATAAGATCATCAAATACAACTTCGTCAAAGAAGTTCAGTACCCCCGATGGATAGCCAACATTGTGCCAGTCAGGAAGAAGAACGGACAAATCAGGGTCTGTATCGACTTCTACGATCTCAATCACCACTTTCCGAAGGATTATTTTCCCCTTCTAGTGACAAAGTTGTTGATCGATGCCATGGCCAGGTTCTAAGCCCTCTCCTTTTTGGATGGGTATTCTAGGTACAACAAGATCTGGATGGCCCCTGAGGATGAAGAGTTCCCTGCCTTCAGGGCCCCCAAGGTAATTTTTGTTACCAGGTTATGCCCTTTGGCCTGAAAAATTCCGGTTCCACCTATCAATGGGCCATGCATTGCATATTCAAGCCAATCCTCAACACACTGGTGGAATGATACGTAGATGACCTGGTGGTTAAATCTCACCAGTGACAGGACCATCTCAAAGACCTTAAGAAAGTGTTCAGCTTCCTCCGTTCTCTCCACCTGAAGATGAGCCCGTTGAAGTGTGCCTTCGGGGTCACCTCTGGAAAGTTTCTTGGCTTCGTTGTCAGATATTGAGGCATCGAGATCGACCCAGAGAAGATCAAGGCCATCGTCCAGATGCCTCCCCCAAGTAATATTTGGGAGCTCAGAGGCCTCCAAGGCCACTTAGCCTATATACGCCGATTCATTGCGAATCTGGCCAGAAAGTGTAAGCCCTTTTCCCGGCTCATGAAGAAAGGTTCCACCTTCGAGTGGGATAAAGATTGTTAGACCTCCTTTGAGGAAATCAAGCAGTATCTGCTCCAACCTCCGGTCTTGATGCCACCCATTTTTGGAAATCCATTGGTCCTTTATGTGACCACCCTGGAATGATCCCTCGGCACACTTCTAGCCTAGAAGAACAACAAGGGAACAAAGAATAGCCTCTAATACCTCAGCCGCGTGCTCCTCGATACAAAAATTAGGTATTCTCCCATCGAGAAGAGCTGCCTGGCACTCGTATTTTCCATACAGAAATTGCGGCACTACTTGCAGCACCACGAGGTACAACTGGTCTCTCGGGTAGACCCGTTGAAATACCTCCTGAACTGACCTATTTTGACTGGCCGACTAGCACGGTGGGCAGTGATCCTCCAGCAGTTCGACATCAGGTTTGTACCTCAAAAGGCTATCAAAGGACATGTGTTGGTAGACTTCTTAGATTCTCATCCAACCTCCATGGATCAACCACTGGATCTAGGATTTCCTGACGAGGAAATCCTCTCAGTCGATCATGTCGTCCCATGCTGACAGATGCACTTTGATGGTGCCTCCCAGAGCCCCACCGGTAGAAGGCTCAACGATCCTAGGATCAATAGAGTGGGCCTGGGTGTCATCTTCATCACCCCAGAGCAATCCGTTCTTCCGTATTCATTCCTGTTGTCAGAAGGCTGCACCAAAAATGAGGCTGAATATCACACCCTCATCACTGGCCTCGAGCTAGCTCGCGAGATTGACGCGCCCCATCTGCATGTGAAAGGGAAATCCGAGCTGGTCGTTAAGCAGGTCAATGGTGACTATTTTGTCAGGAAGCTAGAACTCGTGCCATTGCTAGAGTTCGCCCTCCATCTAATGGCTAAGTTCCCCTCTTGGGCAGAGGTCGTTCATATCCCCCGGTCGTAGAACAGTCGAGCAGACGCTTTGGCCAGCCTGGCCGCATCACTTGCGGAGCCTGAACAGGATGACCTAATTATCCATGTGGCACACTGGAGAGTCATTGCTCATGTTATTCCGGAGGATGATCGTGGCCCTCGGGTGAACCATATCACCGCTGGTGCCCCTATGTTAGGATCCACGGGGACTTTAGATGCGATAATCGAAATGGTTCCGGACTGGAGGACGCCCTTGGTTGAATATATCCAGCACGAAAATCTTATGTCGGACCGAGCCGAGCATGAGCGAATCCGATGTCGCACACTGCAGTTTACCCTTCAGAGCGGTCCCAACCTTGAGAAGGTCCTTTACATGCGCGGATTTGATGGTGTTCTCCTCCGTTGCCTTCAAGGAGTCGAAATCCCACAGGTCATGCAAGAAGTTCATGCTAGTTCCTGTGGCGCCCACGAGGCCAGGTCGAAGTTGTCCCACCAGATTTAGAGGCTGGGGTAATTTTGGCCCTCCATGATCCCTGACTGCGTCAAGTTTTCCAAGAGGTGTCATGCGTGCCATGTTCACGCTAACTTTTTGCACCGGCCACTAGAGCCTCTCCATACTACCAAGTATTATTGGCCCTTTGTAGTTTAGGGGTTCGATGTCGTAGGACCTTACCCGCCGGCAATGGCCCGCCAATGCCAATTCATCCTGACCGCTACAGATTTCTTTTCCAAGTGGGCAGAGCCAATTCCACTCAAGGAGGCCAAATCCTGTTCTATCACTGACTTCATGAGCTCCAATACCATCTATCGATTTGGAGTCCCTCACGCTATCCTCACGGACAACAGAACCATCTTCCAAGCAGCTGAGCTGAAGAAATTGTACGCCAAGTACAACATTATCTCTAACCACACCTCCCGCTATCATGCACAGGCGAATGGACAGATCGAGGCGTTAACAAAACCCTCTCTAACATTCTGCAAATAATGGTTGGTCAGAACAAGAAAAGTTGGCCGGAAAAGCTCCCCAACACTCTCTGGGATTATCAGACGACGACTCACAATTCCACCCAGGTGACTCCGTATTCCCTGGTGTATGGAGCTGAGGCCGTCCTACCTATCGAGATTCAGTTTCCCTTATTGCACACTGTGGTCTACGACCCACAAGCGCCAGATAGAGTTGTCGAAGTCCTCCTAGATAAATTGGAAGCGCTGGACGAGAATAGGCTTCACGCTTTACATAACCTGGAATGGCATCAGAGTAGGATGGATCGAGCTTTCAACAAGAAGGTTCTCCTTTGCTCTTTCCTGCAAGGTGACCTGGTACTGGCTCTCAGAGCGCCAATGATTCCCGACAGGAAACCACCCAAGTTGGAGCCCAAATGGGAGGGGCCTTTCATTTTCCATAAGGTCTATCCCAATGGCGCGTATTCCCTGATGACTATGGATGGTGAGCGTGTCACTCCTCCCACCAACGCTAGGTTCCCCAAACAGTATTTTGCCTGAATCCTTGGGTCCGAGTTCTAAGACCTAAAAATAAGATCCTTTTGCCGTCCCGCATGACCCTAAACTGCAACAAAGATCCCCCATGACCTTAAACTAGATTGCGGTCCAGCACGAACTTAAACTACACTTGGCCCCATACTTGGGCCCCTTTGGTCTGAGTTCTAAGACCTTAAATTAAGACCCTTATGGTCTAGCATGACCCTAAACTGCATGCCCGTCCTCACTGTAAGACGTTAAACTGAAGGCTGGTTAGGCAATCCTGACTAAGGCCCAGCCTCAGGCCCCTTTGCCTTCTCGAGCCTCTCATCCCCAGCCTTCACCCAGAGCATGTGGTGCGGGATTATTCCCTAATTCACAACAGGTTACCCGCTGCGCCATGCACACTCCCTGGAAGAAATACTTCTTATCGTCCTACATGATGTTAAACTGTACTTCAAGAACTACATGCGGCTTGATTCGCATCCTTATGGGATACATAGGACCACCTGAACACCTAGATTTCAGGTCCAGCCCCATCACTTGAGAGATCCCATGATCTCCCGGTCACCTCGGTCTTTTGGCCTATCCTTCTCCACAGGGGGATATACAGGTGTGATACAGGGTATTTGGCACCATGCCCCCCTCCTCCTGGGAATCCGCCATCTTTTGGCCACTCTCAGACCAAGCCCTTCGACCCTTTCCAATGGTCTACTAATGTGTTCAGAGTACTCTCATCTAGGACCTGGAGTGTCAGATTCGACTTAGGAAAGTTTTCTTCCACTTTCCAAGCTTCATGCTCCCTTTCATCCAGGCCCTCGTTATCTCTCACACCCGGAGGGACCCCCAAAAAATGGCCTGGATAGAACGCCTACGGGCTCTCCTACCGTCACGGGCGAACGCCCCCGAGGGTTCCGGGCAACACATTGATAAAAATTCCACATTGTGAATATGGCCAGCGGTTGATACTCATTTGTTTGCCCCTATCTTTAGGCTAACGCGATAGGATGCTGTGTTGCGAACATGGTCAGCAGTAATCCTCAGGCATCACGCCGGTTCCTTCGGGCCCTAAATGTTGGTTGCATGATTCACATTATGTTCCACCCCATTGTGTCAAGGTGGAATCTTGACACTCCTTGCACTAACCCTCAGTGCACCCCCACACGTTAGACGGACCAAGCTGCGTAACAGTGTCTCTCGGGGGTCCCACGATCTGAGCTCTAGAGTATGTGCTTGGGTTTTTTCTTTAAGGATTGTGTGCAGCTTGACCCTCATCCCCATGGGAAACGAGGAGTCGCCCAGACATTGCGTTTCGGGGCCAGCTTAGCTGGGAGCTAGCATCTCTTTCCCCCCTGATTGTTGAACCATCGCCATCCCCTTGGCCCGAGGCTCATCTCTCGGAGTCGCATGTAGTAATGGCATGGGATTATGTCCTCGTTCACATCAGGTATGCCTCATCGCAACATGCGTATTACTCAGGTCCAAACCATATGACCTTAAACTGTGCTGTTTGGTCCTACCACATGACCATAAACTGTGATGATATCGTCCTGGCCGCACGACAAAAAATGGAACTACATTGTGATGACCTCCCCATGGGGGACATCACGTCGGGTATTGGTCAATTTCCACACCGTTTGTCAACACCTGTTATGGATTTATTATTGTGGAGACGCCGGGAAATTCTACCCTAGGCCGGTCACTCCACAAAAGAAAAACCATTCACTTTCAAGGACAAAAAAGATATATCAAATGCCGCTTCTTTTGGCGTGAGGGCTAGACCCGTACATCTCCTTCGTTCTTTGTGCATGCGCCATGTCGTGCCATGATACCTCTCAAGAACTACGTATGGATTGATTATCATCCTTATGAGATACATAGAAGCGCCTGGGAACTTCCCCACATGCCCAACCTAACTTTTTGTGTTTGGTCGCTTGACCTAAACACGTCCCCAGGAGCACATAGTAAGCAGGGCCTTGCCCTCATTCACATCGGGTTTCGCAACTGCTTTACCGTGTGTCTCCCATTCCCCTTATCCTTGGGTCCGAGTTCTAAGACCTAAAACTAAGATCCTTTCGCGGTCTTACATGACCCTAAACTGAATTTTTCCCTATATCTAGGAACCTTTGGTCCGAGTTCTAAGACCATAAACTAAGATCTCCTAAGAACTACGTCTGGCTTGATTCCCATCCTAATGGGATACGTAGGAACGGACAGACCTTCTGTCTTTGGGTTCAGCTAGAGTTCAACTAGTTCGTCTCTTCAGCCTCACTTTCGGGACCCCAACTATGGGACTGCATGGCGTAGTGCGGGATTATGTCCTCACTCATGTCGGGTTTTCAACAGCTGCACCCCGCACACCCCGTTATAAGAATTATCCTTCTTGTCTTATCATCCTACACGACGTTAAACTGTGCTTAAAGAACTATGTGTTTCTTGATTCTCATCCTTATGAGATAAGTAGGAATGCCTGGACATTTCGTCTTGGGTCCAGCCCCAGGGACTACCAAATCCCGTCCCTCCTTACTGTCGGCCCCTCAGACTGACATCTTGGGGAGTGGTGTAATCGCGACATTTACCACGAATAAGTTTGGTATGCCCCATAGTGATGGTGGGAAGGGACAGTTCTCTCGCCAGAGAGGTCCTGTCTAAAAATTGGGACGATCCGTGACCAGTTTGTTACGTCCGCCTAATGCGCCTCCGCCACGGTGGCATAATTTTGGGAGTGTTGGACTCTGTTCGAACAAACCACCACTCCACTTTCCACGCTTTGGATGCCCCTTTATTCGGATCCTCATCCTCTTTCATGTTGGATGGGACCCCCTAACAGTATGGATGATAGACTTTGGTCCGCCTGCTGTGACAATATGGATGATAGACCTTTGGTCCGCCTATTGTAGCAATATGGATGATTAACCTACGGTCCACCTACTGTCCTGGGCCAACATCCCGGAGGACTGATCATGTTTTATGGGACCCCCTAACAGTATGGATGATATACTTTGGTCCGCCTACTGCGACAATATGGATGATAGACCTTTGGTCCGCCTATTGTAGAAATATGGATTATTGACCTACGATCCGCCTACTGTCTTAGGCCAACGTTCTGGAGGACTGATCGGCGATATTTGAGTTAGGCCCCGTGTTTCGAACATGGTCAGCGGTCAGCCCTCATTTATTGTCCCCATTTCAGGCCAATGTGACATGGATGCTGCATTTCCGCTACGGTCAATAGTTATCCTCCATCACCACGCCACCTTCATAGTGTTCTGAATTCAGGTAACGTGATTCACCTTTTTCATCTCCCTATGTTCGGATAGATTTCAATGCCCCCAGCATTGCCCCGCTCGTGTGTTAGGGCACATTGAGGAGATGATACATCAATCAGTCTGAGGTTCCCCCACTCGTCGGATGGACCTCCCTCTTCTCCTCAGAAATCCAGGCCTGATTTAGGATGCCTGAAGCCTGGTTAATGCCCCACAGTTGGATGGAATGATGACACAAGCACCATTTATTCCTCACGTTGGGTGAGACCCACAGGAGCTTAGGGGTGAGTTGTTATTCATTTTAGAATTATGGTGAGCATATTAAACCAGAGGTACAGATAAATAGATTGGTCCATACATCGGATTGAAATGTTAAGCAGTAGAAGCAAAAAGTTCATGAGATGGCCAAAATAGAGCCCTCAGGGATCAACGTGCTGGATTTGTCTTTCCAACACTGCTACCCTTTGGCTGGTAGCCTCCAGGACTGCTTCTCTCTCCATGAAGACCCTCTCTTCATTAGCAGCTACAGAGCACAGCTCGCCAACCCTAGCTTGTGCCTGCGATCGCTTGGTTTGAAGTACGATCATCTGGTGACTCGCCTCCATCAGTTGTTCTTGGGCGTCAACCAGTTGGGCCACCAGTTTCTCCACGAGCTCAGAGCACATTGCGATGAAGACCTCCTTCTCTGCCGCCTACCCTTCGAGGCACTAGACCTCCTGTTCCACCCTCAGGAACGCTCGGGTGCTCGCCGATCTTTCCCGACATTGGGCAACGTCGGTGCGCCGACTGTTCTCGCGTACCTTCTCGGCCATGTAATCACGGACCATCAAACGAAGGCGTTGAGCGTCAGCCCCTCTGGCACACAGGAAGCGCAGCCAGGTCTGAAGTGATCCCATCCACCTCAGCCAATTCGAATGGGGCTGCATGAGAAAGAGCTGGATACACTTCCACCCCTTGCGCCATGTCATCCGACTCTCCTCGGACGCTTCTGATTCCGAGTCGTCTACCTCCTCGGGATATCGGGCCGATACACAGGAAAGGAAGCCAGCAAGTCGATAGCATGATCTACCTCAGGGATGTCTTCATGAGGAATAGGATCCTCGATGTCCGGGCGACCTTCCTCTCTCACCCCGATAGCGACGGTGCCTCTGTCAACTTTCGACCTCGCCTCAAGGACGGCGTCGCTGATGTCCGCCACCCACTGCTCACCAATTGTTGGGGCCGACTTAGTGTTGGGAGCATGTTCTGAATGAGGTGGTATGTCCACCACTGGTCCGCTCATGGATGGCCTGGGCTCAGCAGCCCGACGAGCCGCCAATATTGAGATCACTGCGCAAGGAGTACCCTGATTAGTTGGGATCTTTTGATAACAAGCGCTAGTAGTGAAGCATGGGACTTACAGGAACCCAGAGCGTCGGCTTCCAGTGTTCTGGCTGCTACAGGAGCCACCCGCTCAGGAAGGCGGTGAGGAACCCGGTGTACCGGACATTCGGGTCCTGGGCCTCAATGATTCGATATCCCCACGATTGGTATTGCCCCGCCTCTAGGGTCCTCCAATATGACCCATACTTGCTCCTCTGAGCCGCAGTTGGGCAACGTTTACCCCGTCCCGACATCTTGATTGCCGGATCCTTCTCTAGGAACTGGCTGAACCAGCCCCTATAGGCAATGTACTTCAGGAAGTCCTTGACCCTCAGCCTCTCTTTGGCCCGCTCCAACAGGTGCCACGTCAGCATGGGAGTCTGTGACCTGTCTTCCCAGGTGTTCTTAGGAGGAATGAACTCGTCATATTGGTAGCCCTCCAGTGGGATACCCCCGATGCAGTGAACGTCCTAGAGGCTGATTCCAACTTCCCCGTGGTGAAGGTGGAATGTGTTGGTATCAGGAGACCACTGGGTGAATAGCTCCGGCCCGAGTTCGGGTTGATGGTGGAAATGGAATTGCAACGTCCATAACGACTCAAAAAGTCCAATATGACGCAGCTCGGCCCCAAACAGGTTGCAAGTATGGCGAACCCAGAACGCCCAGGCCCACTCACTGGTAATGTTTCCCCCGGACCGCAGGTCCCAATCTTTCATCCAGTCCTTAGTGTCATCCGTGATACTCTGACGAAACGTGCTCACGTAGAGGGCCGGAGAATTCTCTGCGACATGCTCATCCCCGGTAATGGTCCTGGTCCTCGGGATCAGGAAATATACATCCATGTGCCTGGTTTCCCTGGAAGGATGGCCGTTGTAGGTGATGTTGTAGCAAGCAAGCTCGTCCTGCTAAGTCACCCATGACTGTGGTGTGTCCACCTCGAAGCCCGGTAGAGGAACCTCCTCCAGGATGCCAAAGTTCCAGAGTGGGAGGTTGTCAGATAGAGGATACTCCTTCTGGGCTGGGTTTAGCAGGTTGAACAAGGTTAGGTTGTTGGAAACGACCACCTTGGCGCCATAAACCTCTTTATTCACCACCATTTCGGCTCTACGAGTGGAGGCTCCCCCCTCATCAACTTGGTTTGCAGCCATCTCAAATATTTCGGGTATTGCGTGAAATCAGGATGGAGTGCGTGGAATCGGGGAGAGTTGCATGAAATCTGAAGCTTCGGCGTGAAATCTAGGAGTTGGGCACGCAATCAGCACACTAGGCGCAGAATATTCCGAGTTGGCGCGGAAATACAGTCGAAATTCAGAAGAAATTACGCGCTTCCAAAGCATTTTTGCGCACAGCCGCGGAAGCAATTTCGCGCACGAGAGCATTGAGCCTATCGCATGGAGAATCTTGAGTATGGAACGTAGGACCCAGCGCCCTTTTTTATAGGCAAGGCCAGGGTTCCATGCCGCGCAGAAAGAGGATTCCGCGCCGAGCCAGAGTTTTGCGCACCCGTCAGACTTTGGCGCGCAAAATGCTTAGGAGATGCACTGCTTCGGTGTTTCCCTCGGGATCAAATAGTTGAGACCTCTCGCCGATCCAATTCTTAGGGGGGGGGGCATTTGTAGATGCCGAAAAAGTCTGTAACTCCTAGACGAAGTTTTGAATGGATGGAGAGAAGTCATATTCGGAATCAGAGGCCCGGTCCGGAGGAACTGGAAGTGGTGCGCGAAATTAAACTGCACCCGTGCAAAAAAAATGTTGTTCACGCGAAGGACTCCTGAGATTCGCGAAAAAGAACAGGCGTGGTGCGCAATTTTGCCCGCCCGGTTCCACGTAGGGAAGCCTTGCGCGCCGACGGGTCCTGGCGCGAAAGATTTCGCACGCCGCCCTGTTTCCGCGACGGCGAATGCCTATAAATAGAAGGTGACCTCAACCGTTTCGGGGTTGAGGAATTCGGACCGGCTCTCATGCGCACAATTCAGACTCCTGCGCACACATGATGTATTCCAGGTAATTACATTTTTTGCGCAACCTTGCCCCAGGGTTCGCCTTTGCGCGCAACCCCACTAGCTTAAGTGAATTTGCCAACTCCTCCGGGTTCTTCCTTTGCGCTCAATCCTTTCCCCTTGTGCACAATCCCCACCAATTGCACGCAATCCCTTCCAAATTGCGCGCAATCCCTCTGTTAGGTTTTTCCATGACTTAGGGATTGGCCATTGCCCCCGCGCGCAATCCAAGCCCTTTGCGGGCAATCCCCTATTCGTGTGCTATCCTTCTGCCCCAATAGCGCGCCATCCCGTTGTTTTGCACGCAAACCTTCTCTTTGCACGCAAAACCCAGGACCCCTCACCTTGACACCCCTTGGGTGCCTCTCTGCGCCAGCGCCCGATGTCTTCCATACCGAGCATGCACGCCATGTGTTATTTTCCCGTATGGCCTTCCAGGCTCGTACGATGTAACCTCAAGGTCCCTTGGGTGGTGTTTCCCGTTGCATTGCTTTGCCTCATGCTTCTTCACATAGGCATGCTAACGGCTATTGCTTCTTTGCATAGCCACACTAACGTGGACCCCTCGATGGTTTGCCCTGCAGTCCCCCTTCACTACGGCCTTGCCGATGCCTTCCCTCCCACAAGGGGTAGAGGGTGTTGGGCATGTAAGCCCTAGGGGTGTGAAGCAAACCCACCTCATCCGAGCTGCATGACATTAAACTGCCAAGCACCTCGTCCTTAACACATGACATTAAACTGTGATCCGACCCCGTGCCTCACACGCAGGGTCCCCCCTGCTCGGACATTTTTTATGCCTCTTGTATCCACGGGAATAGAATCTTCCTCACATGGAATGATATCATCCTTTTGGATTGGAGTTTTTTTATTGGGGAAGGGCTACCTCAGAGCATAAGCCCCTAGCCTCTCTTGTAGAAGGTTGCACCCATGCACCTCCGTACTTCCCCACAGCCAAGGCCAGTGGATGGCGTGATAGGGAACAAGGCATCTCCTTTGTTCGGTCACAAATCCCTCTCTCTCTGTGCTTTGTCACACCACGAGCCTCCATCTTGGAGTAAGCCCTGGCACCAAGGGCCGCTAAACACACGTAATCCCTTATTTCCTCTTTGGGATGCTCAACGTGTAAGCCCCTTTCTGCTTCTCATGAACACACCCTTTGTGACGTGATCGTTTGGTCCTTGCCACCTCTTGTTTCTCACACTGAGCATGACTCACGTGGGCTTAGAGCGAACATCGATCATGAAATCCTCCAATGGGCCGCCTTAGAGCGTAAGCCCCATCCCAACGAAATACGTGGACTTTGATCCATGCCAACGCATGGTACGTAGGAAGCCTCTACGAGGTTCAAGCCCACCACCCGGTCATTCCGACTTCTTCACATCAGTTCGCCAAACACTTTGGGCTGCCTCAGAGTGTAAGCCCCAAATTGCTTGTCCCGCATGACGTTAAACTATATGCCCTCGTCCCGTATGATGTTAAACTGTATAACCTCATCCCGCATGACGTTAAACTGTATGCCCTCACCCCGTATGACGTTAAACTGTATGCCCTCGTCCCGCATGACGTTAAACTGTATGCCCTCATCCCCCATGACGTTAAACTGTATGCCCTCCTCCCGCATGACGTTAAACTATATGCCCCGAACTATGTGAACTTTGATCCGTGATAACGCATGGTACGTAGGAAGCCTCCACAAGGTTCAAGCCCATCACTCAGTTGTTCTGACCCCTCCGCATCGGTTCACAACCACCGTTATGGGCCGCATTAGAGTGTAAGCCCATACCCACCATCATGGGCCGCCTCAGAGCATAAGCCCCATACCTCACACCCACGTCTCATCCTGACCTCTCCCTTGAGCCCATGTTCCTTGGGAAGATCATGCCCTAGCCTGGAGATCTTACTTCCTCTAGGCTCCGATCCATGCGTTCATTCTCATGGGCCGCCTCTTCTGGTGTCCCACCGTATCACCGAACTACGCGGACTTTGATTCCCTGCCTTGGGGATATGTAGGAACCCTCCATGAGGTTCAATATCGTCACTCCATCACCCATCCTGATCCTTACCCGGGCCGCCACATCCCGGTGGGATCATGCCACCTCATTCCACTCCACAATACCCGGGAAGCCGCCCACATACTGGCCCCAACATCGGTGTTCCCCCTAGGGGGTCATTCAATCTGATCCACTCTCAGTGTTCCGATCAGTCCGATCTATCTCTGAAAGACGTTAAACTCATGGCATACCCCGTGTTAAACATGGGAAGCTGAGGAAAACCTCAGATGGTACATAATTCTTCGTGTTCAATGTGGGATTCCTCGGGCTTCCGCACCCTTGAGAAGCCCTATAATAAGGGACAGAAGACAAACATTCCAATCCCCCAACGTCAAGGCGTGCCAACGACACCCCATCGTGACCATTCTCCTCACCGAAGGTTGCTGCCCCGACCAGACCCCTTGGAGTGTCTCGACGGAAGTAGCGTAATTAACTGGCGTCTATGAAGATATGGTGCCGGGAACGAGCTTCCCAAACCCGTCTTAAATCTACGAGGGAGACCCGGACTAGGTGATGAGCTCTGAGGAGGAATCCACGGAAGGAAGAACTGACATCGCATCATCCTGATTTTGATCAAGGAGTAGACGTCCCTGAACAAGGAACGAATGATGCCCGCCTTTGGAAAGAGGGAATGCAGGGCCTCAAGCCGCACGTCCTCCCCCGCGTGACAGATGCGTGCGCGCCCCAGCGTAAAAGTTTCGGAAATAGATTTTCTGAAAGATTTTCCACTACCACTTAACTGCCACTTCCACGAGTATAAATAATGTTCCATCTACACTGCTGACACTACCTTCTGTTGCCACCCCAGGATAAGAGATGACAATGAAGTGAAGGAACTTTACCAAGGGAATCATGGTAGTACCCAGCTCTAATTTTATACCCACAATAACTTATGATGAGATAAATAAGCTATACATGGGTGAAGTCGCCCTACCAATACATCTTCTAAGGGAGCTATTACATTCCAATCTCCCATGAGGGATAATACAACCTTTCAACACCAAATCTGCATGAAAAAGGACTTTGATCATATCTTTAATAAATAAAGTAAATGACATCAAGTTGAGTTTTTTAGAAGATCCTATCATTATTAAATAGATCCACTATAGGGTTTCAGTTATGAGCTCAAGGTAAGAAGGAAAATCCACTATTATGATAATCTATAGTGCTATTGACAAAGAAACAGCTGGAATTACCTAACCAATGATGGGAGAATCAAATTTGTTGATACTAGACTACATGAAATCTTATGGGTATAATAATCCTTCCCATGTGGTACATGAAATAATGAGGCCCAAAATTAAATGCCTAGGCCTATTATCCTTTACCCACTACTATGAAGGATTAGAATATTATGTCTTTAAAGGGATATTGGGAAGAAACATAGAAGAGTATAGAATACTTATAGAAGTCATCCAAACCCTTCATTCTGGAAACATTTCAACCATCAAGATGAATGTAAAAATAATCCATATAGACATTACATAATTCAATAAAGGAATATATTCCCCCCTCACATGAACAAAACCTTTGAAACCCAGCACTATATAACAGGATGAACCTACATTGGAACTTGATCTCAATTATCACTGTTTATGACCCTAGTGTAATTTAATTTTTTAATACTCCATTGATGGAACAATAGATCCTCTATGGTTTAGCCATGGAGAATATCCTCACCCCCATGTTGAGGAATTATGATCTTAAACTATTATTACTAACTTCTATATAAAATTTAATGGGTTTTTATAGAGGTTTAGTCAGATTTATCTTTTAAATTCATCTCCTTGTTTTCAGTACTGCACACACAAGACACTTGTATTAAGTCCATTATATAAAATAGATGATATTGTAGGTAGTTCAATGGTAAATGGAAATATCTAAATACCAGGCTAGTAAAGGGTTAAAATACAGTGATCATTTTTTTATTCATAATAATTGAAATTACCTAATACATGTAATCAAATGGATTCAATTGATGTGAGGGTGATTAGAAACCAAATAAATAGAGACTCAATAGGTGAATGAGGCAATAATCCAAGGCCGAACTACTGATTCGTTAATTGATTTAAAAACCAATCAGATTTACTTACTATCTCTTTAAAAAGTGAACCTAAAAAATAATATTTAAACACACATACAACATTTTCTTCTCCAAAGAAAATCCAAGTCCCACTCTTACTACATTTTCTTAGGTTAGGAAATTTTTTTCTGAGTACCCAGTGATACACACACTTCATTCTTATAGCTCTTATAAGAATCCTCTATCAAATGTGATTTTTAGTGACTTGTTTCAATTTAAATTAAAGTAGGTTTCTCTATGTCATAAATTTATATTAGATTTTAGAAGAGTCTTGATAACTAAAAATTGATTTAAAATTCAATTTATTTCTATATGGGTGTTGGAAAATGATTTTTATAGGGTTTAGAACACATGGAATAGACATTATCATTTTCTAAGTGTTTTATTAAATAACTAATGGTATTTTTATGTGTTGTAAATGTCTATTTGGAACTTTGTGAAATGGTTCTTATAAAAGTGGTGAGACCCACTTTTTTTTTATTTTTTATTTATTTATTTCCTTATTAGTTGTTCATATATATATGTGGTGAATTGGGTGATGATTAAAGGGATTTTTTGTGTGTGAGGGTGTTATAGGAGAGGGAGATTTATTTCTCACTCCCCCCATTATTGATCTTGGATTGATTATTTTCTCACCTATATTGTTTAATGTCATAGTAAATCTTGAATAATTATAAGATGGATTTAATGAGTTCAATAAATATATCATAGATTATTCACTGTCTAGTGCCCTAGTATATACTATCATCTAGATATGGATTGGTTTGTCCTTAGAATATTTAGTTCAACTAGAAATTTTAAATTCATTATAAAGTTTTATGGAGATACCGATGGAATAGATAGGTTTTTTATTACCATATTAGAGTCCTCATTTTGAGTTTAAGTCTTAGTTATGTGATCCCTTAGAATATTCCCATGATACTTGGATCCTATTAAGGATCATTTATGGGATTTATTTATTCTTATTTTTATCCCCTAAACATATGTAAATGCATGTCACTTTATTTTTGGGTTGTTTCCCTATTATCTTATTAATACCATGATTCCTTATTTTTCTTATTATGTTAGTTATAGTTTTGGTTTAAATATTTTTTCAAAAAAATTGTTAATTTTTTAAAGGAGTGTTTCCCCTAAAAATGAAATAATGATTTAACATGTTTTTTGAGATTTGTTTGAAAAATAAAACAAAAGAATACATTTTTTTGTTAGAATCTTGTAAATCATTCATTTATTTAAAAGGTTTTTAAATGTTTTACCTTTCATTTAAATATGGAAATTCATTTGTATCTCTTTTAAACATGTGTTACAATATGAAAATATATTTTTCATATATTTTTAAACTAACATTAATATAATGTAATGTGATTTTGACTACATAGTCTCTGTAGTGTAATCCGAGTGTGATTACTTTTCTCTCACCATACAAACACCAATTACTGTATATAGTTATTCTATTATTATCCTAGGTGGATAGTGATCTATCTTATTAATTTTGGTCCACTAAGTCTATCGAGGATCTGTCAGGTTGGTTTTCTGTCCGGGGATCATGTAGAGGTTAAACAAAGATATTATGATCCATTTTATTTACCTAATATGGGGTTTGTATTGGAAATTTATCCTACAGTACCTTATTCTTTGGATAATTTATATCAACTTCCACTTTCATTTTTCATGGATTTAGTTGTATATTTGGATTGAATTCCTATTTGTTATATATAAAAACTTAAATTTAAATTACTATTTACATTTATTAATTACATTCTTGTATGATGGTTTAGTTGTTCCCAAGTTTATATTCATGATATCCAAACACTAGTCACTATACCATAGAGATTATGAATTTTCTTCAGGCATTGGGGTGGATTGGTCAATGTGTTAGCTTGAATGAAAATACAATTTGAATTTTTATAGTCCTATAAAAATTGGTATTTATAGAGATTCAATATATTTAGTAATTTAATTATTCATTGAAAAATTACTTGGATACACTATGGTAGAGATTCTGACTTAAATTTTATTGAAGAAGTCCCCTAATGACTACAATAATATTAACATAGATTATATTAATAAAATAAAAAATTAATATAAATTTATTAGATTGAATCAAAATAGTACATATGGTAACAATATTTGATACCTAAGATAAGGAAAGTGAGTTTAAGATAGAATAAATATAGAAGATAAATATATGTTGAAGGGGATTAGATGTTTGAAAATAGCGTGGGACCAAAATATACCAATATGAAAAATATAATACAAAAGTAATATTTTTCATGGGAATTAGAGTCGTATGAGATAATACAATGAATCCCATGAAATAAATTGTGATAGATACAAATATATTGGAAAAATGATAGATAGGTAAAACCATAATCCATCAAAAAAATCATAAAAAATCCAAAAAGTATAACGATTTCAAAAAAATGTATGTAAGAAAGTACATTAAACGAAAAAATGATAATACGAAAGAGGATATTAAAAACCATATAATTCATTATTATTCGTACATGACTAGTATAAAATTCTTATTAGAATTTAATAAATGTGCATAAAGTAATTTTCTAGTGCACTCCCAACATTAATCAATAGAAATTTACGTGAAATAAAATAAAATGTTTGGATTAAAATTAAGTTTGAATCATATATTCTAAAAAAGAATCCTTACATAAATTTTTTATTAAAGTTGGAAAATGGTTCATTTAAATTGGTCCAATTTATGATTTGGATCCAATTAAACTATAAAAATAAAAATCTAAATATAAAATTCCATATTTATACATGAGTTTATTTTAATTGATATAAGTGGAATTTTAAGTAGGTACATCTAAAAATGAGAGCATCAATGACAATAGTTTAAGGCACTTAATAAATTAAGAATAATGGGTTACATTCAAATACATAAATAGAATTACTACCTATAATATGGGAATTCATTTTGTTTAAAAAATGTGATAATAAAATAAATAAAGTGAAAATAAAATGAGAGAAACATATATAAAATAAAATATGTTTTTTCATATTTTAGTAAATTGGAGATCATAATTGGTATAATTGTTTTCAGTAGTATTTAAAAATAGAGATATATGAATGGCAGTACAATCTTGATGAGTTTAGGGAAACATCTAGAGTTTCAGTGATATAGATATAAATTCTATTTTACTAGTCACTTAAAATAGATATATACCATTTATAATAGTGGAAACATAATCCTTAAATGGAGAGAAAGAAATATGATTAACTATTTACTAGCATTAACGTTACGAAACAAAACCCTACACATTAATTGATTAAGAATGGTTTAGAAGGTAAAATATATTTAATGGAAACAAATATACCACAATTGTGATACATTAAAAAAATAAATTTTAGATACTTAATAAAATAAAAATAATTGACACACAAAGGGTATTGAAATCTATAATAAGGAAATATAGTTTATTTAAAAATGAATATAGAAATAAATTCAATAAAATGAAATCAAACTTAGATAAATTTATTGAAAATAATATATTTATCATATTTTATGAAATTTAATATTATAATTTGAATAAAATTTTTCAATTGTTTCCATGAATTTAGATTTACCTTATACTGTAGTGGCATCAAAAACATAAAAAACCCAGTGTTTCAATGATGTGGATATACCTTCTATAACAATGGGGGAATTTACCTGTAGGTGTGAGGAATAAATAATAATAAATTCCTACCAGTAATATAGTTATGACATAAAATCCTATGAATTAATTGATCAGGTAGGGTTTAAAATAGAAAATATTATTTAATTGAAATGAATATAGTATAATTATGAAAGATTAAAAAATTAAATAAAAATATAATAAACCTAAAATATGCTTAGGGAATTCACCTTTTAGCCTAATGGGAACTCCTTATTGTTTTTCCAGAACCTCATATAAAGGTAAATGTTGTTGTATATCACTATATTAAGCACATTCATAAGAATCCCTACTGTAAACTCTTTGGAATATTTGGAGAAAATATCCTTAGCACTATAAATATTTTTTTATATAGTATTATAAGAGGTTGATGTGATCGAGTCCTATGATAATGGTTCCTATGAGGTAGAGTGAGAGAGGGGAAAAATATCAGAGTTTCTCAAATAGATCAAAGGTAGGATATGAGGGACTTTTGGGAGATGAGAAAATAAAGGGTTGAAATATTAGATTTCTAGGTTTTTAGGAATCATAATTGTTTGAAATTTTAAATTATAAGGTGGTAAATTTCATCCTTATACATTGGGAAAATGTGAGACGAATTTAATGGGTCTTTTTTAAGTATCTATGGATGGATTCATGCATAAATGTATATAAAAATTATAAATGAAATGGATATATTCATGCATTAATGAGGGTGGTCTGATTTGGAGGCCCCCTACACACAATTATTGAAAATTAGAGAATTCATGGAAGGGAAAAGGGAATTCTAAGATGGTGGCAGAGTCAGAGATGGTGGTAGGGAGTGGGAAGTGGGGGGTAGGGGAAACATTATGGATAGATGAAATCAATGTGAGAAAATTAATGGGGAGTGGAAAAGGTGGGAATTGAAATGGGGTGTTATAAGGGGAATGAGGATCATAGAAATAGAAGGTGGTAAAAGGATGGGGGGTGAAATTATTGGAAGGTGTACAATGAGTTTGGTAATGGTGAAACATGCACTAGAAGGGACATCTCTTAATATTATTATTGATGCGTTTATACATATTTATGTATTTATATATGTTTTTATATATAAGGGGTTAACATATCATCCCATATGTTTATTTTTTAATAATAATTATGTTATAAAAAATAATAAACAATAAATAATAAAAATATTTTTAAAAAATAATTATTAGTTGTTATTAAAATGTCACAAAATATTTTTTTGATAAAATTTTAATTTTTAAATTTAATAATTGAAAATTACAACTAAACATTAAAAACAATCTACATAAAAACATGTAAGTAAAAAAAATATAGACATATTTAAATATGTATACATTTATAAGTGAATATATATATATATATATATCTGAATGAATTTATATTTATTTATTTTCATATTTAATTATATATATATATAGCCACATTAATTCATCTCTATTGACTCGGCCACCAGGTGAAATTATCTTAACTAATAGATACGAATCATAATAGAGGGGGGGGGGGGGAGTAACATCATTTGATCCAAATTAATTTTAAGTAATATATTTATGTTTATTTATTTATAATTATATATATCTATATATTTTTAGAGGAATATATGGAGTGTCCTTGGTCTGAAGAAGATGGATACGCCTAGTAAATGAGGTAGTCGATGGATTTTCTGAGTGAGGCTAATCTCAATTTATTTACCTATGGTCCTTTATTTAGATTTATCACTCACAAAAATGCTTCATACAAATCTAGGGATTCATCAATGAAATAATTAGATAAGAATCATGATGATGGCACCCATCACTGCCAATTCTCATATTTGAATTGGAAAATCCCAGATTATATTATTACATGATATAAAGTTATTGTTGTTATAACTAACAAGAATATTTTTTTGGGATTTTATATCATCTAATTTTTAATAATTGTACGGATGGTTTTACATTCATGCCTAAATCCATGGAAATTTAATAAACTTACAAATAAATCATAGAACATTTAAAGTCTGGATTATTAGAAATTAATTCCTATCAGGAGGGGATTTTGTTAATTTATAGTTTTCTATCATTAATTGAGAAGGAGGACTTGGGTATTTGGGTTGATCTCATTAAAGTCGATAATCCTTTTCCTTTAAATGTGGGACTGTCTTGTAGGAAATTTTTCTATTTGGAACATATGAATTCTATTTTGGGTTAATTTGTTTGGGATTAATTAGATTCCTTGGTATCTAATGATCCGATACAATATTTAATAGGCTATTAAATTTACTATTAAGATCAAAATATCCTCTAATGAAGGGAGAATTAGATTCTTTTCTCTATTTCTGGTTGATGTTGACATATACTAAAGATCAATAAAAGGATATTATTTCCACAGATAATGATGAATTAAAATTAAGGATAATATATGAAGTAATTATTAGTTTCAAATATATCTAAATTTTTTTGTGGCATTCTATGTAGTGGTTATTAATTGGAACTATATTCTCATACTACTATATTAAGGGCACACTTCATAATGCTATAGGAAGAAGATCCCAAAGAATGATGGGCCTCATCAAATTTTGATTTATGTTTCAACACAATGTGCTAATGATCATGTTAAATAAACTAGATTGGGATGTCAATATGTGTAAAACAAATATCTAGAGGTTGTTGAGAATTAATTAGTTTTCATACTAAGTGATTCTATTTCTATAGTGGAGTGATATGTGTAGGCTCTTAAATGTTGAATATTTATCATGTTTACAATGTTACCAGGTAGGGGAATACAAAAGTCTTCCAATAGATTTATATTTTTGGAATATATATATAGTTCCATGGTACTTGATACAAAAATTATGTAGGTATCATCTTTTATGGATCCTTTAGTAAGGGACTCAATGTCAAGAATACTATTTTAAGAGGCTTCATCAACAAATACAGGATTAACACTTTCAAATTTGAATGTGGAAATAGGTGTTGGGGAACCTAATGACCCATAGAGGAAGCAACACATCAGGGTTTTTCTAGTATATAGGTGAAATGGCTTGGGTAGTTCCCCTCTATAATTTCTTAATAGGACGTCAATATCCCAACTTATTTAGTTTAAGAAACAATACCCTAATAACATTATAACCAATGGGGATGGGGATTATGAATGAAAGATTCTACTTCAATGATGATATCATTATGATAATTGACTGAAGAGTTGACATTGGCCATGATTTTTCATATAGGAAATTATAACTTAGACAATGGTTGATAAGAAACTGTGGTAGGAGAATAAATTTCTCCCTATTTATGATCACAATATAAATAAAAATATTGAGGGTGACGCTCAATTGAAACCCAAACCACCTATTACATCAGATAATCAAGGAAAGGGGTGGATTCACCTATATTTCCTAAAAAGAAAAATATATTTTACTAGGATATGGGATTTTTTGAAACTCCCCTATAGTTTTAATAAATATTTTTTTTAAATAAGTTTAATATCTTTAATATCTTGTGTTACATGAAATAAAGAGTTTTGAAGAACCACGATAATCTATTAAAATATTATTATCACATATCTTTTGGATTGGAAAGTATGAATTGGAAAAAAAATTACTAAAATTTATGATTGACACATGTATTAAATGAATTCAACATTTATCAATTAATTATAAAATAAAATATATATATTTTTTGGAAATAAATGATTTTTTTGAAGACCCGTTTCTAGGTGCACAATGTATTTTTATCCAAATAAAATTAAATTGATCACTATTAGGGAATTATTTTAATGATATATGTATTATATATTCAATAAAATGTTCTAACATTATTATAAAATTCTTTATTATTCATATTATAATAATAAATTGAGTTTTATGCTTAAAAAGTATTTTTCTAAAAATCAGTTTTCAAAAAAAAATTAAATTTACATTAGAATTAATTTATAGAATTTATAGGTATTTAAATAGTTTAAAGGAATTAAATATTTATTATTAGGTGGTTCAAATTTAAAAAATAGTCCCTTTTTATTTTTGGTCAATATGAAAAGTCACCGTGGTAAAATTTATCACCCCAGTAATTGGTTAATCGGGATAATTTAGGTTAAAAATAATTGTTAAGGAAATATATTTTCATCATAATTATTACTATATGAATTTAATTATACCCTTATCAACTTACACTATATATTTATTAGTTTATTGGACACTTTTCCATAAAAATATCCTATATAATATATAAGTCATTAAATCTTATAAAATGCCACGATCTTTCTTTTTAATATATATTATTTTTCCAAATGGGGAAAAAAGAATGTTATGAATGAATATAAGTGTATATTTTGAGATTAATGAAAATATTTTCCTGATATAATTTTGTTTTAAATTTTTATTAATAATATAATGACCTTAATTTTTTATACAACACTTATGTATCATTTCTATACTTAATACAACAAAAATAAAATAACTGATTTTAAAAATATTAAAAGTTATATATTTTAATTAGTTAATATGTATAATGAATTATATATATATATGAAATAATAGGGAGTTTTTAGAGCACTATATTCTAAAACCCCATTTTTCTTGATGCATATATTGTTAACTTAAATGAATAATGTTAAAAATGAAAATAATGATATTTTATAATAAATAACATTTTATTAAAAAATATAAAATTAATAGAAATAATATTTTTTTTAAAATGAATATGATATGGTTGTAAACATAAAAATTCATCAATTTATGGTTTTTTATATTTTTATAAAAACATTATTAACCTTTAATGTATAGAAAACATTAATATTTCGATAAATGTCAAAAGGGTTAACAAGTGTTAAAAAAATGATAAGGATAAAATTTTATCCAAACATGTTGAAATTTTAATGTATCAGAGTATTTAGACTCATAATAATAATATATTAAAATATTATCAATTTTAATCAATTTGTTCCTCCAAATTAATTAATATTAATTTAATATTTTAAGAAATTCTATGAGTTCCCTTCCACCTAATCATCAAACTAAATTAAGCCTTATATATTGACAAAAATATATAAATTTATCTACTAAAATATCTTATACACATCATAGAGTTTACGTTCTTAATAAATTATGAACCCTAGACCTCTTTAAAAGAGATCTAAAGGAGTCATTTCATAGAAGAGGTAATCACCTTAATCGATCATTTTATTTGGAATTTTTATTTTAAATCATCTAAATATATTATATTCTTCATAAAATAATAACTTAAGTATCATAAATATAGTTAAATTTTATTATTATGATGAAAAAACCATTATACACTCTTTTCAATCAAATAGGAAGTGAAAATATCGCTCACGCGTATATGCTGCTTACCATGTCCACAGAGAGACACAATTTATTTTTCATCACCATGTTTTGTGGATGGTTATTTTTGGGGTTTATATTTATATATGATATTTATGATACAATAAAACTTTTTAATTGATAATACCATTTATACCTTTGATCCATATAATCCTTTCGGAGATGATAATGTTGCTCATGCGTACATGTGGAATACTACCAACATGAAGTGTTTTCATTTTTTTATCATTTATATTTTACTTGGATGATAATGGGCATAATTTTTTTTGAATATATATGATATATATGATATAATAATGATCATAAAATGGTGATCTAATATTTACCTATATTTTCTTCCATCCGTTAAAAAAATGACAAGTTATTTCACATGTATGGATTACTTACCATCTCTAAGAATGGTGTAAATCATTTTTATATCCATAAATTTTATGGATTAATATAAAAAAATAAATATATATAATTAATATATATGGTATTTATATGATTATTAAAATTATTGAGATGATGGAACAATGATCAAAGTTGGAGGTTCGAAACTACAAATCCAAAACATACATGAAAAACAAAGCAATTATCGCCTCGAATAGTAATTTTAACAAATAATTTTTCATAAATGGGTGATAAATGGTTTAAAGTAAACATTATATGTCTTAATATACATTTTTATTTTTATTGATACGAATCTATAATATATTTATATTTATTATCTAGGAACTTCAAAAATGTATGAAGGGAGTCAAATCTGAGGTAAGGGTTTTTATATCAAAATATAATTATTTATCAAGACTGTTTATGATTAAGTTTTGATAAAGAAATATTAGGATCTACCTCTCAAGATACTAAATTTTTTTCTTCTCCTATAGTTATTCATTTATAATACAATCTTTCCTCTCATTCTTTTAATTTAAGTACTCAAGATATCAAAAATATATTAATGGGCAGTATTTATCTGTTTAGTCAAAAAATGATTTTTTTCCTATACATGTTTTATGATTTTTTAAAATAAGGTTTTTAATATTATACAATTTTTTTAAAGTTAATTTTTTCCCAATTTTTAATTTTTAAATTTTTTTTTGAAATTAATATTTTTTTTCATTTTCTGAGAGAGGTACCCATTTCCATTTTTACAAAAGTACAGAAGAAATGTTTTCTTTTAACTTATACAACCTGAATGGAATTTTCCAACATCATGACCATTTAATGATTTTATGTTTCATGTAAATTTTTCCATGGTTAATTTCAACAAATATTTTTCAATAATATTTTTGAATATATAATATTTTAAAGAAGTGATTTCTAAAGGGAAATGTTATTTTTCTCAAGAATGTTTTAATGTAATTTTAATGGTATTTCTATTCATCATATACCAAAACCCTTAATTTCACTTATGATTTAGTAGGGACATAATACATGGATAAAATTTGTAATATTCTTATGTATCATTCATGTTTATAATGAAAATATTTTTATAAATCCCATTTATTTTCCATGGTTTACGATATGATGAATTATTTACGAAACCCATTAATTTTCCACGAGCTATTCTAAGATAAAATGTTTATGAAACCCATTTCTTTTCATGGATTTTGTTATGATTAATTATTTATAATATTTTCGAATACATATATATTATTTTCATTATATTATGGGATGGACCTATATCTCCCTCCAATGCACTGGGTAATGATTTATATCTTATGATATAAAAAATTCTAGAATAAGGAGGGAACCCATTTTAGCAAGGGAATTTATTCACTCTGATAGTCTTGGGAGTAAACCTTGACTACTATGATGGTTCTAGAAGTGAACCCATTTCACTATGAAAGTCTTGGAAGTAATCCTTGACTAATAAGGAAATTATTTTCAATTATTATATGTGTTCTATAATTCCATGTTCTATACAAATATTATGCTCTCATGTATTATGTATTTTGATTCTATTATGAATCATGTATTATAAACTAAAAATATTTATTCCATGAATCAAGATTATGATCTATGATATGAAATGTATGGTTTTTAAATGTTAAGATCAAACTGTCATATCTTATATCTCATGTTATACTTATATGACCATTGATATATCTCGTGTTTACCCTTACTGAGCATCAGATCTCACCCTTTTTATAATTCCATTCAATGGTTATTAAGAAAGTTTTTATGATGATATGTGTAAGAATATTGGTAGTTATAAAGATATAAGTGGGAAATAATGTTGAACTTTTATGAATGAGTTGTTTAATTTTCAATGTTTCCAAATATACAAGACCTTTATGATTCTAACATGGATCATTTTTTATGTAAATTATATTAATCTATTTTGATGTAATATCTATGTATGAAAATTATGGGTCACTATAGTTTGTGTTAGAGTAATGATTTGTTAACATTTTGAATCTAGGACGAGAAACATTTATTGAGAACCTTGTGGACAAGTTTATGTATATGATATAATCCTTATGTTTTGGAAATGAAAATAAATTAAATAGGTTAAACCCTCTAGTGACATAAAAGAAGGATTCATGGTTTAGACATCATAAAATTGATTTTTCAAGATTCTATGATTTAAAAATATGATTATTTTTTCTCAAATTATAATTTTATTTTTAGTTAGTGTCTAGAAAAAGAAACAATCATGATAATTATGAATAATATAGACAAATAAATGATGATCCTCATAAGAAATTTAATGTTTTGGGAGTTGGAATAAAAAATATTATTTCTTTGTTCAATTTTTTTTTGAATATATAGCTCAAGTTAATCTTTAAAACTAGAAAATAAGGGATTTTTTTTGTTGATTCCTTTATAAATAAACATCTATCTTTTTGTAGTGAGTTTACTGATCCACTAGTCACTGAGTAATTTATAAGGAGCACCGAAAAAATAATTTATGTTTTTAAATTTTCAGAATATGTGAATGTTTTTCTGAATATTTATCATTTGTAAGGTGAAGTAGATCATGGGTAGACTATTATCAAGAACATGAAGAAATAATAAGAAATTGACTCTATAGAGTGGGATGAATTTATGAGATTATTTATCAATAATTATTTTACTCATATTATTCTTAAAAAATTGGAGGAATAATTTCTTGATCTAAAATAGAAGGATGTTTAATCTATTGGTATCTATGAGGAAATTTTTACAATACATGTGAGGTATTATTCTAGTATTATCATCCAACCTAAAAGTAAGGTTAATAAATTCTATACTGTCCTAAAACCTTGTCTTTGATGCGCGTTAGCCAAAATGAACTTCTGAAGTTATGAAAAACATTTTTCAATGTGATATCAAGGTGGAGATGGAGATTAATGTCACACATCATTCTCATTGTTTTGATAAGAAAATAAAAAAGAATTAAAAGGAAATTAAAAAAACCATGGAGAGAAGAAAATTACATTTCCCTTATTCTCAAAATTTGGAAGGAAATATGGGAGAAATTACCAGACAAGTCCTTCCAGAAGCAAAGCTTCTGAACATTTATTAAAAAGAATGAAAAAGGTACATAAGAGCGGCATACGGGGTCAGACAGACAGAAATACCCTCATCCACCAAAAATAGGTCTAGAGATCATAATACGACATATAATTTACATAATCAGAGTCACCAACTGTCTCCCACTCTGATTGAGACTTATCCCGATTTAGTATTTGAAAAATATTTGTATCCACCTTCCTTGACACCTTAGATGAAGATCTGGTAGACACGTTTCTAGGAACATTATAATAATCCTTGCGTGGTCTTCGATTTACAGGAATAGAGATGAAACCCTCACAAGAATCACCCTTTTTATTTCCACTTAAAATAACATCCTTGTAAGTGGTGTGACCGCCACTGCCTGAGACCCTAATCTGGTTACCCACATTCTCCTGTTCACCCTCAGAAACATTCCCGCATTTGTCAGGTAATTCAGAAACTTGGAAAAGCTATTGGATTTCCTGCTGGCAATCAAAATTTTGTTGCACATCATTCTGCTTGGAGACGTCAACCTGGAGGGTATCAAGGTCCAAAAATGGAGTAACCTCTTTGACTAAACCCGGAGTCATAGAGGGGCCACTATGGGCCTTCATCGGAGAAACATCAATTAACAACCCTTTCCCAGTATCGATCCCATCATGACCAGTGGGAACATGCTCTCTAAGTGAATCACCATCATGAGAAGTAGATTTTAGAAACATTTAATCCTTCCCCTTTGACTTCCTATGATGGAGAGTTGCTGAATGTCCTCTCACCCCGCATTCCCCACAAGAAACATTCCTCTAACATAACTCCAATGAGTGTCCAATGACTATACATTCATTGCATAAAAGAGGTTTTTTTTCATACTCAACTTCAATATGAATGTTTTCCAAAAGAGTGGAAAGGGTTACCTTGTCAATCAGAGTGGTGCTGAGATCAACCTCCACCAGCATCCTAGAAAAATGACCAAACTGAACATATTTGGTCTCTTTGTCAAGCCGAATCAGAGTCCCAATTATAATGCCAATATCATGCAGAATTTTCGGGTGCCAGAGGACCCAATTGAGTCCATGAAAACGAATCCATAACTGAGAAACATAATTTCTTGCACGTGAGACATTAAAATCCAATGATCATTCATTCAAATGAAGCCATCCAGGTTTCAGAAACAAAGTTCCCATGCTCCATGCTCGAAGCATCAGATCATCAGATGGAAAAAGGCTGTGGAAAAATCCTTGACCAAGAGAAACACATTTCCAATTAGAGAAACCCCACAAAAGCGAGGTTCTACAGATCAAATCATCAAACTTCCATGGTTGCGACCATTTGGAAAGGACAATTTATGCAATCAATTATTTTTTTCCAATTGAATTTCTCTCATCAAGAACTGCAGGATTTGCTTCAACGTGAGCTGATGAACCATTGCGAAGAATTTTACTAGGACCCGAGTCCTTCAACCGTGCAAATGAACAGGCTCCATCCAATTTCAACCTTGCATTTGATTTTTGCATCACATAATAAGAGTAATTATAACCAAGAAGAAAATCACTGTGGGGTGGAACCAAATCTCTTAGAAACGCCTCACGGGGCGGAACCGGAGCACATAACAAAGCCTCAACAGAAGTTATTGCCGCATCAACCGACTCCCGACTTGATGAAGCCCACAAGTCGCCTTGGCTCGCATCAGTCTTCAAGGTCAGATGAGATTGCTGTGAAGCATCCACAGATCCAGCGTGAGGCTTCAAATCTGCATGAACACCGACCGAAGAAATGGACTTCTCCACAACCGTAGGGTTGCAAGCCTTATCCAATCTCCGAGGATCGCAAGCGGACATCAAGGATGGAGCTGCCGACGCCACTCCGCCGGGAGGAGAAAGCCGATTGAAACCGAGGAAGAACGGAATTTCCATGGCTGAACAAAAACCCTAAATCCATTGAAACGTGAGGGAGCATCATCTCCCGCAGCCCATAGTGCCATATTCTACTAAATACTACCTTATTAGAAACTTCCTAAACGAGTTGTGGGTAACGAGGTATTCGTGATTGCCATGCCGTACTTATTCTGGGCCCCATTCACCATCTGCGCGTCACTCGTACCCAGCTAAATTCGAGTGTGGTGAGACTCAAACCTACACCAGTTCTGTTGGGAAATTGAATACTGAATAAATTGGAAGAAGTTAGATAATGCTGTGAATAGAGAGAAAGTATTACAAAATCCACCACCTACACTCTTGTGTTTTAAATTTATAGAGTATAAACATTATGAAAACCAATGCCTGAATATGAAGGTTAATGATGAATATCCACATCAAAATCCAACTAATCCTAGAGAAAATGTGAAATATCATGAAATCAAAATTTTAATGAGGGTTAAGATAACAATGTGGGGAAAGGTACACTTCAAACAATGTAGAATTTTTAATGTATTATTTTCTATATATCTTCCCACTCTATTACATAAAAATATTTTTCTAATGGTTTCATAGTTCCAACTAAAAAATTAGAGGATGAGTTAGTTATAAAAACCCAAATGAAAAAATGATCACCGTCCAAGTTAATGAATTTTCTCTAGTTGATGTTTGTGGGGATGTGTTTCATAAAAATATTCTCAATATTACTCTAGTTAAATTTGATGTTATTTTGGGAATGGATTGGGTTTCATTAAATAATTTAAACACAAATTACTAAGGCGGGGAAGTTAAATTTGATATTATAAACTAAACTATTACAGTTTATCAGTGTGATGAAATTACATCCATCCTATAGGTCATGATTCCAATTCAAAAAGGTAATTTTTCTTATATTTTTGTGGAGAAACTGAACAACATGGATATTCCTATTGTTAGGTATTTTATTGATATTTTTTTAATAATTTCATTGTATTCCCCTAAAACATATCATTGTGTTTTTAATAGAAATAATACATGGTGTTAAACTTAATTAGAAGACTCTATATAAAATGTTTCCGATTGAGTTTTAAGAATTTAAGGAGAAACTCTATGAGAATATTAAAAGTGGAATCATTCAACCATGTGGGTCACCTTAGCATGTACCTATTTTTTAGGAGAAATATGGATAAATGAGACTCTTCATTGATTATCATGAATTTAACAAGATCACTATAAAGAAAATATACCATATACCCCATATTGAGGACTTGTTTAATCAACTATATAGAACTAAATACATTTCCAAGATTGATCTGTATTATACATTTCATAAATCAAGGGTTAAGAAGAAGGATATACTGAAGAAAAAATTCCATTCAAGGTATAAAGACAATGATCTTATAGCTATTCTATTTAGTAATAATAATTCCTCTACTATCCTCATGTATTTAATTAATAGAGTCTTTAGATAATACATTGATCAGTTAGTGATAATCTTTATAGTTGATATTAATATATATTGAATGAGAAAGGAAGAGCATGAAGATCAATTAAAAATTATGTTAAAGAATTTTAGGAAAGAGAAACATTATGAAAAATTAACATAGTGTGAATTATTGATTTAGAAAGTTTCATTATTTTGTTATATAATCTCAAGTGAGGGTATATTAGTAGACCCATATTAGAATGATGTTATTGAATGTTGGATCATAATAACTATTATAACTGTGATTCTTAGTTTTTGTTGGATTAGATGGATATTATTGGCACATTGTGGAGAATTTTTCAAGGCTATCAAATACACTCACAAAGATAACTTATAATGGTTCCAAGTATATTTGGTTGGAAGAATGTGAGGAATGTTTTAAGTAACCAAAGAGAATACTAGTCAGCACACTTCTGATTACACTAAAATGTAGTAGAGAATGGTTTTTAATTTTTAGTGATTCATAAATGAATGGAATAATATGTGACATCATATATAATGATATGGTTATAGATTATTACTCATGAAAAATTATGGTCTATGATAAAAATTTCCCAAATCATGATTTGGAGTTAGATACAATAATTTCTGCATTAATGATATAGAGGCATTATCTCTATAGAGAAAGGCATGACATATATAATTATCATAAAACTGTAAAGTATATTTTTACTCAATAATATCTAATCACGCACCCAAGAATATTATATGGTATGTTTAATGATTATTAAAACTAAATACATTACCACCTTGGGAAAGTGAACAAGGTGGAAGATGATCTAAGTGGAAAGTATCATATTTTCGATATATGTTGAGGATTAAATAAGATATTATTTTTTTGACTTATAATTTATGGATCTTAAAATCATTATGTAAGGGGAGAAATAATATATTTCTCAAATATGTGTTGAACCATTTATCCAAGTGAAAATTAAAGAAGTATAAATGGAAGAATTAGAGATGCAATAGAATGTGAGAAATATTTCTGAGTTCAAATTTGATTGTGATGGAATAATAATGTTCATTAATCATACATGTGTCCCGTAAATACTATAATAAAATGATGATTTATTGGACTAAGCTTGTAAATCTTCATTCTCTACTCATCCTAGAAGTTTGAAGATTTCAATATATTTAAAGTGTATTTTTGGTGGGATGTATTGAAGAGTGATATAGTAGAGTATGTTTATCAATTCCTTATATTTAAATAAGGTATAGATAAGATAAATAAATATTAGGGGATATTATAACCATTACCCATATCATAATAGAAATGTGAAAACATCACCGTGTAATTTTTCATCAAACACCCCAAAACATCTAAAGGACATAATTCTATATTGGGTGTATTTGATATCCTTAGTAAGTCAACACACTTTATTTACATTAGATAAGATATCTATATTGATCAATTCCTTAATATATACATGAAGGAAGTGGTGGGATTTGATGGTGAAAAACTATCAATTTTATTTGGCTAGGATCCAAGGTTTACCAAAAAGTTTTGGAGAAGTCTTCAGCAAGCCCTAAAAAAAGAGTTCTATTTCATCATTACTTATTATCCCTATACATATGGTCAATATAAGAGGGAAATTAAAAATCTAGAATACATGTTATGTTTTTTATCTATGTATTTTATAGGTGTTTGGGATCAACACCTTCCTATGGTGAAATTTTCTTATAATAATAGATTTCACTCCAACATTTAGATGGCTCCTTATGAACCCTTCTATAACATCCTCTAATTTTATGATTTTTGTTTTCAAATCAATTTATATTTTTATGCATATATTTTTATATGAATCATCTATTTATTTTATTTTATTTCATGTAATAATGAGTTCCGTCGATAGTGTGCAGGACATGCGACACTGAGCTTCAACAAAACATAAAATAATATTATTTTAAATCTGACCATTATAACCAATCTACTAAATAGGAAGGAATTAATAATATTAAATTATTTATGGAATATAAATAAAAATATATATCTCAATATAAAATATTTAATAAATTATTAGTAAATAATCAATCAATTTTTGGTAAAATAATTATATTCTTCAAAAATATGTTTCCTTCAAAAATGTTTTTATTGATTTTTATGAGAAATATTATAATTAGTTTATAGATATTTTATAAAATTTAATTTATAAAATTAACTTAATTTTTAGAATAATTATATCAAAAATAACTTATGGTGAGTTTTTTAGAGTTTTTATAAAATATTAAGTGAATAGTGAAAAATATTGATATTTGTAAAACAATAAAATATTTTCAATAAATTAAGTAATTTAAATAAAGAATTATTTTTGAAACTAAAATAAGTATTATTTATTTAAATTTAATCCACTTAATTACTTTTAAATCAACTATATATTGTACATTATTATATGTTTATTTTTGGGTATAAAAAATGTTTTTTCTTTCTAAAAATTGTTTTAATGACCATTATGTTTCTCATTTTTAAATAATTAAAATAATACCTATTGAAGACTAATTTAAATTAAATTTATAGTTTATATATCAATAAATTTTAATTAATATTTATAAAATAATTTTTTTGACATAGAGTTAATAATTAATCACCTCGTGCTTAAAAAAAATTTCAGGAAAACTCGTTTTTTCATCATGTTTGTGGGACTTTTTTAAATTTAAACTTTCTTACAATTTAATAATATTTAGTTGAGAAAACATATTTAATTTTTAAATCGTAAATTTAAAATTATATTAGGTTTATGTTTTTCATATTTTTCCAAACTGCATAATTTTTTGATAAATAGTGAAAAATATTGAATTTTAATTGAAAACTGACTATTCATTTAAATAATTTATAAAGGTAAAATTTATTTTAAATTGATTTTAAAGTAAAATTAAAAAAAGTTGATTAATATTAATATGATATAGTACAATTTATTCTTTTTAAAATTAAATTTTAATATATTAAAACTTTATAAACTTTCAAACATTTTCTCTTTAGAAACTCGCTTTCTCATTGTGTCCGCAAGATTAATTTTAAATTAAATTGTTTCACTTATATAAAATTAATTTGGAGGAAGATAATAAATATTTAGAATAATAATTATTTATATTACCCAATATGTTAAACATAATTTTATACCAAAATGAATAGTGAAATAGTAAAAGTAAATTACCGTAGTTATGGTAAAAATGGGGTTATCGAGGGGGGGGGGGGGTTAAACTAAAATAATAAGGGTTAAAATTACCTAAAAACATATATATAGTCTATTTTATGTACATTTTAGACCATGTTATTTATAATTATGGATTATATTCCATTTTGGTAGCTTTTTCCCTGATAATAATATGGGTAAACATTTTTATTTTAAAAAAATTACAAATGTGTCACTCTCCTCACTTAAAAGAGGCCACCCACTCTTCTCTATTATTCATACATTAAAACCATTTTTATTTATAAAATAACATAAAATATCCCTTTAAAAATTATATCTTCTCATCTTATAATACTTATTTTTGGTATAATGAAAACCTAGGTAGGCTTTTGGTGAAATCCTACGGAGGATATCTGAAGAAAAGGTAACATTCTTCATCGAGCGTTTTTATTCTATTTCTTCCTCTAAAAACATAAATTATTTTTTAACCTTGATGATAAAATATCCTATTTTCATTTCATATAATTAGATTTTTTTTCAAATAAATGACCCAATACTATCTCTACTTGTATCAAATGGTTTAGAAATAATCATTTCTGTGTATGGCGGACTACTTCCACACAAACTGATGTCAATTATTTACCCATTACCAACTATCATAGTTGTGTATGATGATGGATAAAAGGTATATATATATATTATTTATAACATAATTATTTATATGAATTCATTATATCAAAGATAACTTTTTAATTTTTTTATTCCATGGGGAATACAATGACGTTGCTTGTGTGTACAACATACTCCCATCTCACAAAGCGATGTTATTCATTTTTTCACTAATAATTTACATGGATCATGAAAAGGATAAATATATATGATATACATTAAATAATTATGATCGTAAAGAAATATTTATCATTCTTAAAGGATGATATATTATATTATTTCTTACCATTCACTCACTGAAAGATTACGTGTGGATTACTGCCTTTACGATGCGATGCGAATCTCTTTTCATCATCAAAATTCATGGATGATATTTATATGTATATTTAAAGTAATAATATAGAATTTATGGTATTATTATAATTATATAAATTAACATATTACTTTCATCCTTTCCATAATGATATTTGAAAAATAGAAATGTTACTCATGCGTACGTACAACGAACCGTCTCTCGAATCGTAACATCCAAAATTTCTCAAAACAATATTTCATGATTGTTATAAAAATTATAATTGATGTATAAATAATATAATTATTTAATTATTATTATGGAGATTATTTAGCCATGATAAAATTAAGAGGACCAAAAATAACAAATCAAAACAGACATAAAAAACAAAGAAGTTATTACTCGAAACATTATTTAAAGAAGAAATTTCTAATAAACAGTAATAAAAGGAAATATGTAATTAATATAAGGTATGATATATATAATTAGTGTTATGAAATATTTTTTTAATAAATATATATTTATTATATTTTTTTTTAAAATGTGTAAAATAAGTCGAGACATAAGGAAAGTGATTTTTATCTCAAAATTTACTTTTGTGAGACACATGCCATATTCACCAACTATTTATATTATATGGTGTATATCATTAACATGAATGAATTTTATTATTATTATAAATTAAATTATTTGGATTTACATTTCCATTTTATTATCTCTCTTTCATGGTGTTTATGGTTTAAAATTTACTAGAGGTAAGGGATTTTTTGTTTCAATTTTCTTTCTTTGAGACATATGGTTATTTTATACTCCTATATTCTTTTACGAAGTGTATATACAACACATTTGAAATTTAATATATAGAATTTATTTATCCTTATGATATTTTTTATTAATTTTAATGATATTCCTCTATAGGGTTATGTTTTAAAGTTACCAAAATAGAAATGATTTTATGTTACAATCTCATCATTTATCCAGATTATTTATGACTATGTTTTTGATAATCAAATATTATGACCCATATCTAAATAAACTCATTAATTTAATTATCCTATAGTTATGTTATGATAATGAATCTTTTTCTTTTATTTTCCTCTCTTCCTATACTCAAGAGTTAAAAAATAATGTTTTTTAGTAAAATGTGTTTTAGGTAGAAAAAAAATTTCTTCTAAAACCATGTTTTATAAAAATGTATTCAAAAAAGTTTTTAAAAAATGTCAAATGATTTATTAAAGAAATTTTTAACCATGTATTAATTTTTAAAAAATGTTTTTAAATTAATATTCATGTCGTTTTCTAAATAACCCCCATTTGAATTTTACTGAAAATGTGAAATGAATCATTATTTTAACATGTAAAACATTAATATAATTTCCCATCATCAGGACCACTGTTTTATTTTAACCTTAATTTTTATGTTTTCAACTTTATTTTCAAATAAAAGTTTTTTAAAATGTTTTATGTTTTAAAAATAATTTTCTCAAAGCAAAAGGTTATTTGTCTAAAGAAATATTTTTTTATTTTTTAAATATTCATTTTTAGTTTTTGAAGTTTATTTTGAATTAAATGGATTTACATGATATTTAATACAGTTTAGTTTTAAAAATTTATTTTAAAAGAAATGTTATTTTCCTCATGAAATTTTCCATCTGATCTTTCCAAATAATTTTCACTATAAGATGATATTCTTTGATGTAAGATATGTTTTTTCTGGGGATATGAACCAAGGATACCATTCTTATTTTTTATATGAATGGTTTATCATGACAAATGTTTATTAAACACATTTCTATTCCACGGGTAATACCATGCTAAAATCCTTATGAAACCTGATTCCATTCCTGGGTTATGCAATAATAAATTTCTCATATGATTATAGAACGCATATCTTTTTCATAGGCAATGATATGATGAAATATTTATGAAAACTGTAATGGCACGAACTTCTCTGGTCCATTACTTTGTAAAAATTTGATGTGGTCAAACACGATGCAAGTTATAAAAATAATTTTTGATAATAATCATTGATAATGGTGGCATGAAAATATTTTGTGTTAATTATATTAAATGGTTTTAATTTAATCATTGTAAAATAAAATAATTAAAATTGAATGTATTTAATTCAACGAGGGGAGGTGCATTTTTTCTTTTTGATTTATTTAAATTTTAATAAATAATAAATTATATGTGTAATGGGCATGACCTTGTACATGAGGCGTTGTGCGGTTCTCCACAATTAAAGTCGGAATTATGTAAATAAAAATAAAAGGGTATTATTATATAATAATTTGTTATAATAATAATAAATGAGGCTCAACCCGTTAATGGTGAATCCAACTTGTATTTTAGAATATTAAAATAATTATAATAATATTCATTTAATAGATTATAAAAAATAATAAAATGATAATGAAGAATGGAAGTGGTTCCCAACCTGTTCATGAATATCATGTGACTGGAGAGAGGGAGTGTTATCCTCCCATTATAAGAATTTAATAATAATATATGTAATATAATATTGATTTAATATATTATAATAGTAATCATAAGATAATAATGGGCATCAATCATAATAATGATTATTAAGGATAATGCTGGAGACCCGTTGATGAAATTGAAAGTGGATTTATTACTATTATATTAAATCATAATTGTATTGGTGGCCTTTAGGGTGTAATTAATTAAATGGAATGATGTTAATTTAATATGAGAATAACCATTATACACTAATTTAATGGGATTAAATTAGAACATTAATGATGACTATTGTTAATATTAATTTTATTAATAATAACATTGAAGTGATAATGGAGTAAAGGCAAGGGGAGGTGCCACTTTTGGTGGAGTGGGAGAAGAAATCGTGAATGGAAGAGTTAGATTGGATAGAGAAAGAGTTAAAGGAAACAAATTAGATTTTAAACAAATAAAAATAATAGAGAATCTCATGAATTGGTGATGCGCACCAAATTGGAGAGGATTTTGTGGGTGAATATTAAATGAGATTGTAGAGAGAAATTTTCAATGAAATGAAATAATAATAATAATATAATAATAATATTATTATTTATGGTTGTCAAAACCATAATTCGTCCGTAACTTCTTCATGCGACCTCGGTTTTACGAACCATCAAAGACAACGTAACCCTGAAATTATGACGGTCAGTTTAAGACCAAAGATGAATACCTTTTTATGAATCATGTCTCAGGTCAATAAAACACATATTATTAATTAAAGTTATTATTATCATTAAACGCATGGAAATCGCGTGACATGTCGTGTGTTGACCAGTCAAACAATGTAACAGTTGCAAGGTCACGTCGTGTATTCATTAATACACGCTACACACCGTTTTACCTTTTCGTTGCCTATATAAGAGAGGGTCACATGTTATTTACGGACCCCTCTTCTTCCCTGCACGGCGACACTCCCGGATGACCCAGAAGCCTTCCTCCTATCTTCTTCATACGGACTCCGATCGTCAATCTGTCGGTGGATGTGGGATCTTGTCGATGAGGCGAACATCGTGCACCTCATTCCTTTCCCTCTTCTTAGACTTCCTCTTCGCAATTTCCTACTGATGAGATTCCCAATATTTTACGAGAATGATTCTCTTCGACGAACACCATCTTAATGGTACGTTCTACCCCGTTATTATTCCTTCCGTGATATCCTCTTTCTATTCCTCCTTTACATGCTATGACAAGTGACACCATAAAACTTAATGGAGTCTCTCTTTGTTGTTAGTGTGGTTGTGCCGCAGCGTCCACGGGAGGAAGTAGTCATCGGGATGAGTGATAGGAATCCTCGTGGTGGTTGTTTTCGCAGAAGGACATCAAAACATGTTCAAGTAGGGATCTTACCTTCATCTATCTCTTTTTTGTGCATCATGTGGGGTGGGTATCCTCTTGTTTTCGTGAGATATGGTTGAATTAGTAAATAAAGATAATAACTGGTTAAATAACGGGTTTGGGGAAATTTTTTTGTTATTGTTGTTTTATTTCCATCAATGCTTACCCTTTGATTGTGTTGTGAATTGAATAGGCTTATGCCTACTAAAAATCACGGTTGTTGGGGGCATTTTCTTGCCCAATTAAATGTTACCCTATTTTTCTAGATTTTTTTGTGGATTAAATTTCATAGAATGTGGAAATTGGTTAATCATGAAAATTAGGATGATTAAATGAATACCTGGAACCCCTGTGTGATCACCCTAGTTAAACTAAATGAAAGAATGAATTTTGTGCGTGTCGTTTGGGGTTTAATTATGTAAAGGGTTTTTTTGTGGGATGGTGTGGAATGGGTGAGCAGTGGGGATGCGGTTGGCTTGGTTGTGGGTTGGCGTGTACGATATGGTTGTGATGGGAAGTGGAGCTACAATAAATAATATGAAAGGGATGATAATGTGGTATGAGTATTGTTTCCAATGTGGTTGTGGTTATGGTGGTTGGCAGCAGGGCTACAGGGATGGGTTGTGCATATGAATAAAAGTGGAAGAGTTAACTAATGAATTGTGGGGCATAGTAGTTGAATAAATATGGAAAATCAATGGAATTGATTGGATGATAAAAGAAAATGGTATTTTGTGGCTTGTGTTTTCCCTAACTTTATTTGTGGTTGGAAGGGATATGTTTTATGAACGATTGATCTGGTTTGGTTGTTGTTAGTTGCTTGGTTTTTAAGGAACTGATAAACTAAAACTGTTGAAACATGAAAATCTTAATGGGGTTTGGGGCTGTTTATTGTGTGCATACTTTCGAGGTAACAGTGTCGAGGAATGTGCTCAGATATTTTGTGTAGAAGCCTTAGGATGGAATGAGTGGTTGATATAATTATATAAATCTGTATGTTTTATGTTTCTTTACGCACCCCAACCATGTTGATCACTATGTGTAGAACACCCGCGGGATGGGGGTGAGATTATAAAACATCTAAAGAATGGATGGTTAAAATTATTCCCTATGCTCCCTCTTCCAAGTTCTATAGCCCAATATCCTTCAGGCAGGTTATGACAGATGTTTACCAAGAGTCTTCAGGATGAGGATGTGATATGTTCCTAGGTGTCTTCGGGATGAGATATGATACAGTTCCCAGGTGTCTTCGGGATGAGATGTGGTTATGGCCGAGGATTGAGTGCTGGCGGGATACTATGAGCTTCATATGGCCAGGTTGCAGCACTAGCTCGAGCATCGTATATCTAGGATGCAGCACTAGCTTAGGAAGAGGGGGAAGCATCATAGCGTTATGTGCGAGGGCTTGAGCAGTATTAAGTGGGAAGGTGGTGTGGGGTACCCATACTTTGATAATATTACTATACTACTCTATTGACTTGCAATATTTGGTGAGTGTGGCTTGTAAGGTTGGGTGGATAGATTCCTTTCTAGGCTTTGGTTCCTTCTATTTTCTCACGGGGTATTAGGATTTCTCCCCACCTATGCCCGAGAGATTTAGGTTTTCCTATGGAGTATACTTGTGTTCTCTCCCTACGTTTAATTTTAGGTTTTCAGGAGGACTTCAGGGATCGTGCAGGACCTTGCTAGTTGGGCGTTGGAGTTTTGCTGGTTTCAGTTTTTCCTTTTTTTTTTGGAATCATACTTTGGAGCTTTTCTTGTAATTTTTCTTTTGTTTCAGTATTGTATAAAACATGCATATGGGTTTGGTTTTGGGTTTATTTTCATTTAATTTTTCTTTTTTGTTTTGGTGTTTGACTCATCTTAATTCCCGATCTTAAATAATAAAAGGCTAATGCCTCCCATATTTGCAAAAACTCAAACCCTTGGTGCTAGTCGCCACTCTGGGGCCTACTGGAGGCAAGACTCGGGGGTCATTATCTCCCTTTCACCATTTCCTTCTCAATAGGGGCATCTTTGGTGGGAGGTGGTCATGATAGAATGGTATCAGAGGCTGATGGTTAAGAGATATGATAGAGTCTGGAGTTAGGCACGGTGAGGATTACATGGGATGGTAGGGCAACAGTATTGTCTGATCTCTGTGTGTGACATAGGCCAGGGAAGATTGGCTAGGACATGGGATTTTAGGGCCCCCCGTGATCCGATGTAAGGACTCTGATCCTACCGAACGACCAAGTAAGACTACATTGATTGCAGGGTAGAGACCCTAGGAAAGGTACATGCATCATCATGATTTGTGTTTTACGTGATTTGGGTGTTCTGGGAAAGAAATCGAAATAAAATGATAAAATGAAACCTTTATAAAAATTCCTTACTACTTGGTCTTAGGTATTCTTTGTTTACCGTACAACTATAGCACCCGGACATCATTCCCAGGTGACTCGGGCGAGTCAGTGCCACCCAAAGCGTATATTATCTTGACATGGGAGAAGCCATTCCCCAATCCATGTGTTGGGGAAGCGTTTTGATTGTTTTTTCTGGTGTTGAGGGAAGTGTGTGTATGAGAAATCCTAAATTATAGGTGTGGGAGGACCTAATACCTAATCGAGACACATTAATGTGTATGTGATTAAACTCGTGCAGGTGAGTCAGTGCCGCATAAAGCGGATAATATCTCAACATCGGGGAAGGAACTCCCTGACTCATATAATTTGGATAGTGGTTGGATTCCTATTATGACGAGAGCCCTGAGAGGTATCTTGCAGTGTAGTTGTTCAGACCTTTCCCCTTTTTATGGGTTGGTTATTAATTCTTGAGGATGAGAATGGTTTGAGAGGTATCTGTTGTAATGGCCCGGACCTCTCCGATCTATTAATTTTAAAAATTCGATGTTGTCAAAAACGATGCGTGTTATAATAATAATTTTTGATAATAATAATTGATAATGGTGGCGTGAAAATATTTGGTGTTAATTAGATTAAATGGTTTTAATTTAATCATTGTGTAACAAAAGAAATAAAACTGAATGTATTTAATTAAATGAGGGGAGGTGCGTGGTTTCTTTTTGATTTTTTTAAATTTTAATAAATAATAAATTATGTGTGTAATGGGAATGACCTTGTACAGGAGGCATTGTGCGGTTCTCCACAATTAATGTTGGAATTGTGTAAATAACATTAAAAGGGTATTATTTTATAATAATTTGTTTTAATAATAATAAATGAGGTGCAACCCCTTATGGGTGAATCCAACTTGTATTTTGGAATATTAAAATAATTATAATAATATTCATTTAATAGATTATAAAAAATAATAAAAGGATAATGATGAATGGAAGGGGTCCCCAACCCATGCGTTAATATCATGTGATTGGAGAGAGGGAGTTTTATCCTCCAATTATAAGAATTTAATAATAATAGATGTAATATACTGTTGATTTAATATATTATAATAGTAATTATAAGATAATAATGGGCGTCAATAATAATAATGATTATTAATGATAATTATGGTGACCTGTTGATGAAATTGAAATAGGATTTATTACTATTATATTAAATCATAATGGTATTGGTGGCCTTTAGGGTGTGATTAATTAAACAGAATGGTCTTAATTTAATATGAGAATAACCATTATAAACTAATTTAATGGGATTAAATTAGAACATTAATGATGACTGTTTTTAATATTAATTTTATTAATAATAACATTAAAGTGATAATGGAGTAAAGGCAAGGAGAGGCACCAATTTTGGTGGAGTGGGAGAATAAATAGTGAATGAAGAGTTATATTGGAGAGATAAAGAGTTAAAGGAAAAAAAATAGATTTTAAACTAATATAAAAAAGGAAGAATCACATGAATTGGTGATGCGCAACAAATTGGAGAGGATTTTGTGCGTGAATATTAAAAGAGATTGTAGAGAGAAATTTTCAATGAAATGAAATAATAATAATAATATATTATTATTATTATTATTATTTATGGTTGTCAAAACCATAATTCTTCCGTAACTTCTTCGTGCGACCTTAGTTTTATGAACCGTCAGCGACAGCATAACCCTAAAATTATAACAGTCATTTTAAGACTAATAATGAATACCTTTTTATTACTCATGTCTCAGGTCAATAAAACACATATTATTAATTGAAGTTATTATTATCATTAAATGCATGGAAACCGCGTGATGTGTCATGTGTTGACGAGTCAAACAACGTAACAGTTGTACGGTCACATCGTGTATTCATTAATACACTCTACATACCATTTTACCTTTTTGTTGTCTATATAAGAGAGGGTCACATGTTATTTACAGACCCCTCTTCTTCCCCACACGACGACACTCCCGGATGACCCAGAAGCCTTCCTCCTATCTTCTTCATCCAGACTCTGATCATTGGTCGATGATGCGAACATCATGCACCTTGTTCCTTTACCTCTTCTTCGACTTCCTCTTCACAGTTTCCTACTGAGGAGATTGCAGATATTTGACAGGAACGACGCTCTTCGATGAACGTCATCTTAATGGTACGTTCTACCCGATTCTTATTCCTTCCTCGATCTCCACTTTCTGTTCCTCCTTATCATGCAATGAAAAGCGACACCTTAAACCTTAATGGAGTCTCTCTTGGTTGTTAGTGTGGTTGTGCCACAGCGTCCATGGGAGGACATAGTCATCAGGAGGAGTGATCAAAATCCTCGTGGTGGTTGTTTTCTCATAAGGACATAAAAACCTATTCAAGTAGGGATCTTACCTTCGTCTCTCTCTTTTTTGTGCATCATGCGGGGTGGGTATCCTCTTGTTTTCATGAGATACGGGTGAACCAGTAAATAAAGATAACAACTGGTTAAAGAACAGGTTTAGGGAAATTTTTTTGTTATTTTTGTTTTATTTCCATCAATGCTAAACCTTTTATTGTGTTGTGAATTGAATAGGATTATGCCTACTGAAAATCACGGTCGTTGGGGGCCTTTTATTGCGCAATTAAATGTTTCCCTATTTTTATGGATTTTTTTGATGATGAAATCTCATAGAATGTGGAAATTGGTTAATCATGTAAAGTTGTCTGGTTAAATGAATACCTGGAACCCTTGTATGATCACCTCGGTTAAACTAAATGAAAGAATGAATTTTTTTGGTGTTGGTTGGGGTTTAATTATGTGAAGGTGGGTTTCATGGGTTGTTGTGGAATGGGTGAACAACAAGGCTGCGGTTGGCTTGGTTGCGGGTTGGCATGTATGATATGGTTGTGATGGGTAGCAGAGATGTGGTAAATGGTATCAAAGTGATGATGATGTGGTACGGGTATTGTTTCCGATGTGTTTGTGGTTATGGTGGTTGGCAGCAGGGCTGCAGGGATGGGTTGTGCATATGAATAAAAGTGGAAGAGTTAACTAATGAATTGTGGGGAATGGTAGTTGATTAAATTCGGAAAATCAATGGAATTTATTGGCTGATAAAATAAAATGGTATTGTGTTGCTTGTGTTTTCCCTAACTTTATTTGTGGTTGGTAGGGATATGTTTTATGAATGGTTGATCTGGTTTGGTTGTTGTTAGTTGCTTGGTAGTTAAGGAACTGATAAACTAAAACTATCAAAACATGGAAATCTTATTGGGGTTTGGGTATGTTTACTGTGTGCATACTTTCGAGGTAGCAATGATGTGGCATGTGCTCGGATCTTTTGTGTAGAAGCCTTAGGATGGGCTGAGTGGTTGATATAATTATATAAATCTATAAGTTTTATGTTTCTTTACGCACCCCACCCATGTTGATCACTACGTACTGAACACCCGTGGGATGGGGGGGTGATATTATCAAACATCTAAAGGATGGTTGGTTACTATTCTTCCCTGTGCTCCCTCTTATAGGTTCTGTAGCCCAAGATCCTTCGGGCAGGTTACAACAGATGTTTCCCAAGAGTCTTCGGGATGAGGATGTGATATGTTCCCAGGTGTCTTCGAGATAATATGTGATGTGGTTCCCAGGTGTCTTTGGGATGAGATGTGGTTATGGCTGAGGATTGAGTGCCGGTGGGATACTATGAGCTTCGTATGGCCAGGTTGCGGCACTATCTCGAGCTTCGTATGGACAGGTTGCGGCACTAGCTCAGGAAGAGGGGGAAGCATCAGAGCATTAGGCATGAGGGATTGAGTAGTATTCAGTGGGAAGGTGGTGCAGGGTACCCATACTTTGATAATATTACTATAATACTCTATTGAATTGCGATATTTGGTGAGTGTGGCCTGTAAGGTTGGGTGGATAGATTCTTTTCTAGGATTTGGTTCCTTCTATTTTCTCACGAGGCATTAGGATGTCTCCCCACCTGTAAATGAGAGATTAGGTTTTCCTGCTGAGTATACTTGTATGCTCACCCTACGTCTACTTTCAGGTTTTCAGGAGGATTTTAGGTATCGTGCAGGGCCTTGCTAGTTGGGCTTTAGAGTTTTGCTGGTTGTTGTTTTGGATTTTTTTGGTACCATACTTTGGAGATATCTTGTACTTGTAATTTTGTTTCTGTATTGTATAAAACATGCATATGGGTTTGGTTTTGGGTTTATTTTCATTTACTTGTTCCTTTTTCTTTTGGTGTTTGACTCATCCTATTTCTAGATCTTAAATAATAAAAAGGATAATGCCTCCCATATTTGTGAAAACTTATCCCCTTGGTGCTAGTCGCCACTCTGGGGCCTACTGGAGGTGAGACTCAAGGGTCATTATCTCCCTTTCACCATTGCCAGCTAAGGAGGGGCATCTTTGGTGGGAGGGGGTTAGGACAAAAACCATTTCATTTCATTGGTTATGATATGATGGTGGTTTTATGATCTTATGAAGCACATATGTATGATTTTCATTTTGTGATTGGTTGGGCCTATATTTCCCTCCAATACATTGGGTAAATATTTTTATCTCATGAGATAGATAGGATAATGACATGAAGTGAACCCAATTAAATAAGGGACTATGTAAATTATGATGGTCTTGGGAGCGAACCTTGAATACTGGTATGATTTTTGAAGTAAACCCATTCCACTATGATAGCCTTGGTAGTGAGCCTTGAATACTATGGAAATTATTTTCTATGTTTATGTGCATTCTAAAATTCCATGTCTTATTCCAATGTTATGCTATTATGTATCATGTTTTTTGATTTATGTATGATTCATGTCTTTTTAACAACCAATATTTATGTTATGACTCAATATTTTTATATTTGGTATGCATGGTATGGTTTTCATATGTTATGCCCATGTTCTAAAACCTTTATGTTCATGTCATGCTTACATATCTCTCTTTTTCATCCTTACTGGGTATATGAGTTCACCCTTTCTTATGTTTCCTTTCCCCAGGTTATGAAGAAAGGTTTAAAGTAGGTATATTTGTGAAGAGTTCCAAAGGAGTAGATATTTATGGTAGATGATGAAGAAATTTCACCAAATTTGAAAATTTTGTTCCTAGTATACAAAGTAAATAAACTATTACATTCCTTAGGCATGAGTTTGTGTAATGTATTAAATATTAATATAAAAATATGTAAAATCCATGTATAAAAACCCATTTCTCTATAGTTGGTATGATAGAAAAGGTTTGGTCAAACATTTTAAACAAGGATAAAAAAATCATTGAGATCCCTAGATATATTTATAAATACACGTATAAGGATATATTTAATGATAAGTCTAAGGATGAGTCAATATATAGGAAACTTTCTTGGAATTTTTGTAAAGGGTAGAGTTAGTGGGTTCCAAGTAATTAAATCCATATATGGATACTACAAGTTTATGTGGATCTAAAAAAGAGGTTCCTATGAGTATTAAATCCTAAAAGGGTGCATTGATATGGAATCAATCATCACCTATTGCATGACCATGAGCCTTGATGCACACATGGTTTGATATTCCCATGTGACATGCTTTGGAAATTCAAAAACTCTTTATGAACCATCTTGAAGGATTTAAATTGATTATGATTATAAATAAAATAGTATAAACCTAAGGAATCATTGATTAAAAATAATTTTCTATGATTTAGAAATATTATAATATATCTCCATGATTATTTTGTTTCCTATTATGATTAGTGTTCCTAACACTATGATTTTTGGTTTTATTCAATGTTGGGATCCAAAAGGAACTCAAATACCATTGAATGTGATGAAATATTTTCAGATGATTAGGCCAATTGGATGATGATTTGAGTAAATTATATTGTTATTATACCTAATCAGTTATCCCGAGACATGATTATCAACTTTCACTTTAACCAACACTCAGACTCACTAAATAAAATAAGGACAGAGTTCCCTGAGACTTCGGGTAGTTGAGACCATAGAGGAAAAATGATTTAGTTCCCTATACATTGATAATGTTCAAAGAATAACTCAAAGTAATGTCTTAGAGGTATGATAATATGTTTTGGGTGTGTAAAACAGAGACACAAAGCAAGTAACTACAAAGGAAATATAAATAGATTGGTTAACGTAATTGATAAGAATATGGTCTCCCTAAGGTATCATTGACTGTTTATTTTTTGAAATGTGGAATGTGTTGGAATTATAAAAATAGATTTCCTTATGGGAGAGCTCATGAAGAGATTCAAAAAGGTTGCATGAGTAATGCTTATATTTCTGATTATAAAGAGACTAAAAATGGAATATAAAAGGAAATAAGTGCTAAGGAATAAGCAAACAATGCTTAGGTAATGGTTTGTAAAGAAAGTGGTATGATTAAAGTAATTATGTACCAGAACAAATGAATAATTGTATATGAATCATGAAATATATAAGGATTTTTTAGAAAATATTTTTGATTAAGTATATGCAAGAATATCTTGAATAATATTAATGAACAATAAAATTGATTTAATAAAAAGTAATATTGTATGGAAAACACACGATTAAGGTAAGATAAACCATAATATGTTCTTAAGGTTGAGAAAATGGGTTTTGTTATGATAAATAAATGATTTATATGGATAACTTATACTGTATAGTATTGATAACCTCAAAAATGATAATGGATCTATTCAAAAAGTGGTTTATTCTTTCATTGATGGATTTAAAACATATTTTTATTTAGATAATATATCAAATACTCTATTTTTTATGTAAGGAATGAGGAAGAATTTACTTTTCCAATAAGGTTTTATGGTAACCCAGGTTATTAACATATTTCAAAATAATTCATGACTAATGTATTCACATGTTTGGTATGTGACAATCAAGTGATAATTAATGATATATGGGGAGTTAATGTTTTATTGATTTTAAAAAATTTAGTGAACTTATTTAAATTTTTTAAATTTTTGAATTGTTTATAAGGTTGAAAATTTATGTAATTGTTTATTTTGTCAATAGGATTATGTTTTAGATATTAATGTATTACATCACCATATAATGATTTATCTTTAACCATGGATAACATAATTTTAACTAAAGATATAAGGAATGAATTATAATTATTTAATGGATTATATTTGGTGTTTTAGTGTCAAAAATAATTCACCTCTTAGATTAAGAGAGTAAGAAGAAATTGATCAAGGAACAACCTAAGGATGAGATTGTGTTAATGAAATAAAAATGCATCAAATAAGTAAATTCTCATATGTTCTCAGTATATATAAAAAATTAATTCACAAATTTTAGGAAAACTCTAATTAAATAAAATTTTGTCCTATTATCATCATTTTCAATTATATCAATGATCTTTTCCATTGCTCTTTGGTTTTGGGTTTTGTGGTCACTAAACTTCTCTACATGGCCTATTTTCTTTTGATCAATGATCTATATGAAACTCTATAATTATTTAGAATTTTCATCCATATCCAAATATTCACTTCCCAACTATGTATTAATTTATGGAAATATAGATATGATTTAATTTAGGCAACCTTTATGTTTCCAAATTTCCTTTTTAATGGTATTTTTATTACTCCGTTTTACAATATTTGTTTTTGGGGTGGAATTTTCAAATGTTAATCCTTTGATGATCGAGATGAATTTTGAGGGTGAAATTCATTTTAATGGGGTATAATGAAACATCCTATGATTTTACTAAATAGTTTTTTTAAAATTAATTTAAATTTTCATATATATTTCATTATGAAACACTGAGTTTAAATTACATTACACACAACAACGAGTTTCTTCAATAGCGTCCATGACATGCAACAATGAGATTCAACAAAGCATGAAATAATATTACCTATGACCATTTTAACCAAGAAATAAATAGGAAGGAAAGAAGAGTATTTACTAGTTTAAAAAATATAAATATAAATTTGCGACATAAAATAAATTTATTTATAAATTCTTAGTAAATAATCAATTAGTTTTTAGTAATATAATTATATTTTTCAAAATATGTTCTCTTAAAAATTTATTTTTATTGATTTTTATGAAAAAAAATTATAATTAAGATATATATAAATTTTTTAAATTTAATTTATAATATTAAATTCATTTTTGGAATCACCATGTAAAAATTAACTTATGGGGAAATTTTGGTATTTTTATGAAAATAATGATTTTTCAGTGTATAGTGAAAAATAACGATATTTGTAAAACAATCAATTTTTTCAATAAATTAAGCATTTTAAAGTAAAAAATTATGTTTGACTATATCATAAGTATTATATTTTTATATTTAATTCATTTAATTACTTTTTAATCAACATTATGTTTGAATTTATTATAAGTTTATTTTTAGGTTTAAAAAATGGGTTTTTTCTAAAAACTATTTTATTGTGCATAATGTTTCTCCATTTTAAATATTTAAAATATTCCCTAATGTGGAATTATTTAACGTAAATTTTTATATTATCGAAAATAAATTTTAATTTATATTCATATAATGATTATTATTATACATAAAGTATGTGTAGAATCATCTCATGCTTAAAAAATACATTTCTCAAAAACCTACTTTTTCTTTGTATATGTGGGTTTTGTTTTCTATTTAATATTTGAAACCTTTATAAATTTTATCTAAAAAAATAAAATTCAATTTTTAAAATCATCAGGGGAAAATTATATTATGGTGAATTTTTAAGATTTTTTTGAAATGATTAATCTTTGGATGAATGATGAAAAATACAGCATTTTAAATAAAAACTAACTCTACATTTAAAATATTTATAAAAAAATTTATTTTTTAAATTATTTATAAAGTAAAATTAATTAAATTATATATATATTAATCAAATTTAATCCATTTTTATAATTTTATAATTTATTTTTTATATAAAAACTTTATAAACTTTTGAACATTTTCTCCTTGAAAATTTGATTTTCTCATTGCATCCAAGAGATTAAATTAAAATTAAACATTTCCAAAAATGTGAATTAAATGTGAAAAAATTGGTTCCATATTTTGAATCAAAATAATATATGCTACGTACTAATGTAATCTTAATTTTTTCCAAAATGAATAGTTAAAATAGAATTTTTTTACCGGTGTTAAGGTAAAAGTGGATTTACTGGGGGTAAAACTAAAACATATATCAGCTAATATGAAAAAAAAACTTATATAAAATTAATTTTATTGAAATTAATACACCTTATAATATATAATAATCTATAATAATTTATTTTTGATCTATTTTTCTTGATAAAAACATGGGTACACATTTTTAGTTTTAAAATATTACAAGTGTGGCACTCAACACACTTATAAAGGGCCACCTATTCTCCTATCTTCTTAACACATTCAAACCATTTTGGTCCAAAACATAAAAAATAAAATACATTAAAAAAATACCTAATATCATAAAAAATCATTGTTTTTGGTATAAAATCGTTCTAGTATGTCTATTGGGAAAATATAAGGAGGATACCCGAAGAAGTAATGTTATTCAACGAGAATTTTCATTTTATTTCTTCCTCCACCTCCTCAAAATATTATTAAACATTTCTAAGATAAAAAAATTAGAATATTACATATAATATTATGTTGTTATGTTATGTACAAGACCTAAAATCATATCCACTTTCATCAAATGGGTTATGAAATCATAATTCGGGTGTACGATAGACTCCTAACACACGATGCGATGCCATTCATTTTTCAATTATCACCTATCATGGCTGGGTTAAAAAAAGGATATAAATTATATATATATATATATAATATTTAAAACCTAATAATATCTCTGGATTCATTATATAATCAATACATTTTTTAATTTTCATTCCGCGGGGGATATAATAATATCACTCATGTGTACTGTGGACTACTGCCTCACGAAGTGATGTGACTCATTTTTCATAAAGACTTTACATGAAAGATAATATGGATAAATATATGTGATATACATAACATTATTATTATATTAATGAAATATTTATCATTCTAATATGTTAATAAATTATTTTATTTCATACTTAACATCTTCTGTGTACATGTGGACTACCACCTTTATGAAGTAATGTGACTCTAATTTTATCATCACAACAAATGAATGATATGTATAAGTATATTTTAAGAAATAATATGGTATATATTATATTATTATAATTATTTAAATATTATTTATTATTTACCTCCTTTCTGTAATGTTCATTTAAAAATGGAACTATTACTCATGTGTACGTACGACATACCGTCTCTATGATCGTAACATACATTATTTTAGAAAACCATATTTCATGATTAATAGTCAAGTATAATTGATGTATAAATATTATTAAAATTTAATTATATTTATTCTATATATTATGGATCCATGATCAATGTAATAATACCAAAAAAATAATTAAAACATACACAAAAATAAATCACTTAATACCTGAAACATGTTTAGTAAGGAATTGTTAATAAAATGTTAATAATAGGAATTAAATAAATAATATATGGTATGGTATATATAATTATGGTTCTTTAATATATTTATAATAACCTTATATTTCTTATAATGGTGGTTTGAACATGGATGAAGGAATTCGAGACTCGTGGTAAAGGATTTCTGTCTCACTTTTTTACTTCTGTGAGACACAAGCTATATTCACCACATATTTGTTTATATGGTGTATATAGTAACCATGAATGTTTTTAAATATTATTATCCTTAAAACTATGTGTATTGAAATATCTGTTTTATGATCTATCTTTCATGGGGGTTTTATTTCAAAATTTAGCATAGTGGTAAGGGATTATTGTTGCAATTTTCCTTTTTAGACATATGGAAATGATATAAACTAATATTATTTTATGATATGTATATACAACCCATTTTTGATGTAAAATCATGAATTTATTTATCCCCATGATGTATTAAGTTTATTTTAATGATATTAATTCATGAGGATTACATTTCAAAGTTACCAAAGTGGTAAATATTTTATATTACAATCTCATCGTTTATCAAGATTGTTTATAACATTGCTTTTAAGGATCAAATATTATGATAAATATCTCAAGAAAATCATGAATTTTATTACACTATTTTTATTTCATGATAATAATTTTTTTCCATTTATTTTACTCTCTTCATGTACTCAAGATTTCAAAAAGAATATTTTAGGGAAAATCATCTTTTCGGTTGAAAAACATTTTTCTTTAAAAACCATGTTTTTTAAAAATGTATTATTTTTTTTTCAAATTTTTTGAAATGATTTATACAATTATTTATCAAATTAATTATTACCAATGTTTTAATTTTTAATTTTTTTGAAAGGAATCTTCATGCCATTTTCTAAACAATGCCCAATTAGCTTTTACTAAAAAATTTACAGGGATTTTTGTTTTAACATGTAATTCATGAACATAATTTCTTTCCATCATGAAAATTATTTTATTTTAATATTACCTTATAAATTTTCATGGTCATTTTAAAATAAAATTATTTTAAATTATTTTTGATGTTTTAAAAAGTGTATTTTCAAAGTGGAAAGGTTGTTTCCCTTATAAAACGTTTAAAATGATTTTAAAGATTCCTTTATAAGTTTTCATGATTATTTTATATTAAAAATACTTAAAAGATATTTTATAAACTTTATTTAAAAAAAATTATTTTCAAAGAAATGTTATTTTCCTAAAAAATATTTCAAGGTGATATTTCGAAATAATTCCCCATCTAGGAAGACATCCTTTGATGAAAAATTTTCTATGTTGGGGATATGAACCAGGTATACCATTATTAGTCATTATCATAATGGGTTATCATGAAAACATGATTATAAAACCCATTTATCATCCATATTTTATACCATGAAAAAATTCTCATGAAACCCGATCCTTTTCATGGGTTATTCTATGATGAAATTATGAAATGACTATGAAATGTTCCTCTTTACCATAAGCTATGATGTGATGAAAAGTTTATGAAAACCATTTCATTTCATGTGTTATGATATGATGAATGTTATATGATATTATGGGACACATATATATTATTTTCATTATGTGATGAGTGAGTCCTACAACTACCTCCAATGCATTGGTAAATATTTATATCTCATGAGATATAAACGACTAGAATGTGGACTGAACCTGGTTTAGTAATGGACTTTTTTGTCTATGATAGTCATGGGAGTGAACCTTGAATACTATGATGGTTTGTGGAGTGAACCCATTTAATTATTATATTCTTGGTAACGAGCATTTAATACTATAGAAATTATTTTCTATGCTTATGTGTATGCCACAATTACACGTATTATTCCATTTTTATGCTCTCATGGATAATGTTGTTTGATTTCCTTATGATTTATGTCATTTGAACTACAAGTATTTATGACATGACTAATTTTTATCTTTAATATATAGGGTATGATTGTCATATGTTATGATCATGTTATGATACCATTATGTTCATGTTATGTTTATGTATCTCCCTTTCTTAACCTTACCGATCATCTGATCTCACCCTTTCTTATGTTTCCTTTCCCCAGGTTATGAAGAATGGTTTTATATAGGGTATGTTTATGAAGAGTAATAAAGGAGAAGATATTTAAGGGAAATGTATTTTATCATTCACCAAAATATAATACTGTGCACCTGGTCTCCAAATACACTAAACTATTATGGTCCTCATAAATGCTTTTTTTTGTAATTTATTGAATGTTTTTCTAAAATGATATAATATGGATGTATACCAATCCTAGATCACTATAAACTATATGATAGGTAGTAAAAAACTCCAATGTGATGGAATGAAGTTGTAAAAATAAATCTATTATGACATGATCTAACCAAGGAAATTGAAAAGAAGGTTAGAGCCATTCAATAACATATACGAGAAACTTGGATTCAACAAAAATGTTATACTGACAATCATCGAAAATATAAAGTGTTTGCAGTTAGAGGAATGTTATTCCTATTAATATATCCCTAAAATAGGGTGATGATATTTTTAAATATGATAAATATAATACTTATGTATATCAGCCCTTTTGAAATTCTTGACCACATTGGGATAATATCTTATTCATTGGAAGACCCACCCAATCTGCCTTGAGTTTAGGATGTGTTCCATGTATATCTCTTGAGGAAGTACATACATAATAATTCACATATAGTGAAATTAATGTACATACCACTATAGAAATATCAATCCTATAAGGAACAAATGATGTAGATTATAGATCATATAGAGAAAATTCTTCGAAACAAGACCACTCACTTAATCTATTTCTAGTGGTGAAAACACCAATTTAATAAATATATGTGGGAACCTGAGGATAAAATGATATTGAAGTATCCTATGTTTTTTGTATCAGAGTAATTTAATTTATAACAAATTATTATTTTAAGTGGGAATAATGTAACACCATGATATATTTAAAAAATAAATTAGAAAAACATAATTTATTTGTTAGCTTGCATTACATGAAATATTGAGTTTATACGAACCCTGATAGACTATTAAACTATTATTATTACCTAGTAGCTGAATTGGTGGGTATGAATAGGAATAAATAAATTATTAACATATATGTTTTATTAATGTATAAAATGAAATTATAAGCTATCAATTAATTAGAAATATAAAAAATCATTTGAAAATAAAGGAATTATTTTAAAAAAACTATTTTTAGGTGAAAAATGTATTTTTTTAAAAAAAATTAAATTTATAACTAGTGGTGATTGATATTAGTTAAATTTATAAATTTTATATTAAAATAAATGTTTTAACATTAATCTAATATATATTATTATACATAAATAAATCAAATTGTTTGGTTAAAGTTTTTTTTTTCTAAAAAAAATTTTCATCCCATTTTACGCAAAAAAATTAAAATTAATTTATATATTTTATATGTATTTAATTAGATAAAATTAATTACTTATTTAGAATTAGTATTTAAAAATTTGTTAAATTGGACCCTTTTATTTTTGTTCAATATGAATAATAACCGTGGTAAAATTTAACACCTTAGTAAAGGGTAAACCATGTAAATATAGGATAAACAAAGTGTTAAGGCCACAATATTTCATCTTAAGTCTTATTGTATGAATTTAATTTTACCCTTTTCACCTTTTTCACTAAATATAACAGTTTAATGAAAACATTTCCCTGAAAACGAGCTTTGTAATATTAATTAAAAAAGTTACAAATTCATCTCTCATTGTTTTTAATATCTATTATGTGTACAAATAGGAAAAAATGTTATAAATAGATATAAGTGTTTATTTTAATATTATTGAAATTATTTTCATCACATAAATTTATTTTTATTTTTTATTAATTATATAATGACCTTAATTTCATATGAAACACTATTCAGTATTTCTCCATTTAATAAAATAATAATATAAATGATATTAAAAATATGAAAAGTAATATAATATGAATGAGTTAATATGTAAAACATAATTTATAGATATATATGACATATTATAGAGTTTTTAAATAATTATATTCAACTTAATACTTTTTATTTATGTATTTAAAGTTTAATTAAATGAATAGGGTTTGAAATGATATTAATGATATATTATAATAAATAATATTTTATTAAATGATATACAATTTCTAAAAACATTATATCTAGTAAAATAAATATAATATGAATTTAAACAAAAATAAATTTCCATTTATGGATCATTTTAAATTTATTGTAACATTATTGACCCTTAAAGGGTAAAAAACTTTAATATTATGGTTATTGTCTAAAGGGGTAACCGTAGTTAAAACTAAAAGACAAAGGTAAATTTTGGATCAACAAATGTAAGAATATTATTTCATGAAGTGATATATAATTTAAACAATATTATTTTCAAATAATATCAACTTGGATCAATTTGGGAATAAAAATCAATTTATATTAATTTAATATTTTAAGAAATTCCCAGACTGCCCTCCCCTCAATGATAAAAGGGCTCCCCTCATTTCTCTTATTCACACCACATAGAGACTTATAGATCACAAAAAATATACAAATATATATTATAAACAAACATATTGACATTATATAGGTTTTTTCCTTCCTAAAATACTAACCCTAGTGACCTTTAGGGGAGATCTAAAGGGGTCATTTCAAAGAAGAAGTAATCATCTTAACCGATCACTTTCTTTTAAATTTTTATTTTAACTCCTTTAAATATGTTATATTATTAATAAAATAATAAATTCAGTATCCTAAATATACATTAATGGTATTTTTTTTATTAAAACACTGTTACACAACCACTTTCCATCAAATGGGAAGTCAATGTACCACTCGTGCGTACATACAGCTTATCGTCTCCACATAATGATACAATTCATTTTTCGTCACTATATTTTATGGAAGGGTATTATGATAAGTCTAGAATTTATATATTATACATATGAAATAATCATCCTTATATAATGATAATATCATTTTTTACTTCTTACTATCTAATCCTTTGGGAAATGATAATGCTGCTCGTGCGTATATGCGGACTACCACCTCCACAAAGCAATATGATTCGTTTATCACTTATATTTTAGTTGGTTTGTAATGAGGAAAATATTTAAGAAAATATTTGATATATATTTTATAATAATGATAAAATAATTTTTAATTAATATTTACCTTTCTTTTATTACATCCTTCTAAAAATGAAAACAATATTCATGCGTACATACGACATATCATCTCCATGAAAAGTGTAATTCATTTTTCTGTCCCAAAATTTTATTGATGAATATATATATATATAATTAATATATATTATATCTATACCATCATAAAATTCTACAGGTGATGTAACTAGAATCAAAGTAATAGTAATGAATCCACGAAACCAAAACTTACTTGGAAAACAGTGTAATTATCACATAGAAAAGTGATTTTATTAAAAACATTCAATAAAAAAGTGATAAAAGGTTTAAAGTAAATAATATATGGTTTGATATATATTATTATGTTTCAATAATAATATGTTTTATAGAACTATATTTATTATTTAGGAGTTTTTAAAATATATAAAGGAAGTCAAACTAGAGGTAAAAGTCTTTATATCACAATATCATTATTTTTTGGGATGATTTATGATTAAGTTTTGATGATGACATACTAATAAAAACATATCAAGATACTTAAAATTATTTTTTCTCCTTTATTTTTCATTTTGAATAATGTATTTCTTCTTATTTTAATCATTATATGTACCCAAAATCACTAAAGTATGTCTTTGAGGAAAATAAACATTATTTCTCCCTTCAATTGAAAAAAATAATTCTTATATATACATGTTTTTTAAATCTTTTAAATAAATTATTTAATATTATATAATTATTTTAAAATTTTAATTTTATCCATGTTTAAATTTTTATAAAATGGTTTGAGAGGAATATTTTTGTCATTTTTTGAATGAGGTACTTTTTAACATTTTTACGAAAGTAAAAAAGGGTAGTTTTATTTAAACTTATATATAATGAATAAAATTTCCCTCTATTATGGAAAATAAATTATTTGATGATTAATTTACATGTTTACATGTTTATTTTTAAAAAATATATTTTCCATAATATTTTTTAAATTTTCATATTGTAAATAAGTGATTTAAAAATGGAATGGTTATTTCCCCAAAGAATGTTTAATGATCTCTTAATGGTATTTTGATTCATCAAAGACAATAACCCTTTATTAGAATTAAGTTTTTATAGGGATATGATCAAGGGATTCCAAACTTATTATTTCTCTAGATTGTTTATGTTTATGATGAAAGTATTTTTATGAAACCTGTTTCTTTTCCATGTTTTAGGATATGATGAAATGTTTCTGAAACCCATTTCTTTTCTATGGGTTATGCTACGATGAAATCTTTATAAATCCCATTTATTTTCATAGGATCTGATATGATTAACACTATATGGTCTTGGGACCACATATGTATAAATTTCCTTATGTGATGGGTGTGACCTATATCTCTCTCTAATGTATTGGGAAAATATTGATATCTCATGACATAAATAGGACTAGAATGGGAAGTGTACCTATTTTTATAAGATAAATTTTCAATTATGATAGTATTTAGAATACATTTTTCTACTATGATTGTTTAGATATTGAACCCATTACACTATGATACTCATAGTAGTGATCATTGAATAATAATTAAATGATTTTATATTCACATGCATATGCCACAACTCCATGTCTTATGCCTATATTATAAAATCATGGATTGTGTTATTTGATGATTTTAGGATTCATGTCTTATACAAAACCATGATTTATTCCATGAATCATTTTTATGATCTATTATATGCATGGTATGGTTTTAAACTGTTAATATCATTATCTCATATCCTTTTTCTATTATTATGATTATATGATCACTAATATCTTATTTTTTTATCCTTAACTAGAATCAGAGATCAATGTTTCATGAGTTTCCTTTCCCAGGTTATGAAGAAAGGTTTTATTTATTATATGTATAAGAATGGGGATAGTTATGCTGATCTAAGTGAGAGACATTGTAAAATGATAATGAACCAGTTTCTTGTGTTTCCATGTTTCTAATGATACTAGAAATATACTATTTTGGGATGAAAAATTATCTTATATAATGTATATCCATATATTTATATGTAATAGATATGTTTGGATAGTATGTGTCTCTATTGTTGGTGATCTAGTATAATAAATTAATTTAACTTTGTCGATGGTTTTAAATGCGGCTATAAATATACTATACCTATGATTATAAAGGGAGAGTCCCTTCAAGAGGGGATGAAACCATAAATTATAAACCATCTAAAAATAATCCTCAAGAGGTTTAGTTTGTTTATTTATCCACAATTGTAGGAAATTTTGACTTGGAGTATGAAAGGGATGGACAGAGATGAAAACCTGTTGAGTTTCACAAGGCTATGATTTTATTAAAGAGAAATACATGCAAGGTGCTTGTTGTTACAAATGTTAATTTTTCTCATAATGGGAAAATGAACTCTCAAGATTTATATATTAAATAATTTTTAATCTCATATCTATTATTATTTTCCTACCCTTAAACTCATTTCTCTATTAAATGGGATAAAAATTCTAGCCATCCTATAGAAAGCATGGTGGAATATCAAGTTTCAACTTCTAATTCTTCTAATAATCTTGGCTTCCTAGATTATTGGATATTGGATTTAGGAAAGGGTTATAAGTATGATAAGATAGAGGATGATTTACTTTATTTCATGAATTTATCTAAAAGTGACTCTAAGGATCATAGAATCAATTTTTCATGGGTGAACAATTGTAGACAAATACATCACCTCTATAGTTGAGGTAGTTGGGTAGATTAGGACAATACGACTCTTCATTTTTATGTTGAGATCATAGAGAAGCTTAGTCCTGGATTAAATGATATTTTTTAACACATGACTATGAATTTATAGTGGTTCATGTTTTTATTGGCCATTGTTCATGTTTTAATTAGGTTATTCTAATTGAGGGTTGTTTACCTGGACAAAACCCATCCTCTTTGGTTCTTAGTTTTAATTTATTTAATAAATGGGTGTTCGACCTCATCTTTTTTCAATATAACTATAGATATTTATATATTAATAACTATAACCATTAATATTTAAATTTATATATTGTCATATTTATATATATTATGTGGGTGTATATATATATACACATATACATTTCAATACATGCATATATATATATATATTTATATATATATATATGTGTGTTTATATATATACCATCCAACAGCCCGAAGGCCTTCAATTTTTTTTATTGTAAGCAAGAACCCCCTTTTAAGGGATGAAGGGGGAAACCCAAACAGACTTCAAGACTTATGACATTTCACGACCCAAAGTTCTAGAGAGAAAAAATGGACTTACAATACATAGAACCACTCCCCAGCACGTGGACATGAAAAAGCTATCCACCGATGCGAGGCTGAATGGAAAACAAGTGTCCTGTGTCAAGAACAAGCCTGCTCTGATGGCTCATGCCATACCCTCTCAACATCCAAATCCATACAGCTCTGCAAAGAAAGACTTCTAGCTCTGAAACCTCCTTGGAGTTCCATTTGGTCGAGTCCTAAAGCACCTCCATTCCAATAGCCCACACCTCAACCAAATCACCAAACCAACCAAAACCACCAAATCTCCAAATCGACCAAATCAATCATCAACACAAAACCTTCACAGAAAACTGTCAAAGAAACTCAATCCTCACCATCTGCACCATAGGACCTGACATTTCCCTCATACCTACACACAAAGACATCAATAAACCCATCAAGGAACCCCTACTAGAACACAATGCAGCGAACGTAACTCCACCCCTTCACCGAAAAACTGGAACACGACCCCAACATTGAAGAAAACTAGATCTCAACTCATTACCATGGAAGAAGAGAAGGAAGCCAGTCTCTACCCCACACCGCGGAAGTATAAGAAGAGAACTCGAACCATGCCACAGAAGGAGAGCAGGTCACCACCCCGACGTCACACCAGAAACAACCCCACACTGCCCAGATTGCAATCCCAAAGCCACACCAGAGCACAACCCCAGCACGGCGGAAACCCGATCTCACCCCAGAACACCAGATCGAAACCCCTTCACTGCCATAGACACCCCTACGCCGCACCAAATCTCATCCCCGATGCACCAGAACTAGAGCCCCTGCCATAGAGAAGGACCACCACCCCGATGTCGCACAAGATCTTGACAGCATGCCGTGGAAGATCTAGAAACTGTCCCCAATCCCAATGAAGACCTCACCACCCTCGCCAAAAAATAATGAACCCCGATCATGAGAGAGGCCTCCCTCCGTATGAATGAAGCCGCCGCACTATGAGATGCCAGGAAGACCTAGGAAGATTCACCGCTAGGGAGAAACCTAAAATGATACGCCCCTTACGGGCTCATTTTGTGTTGCATCTACCCACTTATATATATGAATGTGTTTTTTTGTTTATATATATATATATATATTTATAATTTATATATATTCCTCTATATATATATTTAAAATTATATATATATATATATATAGATATTTATATGTATTTTATGTAAAACCATATAATTTTTTATATAATTATATATATTTATATTTATGTACATATATTTATAAACATTATGTTGGTGTGTATAACTATATAGATATTTATATGTAAAATTATGTGTGTGTTTAGTTGTATGAGTCTCATCTCCAAACACACGAGTCTATCATTTCATGATATATATACATATATTGATATATATATTGATATATAATTAAATATATATATATACACACATGTAAATATATTTTTGTATATTTATTTATATTTGTATATATTTAAATATAATTATATATATATATATATATATATCTGTGTGTGTGTGTGTGTGTATTTTTGCCAATGAGGTGGTGTTTGAGTGTTACCAACTCATTCTTGGCATCCATGAGGTAGGGAGTTCAACCCTCGGTGGCCGCTAGTTTAGGGAGGGCTTAATATAGGAATTGTAGTAACACTATAGAAGGTACTGTAGCTATAATGATCTGGCCCATGGCATCATTTAACTCAGCACCCAAATGAATCCATCATAAGGCCCGAATGGTATTCCCGATCCCCACATGATTCCTAGGCATCACATAATACACTTTAGGAATGATTTCTCCCTCACACAATAAGTATAAATAAGTAGAAGGAATAAAAAGGTTAGTTAACTGAACCAATGATAAAATAAATGAACATCCGATAAAAAATATACTACTAATAAAAATTAAATCTGAAAAAAAGACAATACATATATACATCTCGAAAAAGTGGCCGATAGAAAACCCAAAGTTTATGAAAAAACAAAAACCAGCACCATGATCCCCTATGTGACTAACTTTCACTATCAAACCATATGTTCCCCTAGAAGGTCAGCTGAGGTGAATCAAACTGGAGTGGACCTATAACTATAAGAATATAGGCATGATCTAAATATCCCAGTATGTTTTCACCCACAAAATATGAGTAGTAAATTTTATATAACATCCTAATAATGATAGATTGATGTATAATGAAAAGATAACCATTTTTAAAAAGCTTTAAAAAAATCAACAACACATAAAAAGCGTGTTAAAAATATTTTTCCTGAATTTTCATTAAATTAAAAAATTCGCAATAAAAATTTATCCCTTGGGAGAAAACCCATAAAAACCCACCATTTTAAATTCCCATTTTAAAACCATATAATGAATAACCCCATTCTCAAATACACATTTCAAAATAAAAATAGGTTTCTAATTTCCTAATGGGTTTCCTAAAAATAATTTAAAACAATTTGTAATTAAAATTATGAATGATAGAATAAAAACTAATTTTTAAAATTCACACACATTAGAGATCAATAAACAAAACCCTTTCCAATAAAAACACTCCAAAACTCATTGTAAATCAACATTTCATATTTTTTGGAATACATATTCCAAACTCATTTAAATAAATAGTTTGAATGAAATTTTAAAAACACATAAACTTTAATTCTTTGAAAACCATTCATAGATCCATTTTCAAAACATTTTGAAATAAATTCATATACAAAGAAGGAAGGAATCACAAAACTGACACAACTATGTAAAAGTCACACATAAAAAGAAATAAATAAAAAGTACACATGTTCCAAACAATTATAAAATATGTATGGTATAAAATAAAGAAATAGAGAAATCCCCTTTCCAATTTTAAATAGGATCATAATGTCATGGTCTCTAACCAAAAGTCATTAACAAATGGGTTAAATCATGAAAGAGAATAATCTGGGGTCCTCTTGGAATTAATCATTCTTGCTAATGTTGGAATCTCTCTCATTTACATTGAAGGCTCTATTAGTCTCCCCCTGATCTCTCTTAGTCACCACCTCTAATGATCTCACATGGTTTGAAGAGGACCCTATGAGCTCTCTCAGTATTGTGGAAACATCCATTAATATATATCAACCTAGGTTAGTGAATTGTTATCCCAATACACTTACCAAAATTCCCATCGACTTCCATAAAATGTTAATGGATGTGAGAACAAATTCTACAAGATTTGAATAAATAATTTGAAATTACTCATACATTACATCCTACACCCTAATAAGAAACAACCCTATATAGTGAAAAGATAATTATTATATAAAAATGAATCAACAATAAACATCCTCTCTCATGATCAGAATCCACTTTGAGTATACAAGACTCAAAAGGGTCAATAGTGTATCACTCCTTTTTATGAAAAACCATTTCCCTAATATTTCATATCATTACTTTAAAATAAGGTTTGGAATGCCAAGATAATTAAAAAAATTTCAAAACATATCACAATACACTATTGGTAACAAATTTATCAGAACTCTCTTGAAACTAAAATGCATACTCACTCTTCCCTATATACAACCTATAGTGACCCATGGATTTTGTAGAAATTATTACTTGATTTTTGACATAAAAATCCATTAATTACAACCCAAAGATCATGAGACCTAGTGTATATGGATGACTTGATACATAAAACATAACAATTTTTTATTTCTATTTAATGAGAATTTAAATCTCTTTGATCTCCTAAAATTTAATGGGATAACCCATAAAATACATAAACAACATGGTTGAGCTAAAAAACCTATTAAGGGAATAAAAATTACAATGAATCAGAACATGTGAGTCAAATAGCATAAAATGACATCAAAAGAGAGAGTTATCATGAATAATCACATAAGAGAATAAAAAAATGAACATGGTATCACAAGATCATTGAAACTTAGACAAGTGGAAGTAATATAAAACATGAAAAAAACCCAATTCCTTTCTAACCGCTATGAATACATCACATGATGTACCCAGTCCCATAATGGATTAGGTTCACTCCCTAATCCCATATATGACGTCTCATGAGAATAAAAATTTCCCAATGTTATGAAAAACTGTCTAGTTTCATCCATCATAACTTATACATACTTATATCATCCATAAAGAAATAAATCATAAGGCATAAACATAAGAATCACCCATTTAATGAAATAGGTTGTATAATCTTGCCTCATATAATAATAAAATGACATTTAATAAAAAACCATTTTATAAATAAACATAAGGAATATATTAAGCAATAAATTAAAGTGATAATGATCTAGTTATAAATGTAAAGGACATAAATAAAAAATTCAAATAGCAATATGAAACATCCAAGGTTGTTGTTAATGATGAAAATGTGTCTAAAAATTACATTACTTATTTCTTGAGGAAAATACCCTTTTAACATTGAAATCACTTCTTCAAAATATAAAAACATACAAAATATTATAGAGAAAAGTTTCATTGAAAATGAAAATAAAAAAATAAAATGGAATATTCAAATAATCAAGTGTTCATGATGAAAAGATATTCTATTCATACTATATAAGTTAAAAGAAAACATTTCTTTTATACTTTTGTAAAAATGTCAAAAAGTACATTGTTTAGAAAATTAAATAAGGATTCCTTTTAAAAACTTTTTGTAGAAATTAAAACATGTTAAAAATAACTACATATCCTTATAGGATGGTAAAAATATTCTCTAAATGAAATGTATAAAAAATAGATATGGAAGAGTAGGATTATAAATCTAAAATAAGATAGAAGATCAGTATTAAATATAAAAAACTTTCTTGATTTTTCTTTATTAAATAAGGGGTAAATGGAAAACATCTAAACAAAATTCATTAACAGAGTATAATAATAGATATGTTTGTTCAAGAAAATAATCACATATGATTTCCTATAAATAAACCTTGAAGATAAACAATATTAAAATGAAATGAAATTGTATCATAAATCATTTACTACTTTGGAAACATACAAATAAAATCCCTACGTATGATTTTAAATGAAATGGATCTTAAAATACCATTATGTATGAAGGATTCATGATATAATATGTTAAAGGGGCATAAAATAAACCATAAAAATGATATTAAGTGAATATAATTAAAATATGCCAAAATGAAGGGAATTTTAGATAGAACCCCTTACAATGATAGTATCAATGAAGTATGAATTTACAAATGAATTGATTATGAATGATATAAGTAAATAAAAAAACTAGTTTAAATTCAACATAATACAATCATATGAAATTTCACACAAAATCATGGAATAACTTAGTCAAATTAGTATAAGTATAACCCAATTTATTGAAATTGAGTTAAGAAACCCCTTACCTGGAGTTAAATTTACCATGTACGTATAATTAAACACAAAAAATCCTAAATACTGATGATATCTTGAAATAAATAGTTTTCAATGTGGTAACATTTAAATCATAACCCCCATGAAATAAGTAACTACATAAGAGAATTTAAATACCAGGAATATAAATAAATTCATGATATGACATATAAAATGGGAATTATATACACCACACAAAATTAAATAGCTGTAGAATTCCAAATAATCATCAAGGGAGCGGAAATTGAGATGAAATTCCATAAAAAGATTGAATCATTGAAGCGAGAATTAATGAAACAAGTTAGTATGTGTAACAATTGTAAATCCAAATAAAAATTAAATAAAATATAGTAATATTAGGGTCCATTTCATACATAATAATTGAATAACATAACCAATTATGTATAAGTATATCCTAATGAATGTAAATTGAGATAAGAAATCCCTTACCTCGACTCTAGAATTGTTTTGAATATACTTTACATCATGTATGATAAATTTATATATATTATATGTTTTATTAATAATAATTTCCAGGTACAATACCATATACTTAAATTTATTTATTTCATTTATTTATACTAAATATTTAATTATATATCGATTAATTCTTTGTCGTCTGTTTTGAGGATGTCCAATTCATAGTTGCAAAAAATGACATCGATATGTTGACTATGGGGAAAGAGGAAAATTTTAAATCATTTAAAGAATAATAATAATGAAATAATAATAATTTTACTCATTAATTATACATTTAAAACTAACCATTAAATATTTTAATGAAAAATAAACTATTTTCCAATCTTGGATACAGTAGGTCATACGTATACAAGAGTAACATTTCCATATTTTAATGATCATTATGAAAACATGGTAATTGTTATTTAATATTTATAGAATTAAAATTATTTCATAAATAACATATTATTTTTTTAAATAAAAATATATATACCAATCATGTGATACAATCAGGAAAAATGAATCACATCACTCTATGTAAGTGGTAATCCATACATACGCACAAACGATGTTACCATTTTTCAATAAATGGGATTCTAAGAAAATAGATTAAATATTATATTTAATGAATGATAATTTTATCATTAATATAATATTTATACATTAAATCAATCCTTGATATGTGGTTTTGGAAAATTAATTATATCGTTTTGAGAGGCGATAGTATACCGTACACACGAACTAGAGTTTGGTTTCTCATTTGATAGAAAATGAGATGGATATAAGTTATTAAGTTAACATAATAACATACCGATATGTGTAATATAATGAAATTATTTTCTAAACATGGTTGGAGATGATTTAAATTCGGTAGAAGAAGAAATAAAACTAAATCAACAAGTTAAATGTTTTTACCACTTCTTTGTACATCCTTCTTTTTTCATCTTAAGCACTTTAAGGTGGTCGGTATTGTACCCAAAATAATACACCCATCATATGATTATGGATTTTAGGAGTTTGTTTGGGTATTTATTAATATAAATATATGTATTTTTATGTTGTAAGAGAGTATAATAAGAGGTTCCCTTTAGTTAGTGTGGGGAGGGGTACTCTAGGAATTACATAAAATGTTAAATTAATATAAATTTATTTTCATTTAAAAAAGTCCCCAAAATGATATAATATGAATATAGGATGACTATTAGTAAAAATAATATCATATAATAAAATTTGGAGATTTTTATGTTAGGTTTTTACTATTATATATATTTTTGACCCGCTTTAACATTTTTTGACAATTACAACCAATATAATATTTTCACTTTTTTATGGGTCAATATAGTTTCTATAAAAGAAAATTGGTCCATAAATGGGCTATGGTTGAAATTTATAAAAATATTCCTACCAAGTGGGTAATTATATGTTTTTTAGGAATTTTGAATCATTTAATAATATATTATTTATTTATAAATATAAATAATGTTAATTTACGAACTATTCAATTAATTTGAGTATAAAGACATCAAGACAAAGATAGAATTAAGATATAATACATTAAAATTTCCATAATGTAGTATATTAATCTATAAAGGTTATAGCAAATAAGAATTCCTTCAAATTATAAAACATTTTATAATTTTAAAATCATTTATTTTATTTTTCTATTAATTAAATAAATACTATGTTAGTATTGTGTAAGAATTTAAGGTAATTATTTAATAACATAGAATTATAAATAAATTACCCTAATTAAAAATCATTTATAATTAAAATAACTATTTCTAGCTAAAAATTTCCTCTATTTATCCTTGTGCCACAAATTTTGAGTTAATAAAACAAAGAGAATGAATTTTTTAGCTATGGATTAAATAAAATAATATTAAGGTAAAAATCATTGAAAAATAGAAAAAAAATCATATGTTATAATTTGGGATGATTATGGATGAAATATGCCCATAAAATAAAATTAATACAAGTGTTACAGTTGTTTTTTAGAAATTTATGGAATTATTTCTATCATAACTAACATTTTATTTGAAAAGATGGATTCATTATCGTCGGAGATCAGTGAATGTACAATTGCAAATCCATGAAGGGAAATGGTCCATCTAGAGCTGGTTGACATCATAGGGGCCTAAGGCCACCCGCTGATGGGAAACATTATTTCCTTCTTTTTTAGTAAAGGAGAAAGTATAGATTGAGAATACTTGATGGAGTGAAAGGATTATCCTGACGAGGGATCCAAAATACTGGAGGCCACCGTCGTTGAAATTGATAGCATTGATAATGGTGAGATAGTCTCACTCAAGGTTGATTTTATCCCATCCGTTATCCTTGGCGAGCATTATACCAGCAAGGATAGCAATAGCCTCAGCCCCCACAGGTTCCCAAAAAGCGGAGTGTGATTAATGTTTGGCCGCAATGATTTTCTCCTGATGATTCCGAGCCAGGATGCCGAGGGCGATGAGCCCATCCTTGGGGAGAGACGCATCCAAATTAATCTTAAGAATCCCCTCACATGGTGGACACCAGTGGGAGGGAAAAGAAAGAGTTCCAAAGAGCTTATATTTAATATTATGGTGCTTCCATCCCTCAATCCAAGAAGAGGCCCGTTCAATCCAGAAATCGGGGGTTCTATGAACATGGTTGAAAAATGCCTCGTTGGGACAGAACCAGATGATTCAGGATAGGGTGAAAATTCAGCCTTCATTAGACGATGAGAAGGAGGAACACCATTGCATGAGGAAGGATGGGAGGTCAGAGGCCATGACCGGTGAAGTGGCTGAGGCGGAGTCCCATTTGTACCAAATTTCCTTAGCCCCTGGGCACTGGATGATGGTGTGCAAGGGGGATTCTGGGACGTTCGGGCAGAAAGGGAAAGAATCATCACTGGATATGTATATATATTTATTTCATAAAGTCATTAATCTAATTTATACAAAAAAATTTAATGGATAGTTTATAATAGTGAAATTTAAACAATAATATTTAATGGTTTGTTTAGGGTCAGTGTTGATTGTAATATAAATTATTGAACTTAATATATTTCTTAGTGAAATACCATGATTTTACAAACTCAAAATATTTTAAAATGCATCCTAATCCACTATTGGGAAAAAAATTTCATCATAATAGTTTGAAAACCCAAATTTTAACTCACACATCTATTTAATAACACATTGAAATCATTCAAATCCTACATGGTTTTAAAAATGTCACTTACCTGGTTTAACATGACCCTTAAAAATAAAACAACACATTTTCATTATCCTAAAATATTTAAACACCTATTTTTTTTAAAACTTAATCAAGGTAAAAGTAGGTTTCAAATTTCATACAGAAGGGTTAACACACTCCCTTTAAAATGAAATAACCTATTCAATTTATTCCAAAATCTTTAAACACCTTAAAGACACATTTTGAAATCAAATGGTATAAGGAAGAGATCAAAAAATATAAAGATGGTTCTCACCACCACATTTAAAACCAAATTCATCTTTTGTGGATTACTTTAAATACATGGAATGGAATATAATTCCATATTAATATTTAAACTCATTAGATAATATGGGTTTCCAATAATATAATACATAAAAAGGCATATATTAAATAAATATGATATTCAAAACAACATAATTTCAAATTAAATTTAATATAATGTTACAAAAAAACACCTACTTGGTTCATTGGTGGTAATTCCAAAAATTTTCACCCTCAATAAGGAACACTCCAAAAAACAATACGCACCCTTTATAGTCCCAATATGAGAAAATACCCATGATTAAAACCAACCCTAAACCTAAATTCATCAAAAATAATGATTAGGGTTCATGGATGGAGATAAATCAAGGTTAAAAAAACAAATGTGAGGAAGGGTTTTAAATGGACATTCCATTGAGAGATCCCCATGAAATCAGGGAGAAGGGCCACCAAAATAGAGGGATAAGAGAGGAGACTTCAAAGAAAGGTGTGCTTGGTCCGTTTGAAGGATAAGGTGAAAGAAAAAAGGGATTGGTAAAAAAATAATGTAAAGGAAAAAGTAGAAATTATTATTTTATGAAGATGAGGGAAAAACATTGTTTTTTTCTATACAATTTTCCAAACTATGCATCAATTGTGTGAAATCCACTCCCTATCCAATAACCACCCATAGGTTTTACCTAAATATTCCTAGAAGTTGGAAAAACTACGCATCAACTATAATAAATGGAACTATAAAACTCTATAGGATATTTTTAACTTTTCACATGGTTAAACAAATCTCTTTAAAGCTACACACAACAACCTAGAATCACCAGAGGATATGTATAGTTTCTCACCTTCTAACATAATTTGGAATAAACCTATAAAAAACCTATATAAACCAAACCATGAATGTTCAAAATTAGTTTCTTATAAGGGTTTCCTGGTTTGATGTACATTTTTTCATGGTTTACACAAATTTGTGTTCATTAACCATACTCTTCAATAAAAATCTAAGATTTTCCATGTTTTGGGATGAATCTTCTCATAAACATAAAATCACCACAAAAAATATAAAAATAATATAAATTAAAATCTATAGGGAAATAATGAGTATCATAGTAAGAGTTGTGGGTACTGAATAATTATTATTCAAATAAGGGAATTTTAGCTATATATTAGTCTTTTATGAACTCAGTCTACAACATCCAGAGATTTTAAATGACTAAAATTATGTTTAATGGCATAAAAAACAAAAACAAAATTGAGCTTAAATGAAAATTTAAGTACTTGGGAGTTTAAAATATATTTATTTTTAAATAAATTTACTATCTTTGATATCTTCCAGTACACGAAACCCCATGTTTTTTATGTTTTATAGTGTTTCCAACAAGAAATACTGAGTTTAAATGACCCCAATATATATAATTATTATTAAATAGTCATTAAATTAGATGGTATGAATAATATTAAATATTTTATGAGATATTTATTTATATATAAATTTCATAATAATTATAAATTATTGATAAATTCTTAGTAAATATTCAATCAATTCTTAGTAAAGTAATTTTATTATTTAAAAATATATTTTCCTCAAAAATGAAATTTATTATCTTCCTAAAAAAATATTATAATTAATTAATTTAAAATTTTGAAATTTTATTTGAAATAATTCAATTAATTTTTAATTCATAATTTAAATATTTACTTTTGGTTAAATTTTATGATTTTTCATAAAAATTGATTTTCATTAAATTGTGAAAAATAACAATTTTTTGATAAAAATGTAATTTTTTAAATAATTTATGTAATTTAAAATTAACATTATGTTTTGAATACGATTTAAATTAAAATAATTATTCTTTATTTATATTTAATCCACTTATTTAAATCTAAATAATCACTGTATTTATTTTCTATAAGTTTGTTTTTGGGTTTAAAAATGAAGGGTTTTTCCAAAAAATTGTTTTAAAATTCATAATGTTTATATGCATTAATTAAATAAAAAATCCATAATTAGGAATGTTTTATATGAAATTTTTAGATTATATTTCATTAAATATTAATTTATATTCATAAAATTATTATTACTGGACATAGAGTTGATATAAATTCATTTTTTTCTTGAAAAATACACTTCTTGAAAACCCACGTTTTCATAATGTCATCAGGTTTTTTTAAATATAAATTTTCCAATATTATAAAATTTATTTGAAAAAATTAAATTCATTATTTAAATAACAGGTTCAAAATGATAGTAGGTTGAATTTTTTAGAATTTTCTGAAAGGATTAATTTTTAACTGAATAAGGAAAAATAATGAATTTTAATTCAAAACATCATTTTAGTTCAAATTATATATAATGTTAAATAGTATTTAAAATAGGTTTAAAATTTCAATTATTTCAATAATGTAAATATATTAAATTACTTTTAGTCATTTTTATCTATTTTATTTTGAAATTCATTATAAAAACTTTTTAAACACATGGACATTTTCTTTTTGAAACCCTGCTTTCTCATCACATATGTGTGATTAATTCTAAATTATTTTTTGTAAATTATATTAATGGAATTTGTAAAAATTTATTTAATATTTTTAATAAACCTACTTTATATTTTATAATAATTTAAACATTTTTTACCAAAATGAATGGTGAATAAAGTAAAAATTAATTACCAAAATTAAGTTAAAAATAGATTTACCGGGGGTTAAAATAAAAAAACAAGGGTTAGAAAAACCTAAAAACATGTATTAAATATATTTTATGGGAATATTTAGACCTTATAACATATTTTATCTTGATTTTTAAATTATTGGATCTTTAGTACATGAAAAAAACATTTTTGGAATTCATTCTTTTCAAAAATTAAATGTGTGCCACTCACTACACTTATAAAAGGCCACCCACTATCATCCCCTCTCCAAACATTAAAATCCGAGTTTTTTTAATATTTATCTGACCCAATAAATTATATAATTCCATAATATCATCCTATAGACCTATTTTAGGGAATAAGTCTATCCAAGGATGGACTTTGGTTCAAACCAAAAATGATACCCCAAGAAGAGGTAATGTTCTTCAATGAGCATTTTTGTTTTATTTCTTCCAAAACCACCATAAATTCTTATTGAGACATTATTATATAATAAAATAAGTACCTTAAATATTATAATATGTTATTATGTTAATTTAATAACCTAAATCCTTCACATATTTCATCAAATGGGTTACAAAATCATCATTTGTGTATACATAAAACTACTACCTCACTAACCGATGGCATTATTATTTCAATTTCCACTCTAAAGGATAGGTATTATTATAGGTATAAGGTATATATTGATATTTAAAATATAATTATAATTTTTGAGTCATTATATCATATTTAATTCTTTACTTTCCATATTGTAGGGGATACAATAATGTCGTTTGTGTGTACGGAAAACTACCGCCTCACGAAGTGACATGATTTTTTTTCACTAACACTTTACATGTAATGTAATAAGGGTAAATATAATTAATATATATGATATAAATCTAATAAATATTACATCAATGACATATTTGTCATTTTGAAATTAAAATATTACATTTTTATTTTTTACACTGAAAAAATGATAACATCCTTCAGGTATATATTGACTACTGCCTTTATGAATAATTTACTAATGAAATTCTTGCATCCCTTCTCCATTTTAAGGATATTTTAATATAATATTACCATTTACCACTCTTTGGTACTTAAAATAAGGATAAAATGTTTTTATGAAAATTTGACATTATTTATCTTTTTAATCCAAAATCTGTTTTCTACGTAATCCTTATTTTCAAGAAATGTTTTCATAATGCTTTTTAAAATTTTACAAATTATTTATTAATTACATGTTAATGTAATTTTTCCTTTTATAAAATGTTTTCAAATAGATCTTTTTTAATTTTTCAAAACCATTCCTGTTTGGATTTTACAAAAAAGTGAAAGTAATACTTGTTTCAATGTTTATGGCATGGATGGAATTTATAGCATTCCTGGCTATTTAAATGTTGTAAAAAATAATTTATATGTTAATACAATATTTTTAATAAAACTATTTCAATTTTTTTTAAATTTTAGTTTTGATAATTTATTTTCAGAACAAAAATGTTATTTTCCTATAGATTTTTGAAAGATATTTTTATGGTATTTCTATTCATCAATGATAACAACCCTTTATTCATCCTAAAATGATTATATATTGTATTGATATAGTCTTTATTATTTATTTAGATAGATTAATGCAATTTCAAATATATTTTTGTCGATACCATTTCTTTTCCCAAGGTTAATCATGTTTTATTTTAACGTGATAGTTATGGAACCCATTTCATTTCCATTATTTACCATTATTAAAATAGATTATTAAAGAACCCATTTATTTTCTATAGGGTAACTATGTTCCAAAGTTATTTTTATGGAAAATGTTTATTTTTAATGAGTTAATCAAGTATCAAAGAGATCGATAAGAAACCGATTTCATTTACATGAGATAATGAAATTATAAAATGAAAAATGTTTTTTATACGAGTTTTATAATGAAAGATGTATATAATTCATTCATATTGTGGATATAGAGAATTATATATTATGTGTCTAACTTAATAGCACTGTGTGAGAATATAATTTCTTATACTATGGGTGCACCCAGCTAGCACTAGGTGAGCTCCTTATAGCTTATACGATGGGTGAACCTAGATTTCTTAGGTTGACCCCGATATAACTTATATGATGGGTGAATCCGGATAGTTCTCCAATGCATTTGGTAATGAAAATACTCTCTGGATAATGATATTGTAAGTCAATTGTATTTTTATTCCATTTTTAAATTTTTTGTAAGGGTTATATAGTTGTTTTATGAAGATGATGTTAAATGATAGCAACATGTTTTATATATGCTTTACATGTCTTTATAATGATTCCTTCAATCAATATTGATATTAGATGTCTCATTATTATTGATTCTTAGGATCTTTTACCATTTTAAATCCTTTTTCCATGTTTTGTGATTGATGATTCAGGTATTGATAAGTATGCGTTCTTTTATAATTCTCTCATGAAGTTTTATTATGTCTTTACACCCTAATGCAATTCTTATGCTCAATGTTGACATTATATTGTTAATATTTATGTCTACCCTTACCGATCAATTGAGATAACCCTTATATTTTACCTCTCCCGATAATCTAGTAAGTGTATTAAAAATGATATTCCCTAGGTTATCAAAAAATTATGTCGAATGATTTATGACTAGAAGGTTTTCACATGGATGATGATGATGACTTAATTTAAAATAAGGAAAGATAAGTTAAGTAGGAGAAATGATCATTTAAATACCTGAAAATTATTTTTATAATATTTTTCCTTAATTTTAAAAAATTCTAAACCTAAAATTTCCTTGAGAATGTATACGATCCAACATTTCCTTTTGATATTGTATGTTTTGGATGTTGAAAATTGGGTCACCTTCATTGGTATCAAAGCCAAAAATGTAATGTTTACAACTTCAACACCAAATCTAGGAGTGATAGTTATTGGCTATTATAGTTGGTTTTAAAAGTCTATTTAGAAAAATTTGGATATTAAGATGTTTTTCTATGATCTTTTCTTAAGAGTAATGGATAATATCATAGATCTATAATATTAAAGATGATCATAGTTTCAATTTCTAAAAGACCCCTTTGAGGTTCTAAGAAATGATATCTTAAAGTGATTAGTAACTTTTTAAAAGGTGTTTTAGTATGTTTAATTACATTTAATGTTGTGGTTTAATGTGAATTATTCCTTTACATTTTGTAGACATAACTTTTATAGTGTTAATAACCTTTAGGGTATATATAATAATGGATATTGAAGTAATTACGGTAACACAAGTTTTATCATATAAATAACCAAGATATTGAAAAGGGATTTAGTGAATAATTGATTAAAATTATTTTAATAAACATCACCATATTTTGGTCTTGAAAACTAAAAGGTATGAGACATCACTTAAGGTTAAAACACTCATTAATGTAGTCATTTTTTAGGAATGATTTATTTTGAAAATTTGGTATCACTATTGGAATTTTGAGATTAATGTATTATTTCTTCATATGATGTTTTAATAATTTTGGGAATTATCTTACCATATTATAAATATATCATTTTTATTTAACATCAAAAGGCAAGTGTAATATATATTTTTTCCCTTTTATGGTAATATAGTCCTTTAAAAGCGTATTTTTAGTGCTTCAGACATATAGAGTTCAACTTGAATACTCATTGTTTGAAGAAAAAGAAGCGATTCTAGTAGGAATTTCATAAAGTATGGAATTATACTTATAATGTATGTTTATTTAACTATATCATTTTTCCAAATAGTTAAATAATTAGTCAAATATTAGGAAAACGATATTGAAACAAAAATGTTATCCTATTACAATCATATCCAATGAATAAGATAATCTTCTAAATCATCACAGATTTATTATTTTGAGGACATTAACATTATATTTATCATTAATCTATTTATGATCAATGACCTCAACCACTCTCTATAATTATTTACTCTCTTCTTCCATGTTTGAATATTTACTTCCCACTTATGTTCTTATATTTTGAAACCTAGCATGTGCTATTCAAGATAACCCTCACACTTCCCCTTCACTTTTTTCAAGTAGATTTACAATTAAACTTTTTTTTAAAATGTCGTTTTACTGAAATAGTATTCTAAAATTTCAATCTATTGATTATTGAGATAAAGATCAAGTTGTGAGGACATAAATTATTAAAAGGGGGAGGATGTAACACTGTAAGATTTTTAAAAAAGAAAATTATGTTGGATATCATAAATGACACACAACATGAAGATTATATTTGAATTTTAATAGCATAATATTTATGATATATTTAATTATAAATAAATTTATTTCATTTGATTGCTTTAGGTACACACAACCATGCCATTTGTATGTTCGACAGCATTTTCAACACACAAAACCAAGCTTAAATGACCTACAATATCTATAACCATTATAACTTAGCCCTGAAATTAGAAGGTATGAATAATATTAACTAATTTATGAAATTTATGAACATATATATAAATTTCATATTCATTATATATTATTGAGAAATTTTTAGTAAATAATCAATCAATTTTTAGTAAATAAATTTTATTCTTCAAAAATATGTTTTCTTCAAAAAATAATATTTGTTGATTTTCAAGAAAAATATGTTATAACTAAATAATAGAAAATTTATAAAATTCAGTTGATAAAATTAAATTAATTTATTAAATTAGAATATAAAAAATGGTTAAAGTTTTGAATTTTTTAGCAAATATTGATTTTTAGTGAATAGTGAAAAATTATCGATTTTTGTAAAAATGTCATTACTTTTCAATAAATTAATTAATTTAATTTTTAAATTATGTTTTAAAGATGATATCAAGAAAAATAATTAGTATATATTTACATTTAATTCAATTAATTACATTTGAATCATCATTAAATTTTATTTTTGAATAAGAATTGTTTTGGGTTGAAAAATGGTTTTTTTATGAAAACTGTTTTAATGTTTATAATGCTTCTACAATTTAGTTAATTAAAAAATAAATAATGCGTAATTTTTTAAATTAAATGTATTATTTATATATAATTATATTTTAATTTATATTTATATAATTATTATCATCAAAACTATAGTTAATTTAATACCATATTATGCTTGAGAAAAATACACTCTTAAAAAACATGATTTTTCATCGCATATGTGGGTTTTGTTTAAAATTTATTTTTTACACTTCTAGAAAATTAATTTGGAAAAATATAATTAATTTTTTAAATAATCATTTCATAATAATATTAGGGTGAATTTTGTAGAATTTTACGAAAACAATAATCTTTTAAGAATAGTGAAAAATAATGATTTTTAAATGAATATGGCCTTTTCATTTAATTTTTGTGTAATGTTAAATTATATTTTAAAATTGGTATAATGTAATATTAGTTATTTAATATGTAATTAAATCAAATTTAGTTCATTTTAATCACTTTAATATTGTAATATTACATTAAAACAATTTTAACATGCATTCATTTTCTCTTTTAAACCCTATTTTCTAATCATGTTTGTGGGATTAATTTGAAATTAAATATTTCCAATTATTTAAATGGAATTGGTAAAAATTTATTCTATATTTAGAATCAGAAAAATTTATATTATCTTATAATATGAACTTAATTTTAACAAAAATGAATTGTGAAAATAGTAAAATTTATTCACCATAATTAATGTAAAAATAGATTAACTGTAACACCCCTCGATTTTATGAGATAGATTCTTTTAATTTATAATATGTGTTGTGTTATACGGAACACCGTATTAGCTTTAAGTCTACAAAACAAAGTTATTTTCCTGTATTACACACAATTTCGTGTTATTTTTATAGAATTCATTTCACACAAGACCGAGTATAAGTGATAACTTAATATTATAACATAGTCATTATAACCAGAGGTATAAATAGTATCAACCTCCTTCTAAAAAAACTATTTCAATGAAAACAAGTGATTCTTTAAAAATACTAAAATCAATATTTATAGATTTTATTATTAAAATATATATATAATTTATATCCAATTTAATGTTTTAAATTCACATTATATGTTTTCTAGATATGATATATGAACAAATTCAATTTTTCGGTTAGAAGAAGTATTTTTCAAAAACAAAATACAATTTTAATGCCTTTTGATGGAGAACCCTTTTTAAATCTAGTTTTTGAAAATTTTATAATTTATATTTGATATAATAAACCTCTTATTTTGAATTGAGACACCAAAATTTACCTTGGTTGAAATTTTTGTACTTTTCTAATGAAATTCAAATTTTAATGAATAGTGAAAAAAACTACTTTTTAATTTAAAACTGCTTTCTCATCTAATTTATTTATATATATAGATTATATTTTTAATTAGTTTTAAATTTTAATTGGAATGTATTTTTTTCATTTAATTCAATGTTTTTCATTGGAAATAATTTTAAATTAAAATTGGACATAAACACATGTCAATCTTTGGATATATTTTACTTAAAAACCCACTTTCTAGTTTTGACAACGGGAATTAATTTTAAATAAATTTATACCAATTATGTATTTTGAATTTATAAAAATTTAATAAATATTTGGAATCAAAATTTCCCAATTATGTAAATATTACCCTTTTATTTTTGGATATTATGAATAGTAACTTCAGTAATTATTTTTATTTACCATGGTTAAAGGTAAAATTTGGTAAATAAGGGTAAAAATAATATTATATTAGTATAAAAATACCCTAAAACATGTCCTAATCATATTGGATGATTCATAAGAGACCAAAAAAACCCTTTTGCCTCATTTAGGGCACTTGAGAACCACTTGGGTTTGAAAATGACATGTTATAATAATTAATTTAATGTAAATGAAAATATAAATAAACATGTATCTTTTTACTGAAACAATTTTAATGTGGGGTTATATAATTGATCTATTTGATTATAAATAATAATTTTAAATATAAAAATATTTACAACATCATGGTATATTATTTATAAAATTTAGAAACTAAATAAATAAATTTATTTATGGAACAATGATGATGTAGTGATTACCTTATTAAGAAAATATTATAATAAATGATATTATAAATATTAAAATAAATGTAATTTGAATATTTTTATGCCATATAATAATTTTTTGGAATAAAGTTACATGTGAGGGATTATTTAATGAATTTTTTTAAGTAATCAAGTTGTTATAACTTTAACAAAAATCAATTACTAAATATTGTCAAAATTGACATAAATGAGTTTTTAAAACAAATTCTCTTTTATTAAATGATATAATAGTCCTACAAATCTACGATTCTCCCAAATGAATTATATAATGTCAAAAGTTTCACTAATGATCCACTTTTGGTTCTATTGACCATTTACAGTAACTATAGTAACCATATATTATTAAAATACAAGCAGACATGGTAAGAGTTAATTATTTTAACTAAGGGTTAAAGCTAAACGACAAGGTTAATTTTGTGACCTAAAATTTTCTAAAACCTATTCTTTGAGAGTATTTAAACCTATAATCATCTTATAAAAGAAATAAATAACCTTTTAAGCATTATAAACCAAAAATAAATTTATAATAAATTAATATTTCAAGACTTTCCTAAAGTGCCCCACACCTCTCTTATAAAAGGGTACATTTCCTTCTCTTTTATTTACAAATAAAAATCCATTTGGATCAGACAAAACATAACCAAATATTCTCTAAAATTCCCTAAATTCATCATACAGGACAAAATTTAGGCATAAAACCAACTTAAAGAGTCTTTTTGTGAAAATCAAAAGGAGACACCCGAAGAAGTGGTAATCATTCAATCCCTTCTTTCAAAGTTCTCTTCTTCTACTTCCTTTTACAAAATTGTTATCATACCATAATAAAAAATACAGTATATAATAATTTATGAGATGTTTTTATGATTATGGAACAACCATATTCCTCCTTTTACCCATCCATTGAAAAACAATATCACCGTGCTTGCATACGTACGATTTACCGTCTCCTCGCCGTGGAGTAAACTATTTTTCATTTATAATTTATTTCAACATGTATAATGAAGAATTTAAATGAATTAAATAATAAATATTATATTATATTAATTATTTTTAATTCATATACTATCCAATTTTATACCATTTGACCATCAAGGGAATAATATCATCGCTTGTGCGTACGTACGACTTAACGTCTCCATGACACAATGAGATTCATTCTCCATGTTAACCATTCAAGAATGATTATTAAGTATATATAATAAATAATCATGAAATATATGAAATTATAATTCTACTGGATATATATATATATTTCATTTACTTGATTCAATTTAATTCAATAAGAAAACAGATACAACATTCATGCGTACGTATGATCTACTGTCTCCCTGAATGATGTATTCCATTTAATTTATCTATATATTATATATATAAGGAATATTTATAATATATAAATTATTTTTTACATTATGGAAGTAATTAAATCATGATATATGTAATAATATCAATAATAACAAGTTAAAACATATACAATAAATAAAACGATTATTATCCAAAACATTGCTTTAACCAAGAATTGATAAAGAAAAAGGTAATATAAAGTAATAAGTAAATTATATATGATATAATAAATATTATTATGGTCATGTTACAAGTTAATAATATGTTTCAACCCACTAAAATTGAGTTCCAGACACATATGGAAGAAATCAGACCTAAGGGAAGGGAAAATTTTTCAATCCCATTATTATTCAAGATTTTTTATTTGTAAGTATTTACTAGGGTATATTTATCATTCACATCCAAATTTCATAAATATATAATATTATTTAAATTATTATATTATTTTTTAAACATAATTTTACCCATTGGAAAATTTTAATTTAACGGCATGGAAGTAATCTTTCTTTCATTTTCTAGACGAGGTACTTTTTGACTTTTCCATCAAGAGTAGGAAAAGAATATTTTTTACTTATATAGTATTAATGGATTATTATGCTTTCATAACGACTTATTTCCATGAAGTTTCCTTTAAAATATTTCAATTGTATTTTCTATTCAATTATTTTGATTTAACATTCCATGTAATTTTGAGAAAAGAAAATTCTTTTGAAGAAGAAATGATATTTTCTTCAAGAATTAATTTCAAGTATTTTATCATAATTATATTCAATCTAAGATGAAATATGGTTATGTTTCTATATCTATTATTAAATTTATTTTATTTTGTTTATTATGGAATTATTTTAATGAAATCCTTTTATTTTATATGGATTATGATGGAATGATTTTTGAGAAACCCATTTTTTGTTCCTTGGGTTTGGAAACGGGGAATGATTTATGTTTTGTTTCACATATAAGAATGATTTAATTATGAGATGGGTGATACCTATATCTCCCTATAATTAATTTGGAAAATAGTAATATCTCATGAGATATACATGATTGGAACAGCACATAAACTTGGTTCAGTAATACATGGCTGGAATGACATGTAAATCCGGTTCAGCAATACATGGCTGGAACGTCAAGTAAACCCGGTTCAATAATGGACTTTTACACTATTATGGTCTTGGAAGAAATTCCTTGGATACTATGGAAATCATATTATGTGCTTATTTTCTTACCACAATTCTATGTTTTATTTTAATGTTATTTTATCATGGTTAGTATTCATTTATGATTTATGCCTTACGAACTGCCAAGATTTATTTCATGACTCATGATTTTGATATTCAAAATTTATGTTCATGTTTTTATGTTCTTATGTTTATGTTATTTTTGATATTATTTATGTTTACCCTTATTGATAATTTTTTATCACCCATTTTATGTTTTATTTTCACCAGGATATAAAGAAATTTTTTAGGTAGGAACATTAATGGGGAATATCTTTATGGGAGATGTTGAAGATATTTCACCAAGCTAGAATAATGTGTTCTAAGTTTCCAAATACACTAAAATAATATGGTATTTGGGAGTCTATTTGTGTAATGTATTATGTATTCTGAAAATGAAATTTAATTTTCATGTACATCAAGCCTGGGTCGTTAGAGTTGGTATCAGAGCGAAGGTTTAGTTAACCTTTGGAAACAAGGATGTGAACACTTTAGTGAGATCCTAGAGATATTTAAAAGGATACGTCTAGGGATTTCCTAAGGATTAGTCTAAGTATAGGTTACAATCCTAGTGATTTTTTTTATAATCATGACTAACCTAGGGTTTAACTAAATATATCATAGATTCAAATATTATAAGTAATTTACCTTACTTATGCATTTCTAAACTAAGATATGTATTTATCAAACTTTACTTTCCAGTACTATTCAATATCTAAAACTACATATAACATAGTTAAACATTGAATCTTTAGATTTGAAAAGTTTGGGAATTATGAAGATTGATTTCCTATGTAAAAACATCATCAAGATAATCATGATGAAGGTACGAGTATTGGTCATACTGCTATCAATAAAGAGATTTTAAATGAGATGTGAATGGTATGTGATGTTTTTAAATTATTTTTTACATTGAACCTAACAATATTGAGGTTTAGAAAAATTAATAAATGATTCATATTTTAGAAAATACAAATATTATGGATCCTGAGTAATGGTTTAAGAAAAATATTGGATGATTGTGGTGTATATGTTTCAGAATGAAAAGATTTTGTTATATGAATCATGAAATATATAAGTTTTTTTAGTATAATGATTTCATTAAGGATTGCAATGGATTTGTTGAATAGTTCTAAGGATCCAAAAAAGTGATTTAATGGTAAGGTAATATACTTAGAGAACACATGATTAAGGGAAATATAACCCTTATATTAAGATAAATATATTTGGATAAAGATACATTGGATTTGAATAATTAAATTCGATAATTCTTGTTTCCTGGGAACTAATTATGGAGTTGTTTACAAGAGGGTTATGCTATCATGAATACAATATGAAATGTTTCAGTACATAAGGAATATATACGATATGTTTTTGAATAAATATTGTTGCATGTTTTCAATAAGTATATATGATAATTTAGGTTTTTACCGTGACTCAAGAGAATAAATGATGAAGGTGTTCACATTTTTGGAATGTGGCCAACAAGAGATATATAATGATATCTAGGGGATAAATGTTAAGCCAATTTTGTGAACCTTTTTCTATAGTTTTATATTTTTCATCTTTTAGATGGATTTTATAATTATCAATTTTTTGAAAAATTTATGTCAAAAATAAGATTATGTTTATTAGAATAAAGTATTATCCTACCATATTTAGACTTATGCATGTTTGATTTTTTGTAATAACCATTTTGTGATAAAGACAGGTGGAATGACCTATAATTAAATTTATAGATCACATGATCTGCTAACACTTCAGGAATGAAAAATTCAACATTATTTCTTTTAATTATAGATGAAGTGTAAATAATTTAATACACGACCAATGATGAGATTATGCTTATATAATGTAAGTATTTCGTCTCCCATTATTCAAATTTAGGAAATGGATTTTTAAAACCAAAATTTTTATCCAAGTACCTTCTAATATGAATAATCAGTTGGTCCCTTAAATTAACATAGATTTATGGATCTATGGTTGTTAACTTTCTCTAACCCTTTTTATCTATCCCTATACAACAGGGCGTGATGGTTATATTTTTCATCTTTATCTATGTTTTAACTTCACACCTATGTTATAATATATGGAAACCCAGTGACGTGTTACTTTGGGTAACCATTATGTTTCTAACTTTAAATTTTAAAATGATGTTTAAGTGTTCCTTTTTTACGATGTGGGTTTCTATAAAAGAAAACTTCAAGTAGTAAACATTTTATAACCCTGAAGAATTTAGAGGGTGAAATTCATTTTAATAGGGGTATAATGTAACACCCTAAGATTTTTTAAGATAAAATATTTTTTATTTCTTTAATGTCTTATGTTATACGCAACACCAAATTAGATAACAGTATACAAAACACTATTCTTGGATTGTGTTAAACCCAATTTCATGTTCTTTGATATAATTAATTTCATGAATTACTGAGTATAATTGAAAATATAATTTTATAACCTAGTCATTATAATGGCACATATGAATAATATTAACATCCTTCTAAAAAAAGTATTTGAATAAAAATAAGTGAGGCTAATTTTTTTTGCTATTTATCAATTTTATTAGTGAAGTATATATGTAATATATACTAAATCTAACTATTTAAATTCATCATATATTTTTTCTAGATTTGATATAATAAAAAATTCTATTTTTCGGATAAAATAAGTATTAATAAAAACTATTTTACTGCCTTTTGATAGAGAACCATTTTTAAATCTAGTTTTTACAAGTTTATAAATTATATTTGATATAATAAAATTATTATTTTTATGGGGAAAATCAAAATTTACCTTGGTTTAAATTTTTTATTTTCTGATAAAATTCATATTATAATGAATAGTGACAAATACTGCATTTTAATTCAAAACTGCACTTTTGTCTAATTTTTTTATATAGACATATTATATTTTTAATTGGATTTAAACTGTAATTATAATCTGTTTTTATAATTTAATCCAATTTTGGTAATATAAAGTAATTTAAAATTTAAATTGGATATAAACACATGTTAATATTTTTATAGTTTTTACTTCTTAATAACTCTTTTTCTGGTTTTGACAATGGGAATTAATTTTCAATTAATTTCTACCAATTATGTATTTTGAATTTAGAAAAATATATTAAATATTTCGAATTATAAGGTCCAAATTTTGTAAATAGGCCCCTTTTATTTTTGGATGTTATGAATAGTAACTTTATTAATTATTTGTTTTCCATGGTTAAAGGGTAAATTAGTTAAATAAGGGTAAATATAATATTATAATAATATAAAACTACCATAAAACATGTTCTAATATTATTGGATGAGTCATTGGAGACCCAAAAAACTATTATAAATAATTTTTGGCATTTGAGAACCACCTGGTTGTGAAAATGACATGTTATAATAATTATTTTAAAGTAAAAGGAAATAAAACATAAACATGTACCTTTTTACTAAAACAGTTTTAATGTGGAGTTATATAATTGATATATTTTACTATAAATAGTCGTTATAAATATAAAAATATTTCCTTTATCATAGTATTTTATTTATAATTCATATACACTAAATAAATAATATTTTTATGACATAATAATGATGCAATGATTACCTTATCAGTGAAATATTCAAATAAATGATATTATAAATATTAAAAGAAATGTAATTTTAACATTTATATGCCATAAAATATTTTTTTGATGACATATACATGTCAGGTATGATTTAATGCATTTTATTCGAAGGAATCAAGTTGATATGAAATTAAAAAAAATGAATTACTAAATAGTTTCAAAATGGACATAAATGATTTTTGAAAACAAATAATATTTTATAAAATTATATAATAGTCCTAAAAATATAATATTCAGGAAATTACATATATAATGTCAAAAATTTCATTAATTATCCACTTGGGTTTCTATTAGAATCTTATAGTAACTATAGTAACCATATATTTTGAAAATACAAGAAGACATTGTAAGAGTTAATGTTTTTAACTAAGGGTTAAAGCTAAAAGATAAGGTTACTATTTGTGACCAAAACTTGTACAAAACCTATTGGTTGAGAGTTTTTAAACTTTTTTCATCTTATAATATATATTAATCACTTTTTATCAATTATAAACCGAAAATAAATTTATAATAAATAAATATTCCAAAATATTCATAAATTTCCCATTACCTCTCTTATAAAAGGGAACTTCTACTTATATTTCGTTCACACCTCCAAAGCCCTTTGGCTCAGACAAAAACTATTAAAGTATTTTCCAAAATTCCCTCAATTTATCCTTGAGTCTTTTATTTGGGATGAAAATAAAATTAAGAAGTCCTTTTGTGCAAATCAAATAGAGACACCCGAAGAAGGGGTAATCGTTTTATCCCTTCATTCAAAGTTCTTTTCTTCTTCTACTTCATCGTCCTAAGTTGTTACCATATTAAAATAATAAATCTAGAATATAATACTTGATGATATTTTTTTATTATTATGGTACAACCATATTCCTCCTTTTACCCATCCTATGAAAAACAATATCACCATGCATGTGTATGTACGACTTACCATCTCCACACAGTGGTGTAAAATGTTTTTCATCAATAATTTATTTTGACAGGTATATTGATAAATATAAATGAATAAAATAATAAATATACAAAGATATTATTTCATTAAAATTCATATGCCATCCAATTTTATACCATTTAACCATCAAGGGAATAATATCGCCGCTCGTGCGTACGTACAACTTACCGTCTCCACGACACGATGAGATTCATTCTCCACGTTAACTATTCAAGAATGATTATAAAGTATATTTAATAAATCATCATGAAATATTTGAAATAATAATTATAATGGATTTTTGTGTATATATATATATATGTCATTTACTTGCTTCTATTCAATTCCGTAAGAAAAAGAAAACAACATTCATGTGTACGTACGACCTACCTTCTCAATGAATAGTGTAATCCATTTCATTTATCTATCAATTATATATATTTCACTACTGAATATTTATGATATATAAATCATGTTTTACATTTTATAATCAATTAAATTACAATATATTTAATAATATCATTAATAAAAAGTCAAAACACATTCGAAATCACGCATAAGGTAATGAATAATTTTTCACTCTCATTATTATGTGAGATTGTTTATTTAAAAGTATTTACTAGGGTATATTTATCATTCACATCCATGTTTCCTAAATATTTAATATTATTTCCATTCTTACATTAGTTTTTAAAGTGAATTGTAAAAAATGGCATGATTTTATTAAACGGCAGGGAATTAATCTTTATTTCATTTTCTATATGAGGTACATTTTGACTTTTCCGGCAAGAGTATGAAAATAATTTTTTTACTTATACGACATGAATGTATTATTACAATTTAATAATGCCTTATTTGTATGAATCTTCCATTACAATATTTAAAAAGTTTTTTCACTTAATGTTTTCGTTTAAAATTACGCTGCATTTTGGGAAAGAGGAAATTATTTTGAAGAAGAAATGCTATTTTCCTCATGAACTAATTTCAATTATTTTATCCAAATTATTTCCCATATAATATGAAATAGGGTTATGTTTCTTACCCTATTAGAAATTTTATTTTATTATGTTTATGATGGAATTATTTTTATGAAACCCATTTATTTTATTTTGATTAAAATTGTATGATGTCTAAGAACCCAATTTTTTGGTTCCATGGGTTATGCTATGATGAATGGTTTATATTTTTGTGGAAAATTTAAGAATAATTTCAATATGATATTGGTGGGACCTTTATCTCAATCTAATGAATGGGGTAAAGATTTATATCTCATGATTTAGAGATGACTGGATCGACAAGTAAATCCGGTTTTTTAATATAGAGATGGACGAACAAGTAAATCCGATTCAGTAATACATGGTTGGAACGACAAGTAAACCCAGTTTAGTAATGGAAGTTTTCCAATATAATGGTCTTGGATTCAATAAATTGGATACTATAGAAATCATATTATGTTCTTATTTACTGGCCACAATTCCTTGTTTTCTGTAAATGTTATTTTATCATGGTTCGTTTTCATTTACGATTTATTCCTTATGAAATGCCTAGATTTATTTCATGACTCATGATTTTGATATTCAAAATTTATCTTCATTTTTTATGTTTTTATGTTTATGTCTTGTTTGATTTTATTCAGGTTTACCCTTAATAAGTATTTGAGCTCACCCATTTTGTTTTTTTCCCAAGATATAAATAAAGGTTTTAGTTAGGAAAACTAATGTGGAGAATCTTTATGAGAGATGTTGCAGATCTTTCACCAAGCTAGAAGAATGTGTTCCAAATTTTAAAATACACTAAAATAATATGGTCTTTGGGAATCTATTTTTGTATTTTTTTACATATTACTTAAAAGATATGTAATTTCCATGTATGTCAAACATGGGTCATTAGATTTATCAGGGGATAAACAAAAACAATAAGGAATAAATGACAAAAAACAATTGTCTAAATATTTTTTCTAGACATATTTCATCTTTAAAACTTATAATATCAATAATCATATATTATTTGTGCCTTTGTTTCTAGAAAAAGGTATATGTGGAATTTGTTATTTTAAAAAATTATAAGTGTGGCACTCATCTCACTTATAAAAAGACACCCTCCAATCCTCCTATGTTCACACCTTCAAAACCCATTGGTTTGGACAATAACTGGAAACTTAAATTTTTTAATTTTCTACTATCATGTTAGAAGCCTTATTTTTTGGTATAAATATAACCAAGGAAGTCCTTTTGTGAAAACCAAAAGAAGTTATGAGAGGAATAGGTAACGTTATTTAACAAGTGTTTTTATTTTTTTTATTCCACCACCCCTTTAACTCTTCCAATTCCATGGTTATATAATAAAATAGATATCTTAAATATTATGATATTTTATTAAGTTATTTTAATAACCTAAACCCTTCACCTATTTAATCAAATGTGTTACAAATTCATCATTCATGTGTACGATGTACTACCGGCTCACGAACCAATGTCATTTATCATTCCATTATCACCTTTCACACTCGGGCATGATAATAAATATGAACTATATAAATGATATTTATAAAATATTTATACCATAGGAATCATTATATAATATTTAAATTTTTTATTTCTATTCTGTATGGGATACAATGTCGTCGCTCATGTGTATGGCAGGCTACCGCCTCACGAAGTGAAGTGATTTACTTTCACCAAAAATTTATGTGGAAGTTAATACAGGTAAATATAATGAATATATGTGATATAAATGGAGTAATTATGATATTAATGAAATATTTATAATTATGTAAATATAAAAAATCATTTTATTTTGTTACATTGAAAAATGATATCATCGTTCGTGTTTGTGTGGACTACTACCTTCATAAAGTGATGTGACTCTCTTTTTATCACCACACTACATGGATGATATATATAAGTATATTTAAAGAAATAACATGATATATATGATATTATTATGATTATGGAAATATAAATAATTACTTACCTCCTTTCTATAATGTTCTTTAAAAAATAGAAACATTACTCATGCGCACGTATGGCATACTGTCTCCATGATTGTAACATAGTAAATTTTTCATAACCATATTTAATGATTGGTTTTAAAAATGAAATGATGTAAAAATTCGATAATAATGTCATTATTATTATTCTTGAGATGATATAAATATATAATATATAAAAGAACCATATCCATAATTATGAAACACACAAGAGAAAACAACGAAATTAATACTCGAAATAATGAATATAATGAAATATTATTAACATAAGGGTGATAATATGTTATAAAAGGATCACATATGATATTATAAATTTAAATATGATAATTATATAAGTAAATAAAATTTTCAAAACCATGATACAGGTGGTTAAACAATATTCAACCAAAATGAAGTGTAAGGTAAGCGACTTTGCCTCAATTTCTCTCCGTTGAGGCATATTGTTATGTTATGGACATAATTTATTTATATGGTTTATATAATTCCCTGTGACATGAAATATCATGATTAATTAATAATTCATGGTATTTTATGTTTTAATTTGAATTACATCATCAATGGTTATTTGATATAAAAGTTACTAAGTGGTAACTAATTTCATAACTCAATTTCATTTAATTAGGTTATATTTATTCTTTATTGTCATGCACATACCCTAAAAGACACCACAATGAGAGGAGGTAGATGGTGAAAACATTATTCATGCATCTATTTGGGTCTGAGTTAGTGACTATCGCCCACAAATAGTAAACATGCATATGGGAGGCATTACTCTCTAAGGGAAACAAGAAGATGACAGAGATGAGAAGGATAATTCAATAAAAACCCAACCAAACACACACACACACACACACACACTCATATATATATATATATACATATAAGAAAATATGAAGTTAAATATGAAATTTCATACAATACAATAACAATTGAATAGAAAACTAAAAGTACCAAAAAGGTAAAGATGATAGTAACCACAAAGCCCAAACAACTCATGCCAAACCTTAAGATAGTAATATAAAATAATAATAAAACATAAAGGTTTCCCACTCCATATTCTTAACTGATTTTACACTCTATCTCCACATCTCATGTCCTGGTCCATCTCTCTCCAAATGTAAGCCATCCCAAAAATACATAGGCAAAGAGTCACCACATGTACCTTGTGCATCAAATTATCAAATCATCCCATATCACTTCATAATATATAGTAACCAAGTATTTTTTTAGTCCAAAATATCCTAAATTACATGTATAATATATCAAATATTATACCTCAATCCATTATAGCACACACACTAAGTAATTAACTCAAGCCATCAAAGCCTATACCCATCATACCAATAATAATCCTTTAGATACTATATCTAATAACAAAAGTGTGTGAAATAAACACAAGACATCACAAACATCTACATACATGTATCATAAATCTAAAATCCATTCATATCAGCAAATGTAACTACCAAGAGAAGAAAATGGGGATAGACGGGGTAGTCATCCATCCACCCCCACAAGGATGTTGGGGAAAACACCTTTTAAGAGTCCACTGGGTGTGAGTCACCCTAACTGACATAGGTGGGGAACATATAAAATTACAGAATTTACATGATATAATATATCTCACAAACATTATATGGCCATAATATAGTATTGGAATCAATTATTGCTAATTTTTCTTTGACTTCTAACTTCCTTTATTAAGACTTGATATCCTATAAGCATACATGTATTTTAAATAGCTACATTAAATTAATTATTTTATTTTTTTTCATTTACCATGTGTTGATTAATTCATCATCCGTTAATTAACCATTATCATTATTTTAATATTCCATTATTTTATTGTATGTATCTTTTTGAATTTTATTTCATTGACATCATAAGTTTCACACAACACCATGCTTCAATGAAAAATGATCCTTATTTTAAATCGACCATTATAACCTACATGTTAAATTTGACAAAATGAATTGTATTAATTAAATTTATATATTATATATTTATAAAAATGTTTTTAAATTCATCCAAATTATATTATTGGCATAATATAATAATGAATCAAATTTTACACATTAAAATGCTATATTTTTCTAAATGAAGTTTTATCGCCTTTTAATGGCAGACTTGTTTTAGAAATAAATTTTGAAACTTTAAAAATTATTTTCAATAAAATAAACTTTATTTTAAAAATTTTAATGTAAAAATTATGTTAGGGTTAAATTTGGGTTTTTTTTGAAAATATTTATTTTACAGTGAATAGTGAAAATCATGATTTATATAAGACTGTCAGTTTAATTATATTAATTTCTTATTTATGATTTGAATAATAGCCTTAACTATGAAATTTTCAATAAAATATAGGAATACTATACATGGTAATATTATATAATTATACTATAGTACATGTAAATAAATATTTTAGAAATTATTAAATAAGTGTTGATATTTTTTATAAACAAAAATGTTTATTTTTAATTTAATAAAAAATATAATGATTTAAAAGAAAATTTATTTTCATAAAATGTATTCATAATTTAATAAATTTTTCTTATAATTATAAAATAATTTTATTAGACATTAATTTATTTTTCAAAGTGTTATAAAATTAGTTATAATTTTTAAATAGGTATCTTCCAAGTAAATAATGATTTTAATTAAAAAATAAATTTTCATATTTAGAAAATTTTTCTCCCAAAATAGAATAAATTTTTTAATTGTAAAAATAAAATAATCGTTACGGTATAATTTTTTTTTCTATAATACTTGAATTTTTTGTGAATAGTAAAATACAATAATTTTCTGTATATATCCTTTATAAAAAAAATACACTATTCCTTGAGTCAGGGATGATGTAAATATAATAATATAAAAAAACACTTAATTATTTTAATATATTCAATGATAATTCTCAATTTATTCATATTCCTGAGGGAAAATAATAAACTAATGAATAATATAATGAGAAAACACCGCTCTCCTCCACTACAAATACCACCCTCACCACATATACTCCTCACACCTATTAAGCCCTGAATCTTGTCAAATTCCCACCTAATAATCTCTAAAATTATATTAAACATGTCTAGGATCCTTTTTTTATAACCAAAATACCAATCTAGATCCCCTTAAGAAAGTTCTCAAGGATAAGAAATTGAAGAAGTAAAATCCTTTTTTGTTTTCCTTTATTTTCTTTTCAATTTCACTTATTTTCTTATCCTTACCTATCCTCCTCTATTAAATAATGGATGATAAATCTAGTATATTATATATAATTTAATTTTATTATTTTAGTGTAAAATAAATCATCAACCCCATTCACCTTTCACTTTTATTCTAAAAAATTAAAATATCATCCATGATTTACCGATTACAGCCACCATGGATGATGCATTTTCATTTTTCATTAACACCTTTAAAGATGGTCATAAAAACATTTATATGGTTAAAAATTATAATAATATATGTATCAAAAAATATTTAAAACTTGGTAAGTATTATATATACATAATTTTAATTAATAAAACAAAACTAGTTCGTGATGAACGAGAAAAAACCAAAACAATCTAAACGTTTATCAATAAAATTTTATCTAATTATTCATCCTAATAACATATAAAAAAAATGAAACATATAGTAAATTAATAATTCTTAAACTTATTAATAACATATAATTTCTATTTGGGACAACTATTCTCATTTAACATGATTTTTCATACATGATCACATGTAAACTAATCCTGAAAACCAAGGAAAAAAACGATCCCAAATGATAAAATTGTATCTTATAACACATCAAAAGGAAAAAAATCAACTTAATAAAATTATAAAAATCTAATACATGAAGAAAATTTTATGAATTAATTAATTAATGTTTTTAATCTGATTAACCAGGACATTATGTAGAAGTATAGATTGCTTTCAGCCACAAGGTTAGGGTTTTGTCGTCTAACTTTTATTTTTGTGAGAATTACTTATTCACTACTATTTCTTGTGTGGGGTGTACATATAATTACATTTTATGTATAATATCATTAATATATTTATCTTCATGGAATCCAATGTTTCTTTTTATTCTCATTAATTTTCTGAGTTATATGGTTTGAAGGTATGCAAAGTGATAAGGGATTCTCTCCAAACCCCCATTTTTTCCTTCGGATTACGGTTTCTCTCTCTTTACACCAATCAAATTATTAATTCTTCTCATTTAATCCATATAAATATCCTATTTATGTTCCAAATATATATAACTAGATCAATTAATCCTTTTTTATGGGGAAATAATTGTTTTATATCACTTCCTTTTTCTATTTCACGCGATAAAGGAGATTAAAGGGAAATTCCCAATTTCATACCCATTTTCATGTATACTCCAAAATTTATTTAAAGAATCCATTGTTTTTATAAAATCACCCCTTCTAAAAAAAATATTAGTTATTTTTTTGGTTTTATGTAAATAATTAATCCTTTGTATATTTTAATGACTATAATATTTTCCATTAAATATTACAAAAGATAATCATTACCGAAGATCCTTAAAATTTTTTTTACATTTTTTAACTTTAGTTTGCGATCATTTATTTCTAAAACATAATTTTATTTCCCTTATATTTTCTTTTTTGTGATATTATTTCTTACAATATGAATTTATGACAAATAAAAACGATTTCCAAAATAACTATTCTTTCCAAAGTAAAAGGGTATTTATCTAAAGAATTTATCAATGATTTTATTAGAGTATTTTAATATATAATTACGATTCAAATATTTTAAAGTGGTATGAGACACTTTGATTTATAGATAAAATTTTAAATCAGTTATTTGACATATTAGTAATGAATTAGACTTAGTAAGTAACCAGCAAGTCCCACTATGGCCCCTTTATCAATCAATAGGCCTCGTAGGAAAAACTAGATCGGGTTTTGGTTATGTCATTATTCATTTATATAAGATTCCTAGCTGAGTCCTTCATATTTTTATTATGATGTCTACTATTATACATCTCATTATTATGATATTAATAACTGAAAAATCCTGTGTTTATTTGACAAGTTTAATATCCATTGATAAGTTTTATTCTAATGGGATTATTTATATAGAATTATTCAGTTTTTATTCCCACCATAATGTGATCAATATTATGTTTAAATGGAACGTGATTTCAATTATGCATCTTGTGTTTTTATTTTTGTTTAGGATATCTTCAGATATTTTGTTTACCCTTACTGAGCATATGATATCACCCCTTTTGTATGTTTTATTTTTCCTTAAGATGAAAAGATGTATATTATGAATGAGTTTTAGGGATAATATAGGAGTTTATTATTGTGTCCAATGGAGTTTCTATGCTGTTTTTCATTTCAATTTGTAATGAAAAAATATGTTTTTGACATATTTTTCCAATGATACAAAACTATTTGGTCATTTTGGAAGAGAAATATTGTTCATATTACTAATGTAAATAATTAAGGAACCTTATCTAGGCTACTAGGGTGAGGTTCTGTTATAGTTTGTATCAAATAAAGTACAGTAAAATTCTTGTGAACTAGATATAGAAAACATATTTTATAGAACATAAGCCTAAAATAGGCTTTGAGGATAAGAAAAGAATAAGTTCCTATAATATTGTTAAGGTAGATATTATGTGGTTATTCTTATCAATACATACCTATCAAGATATCACAAGTGGATTTGGTTTGGTCATAGATGCCCCTAGGGGTAACAACTCCAACAAGGTGTGTTGGGCCTGAGTCGACATAACCTGGTACACAATAATGGGACTTACTCCTCACCTATTTTAACCCACTCGTGGGATATTATTAGGATAATTAAAATTATATTTACAAAAAATTATTAAGGATATGAAAATAAATATGACCCCAAAGAAACTAAATTTATGATTATGAGATTAGCTATGCATAAATTTTCATTTAATATTATGTATTTCACTATTTTTGGTATTATAAATTATGATTCATAATGTTATGATCTAATCTATTTTAGGCCATTTTTTAGAAATGTTTCATATTAGAAAGAATGTGAACCTCTCTAATGAATGTTATCTGAGGAGTAAGAATGATAACGGCTTTTATGAGCTTAATCAAATATTTTAAAGGAAAGTAGTCTCCCAAATATTTTCATCATATAAGGAAATAATATCATGTTATAACAAGATAGAGATATAATAATACAATAATTATTTCTTCAAAGGGAAGTAAGAGGAGAAGAGGGAAGCTTGAAAAAAGATATATAAAGGGAATAAGGGAATTAATTATTTTCTCAGGTGTGAAAATTATGGAAGAAAACACCTTGGAATACGGATAAGTGGAAATAATTTTTTTTTCAAGTGTGGGGAAAAAGTACACCATGCTCATAATTGTAAGAGAGTAAATATTTTTCTAATATAATATGCTTCAACTATAGTTAGATGGAGATCTATGAAAATTAATAACCCAATAATTGAGGGAATATAGCTCAGATAAAGCAAAGGATCAGGTCCCGCTTATGCTACTTTCATAGGAGAAGAGTAATGATTAATATGATTTTTTTTCATACAACAATTATGATATTTGATTTTTTTATCAATAATACTCCAGTTATAAAAATAATGTGAGATATAAGGATAGAACTTCATTATTTATTCTTTATGGAATTCAAACCATGTGATGAAAATAACAAGAAATCAAGAGAATTTATTTTGTTGTAATGTGATCATCTTGAAAAGACATGACTAGGGAAAGATAATTATAAATATTTTATCTATGTTAAGATAATATTAATTTTTTTATGGGATTGTATTGTTGACCATGATGGTGGTTCGTGATCTGATACTTTATATAATGCTGAAATTATTAGAATTTTGGATTTATTGAATATATTAAACATCCTAAAATTTTACTATTAGAAGAATGCATGTTTAATATATGTTTAAAGGATATTTAGGTTTTCAAATACTTTTTAGATTAAAATAAATGCTGCAATGTTTTGGAAATGTTATTTAATATTGATTTAGTGAACTTCCTTATTAATTTTTTGGTTGTTGAATGTTTTCATTCATGTTTTCAATGAGTCTTATGATTAAATACATGTGGAATGGATCAAGTAAAACTTTTGATATTTTTGTTCATTAATAAAATATGTTATCATTTTGGATTCTGTAAACATATAAAGGTATAAGTAATGAATTAAAGACCATATGATCTGTTAAAAGTTCTTTAGGTGTGAAAATTTCATCTTGAGAATTCATTAAGGGATGTAGTGAAAATATATTGAATCACAACCAAATGATGATATTATTCATATGAAATGGAAATTAATCAAGTATGGTTATTTTCTTAGGTGATTATATGAATATTAAAATAATACCTCAACTATAGGTAAAATAATTTTGAAGATAAACATTATCTATTTACTTTTCATTATGAGAAATCAATGGTCTTTTAACCCATCAAAAATTTATGGCTTTTTGATGGTAAACTTTAAAATGATAATGTTATCTATCACTCTTCATTAGAACATTATAGTTATATTATTATTCCATATCCATATATTAACTTTGAACTAATGTTATCCAATTTGAATAACTAGTCTTTTGGTAAGCTCTTCATTTTTCATTCCCTTTTGTTAAGAGTATATTTTATTAACCATAATTCAGATAAGAATTTCCAACAAAGTAATTTAGAAGTATCAACATTTTATTTTTTTAATTACTATAAAAATTATGAGGAAAAAATTTATTTAATGTTGGTAGAATGTAATAATCCTTGATTTTATATTATGTATCTTTTTGAATTTAATGTCTTCGACAATAGAGTTTTTGCACAACACCAAACATAAACAAATAATGATTATTATTTTAAAACAACTATTATAACCCAGATGTTAATTGGATGGAATGAATAGTATTAATGAAATTGAAATATTATATATTTATTTAAATTTATTTAAATTCACTCAAATGATTTTATAGGCCTATGATAAGAATGAATCGAATTTTACACATTCAAAGAATATATTTTTCTAAAGGTAGTTTCATCCAATTTTAATGGTGTACTTGTTTTAAAACTAAACTTTGACACATTTAAAAATTATTTTGAAAAAAATAATCTTAAATTTAAAAATATTAATTTCAAAATTATCTTAGGGTAAAATTTTGGTGTTTTTATGAAAATATTTATTTTATAGTGAATAATGAAAAATCTCAATTTATATAAAGATATCATTTTTTATATTAATAGTCTATTTATTATTTTAACTTTATCCTCACCTATGAAACTTTAAAATTTTTTTATAAATCTTATAAATGGTAATATGATATAATTATGTCGTAGAAAATGTAAATAAATGTTTTAGAAATTATTAATTAAGTGTTGATATTTATTATAAATATAAATGTTTATTTTCTATTTTATAAATAATTAAATGATTCAGAAGAAAAATTATTTTCATAAAATGTATTATTATATTGATATTTTGTTTTTTTTATAAAATAATTTTACGAGACCTTAATTAAATTTCAATGTGTTATAAACTAAGTTATAATTTTAAAATTGGTATTCTCCATGTAAATGATGACTGTATTTTAAAATTAAAATTTTCATATATGGAAAATTATTTCCAAAATATAAATTTCATTTTTTAACTCTACATGTTGAAAAATGGTTAGGGTAAACTTTTGGTATTTTTCTAAAATACTTGAATTTTTGATGAATAGTAAAATACGGCAATTTACGATATATATATATATATTATAAATTAAATACCCTATTACTTGAGTGATAGATGATTTGAAAAATATAATATCAGAAACACTATCATTATTTTAACATATTTTGTGATAATTATCAAACTATTCATAATCTTGAGGCAAAATAATAAACATAAATAAAATAATGAGAAAACAGCCCTCTCCTCCAATATAAATACCACCCTCACCAACTCTTCTTTAACACCTATTAAGGTTTGAATATTTTTTAATTACTAACCAATAATATTTTCAAGTATATTACCCACGTCCAGGAGTCTTTTTTCTGACCAAAATACCAATCCCATGCCCCTTAATGTAGTTCTCAAGGAGAAAAAATTCAAGAGGTAAAATCCCCTTTCTTTTTCCTTTATTTTCTTTTCAATTTCATTTTTTTTCTTATCCTTCCTCCCCTAATATAACCAAATATTAATGATTACTCCAGTATATTATATTTACTATAATTTTATTTTGTTAATTGAAAATCCATCATCAATCCATTTCTTTTATCCATTTTATTCAAAAAATAAAAATATTGTCCATGATGTGCTGATTTACCACTATCGAGGATGATACCATTTAATTTTCCATTAACGCCTTCAAGGATGGTCATAAAACCATTTTTTATTGTTAAAACAGATTATAATATATGTATTAAATATTATTTCAAGTTTTAAAAATAGTATATATACATAGTATTAATTAATAAAACAAATTCATGATGATTGAAAAAATTCCATAATAAACTAAACGATTATCACTAACATTTCATCTCCCAATTTATCATAATAACATATAACTAAATTAAATATAAAACCATTTAATATTATATAAATTAATTAATAAAATATAATTTTAATTTTGGACAACTATTCTCATTTTACATGATTTTCCATACATGAATAAAAGTAAAACGATCATGAAAACCAAGGAAATGAATGCTCGAGAATGATAACATTGTATCTTATAACTCATAAAAAAGAATATAAATTAACATAATAAAATTATAATAAGTAAAATAAATATAGTAATGTTTCTAAATTAATTAATTAATATATTTCATCTAACTATCCATGATGTTAAGTACAAGTGCAAAATTCTTTCAGACAAAAGGTAAGAGTTTTCTCATCTCACTTTTATTTCTGTGACATTTTCATTATTCACCACTATTAGTTTTTTGTGGTGTAAATATAATACCCTTTTAGGAATAATATCATTAATTACTTTATCTTCATTTTATCCAATATTTTTATTTATTCTAAATTAATTATCTGGGACATACGGTTTGACATTTTTCAATGTGGTAAGGGATTCTCTCCGAACCCCCATTTTTTCCCTTCAGATTATTATTTCTCTCTATTTACCATAATGCAATTCTTAATTCATCTACTGTAATCCTTTTATTTTTTTATGAATGTTGCAAACATATGTAAATAGCTCAAATATTACATTATTTATGGTGAAATACTTGTTTTACGTGGCCTCTTTTTCAATTACTCCTGATAAGTGAGCTGATTAAAGGGAACTTCCCAATTTCATACAAATTTTCAAGTATACTCCATAACCTATTTTAAGAAACCATTATATTTCTGAAATCTCTTATTTAATTTTGAAAAAAAATTAGTTAATTTTTGGTTTTATAAAAACAATTAATCCTTTATATGTTTTAATGAATCTTTAAAATTTTCCCTTCAACCGCACTAAAGAGGCTCATTTCTAAAGCTTATAAAAAACTATTTTTATGTGTATTAACTTAAGTTGGAGATCATTTATGCCAGAAACATAATTTAATTTTCTTTATATTTTATTTTCTAGGATATTCATTTTTACAATCTGATTTTATGATAAATGCAAATGATTTTACATAAGTACACTTATTTCCAAAGTAAAAGGGAATTTATTTGAGGAATTTATCAATGATTTCATATGAGTATTTTCATATATGATTATGATTATAAATTTTCAAATTGTTATGATACACTTTTATTTAAATATAACATTTTAAATCAATTATTGAAAATATGTGGAAGGCATTGGACTTTATATGTGATAGGCATGACCCACTACAACCCGTTGATGCATCAGTAGGTATGATAAGACAAACTAGAATGAGTTTTGGCTAAGGCCTTACCAATTTATGTAGAATTCATGGCCAAGCACTTGATGGTATGTTTATGATTTACAATATTATACATTCCCACATCATGATATTTTTAATTGATAAATCATGTGATTATTCTATTAGTAGAATATCAATGGTGATGTTTTATTCCCAGGGGATTATTTATATGGGATTATTCAGTTTTTATTCATGCCATAATATGGTCAAGATTTTGTTTTAATGGAATGTGATTTTAGTTATTCACCTTTCCTTATTGTTTTTATTTATTATATCTACCATTGTATTGTTTACCCTTACTGAACATCTGATCTCACCCCGTTCATATGTTTAATTTTCTCTTAGAATGACAAGATGTATGTTATGAATGAAATACATGGATATTCTAGGAGTTTATTAGTGTTTCCAATGGAGTTGTTATGTTGTTTTTCATTTCATTTTGTAATGTAAAATTTGTATATGTATCTAGTTTTCCAAATCTACTAAATTATTTAGTCTATTGGGATGAAAACTCATGTTCATAGTACCAATATAATTAATTAAGGATTTGACTCTAGGTGACTAGGGTGGTGGACAGTTACAATTATTCCACATTATATTACATTAATATTCAGGGTAAAGTACATGAATTCTATTAATAATCTAATAGGAGGACTTAGTTTATAAAGACTAACATATTTTAGAATTTTCATTCCATCATCAACTAACCCCATGGGTTAAGAATCATTTATTCATTATTATTATCATTCCATAAAACCATTTACTATAGGAAAACCATCCCAATCTACTAAAAAGAGGAAAACCAAGCATATCCAGCTACTTAAATCTGTGGGGATGGAAATTTATATAAATAAAACAACCTATCCATCAGCTATCAAATATATTAATATACGATAAAATCATCTCTAAACATCACATTAATGGGTAAGACCATATGTAACCTATTCCATCATCTTTGGTGCTATCTCTGACACCAACATGTATAAGATGATGTATCTCACCATCACAGGTGTCAACTACTTCCACATCTTCTAGCCCTCAATGCCCCATCACATCATCCATCCCTAGATCATCCATCATAGGATCACATTAAATATAGGAATCCCTACCCCATATTACATCATACATCCTAGGTTTATCTATTCTGAGATCATAAAAATCACATAGTGAAGTTCACATCTAGATCACGTCCCAAAAGTATATGGAAATAAACAAGCATAACCAACTGGTCAATATATGACCTAAAAAAAGGAATCATCATTTACACATAAATGACCTATCATAGATCCAAACTCAAGGAAAAAGTCCTTATCAGTTTGATGAGAAACTTAGGCCTTATAAATTATCTTTATCAAAAAACTAATTCTTATTCTAGTATGAATTAATCGATTCATTAATCACATGCTCCAACTAATGGAACCGTAATTCATCAATCTAGAAGAAGTTATAAAAGTAAAAACATGATATTAGAATTTATTCTAGTTTCAAGAAACCAAGAGAGGTTCCATTACAAACTAAAATGCCTTTTATTATTTTTAACAGTCATTATCATGCTTCAGGTATATTAACATTTTTAATTAAACATGCATACTTGCAACAATTTGCTCAAAATATAATTTCAACAAACTTCAAATTACAAACATGCCACATCCTTAATTATTATTAAATGGATTAATTATTAATTAACTGAGGTTCTATACATTTTAAATATTTCAACTTGCTACTCCAAGTATAACAACACGGTAACAAAGCATAATATAAATATCACACTATCTTAGAAATCAAGAGGAAACATGATATAATGGTATGAAGAAGCAACATGTGATCACTATCCAAATATTGAATTCTGTTAAATTAATTATTAGGTCAATTTTATTGACATCAAAAGGGATAAAGCATGATTAATTTTCAATTCCACATAAATAAATTAAGAGAAACAACAAATCCCCCACCTTAAAGGAGTCAACGTTCTTTACACAAGAACAAACCAATATTGTAGATCCCTGATCACCTCTCCCTTAAAAATTTAAAACTATCCAAGTACATATTAGGAAAAAAAACAACCACAAAAAACCAATAAACCCCCATTTGAAACATGGGAGATGATCCACCACCACATAAAAAGAAGAAACGAGAGGAAACGAGCTGAATAAGGAAGGAACTATAAGGAAAAAAATAAAAGTCACCTCAGATCAACTCAAATCACCACAGATTGAAGATGGAAGGAAAAAATTGATCTTCATCAAAGGAATACAAAACACCAAATAGAGGGATACTAGATCTCCTATAATTGGGATATGTCCATAGGGTTTGGTGAAAACCTGAGCTGCTACAACCATTATTAGTGCTCTTCATAGTGCATTTACATGGAATATTACCCTTACATGTAGTATTATTGTTGGTTTTAATATCTCACTGAAAACATGTGACATATAATTATTAAATCAAAATTATTGATAAACTGTGTATAAAACTATGTAGATTCCTTGAAAAGAAGTGAACAACACTTACATGGTGTGTATGATTTACACATCATGTGTTCTTGCTTCCAGATTTTTTTTCAGGAAAACCCCCTCCAGACTCACTCCAAGCCTCCATTGAGAACCATAAGCCTTAGAAATAGGAAAAGGGTTATACTACATGGATCTGATCTATTATATTATATACCTCTTAAATAATTATTATCCTCAAGAATCCAAAAACAAACCCAAGGAGAAAATGAAAAGTGGGTCTTCCAAATAGCCACCCCACAAAATACCTCTCAAAGATCAAACCAACCCATGATCCGAAAAACCTCAATCAAAGGAAATAAGAACAAAATCATAAAAATTAAACAACCATCCTCTAAAAACTCTCTGAGGGGAGGTACCTATTAAATGAGATTATATAAACAAAAAGTAATAAGAGAAAACCATCTCAAAAACCAAAAAGGTCAACATCCAGAAGGGAACAACGTTATAAGATACGAGCTAAACATAAAATAGCTCATAGTACTAAGTGATAATCAAAGACTCACATTCATATATTCTATCCTCCATGAAACTATGCCATAAAAATACACGAACTAAGGGAATATCATGCCCACACAATACCTTATCCTCACAATCCTTGATCTGCAAATGAATCTCCCCGAAGGGTATATAATCATCAAAATCAATATCTCCACAATCAATGACAAGAGAGTAATTGATAAGATAACTATAATGTAAGGACATGTGAAAAACATCATGTATCCAACTCATATATGGGGGATGTTCTATCTAATATGCAATGGCTCAAACACGATCTAATACCTTCAAAGGAAAAAAGGGGAGAAAGATTAATCCCAAGACAAAACCATCACTTCTAATGATAAGGGGTCACCTTAAAGAACATATTAACTCCAAAATGGAACTCTAGAGTTCTAATCCTATGATTCATGTATGATCTCTAATGGACACACACATCCTTAATCCTCTCATGAATTAACTGTACCATTTATGTCGTATTCTGGACCAGTTGAAGCTTGATAATTACTTGCTATCTGACCCTAGTCCAGTACAATGGAGAATGTAATGGTCATTGGTAAAAATTTCAAATAATACCATACTAATGGTGGAGTGTAAACTATAATTATAAGAAAAATTAACTAAGGGTATTTTACTTATCCAAAAAACCACCAAAATCTTGGAAAAAAGAGTGTAACATATCTTCAAGTGTCTAGATGTGTTTCTCTATTTGACTATCTTTTTGTGTTTTAAAAGAATTTATAAGTTATAAATAAGATCCAATAGCACACTAGATACCTGTCTACACCATGTAGATACAATAACGATATCGATCAGAGACGATCATTCTCATCACATTGTGGACTCACACCACCTCCTCTAAATACTATAGAGAAAAAAACCTACACTGATCTCAACTCCCTGATCTCTATAAAATTTTCTTATATGATGAAACAGTCCAATAATGCCCATATAACATCATAACCTCCATGATATTGAGGTAAACTAATAAAAGACTCCTTCAAGATTCCCCCACTTTTATTGGGGAATATGTAATGGCTAGAGAAAACCATCAAGAACACAGTGCTCAACCTTCACCTTTTGGCAGTCCAAAAATTGAGAATCAAACACTACAACTGCAAGATTCATCCCAGGACACCAATAATGACCTCTCAAAGATGATAGATATTAGATACATCAGAATGTACCACCAACAAAGAAATATGGAACTCAAAGAGAATCATATCACACATCATCAAAGGAAATAGAAGCATTCCTCAGAACAACACCTCATGTTGTCCATCCTCAAACAAACCATCAGGAGAATCACTAAAAACAACTAAGTCCCTCTAGAAATCTACCTCAAAATCCCCCAGCTGGTACTCCACCACCGTATGCATAAAAAATGACAACACTTTCATCTGGAAAAGAAAAACACTGCTTCCAACCTCTCCCATATCTAGATTAATCATTGAGACTTCTTTCACCACTCTTCAGAAATATCTAAATTCACGTATATAATCACTACATGAATTATCTCTCTGTGAATCAACTAAAAAATTTCACTTTCCTGGTGTTTATGAAATAAGAAATTGAAGTCCTACAATAATTCCATCAATTTATGTTGATTCACATTCAAGTCACACAGAGAGAGGACATATCAAAAGATCTTATGATTAGTAAAAGATACAAAACACTCACTAAGAAAAAAATGTAATAAAAAAAATAAAAGAAACCATAACTTCCTCCAAATAAAGATCATTGGTGGGTTAGTAACACTCATGGGGATGTTACTATAGTGACTGATAAGAAAAAACTATTCTATGGTTCATCAAAATGCAATAAAAACCAAGACATGAAGCCTTATAGAAAACCTCAAATAGAACTCCCTCTAATAGAAAGAAAATGGAGAACAGAACAATATCTCTTTTAGGTACTCAAAAGCTTACCGACAATGTTCAGTCTATAAGAAAACACGATCCTTCTAGTTTAAGGTAGTCATAGGGGTTCAACCTAAGATAAATTATCCTCAGAACTCCTATAATATCTTACAAGACCAAGGAAAATCCCCACCTCTACCACTATCTTGGGGGTTACCTAATACCTAACCGCCTCTATATTCAAATGATCTATAGCTACTCTATTTTGGGATATGACATGCCCCAAGAAACAAACATCATAATAAAAAACATACAATTGGACAACATCCCAAATAACTGATCACAAGGAAGAATTCCCAAAATGGCACACATGTGATCTATATGATCCTCTTATGACCGTAATTAGAAAATGATGTCATTGATAAAAATCCCCATGAAATTATCTAGGAACTCATGGAACAATGATTACTTCGATTCCATGGACATGGCTAGAGTATTCGTCACACCGAATAACATCATTACGAATTCATAATGCCCGTGATGAAGACAAAAATAAATCATATAAATATCCCCATACTTCACCAAAATTTGTTGATATACTGAAAGAAAATTGATCTTTAAGAACAAACTTTTTCCATTCAGCTGATCGAATAAATCATCAATAAGTGGAAGAGGATATGAGTTCTTCACTGTCACTTGGGTAAAATGATGATAATAGATACAAATCTATAAGATTCCAACATCCTTGTTCAAGAAAAAAATTGGTGCACCCAAAGATAAAAAACTCATCTGAACAAAATTCCCTTATAATAGATCATTGAGTTTTCCACATAGATCATGTAACTCAAAAGGTTCAATCATATATAGATACACAGAGATTAGATACATGCCAAGCTACATCTTGATCCCAAACTAGATATCCCATTAAGGGGGTAATTCTAAAACCTCATCTTGAAATACATCAGTTTAATATTCTAGAAACCTGGGTAACACTAACTGCTAAACCAAAAAAGAACATTTTACAAACTCTTCCATAAAATATTGAAAGTATTGAACAAGTCTGTGACCCATCCAATCGTTTCTCTCACCAAAAAACACTGATGAATATCTATTAGAATCATAGAAAAAAACCTTCCTCATGATGAAATCCAAGATATACTAAAAATATACAATTAATACATGCTGAGGATGATGTAATATGGATATATCCAAAAAAATAGGAATTCTACCCAAGAGCGGTTTTTCCCTGACACTAGCTCACAGTCTCTACACACATCATACTATTCTTTTCAACCCCTACCTATGGTATTAAATGCCAAGGGTACATTAATACTCTACACATAATGTCTCAAAGCTTGGATGATGGTAGGTGATATAAAGGATTATGTTGACCTATAATCTAACAATGTATGTACCAAAGTAGGAAACAAGCAAAGGGCACCTTGAATGACATCTAGCATGCCTGTAACTAGCAACACTGAAGAATAAAGCTGGCCATTACCCACTCCAAGACCTCTATGACCCCAAAGATGTCTATATACATGGATACACTATACTATATAAGGATGCAGATTTTCTTAGGGATATAATCTAACTTAACCATCTGCTATATGCTGATCCTAAATAGGAGAACATTGCTGATCCTACCTCATCTCAAATAACCTGAATAGAGGAACCTGAAGTGGAACACCTAACATGTGTTGAATGATATGAATGGTTGATCTATCTTTCCATTGATGAACTTAGCCTCCATAAGAAAAACATGTAAATGATCCCTTGGAATAAGTTTTAGAGTTTTTTCTACTAGGTAAATGAGATGATGATGGTGGGACCTACACTTGGATAACCAACAACTATTCTATCCTCACAATTGGGAAACCCATTCCACAAATATACTTTGTGAGTAATTTTAACAACTCCCATATCATTATTATATGGTCTTAGAAAATATCCTCTCAATAACCTCTACTTTATCTTACACCATAAGATATGTATTCAACATAAATGGGGTGACCTATAGTTGGATCTCCAGATGAAAATTCTCCTAAAAATTTCTTACCCTACCCTTGTTATCTAGAAACTATTTTGAAGTATATCATAGAAGCATCCTGAAAAGGATCCCAAACTCCGACACACTATAACCACTTTTCTAAATGGTAGACAACTCATAGATATTGGCCTCCTGCACAGTCAAAGAAACACAATATTATTTAAACAAGTCTTAAGACCTCTCCCATGAGAATATTGAACCATCAAGATCCCAAAAGAACAAAAACAACAACAGAATCACTTGTCCATGTAGAATCATCACACCCAATGAAACCCAGTGTTCCTTCTAGGAATGAATTGAACTAAAATTTATTAAAAACTCATCCAAATAGTCTTCTGTGACTGAATCTAAAATGGATCACTCATACTTTTTAAGACTATGTTGATGAAACCCTTAGAGTTTCATCTACGTGTCTTCATCATCGATCTATAATTTGCGGTGATCTTCTTGCACATCCTTCTACGTATATTTTTAAACAAATGATGATGAAGTCAAACTAGATACATTAATACAAAATAACACACATTTAACTCCTGATCCTACAATATGGAATATTTAAAATTAATTAATTAATTATATTATTATCGTTTTAAGGTTTTAATTGTCCTAGGGTCTACCCATTACAAAAATAGATAAAAAGAAGAATGATTCCTGATCCTTTCCTAGGTATATACCCTACAACAAGTATCACTTAGTTTAGTAGGTTTAGTAAAATTAAATGTTCGTTCATCATATCAAAGGGTTCCCTAAACACCCATGTCTGTGATGGTCTCCCTTGTTTGCATCACTGACTAGACTTAGTTGACACTGTTGAATTACAAACCCCTGCAAGCTCACCTATTCCAAACCACAAGCTCCATCCCATCCCTCAAAATGAACCTTTAATACAACTATTTCCTGAGCCCCTCCCAAAAAAGATACAATAATGGTGGGATAAGGATGGTGACTGCCCAAGTCCTACCTCTAGCAGGCCCGAGGTTGGTGACTAGCACTAAGGGTATAATAAACTTGTATAAGGGAGAATTTTCACTCTAAGAAAAACTTCAAGAAAATAGATATGATAAGGATACTCCAAAAAAACCTATTGATACATAACCCATATATTACATGAAATGACATATAGTATTACAACAATTGAAAGGGAAAATATAAGTACCAAAAAGGTAACGATGATGGTGACCATGATTCCCAAAAAAACTTCTACCATACCCCAAGCTTGTAATATCCAGAAATAATATCCAACTTGATACATTTGACATGAAAAATAGTTTATATATACATAGGTTGAAAATAATAGTATACTTAGTATTATCATACCCAATTAATCTCATGAAAATGATAAATAAGGAATGCAAAAGCATAGTGGACAATAATAAAACCAACTCATCGACTAAACAAGTATAACAAGTTTCCATACTCACCACAACTAACTCTCACCAAGTATCTCAAATAGGAGAGAATATAATATAATAATTAATCATAAATTGTACCCCCACTCCCTCTTTCCCACTTGTTTTATGCTCAACCCTAATACTGCACATCTAGAGCAATCTCTCTCTAAATGTAAGGAAAAAAAACACCGAGGAAAGGTATCAAAGAAATGAAACTCATGCAATAAATCATCACATAATCCCATATCACATCACCACATATAATAACCAACTGTTTTTGTAATCCATAAAATCCTTCATGATTTGTATCATTCATCGGGTATTAAAACTCAATCCATTACTACCCATAAACTGAGTCGATACCTCAATCCATCACATCCTATACCCATCATTCTTATACTAATCCATTAAATAATATATAAGGTAATATATGTGTGTGAAATAATAAAAAGACATAAAAACCCTCTAAAAACATAATTGGGAAAACTAACCATCATAAAAATGAGCATAAGTAACTATTAAGAGAAGAGAGCGAGGCGAGAGGGGGATAATCAGACATCCATCCTCTCACTGAGATGTTGGAGATAACACCCTTCCAGAGTAAACTAGGTGTCAGTAACCCTAACTGACACAAGATTGGTAGCTTATAAAATCACAAAAATATATTGTATATAATATATCTCACAACCACACTATGGTAATAACTTAATCTTATACTGAACTGTAGATAACTTCACTCAGACTATAGGCTTCCACTGCTAAGACTAGATATCTTAAAAACATGCAATCATTTTAAAGAGCTACATTAAATTCATTAGTTTAATTTTATCATTTTCCATGCATTAATTAATTCATCAGACATTAATTAACCATTAGAATTATTATACATTACATTAAATTAACCACCAAATTAATGTCTATGCCCTCCATGAATAATCCAAACTGAGGACTCTATTTACCAAGATTAACATCCTTTAGCATTTTCATTGCATCAACAAACAGCCCCATGGGTTAAGTATTATTTATTCATTTTTAGAAGCATTCCATAATACCAGGATCTATAGGATAATAATACCAATCTTCTACTAAGAGGAAACATGCAACTATGCACATCCATCCAACTCAATTAGTGAGGAACAAATATAGATAAAACAAAAAACCAGACCATCATCCACCAAATAGATTCATAAGTGATAATATCATCTCTCAAAATCACATCAATGGGTAAGTCCCGATTCAATGAATTCAATCACCTATGGTTCTATCCTTTATAACATCATGCATATACTAACACATCTCGCCATCAAAGGCATCAACTACTAAAAAATCAACTAGGCCTCCTTGCCCCATCACATGATCCATCCTAGGCTCATCCATTCTAGGATCACATCACATTTGGGCCTCCCCACCCCTTATCATATCATCCATCCTTGTATCATACATACCAAACTCATAACACATCAAATAGTGAATATTATATCTAGATACAAAAAAAAGTAATAGGAAATAAAAAATAATATCCAGTGGGGAAATCTGATCATAAAAAGGCATCCAAACTTCACAGATAAATGATTTCTCAAGGATACAAACTCAAAGAACTCATCCTTCAAAAAAATATGGGAAAATAATTCCCTAGTAATTATCTTTATCCTAAAACCAGTTCTTATTCCATCATGAATCAATCAATTAATTAATCACAGGATCCAACTTTGGGAAACCTAAGTTATCATTCTATAAAATGATATCAAAGGAAAACATTCTATTAGCGATTATTATGGTTTCAAAAAATCTAGGGAGGTACCATTCTCACATGAAATTAAATTTATTATTATAAACAAGAATTATCATGCTTGAAGTTTATAAAACCAATTCAACTAAACATGAATAATTTAATCAATTCGATTAATATCGAATTACAATAAATAGAGGATTAAAAAAGAATATCCCTTAATTATTTGTAAGATAATTAATTATCAATTCATTTGGGACTTATTTTATTTACCAATTTCAACATCCTAGTATAAGAATAGTAAAATTATAAGAAAGAACAATATAGATATCACAATATCTATAAAATCAAGATTCAACCCTTTATAATGTTATAAAAAATAATATACGATATCTATTCAAATATATAATCTAGTTGAAATAAATAGTATGTCAATTTCACTTCCATACAAAGATCTAAAACATGATCGATATAAAACTGAATATAAATAATTTAATATAATAAAAAAATATTCTACGTCAAATGCATCAATGTTCTTTGTATGAGAACAAACCAACATTGGGGATCTCTAATCACCTATCCCGTAATAAGATTCACCCATCCAACGACACCAAGACATAACCAAACCAACAATCAACCAGGAAAACAGCATTAGAAACATGGGAGATTATTTTCCACCACATAGTAAGAAAGGATAAGAGGAAACATGATAAAATGAGGAAGGAACCAATGAAAAATGTATAACTCATCTTATATCTACTCATATTACCACAAATTGAAGATAAAAGTCCATGTATCATAAATTTTAGATGGTATCCTAAAACATCAAAGATATGGATGTTGGATCGCTTGGAATCAGGATAATGTTGTGGGGTTTGGAGAAAACCTGAGGTGACACAATCTTTATTAATGCTCTATATTAGGAATTTAAATGGTTTTAATATACATTGTGAAAATTTTGGGTTTTAGATCATACTAAAAATCAAATCACCTAATATTAATAAATCCCAATTATTTACTTTCCACAAAGCACCCCATAAAACTTCTTTAATAATCTATGAACTACACATATGCATCATGTAACCTTTAAAAATATAATAATCAATATGATTCCATCTTTATAAATCCAAACGTCCTCCTAACACACTCTAAGACTCTTTCAGACACCAAAAGCCCCAGATACACCCAAAGGGTCAGAATGCATTGACCCAACCCCTTACATTTGTCCTCTTTGATATTTTGATATAATGTGTGAAATTAATTTTGATTATATTATGTTTTATTTTCACTCTTTTTGCAGAATTATAGTTAATACACATAATAGATTCATCTAATAATCCTCAAATCAATGTTATATAATTTTAAAATTTTATTTCACAATATCATTCTAATCGAGACCATTTATTTCTAAATCTTGTTTATGGGAAATTATTTGAAAATTTCCTAATAAGAAAATTTAAAATTTTTAAACTCTTTCTATTAGTGGCACTTTCTCTCTAGTACTTAAAATAATTGTGAAAATATTTTTAAGAAAATCTTACTTCATTTCCCATTTCAGTCAGAAAGCTATTTTATAACAAAACTAGCTTTCCAAAAAAATTCAACTTTTTAACAATTTATAAAAGAATTATTAACAACATGTTTACCAATTTTTTTTTTAATTTTATAAAGTAATATTTATTTCATTTTTAAAACATTTCCCATTTGGATTTTATTAAAAAAAAGTAAAAAGGAACATTTGTTTAAACATTTATAAAATGAATTAAGATTATAGTTTTCATGAACACTCAATATATTTAAAATATCCTTTATATAATTAAAATATTACTTTTAAAGAAATATATTTTCAAAATTTTTTCTGCACTTTAAGTTTGAAATATTTATTTTCAAAACGAAAAAGATATTTTCCTCAAGAATTATATTAAAGTAATTTTTGTGGAATTTCTATTCATCGTCATCATCAACCCTTTGTTATTACTCCAATGGATATATGTTTTATTGAGACAATCCTTATTATTTTTCTATATAGATTAATATTGTTTCAAAGATATTGTTAGGAAACCTATTTATTTTCCATTGGTTAATCATGTTTCAAAGAGATTATTATGGAACCCATTTGTTTTCCCTGGGTTAAATATGTTTTAAAGAGATTTTTATGGAAACCATTTATTTTCCATGGATTAACCATGTTTCAAAGATATTGTTATAGAACCCTTTTCTTTTCCATGGGTTAATAATATTTCAAATATATTGACATGAAATCCATTTCATTTCCATGTGTTAATCATGTTATAAAATGAGTAATTATTGTATTTATGAGCTTTTTTGATGAAATATAAATGTAATTTTCTCAAATTATGTTTATTAGACAATATATATAATGAGTGAGCACAGATAGCACTGGGTGGGCATGTTTTAGATTATATGATGGGTGTGACTAGATAACACTGGGTGATCCCGTTATATATTATACAATCGGTGTGAACAAATAGCTTTAGGTGAGCCTGGTATAGCTTATATGATGGGTGTTCCCAGATATCACTTTAATGCATTGGGTAATGATTATGTTATATAAATAATTATATTATATATTTATTGAATATTTATTATATTTTTAAGGGTTTTGGAAGAGTTCAATGAAAATGATGTTACATGATAAAAAAAAGTTTTATATACACTTTCCATGTGTTTATAATGTTTTATTTCATCAATATTGATATCACATGGCTCATGATTATTGATTATTATGAATCATTACTTTTTGAGACCTTTTACCGTGTTTCATAGCTGACGATTCTGGTATTGATGTTTCTTAGTTCTTTTATGATTCTATCATGAACTCTAATTATGTCTTCACACCCATATTCAATTTTTATGATCATTGATGAAATTCAACTATTAATAATTTTGATTAAGCTTATTGAACATTTTATATCACTATTATTATGTTTCCCTTTCCAAAAATCCAAGACTTGAACTAAGAATGGTATGCCCGAGGTTATCAAGAAATGATTACGAATGATTAATGTCTAAAAGGGTATTATGTGGATGGTTATGATGAATTAAAGAGAAATAAGGTAATTAGGTCTAAGTGAGAAAATGATAATTTAGAGACATGGCCATTGTTTATGTAATAGTTTTTTATTATTCTATCAAACTATAAACCTAAAAGGTCCTTGATAATTTTAGTGATCCAATATTTTCTTTTGATATTGTACATTTTGGAAGGTGATAATTAGGTCTCTTCAATCGGTATCAAAGCCAAAAATGTAAAGCCTATGATTTTTACACCAAATCAAAGAGTGAAAGTTCTATTCTTCTATATGGGATTTTTTAATTATAAAGGTTATATTAAAGGTTTTCAATCTTAGTAGGGAGGGATGTGGCATGGCCCACTTGAGACCCAATGTGTCTGTGTGCTTATGGTTTGTAATCACATCTACAAATAATAATAATAATAATAACGATATATAAATATACATATCTATTTATATAAAATTATATTTAATTATATATATATATTTATGTAAATTTATTTATATTTTTATATTATTATATTAATTTATGTATGATTTATACATTTATATATATTATGTGTGTGTGTTTTTATTTACATATTTTATATAAATTTATTTTTATATATTTATAAATTTATATATAATAAAATTTAAATTAATTTATTTTTAATAATATTTTTATATGTATGCATTTATGAGTTTTGAATAAATATATAAATACATATACATATATATATATATGTGTGTGTGTGTGTGTGTGTGAGTGTGCGTGCGTGTGCGTGTGTGTATTTAGATGCATTTTTCTATATTTATGTTTGTATATTAAAGATTCCTTTGTCAACACACTAAGGGATTAGTAGAATAGTAAAGGCTTTATATAATAACCTAGAGATAAGGGGTTCAAATTTCATTATATATATATATATAATTATAGAGTAATAATAAGTTATAAATACTAATAATATTTTTTAAAAAAATAAATAATACTAAAAAATGATACTAAATAATTAATGGTAGTTAACAATAATTAAAAATAGACAACCACAATAAAGAATAATCATCATATTATGGCCTCTATAATCCATGCTTATAATTATTTCTTAAGAAGGAAGCTGATTTGGGAGGATATTTCATCGTAAACTTTTGTTATATCATATCATTGGTTCTTGCTAAGAGATTTCAATATTGTTCTTAATCACAATTAAAAAATAGCCTATTTATTTATGATAGTTGAATATTCTAACATTTAACAGTTCATTGACCATTAAATATTATTCAAAATCACTTTTCATGGGGCTGAATACATATGGATAGGTTTCACCATTAATGAATGTTAGGTTGAAAAAATCAATAGAGTTTTTTTTCACTAAATGGGAATAACTCAAGATTATCATAATCATGATTGGATATACCTGGGTTAAATTTTAATCACTCTATTTTGTTACTGGACATATATATGTCTTAAATAAACATTATATTACTTTTAAACTCAATTAAATATGGCTCAATATTCAATATTATAGGGATATTTTAAACCATGAATGATCGAGACACATTAAAGTGAATTCCTATAAAATAATGTGATAAGAAAAAGTTGTTGATAATTATTTGAGGGGGGGGGGGGGAATATAAACTATCTAACCAAGATTAAGAAATTAAAAGGCCGATCAAGATCTCATGGTTTAATAAGGTATATTTTCTATGTTTTAAGTCCCCATAGTTGAGGTGGTTTAGTTGAAAACTATATTAGATGATATTATTAACATTAAGGATCAAATTATCAAAGAATAATTGCATGTGAGATGGATTAAGGATGGTGTTAGTAACCCCATATTCTTTAAAATAATGTTCAAGTAATGAAGTAATAAAAAGTTTATTTATTTTAGAGTGGTTAATATTGAGGCCTTCAATGATGAATTATGAATTTCTAATGATACTGTTAGACACATTTACTCTCAATTTAATCTAATTTACTTGAATTGTAGGATATGGTTCTAGGAATTGTGATCAATAAAAAAATTACTCAATTATAGAATGAAATTATCACTACCATTCCCTCTGGATATGAGATCATGTAGGAACTATTCTCTATTAATAATCTAAATAACCCTCAACCTCAAGGTTTAGAATATTCATTCTTCATAAACATATGTGATTTGATTTACATTGATTTAGTGCAGGTTGTATAAGAATTCATTCAAGTGGAATTTCTACCTCTGTGTTCTAGATCTCAATTTATATTTCTCATTATTATAATTATTCAAACATTGGATATACGTAATTACATGACTATTATTGTCATTAATAACATTCCCAAAATAATCATAAATGTTGGGGATATATAACAAGGAGTAATTGCTTGTATTATTTTCTCCACCAATCAATTTGGATTTATACTAGAGAGGAATGTTCAAGAATTCATGTATAAATTCTATAAATGTATAGATCTCTTCAAAAGGAAGTATAGTCGTGGAACATTTCTCTTAATAATGATATATCCAGGGTCACTGACACTATTCACATGGACATTAATTTTGTGATACTATATAGCCTTGGATTCTCCAATAGGTTTATTAATCTCTTTCATGAAATTAAATATAACTATAAGATATTTTTATTATTAATGGTGGACCCTAACAATACCTTTGATTCAATATAGGGGTAATATAGTGATATACACTGTAAGAACTCATATATTACATTATATATTATCATCTAAGTTGGCTCCTCGACATAGTACTAGAAATGGGATTTTTTTCTCCAAAAAATTATTTAAATAATTTAAGGTCTCATACAAACCTCTCATATGAGGATGACATTCAAATATTATATGTGGATGATGTAAATTATTTTTAAATGATAAAATAAATGTTTTTTCTTTATTTTAATATCTCTAATCAATCTGTATAATAAAGGAAATAAATCCTCTTATAAGGGAAACATATTACTTCCTCTAAATAAAATTTTACTACAATATTCTTAGTGTTTTTTTGAAATTATTATAATTGATCATGAAATTCCTCTACATACTATTTGAATCATTCCACCTTACCTTGTATGTATTTCATCCAAAATCACCATCCAAAATGCAAGCTAAATGTAGTAGTCTCTTTTTGAAGCTGAAAATATTTTCTTTGTTACTTCTATTATATCATAAATTTTGTCTTTATTTTTTACATTAAAAAATGGAAAAAGAGATAATTGAAAAGTCTTAAAAACTTCATCCATAACATTATATGTAATGTATGTGTGTATGAAATGATGGTTATCAATATTTCTATGAAAATGCGTGTCAAGCCTATGGAAATTGGTTGATTGGGTATCACAAAACTTGGTCTCTTTAGTGATTCAAGTATTTATAGTTTCCTATGAAATATTTATAAAATATAAGGTGCCACATTCAGATTACATAGGGATAAATTCATTATGAGAAATCAAAAGTTAAATCTCACTTATATTAGATCAATAGTCTAGCCAATGTTGTGGTGTTTCTATAAGAAAATTAATTTGAAAATTAAATTGGTAAAATCGGTGACTTAAAATATACATTTTGGTAAATCAAACTAGATTAAAAATACAATTTCCCTATCTTGATTCATTACGTCTAGTCCACCGAGTCTCTCGATCAATTCTTCCATCAACAATCTTAGAACACTTTAACTTCTATTGGATGATATTATCACACAAATCTCAAACTAATGATTTTGGTATAATGATTATGTAATATGTATGCATTATAATATATATAATATCAATGTTAATAATTTATATGAAAATATATGTGGTTCTTAGAACCTGATGCCTTAGTAGATATGTGATCACATGAAGAAATTCATTCTTCTATCTAGGTATATCAATGTTTATAAATTTTTTCATATCATACAACCAATGATTGATCAAAATATCATTTTTAGTCTAAAGATTCCTTTAGTGTTCTTTCTCTTCATGATATCCTATTAAAACTATTATCATATTTTACTTTAATGTGTATTTAATAATAATATATTGAAGTTTTTTTTCTGTTATTTCATATTTGAATCACTGATGGAGGATAATCTACATGCATTTATACTCATTTTTAATCAACATAGCCTTAATCAGAAAATGAGAGACCTCATCCTTATAGATATTTTTTTGTTTTATTTTATGTTTAGAATGTGATGAATGAAATTTTATTTGATTTTAAAGTCATATTTTTTTAGATTTGTTCTTGCATCAATCAGGATAACTAGATGGAATACAAAATCTAAATTTCTTATATGAGTAATAATATAAATTAATTTTTCATCTCATTCCACCTTGTTATTCTATGTAACCCAATATATCCTCTATAATATTAATTTGAAATATGTATTTCTCTAACATAACCTTGAATCAAAGTGAATGTTGATGGTGGTAATAATGGGATCCCTTAGCCTAAGAGGATATATTAGCATTTTAAATAAAAGTATGGACTTCATCAAGGGAACCATTATAAGAATTATTAGATATCACATTTCCTATGAGGCTATGATATGGAATATGATATATATATATATATTATTAAAAAAATTTGGAACATCAAATGGAATGATCTAAAAATTGGGAGAATCTCTATCCTGGTTATTAACCTATGAGGCAAAAAAATATAGTGATCCATGGAAACTCTTCTTGTTAAGGAATAACATTTTGGATTTGATAGAAAGAGTGTGTATCATTATCTCTTAGATATATAGGGAGGTGAAGTGGTTTTAGAAACTCTCTTAAAGAATGTGATTGATGATCATGTCATCTTTTGGTACTATCACTTGTTTGATGATTTTTTTGCCTTTACATATCATGAATGTGCTAAGAGATTATAACACACATATTTTCATGAATTTTTATATACCAATATTCACAATTTTTTTAATTAAGAAGAAATGGGAAACATGACCCATTTATCATAATTTTCCTATTAATTAAATATATATCGACAATTTTATTATGAAGAACATACTTATATGTGTATAAATATATATTTATGTATATTTATATGTGTTTTTAGATGTATTTATATATTTATTTATATTTATATGCATTCATATATATTATGTGGGTTTATATATATACCAAGTTATATTTAATTATATCTATATATATGAAAATTTGTTTATATATATATATTTATCTATTTATGAATATTTATATTTATAAATATTATATATTTCTGTGTATATATAGCACATATTTATATATTTGTGTGTTCATGTGTTTTTACTGAATTATTACTTTTAATTATATTTACCAGTGTATCTATATACTTTTATATAAATTTTTTGATAATATATATATTTAAAGGATATTTATATTTACCTTCATGAATAAATAAATTTATATATTGGAATATTAATGTAAATTTATATGTAATTATACTTTTATATGTATTTATTAATAAATTAGGAATAACTATATGTACGTATATATATATATATATATATATTTCTCTGTGTGTGTGTGTGTGTTTGTATTCACATGTGTTGATCTGAATATATATAAGTATATTAATTTTTTATTTATCAGTACATGAATAGATTCATGGAGACGTAAAGACTGTTTAGACCAACCAATAGGTATGGGTTTGAAATCTCACCCTAAACAAATATTGCAACAACCTAAGATTTTACACCAATTAAACTAATATTATCCTCAAAAGATCGGGTCACCTAAAATAATTAACTAATGAAAAATCTAGCTAAATCATAATAGAACATAATAAAATTACATTAATAATATAATAATTAGTATATAAAAGTATTATAATAAATTAAAACAATTGTATATTATTATTCTCGTTAACTTATATTTTCAAAAAAAATCTTTTCAAAGAACTATTTAAAAAAGGGTATTATATTATAATAAATTAAATGGGGTCTACGTAAATGTTTATTATAATATTTATTTAGATTTAATGACTAAAATATTAATATTCAGTTATTTTTAAATCTATATTAAATCATATTAAAAACACTTGAAGTTTAAAAAGGTTAGTTTCTATTAAAAGTAATTTTTTTATTTATATATTTTATTTTATTTTAAAATATATTTAATAAATTTTAAAATTTTAATTTCATAAAATTAACTTTATTATTGTATTTATTATAAAACTTTCATCTTAAGATTAATTAAGAGGGCTTTTTAAAAAAAAGAGTGATTTTAGGTGAATAGTTATAAATATAGTTTTTTACAAATAACTTGAATTTTATGACATTATTAGTATATATAGGTGAATTAGGAATTATTGAAACCATTTTATAAGACCAAATAATTATTTTATAAGTGACTTTATATGTTTAAAAATGTTATTTTATATTTTCTAAACCCTAGATTTGAATTTTGAGAACTTATGTTTTATTTTTCAAAAAAAAAATATTTTTGATACATTATTCATTTACTATTTTATGAATATTTGTTTCAGTTTTTAAAAATTAATATTATTAATTGGATATAAAATTATTAATTTTTAGATCAAAATTATATAATAAGGGAAATTTAATTTTTTCTATAAAGATTAAGTTACCTCACGTAAAAAACTAGTTACCATAGTAAAAGCTAAAATAGAAAATTTGGAAAATTTAATGGAAAAGAGTTGGAAACATGTTTAAATAATGTTTGGTAATGGGTTTATATGGCATATATTGACCTTATATATTCTAAAATCTATTATTTCATAACTTTGGATCCACTTTCATTGAAAGAAACATCCCATTATTGGAATATTTTGTGTATTTACAAAAATTCCCTCCCTTTTCACTTATAAAAGGGGCTCTTTTCTCCTCACATCATGTGACACCAAAACTAACTTAAATTAGCTTAAAATATATCAGAAAATATTCTAAAAATTCATTTCTACCTTTAATAGGTTATTTATTTCTCAAAACATCATCCCTTAACATATTAACCACCTTAAAAAAGGAGATAATCAAAGAAGTGATGCATAAGTTCCTAACCACTCATTATCAATTTTTTATGCACTCCTTATATAAATTTCACTACATGATATTAAAATTACAACATAATTATTATTATACCTATATGGTATTATAAAAATTTTAAAATAATTAACCATTATTCCCTTTTCCATTAAGAGAAATAAAAATGTGAATCCTACGTACATGTGGACTATCATCTACACAATATAACAAGTTCATTTTACTTGAATGAATAACATAGATTATTTAAAAAGATAATTTAATACATAATAATTATATCTATAGCTTATTTAAGATTCTTATTTGATAAACCATATTACTTCTATCTCCCATTGAATTGAAAACCAAAGCATCAGCTATACATATGGGCAAACAACGCCTACATGGAACAATATATTCTGTTTCTCATTACCTCCTTTCATGGATAGTTATAATAATTGTATTATAGGATAAAATTATTTTTTTAAATTAATATTGTTATAGTGATATAAATTTATATACCTATTAATTATATGATTGATAAACAATCATTATAAAATTAATTCTCTTAAATAAGTAAATTATGAAGGGAAAATAATTTATTTATACTAAGTAATTATTTCATATCCATCACTTATTCTCAAAAATAATTATAATTATTATATATCATACTAATTAATACTAATTATAATCTTATTCTACTATTATAATTATTTTTAAACTATATTAACTCATAATCACTCATAAATCATGGTATGATTATGTTTGGGCTGGTTTAACCCCCAACTTGAATAGTGATATAGATTTATTTCATGGATGAATATAGAAAGATAATGAATTTTATAATATGATATATATATATATTTATTGGAATGTTTATGTGAGTATTTAACACATTCATTAAGAAAACACCCTTCATTGGTCAAGAGTGTTGGGCGGAGAAAACGAGGATGATGGCAAGAGGGGGGGTGAATTGCCTTTTAAAAAAAAATGATTAACAAATTAAAAACAAATATCAAAGTGCAGCGGAAATAAAGAAGGCAAGACACACAAAATTGATAACGGAGTTCGGCCAAAACCCGGCCTACGTCTCCGCTCCCAACTCAACCGTTGAGAGATTCCTACCGCTTGCTTTTCAATGGTTTTAGCAAGAAACCCACTAGGCTTTAAGGTAGCACTAGGACCTATTACAGCTTGCTTTTTGTGGTTTAGCAAGAACCCACTTGCTTTTGATGGTTTAGCAAGAACCCACTAGCCTTTTTCACGGGTGAAGGCTAGCTCACCGACAACTCAAGCCCTTTAAAAGGAAAGGCTTGAAAAACCTCTTCACACCTTAGTGGTGGTGTGAAACCCAAAAGAAAGGGGGAAGAGAAAAGGGTTGGGGTTTGTAGGCACAAACCCAATTTTAAGCTCAAAATAAATAAATGCAATAAAACCCGTAATTGGGAAGACTCGGGCGCCAATGGATGATGGAGTTTGATGAGCGTGCTCTCCCGTATTTTCCGACCTAACAAAGAGTTAGAAAAATATACATGTTACTGATTTTAACTTCAAGGATAGTGAATGAAAAACACATAAAAGGATGTTAAGACATCATAAATAATTATAAATCACAATATTAAGTAAAATTAATTATATTTTAATGATGAAATTTGGATGAATAATCAATTCTAATATTACTCTTAAAAAACCAGTTAGAAATGATCTAGATTGCTAACAGAAGATATGGACAAATAGGTAAACTAAAAATTTATTTATATATATATATATAATGACAATAAATGAGTATTATAAAGAGTTATAGTTATGAATAAAATTATTAGGTGTGTATTTATTAATATTAATTTAATTATTCTTGATTTTTTGTGTAAGTGAAAAATGAATCAGGGAAAATTTAAGAGTTTTCATCTCAAATCCCTCTCTTTGAGACATATTTTGTATTATGAAACTAATTTATTTTTTATGGTGTATAATATACCTAATATATATATTATATCATTAAATAGAATTTATTATTTGTAATTTAAGATCAATTTAAATTATCATCTTTTAGAAAATTTTGATTTAAATGTTGTTTAATATGTAGGGTTTTTTGCAAACTCAATTCTCATTCATTGAGTTATAATTATTCTTTATGAAAATATTAAATAAAATTTGAGTAAGTACGCCCCTATAATTTTATTAAATGTTATTTTATATTTTAATTTAATGGAGTATAATGTTTACCACATAATCCCCTTATTAAAAGATTCTTACAATGAACAGTGTTACCTATAAGGGAATTTGGTATCTCAAATTTCTTTCTTTGAGTTATAAGGTTTCATTTCAAATTCATCCTTAAATATTTTATTTATTAAAAAAGTTACAATTTTAAATTATTTAATACTATATATTTCTATTAAGAATTTATGTTTTTATTCAATGATTTTACTTGATTGTTCTCTCACCTAAAAGTATAATGTTATCAAGAACAAACCTGTATCTCTTAATTATACATTTGTTTCAAGTATATATTTTTCATCACACTAATATTATACCATATTTTTAGGAAATATAATATGTATTATTATCTGTGATTATAATATTTATCTTTAACCTATTTCAAAATGAAAATATAATAATATTTTTATTCTTTGGGGTTCCAAAAAAAGGTATTTTAGAATATTTTTCATCCTTTTAGAATAAAATGTTTTACCTTCCACCCAAAATTTAATTTGGTAATTTTTATGAATTATAAAGGAATTATATATTTAATTTTCTTTTTCAAAGGTATATGTTTACCCAATATTTCACTTCACATTTTTAGATGAACTTTTTTAAGTAACTTATAACTTTATCATTATATAAACATGTTGATAATTATATTTTAAAATGATTCCCATAAGAACACATGATTCTAATTTCTTTGAAGTTTTATTGGAAACATTCTCTATTTTTTTTTAGTTTTTCCTCTAATAATTTATTTTTCTATAGGATTTATAATATATCTCTTTTAAAATTATTATAAAATATCAAGGATATTTTATATTTCCACAGTGATTATTCAAAAATTACTAAAAGTAATTTATATCAATATGTTATTAGCCTTTCACATATATTAGTCTTATTCAAGTGTTTTTATCCAAAGTAACCATCCATATTCTTTTTTATGGATGTATTTTATAATTTCCTTAAATTTTAGAGAATTGATACATAATTTCTTTTGCCTTTACTAATCATTTTATGTATATAACCATAATTTTTCTTTCAATTCCTTTCCACTATAAATACCATATATTTAGTTCTTTTTATCTAAGGGTGTTCACCTTGATACCATTAATCAATTGATTTGGTAAATTTTTTGACCTAACTATATAGGGTTTATCAATACAGAGTAAATACCATGTGATTTATTATCCTAATTGAGTGATATTTACCTAGAAAGATACATTATGTCATTAGATAACCATTTATTTTCTATGGGTTTATCTTGTCATGATTATTGATAGAATTATGAATGATATTATTATGTGAGTCCTTTATAAAAGGATATTAAATAAGTCTTATTTCTATGGGATATTTATGATGCGATGAATTAAATCCATTTTATTTCCATAGGTTTATTATTATATATGAAGTAAATGATTTTCATTAGAAATATTTGTGAAACCCATTCTTATTCTTAGACTATAATGATGTGATGGATATATGTTTTCATGTGGAACACATAAATATAGTAAATATTTATGTGATTTATGATCCCAATTTATATGTCCAATAAATTGGGTAATGATTTAAATCTCATGATATGATTGTGAAATGAGTAGTAATTCTCAACTCAAAATCATAAATAGGGTGTAATACTTGACCTACTAGGGGAAATAAGTTATTAAATCCATATTCATCAAGGTAAATAGTTAAGTAAATATTTATCCACAAATATGACATATCTTGATACACAATCTACTCTATTATGGTTTGAAATCATATGGGTGTTCCACAATCCTCAAGTATAAAGTGTTTCAATGATCTATAGAAAATAAATAATGTATTATTATGTTATTCCCAGATTTATGATCTATGATTTATTGGGTATTAAATTATTATGCATCTTAATTATCACCAATTTCTTATCTTATGAAAACTTATGATAATTTATTATTATCACTTTTTTATAACCTTACTGAGTATCATATCTCACCCAGTTATTATGGTTTTATTTCCCAAGCTTATGATGATTTGGAATTTATGAATTCTAGAGAATATTTTATTATGTGGATAATTTTTTGAATATTTTAAAGTCTAGCTATGGATTAATTAGTTTTTAATATAATGGAAAAATGTCCAATTGATATAGAGAACAAAGGTTTTTTAGTAGTTTTTTTCCTAATTCTAAAATACACTAAACTTAAAAGGTTTTAGTAATGAATTCTAATAAAATATATTATTTATGTCATGTAAATTTATGTTGATGTTTGTTGGGTTCTATTATTGGTATTAGATAAGGATTAAAAAAACCTAAAGATTATGATGATATTTCTTTAAGGATGATTGGTAGTTAGAAACGGCATAAATAATAGATACGTTAAGACCTATACCAACTTTAAAGTTATAGATTACCATTTGGGTTTGATGGGATAATATTAAATATTTTGGGTATTAGAATTAGAGAAAATTAGTGAAAACCCTATGGATAATTATATGGGTATGTTTATGTTTATGCTAACATCATGAAGTATTGGTAATGTAGAGTTTTTGGAGTTCTCATTGAAATTGTATCCCTGTACGAATACTATGATATGAATGAAATTGTTTCATAGATTCCCAAAGTGGTAATCACCCAAATAAATTAATATTGATAATTTAATCAATATTTACTATTATACATGATTTTTGGGTTTAAGACTTTACAGATTGACATAAACTCCCATAGTATATGATTTTTTATAACACATTCTACTTACAAAACATTTTAAAGGATTTATTTCATAATTAATTTATGTGATTAAATGAATAAGTAAAAGAAAACCTAACATAAATATATATATATTGAACTAAAAGTATCCAAGGATGAGATTAAGGTTTGATTATATAAGACATATTATGATTTATTTTTCTTATCATATGATTATTTACTATACTTTTATTGATAACCATTTGGGATTTTAGTATTTTTTTGAAACAAGATCATGGAAATGAATAAAAGAAGGACTTTTATCTAGAAACCACTTTGTATTATAACATAATAATGGAAAATATATAAATTTTGGATAATTTTAGTATATGACAGTTATGATGGAAAATGTGATATTCTTAGTCTCTTATAAGGTAGTTAGGTTTTTATCTTAAAATTTAAATATTCACACTCTTAGTTATTTTCACTATTATATGATATTTATTGATGACATTCTTCTATATTCTAAATAGTTTAAGGATTATGTGAAAAAAATAAGTATTTTTTCTTATGTATTTTTTCTTTAATGGTTTTGAGATATATTATAAATGGTGTCAATAAACATGAAAATTAACTTTATGAAAAGGTTATATTTTTGTGGGTAACTATCAATGAAAAAAATTATGGAGGTATCGATAAATCTTAGGTTTAACAGAAGATTTATGTTGAGTAAATAAAGGTTGATTGATTTTGATAAAGTAATTTTGAAGTTATTGGCGACCTTGGTATTGATAATAGATTCATGATAATTTTTGTGATATTAATAAATATTTTTGGGATCATGAAATTTATACACTACTATTTCAATTTATGAACTAGTGGTAAAAGGTAAGAGATAATTTTTGAAGGGATGTAATATTTACCTAAAATTTAATGTATTAGTGGTTCAAATAGTTTTTAGATTGGTTTGTAATATAGAATATATGATTAAGTTATATACATACATGGGTACATTATTTTAGGAATTATTAATGTTGTTTGAGGAAAGATAAGTAACTTTGTATGGCCTAATACAGAAAGGTAGATATCATAATAAAAGTTATATCTTGAATGATGAATTTGTTAATATTACCCTCACCTACATTAATTAGTGATTAATAATTACAGTTGTAAAGCCATGATTTATTTAAGGTGGTAGAATGTAAGAAATTGAGATTTTGGACCCTTTAAATTAATACTACATTTAACTAATTATGTCAAAAACAACACCATAATATAACAAAACATGGAAAAAATAAACCATGAAATATTGAAATCAGATGATTAATATGATCATTATATGATAAAATGTTGATAATCAATTAACATAATTACATATCTTATTCTCTTTGATTAACATATTAAAACTGATGAATTTCGATGAACCATTTAAAGGGATGTATTTTAATTTTATAAATTAGATTGATAATAGTTAAAAGTCTATTATAAAAGGTAGTAATTATATTTATAAACTAATATATCAATATTCATTTTTTTGTAAATCCATATTAAATAATATTAAAAACACATGATGTTTAAAAAGGTGTTTTTAAGAATTGTTTTCCTTATTTAATGTATTTTCATTTAAAATATTATTTAAAATTTTTATAATTTTAATTTAAAAAATAAACATAATTTTTTTATTTATCATGTAAATATTATCTTATGATGAGTTTTTAATAATTTTATAAAAACATTTATTTTTAGGTGAATAATTAAAAATATCATTTTTACAAAAAAAAAAATTATGACATTAATAATATATCATTATGAATTTTAAATTCATAAAAAAATTGTAATACCAAATATGTATTTTATAAGTGACTCTATAATTTAACAAAATTAATTTACAAACCCATATTTTAAATTTTAGATCTTATGTTATATTTCGAAAAAATATTACATTATACATTTATTACATTAAAATTAATTTCCTATAATTTAGTAATTTAATATTATAAAATGGATTTAAAATTTTGAATCCTTATTTATAAATTATTTAAAACACGCTATGTTATTTTTGTTCACAAAGGATAAGTTACCTTAGGTCAAAAACAAGTTACCACTGTAAAAGCTAAAATGGTAAATTTGAAAAATATAATGGTAATGAGATCAAGAAATGTTTAAAAATTTCTAAGAATATGATTATAGGGACTAGATTGACCTTTAATATTCCCCTATATATTAATACTCATTTTTGAGACCTTTTACGTGATAGTGACTTCCCACTACTAAAAATACTTCGGTATATACAAAAATTCAATCCCTTTTATCTGCTAAAACATGATCTCCTATCATCAAATATCATCACATAGAAAACCAATAATCGTGTCACAAAATTTACCAAAATCACTCCTCATAATTATTTTTAACCTTCAATATGTTATTTTCTTCTTGAAATACCAACCCTCAAAGGCTTAACTCCCCTCACAATGAAGATTATCTAAGAGGTGAGGTATACGTTCCTAAGCAATCTTTCTCATTTCTATTTATTTTTATGAAATCCTTAACATTTCAAAAAATAAAATAAAATTATAACATATTTATCATTATTATATTTATATTTATCAATACATATTTTAAAAGTAAAAAAAACTTTCTCTTTTCCATTTAGAAAAATAAAAATATGAATCGTGCCTAAATGAAGACTACAACCTCCATGACATAACTTGTTTATTTTACTTCACTGAATAACATTGATGAATTAAATATAGTTTTTAATATATAATCTATATATATAAACATATTTTATATTTTGAAATGTTGAACCATATGAACCCCATCTCTTTTTTTTGTGAAAATTATGGCATCAATAATGCGTACGTGCGGACTACCTCCTCCTTGGAAAAGTGTGTTCCATTTTTCAATACATGATTTCATGGATGGTTATAAGCATGGGTTTAATAGATAAATATGTTTTTTATGATCTGATTACATTTCTCTTAATACTAATTTAACAACCTATTAATTATATGACTGATAAATAATCATTAAAAAATTTATCAACTCAATCAAACGACCTAAGAAGGGAAAAAGTTATTCATAATTTGTAATTATTTCATATCCATAAATTATTATTAGTATTCATTATAATGTATATATATCATAGTAATTGATATTAAATATTATCTTTATTTTATTTTTATAATTATATTTAAACTAATCCATCTCATAACCACCCATTTATATTAGAATGTTCATGTTTGGGTAGGTTTAACCACATACTTTAACAATGATATTAATTTATATGATAAATGACTATAAAAAATCAATAACTAGAATAATATAACATAAATTTTCAAATAAATATTTTCTTTTGGCTACAAAATTTTTTATATAAATTTTTAACAAAACAAATAATAAAATACCTTCCTTTGGTTTAGAATCAGCAAAATATGCTTATTGCCGATTTCTTCATCATGGATAAAGAATAAAACAGTCATCTAAGGATGTTAAAACTTCATAAATAATTATAATTAACCCCTTATAATAACATTAAATATATTAATATGATTAAATTTTTAATAATAATAATCAATACTGACACTTTTCATGCAAAACTACTTCAAAATGATCAAGATTAAATACACTAGATATTAAAAATAGTTTAAATCTAACCATATATATATATATATATGTATAAAATGATTATAAAGGTGGAGTATAAATTGTAATAATTATGAATAATGTTATTAGTTACATACTAAATAAACCTAATTTAATTATTTATGATGCTTGGTGAAAGTTTAGAATGAATCCGGACCATGGTATTGGTTTAATATCAAATTCCTCTCTTTGAGAACTCTATTAAATTATACACCTAATTTATATTGTGTAGTGTAAATGATTCCTAATTGAGATATTATATCTTTTAATAGATTTTATTTATTTTAATTTTATATCAATTTAAATATTTCTCTTTGAAGAGGTTTTTATTTAAATTCTGCTCAAGTTGTAAGGGTTTTATTAACTCAATTCCTCATACATTGAGACATAATTATTCTTATTGATAAATTTTAATATAATCTAGAAAAATTAATCCCTATGATTATATTATGTGTTATTTTCTCTTTTAACTCTATGGATTTACATTTTTACTACACAAACCACTTTCCCAGATTTTTTAACTTCATGAAATATCTTGTCTATATGTGACTTTTGTAAGTCAAATATTCTTTGTTTGAGTTATATAATTTATTTTTATCTCCAAACTTCAATATTTTATTTGATAATTAATTTAAAATTTTGTGTGATAAACACTTTTATTTTTAGGGATAATTATTATTTTGATTCAAATCATCCTACTTGATTGTTCTATCACCTAAATGTATTACATTTTTATGAACGATCCTCCATCTCTTAATTGGACCTTTACTTCAAGTCTGTATTTTCCTTCCCACCAATATTCTTATATCTTTTTAGAAAATATAATATTTAACATCCCAGGTAAATAAAGAATAACGCATATTTAATATTTATTAACATTTGTAAATTAAATATTAATTTTACATTAAAGGGGTTTCTATGTTCGATAGCATACCCGATACGCAACAATGAGTTTCCTTGAAATCTTACGAAGCACACTAATAATATAATATTATTATTTTAAATGGTAGTTAACTCCTAGCCGTTGTGTTGGCAGGAATGAATAAAACTAACAACAATATTATTATACATGTTTTTAAATGTATTTACATTATCCAATAAAAAGTTAGAGGCTTAAAATGTGAATGAATCTAATTTTAAGCATAATTTACATTAAAAGGCCGATTTACCGCCTTTTAATGGAAAAAACTCATTAAATCAAGTTTCAGTCATCTTTATATGTTCTATTTGACCAAATAATATTCTTCTTTAGATTTGGGACATCAAATTTTACTTTGGGTAATTTTCTGGTATTATTCTGATAAAGTTCATTTTTTAATGAATAGTAAAAAAATATTGTATTTTAATTAAAAAGTGATTTTTAATCAGAATTATATATATGGTTATATTGTGTTTTCAGTTGGTTTTAAAGTGAAACTAAAATATATTTTTACCATTTAATCCAATGTTGGTCATTGGAACTAATTTTACTTTGAAATTGCACATAAAAAAATGTTAATCTTTTGATAGTTATTATTTCTTAAAAACACGCTATTTGTTTTAACAACGGGATTCAATTTTAAATTAATCTATTACACTATTATGATTAGCATTTGGTATAAAATAAATTATTTTTTAATTCAGAATATCAAATATAACTTAGTCTGAATTTTTGGTATTTTTGTGAGAAACTTCAATTTTTGATGAATAGTGAAACCACTTAGTGGTAGTTAAAAAAACTGACTTTTTCATTTAAATGAAATTTTACCACTTCTGTGAATTGAATTTAAAAAATCTAGAAGTAATGATTTATCCTCTACCTGTGCCAGATTAGAAATGGGAAAATATATCAATGGACTTTGTTGTGGGATTACCAAAGACATCTCGAGCTAATAATGCAATCTGGTTTATTGTTGATCGATTGACTAAATCTACTCATTTTCTTCATATTCAAGATACTCTATCTCTAGATCAACTTTCTTAGTTTTAGGTTAATGAGATAGTTAGGTTTCATTGTGTTCCCCTCCCCATTGTATCTGATCATGATCCCAGGTTTACTTCTAACTTTTGGAAAGGCCTTTAGAAGTCATTGGGTACTGAATTAAATTTTAGTATAGCTTTTCATCCTCAATTAGATGGATAATCAGAATGAAAAATTCAGACCTTGGAGGATATGTTAGGTTCTTTCTCGATGTATTACCAGGGAAGTTGGGACCAACATATTTCTTTGGTTGAATTTTCTTATAATAACAATTTTCATTCCAGTATACAGATGTCTCCATTTGAGGCATTATATGGAAAGCATTGTCGAACTCCGGATTTTTGGGATGAAGTAGGTGAGAGGAAGCTGATGGGACCAAAATTGTTAGAAGGGATGGTAGAGAAAGTTTGGTTGATTCAGAAGCACATGAGAACAGCTCAGAGCAGAGAGAAAAGTTATGCAGATAACCAGAGGAAGGATCTTTCTTTTAAGGTAGGTGATCATGTATTTATCAAAGTTTCTCCATGGAAAAGTGTGATGCGTTCTGGTAATAAGAGAAAATTGAGTCCGAGGTTTATTAGACCATATGATATTCTGGAGAAACTTGGAGCAGTTGCATATAGAGTGGCTTTACCTCCATGTTTATCCCATGTACACAATGTTTTTCATGTTTTGATGTTGAGAAAGTATATGCCAGATCCATCTCATGTTTTGAGCCCAAAGGTAGTTCAGCTGGAAGAAAATATCTCTTATGAAGAACAACCAGTCCATATTCTTGACCATAGAGAACAAGTATTGCGAAATAAGGTAATTCACTAGGTAAAGGTTTAGTGAAAAAACCACATGGTTGAGGAGGAAACGTGAGAATCTTAAAATGCTACGAGGGATAAATACCCCCACATATTTTGATAAGTGAATAAAAATTACGAGGAAGCAATTTCCAAAAGTGGGGACAGATGTAACATCCCAGGTAAAAAAAGAATAATACATATTTCATATTTATTAATATTTGTAAATTAAATATTAATTTTACTTTAAAGGGGTTGCTATGTTCGATAGCGTACACGATACGCAACAGAGGGTTTCCTTGAAATCTTACGTTGCACACTAATAATATAATATTATTATTTTAAATGGTAGTGAAATCATAGCCGTTGTATTAGAGTTAATGAATGAAACTAACTACAATATGATTATACATGTTTGTTAAATGTATTTACTTTATCCAATAAAACGTTAGAGGCTTAAAATGTGAATGAATCTAATTTTAAACATAATTTACATTAAAAGGCCGATTTATAGCCATTTAATGGCGAACCATTATTAAATATAGTTTTGGTTATATTTATATGATATATTTGACCAAATAAAATTCATCTTTAGATTTGAGACATCAAATTTTACTCTGGGTAATTTTCTGGTATTTTTCCGATAAAGTTCATTTTTTAATTAATAGAGAAAAATATTGTATTTTATTTCAAAAGTGATTTTTAATCTGATTTATTTATATTGTTAGATTATCTTTTTAATTGGTTTTAAAGTTAAATTAAAATATATTTTTACCATTTAATCTAATGTTGGTCATTGGAACTAATTTCACTTTGAAATTGGACATAAACAAATGTCAATCTTTTGATAGTTATTATTTCTTAAAAACACGCTATTTGTTTTAACAACGGGATTTAATTTTAAATTAATTAATGCAAAATTTATGATTAGAATTTGGAATAATAGACATTATTTTTGAATTCGGAATATCAAATATATATTCGGCTGAATTTTTGGTATTTTTCTGAAAAACTTCAAATTTTGATGAATAGTGAAACCACTTAGTGGTAGTTAAAAAACGGAATTTTTCATTTGAATTAAATTTTACCACTTATGTGAATTGAATTTCAAAAATCCAACATACATGGTTGTTATCAGGAAGTAAAATGTGGTGAACTAAGATGAAAATAATATTTTGTGAATAGTAACTTTTGACTTTTATTTACTGCGGTTAAAGGTAAATAAGGTAATTCAAGGTAAAAAGAATATTATAATAATTCAAAATTACCATAACACTTGTACAAACCTTATTGGTTGAGTCATTAACGACCATGAGAATCTTTTGGTCTATTTTGGGACCCCTTTGATCCACTTGGTAGTAATAATGACAATTTGGATTAATTAATTTAATGTAAAGACAAAATTGACATTAACAAAAAAACCTTTAGTAATTAATTTTCATATGATATTATATAAGTCCTAATTTCGAATATAAATACTCATTATAAATATAAAATGATTTTCTACATGATAGTATTTTTTTATAATTTTTAGACATCAAATAAATTAAATTATTTATGACATAATAATTATGCAGTGTTTACGTCATTAATAAATCATTTAAATAAATAAGATTATAATGATTAAACTATTATCCAAAACATGTACAATTTTGATTGGATGATTTTATTTCGACCATGAAGCATCTTATATTCGACTATAATGATTTTTCAACCATTAGAAACCGAATATCATTACATTATAAAATAATATTTTCACACTTTCCTAAAGAGCCCCTCCTCCCCCTTAAAAAAGAAGACCACTTCTAACCAATTACTCACACCTCTCAAGACATTTTGCTAATCCAAAATCTTCCAATTTAAGCTCCCAATATCCCTCTCATCCCCTTAGAAGCCTTACCTTAGCCATAGGGCACTTCAAGAAATCCTTTTGGTTCAATCCAAAGGAAGTTTCCTTAATTAAAGGTAACAATTTCTCTTAAATTGTTTTCTTTTATTTTACCTCTCAAACCCATAAAATCTCTTTTATTCCTTCCTTTTGTAACAAAACCAGTATCCTCAATATACTAGGATTTTTTTATGAGAATTATTCTAACTAAACATACACACACCTCCATCTAATGGGTGAAGAACATAATGTTTCCGTGGATGACAAACTAACGCCTCACGAAACGATGATTGTTCGATTATCTCCTACCACCTCTCATGGTGGCCATTACGATGGCACTGTATTTATATAAGATATATATTATGTTTATTTTTTCTATATTCTTCTGTATTTTCTATTTATAGCATGCCTTTATGGTTTCCATAGTGGGTAAATACGATAATCTCATTTGAGGAAATACGGACTACCGCCCCCTCAAAGTGATGTGATTCGTTAATGCCTTATGTGGGATGTATAAAGGATGGAGTTAATGATATTATATATGATAATATACTAGAATTATAATATACCTATGTATAATTATGTTTTATTTCCATTAAAATAAGAAATAGAAATGAAAGTAGCGTTCATGCGTACGTACGACTTGTCGTCTCCATGAACGGTGCATTTCATTTATTATCTCCAAATGTTATGTAAATATTATTAATACATGTATATACTGTTTATATATGATATATATGATATCTAAATCATGATTAACATTCTGGATATAATGTACTATTGACCACATGGAAAACTTGTAAATATAAGTTGTTCATTTTTAACTCAAGTACCAAATGTCGACAAAATGAACGTTATTAAATTAAATGATTACATAATTTTTATAACATGGTAATAAGTGATATAAAAGGAATAATAAACTTGAAAAAGGTTCTTAATCAATTATAAATTTACTTTAGTTTATCATTCATGATATTAAAGAACGAACGGGTCAAGTCGGACACGAGGTAAGGGACTTCGTCTCAATCTTCTTTCATTGGGGCATATTTTCATTTATACAAACCTTTCTTTTATATGGTGTATAAAACCCTTTGACTTTTAATTTTATTCAAAAGGAATCTTTTTCTACGAAGCATTTTACTAAATAACAAAAAGAATGTTCCTTTTAATATATGTGGTGACAACGAACTTTTTTGCCGCCACGAGTATTATTTGATCTCTGGCTTCCTCAACAAGACGTACTATTTTTAAAAGAAAATAAATACCTTTTACTCTTTTACATATTTTTGGTATTGAAAATGGTTTTCAAAATGGATTTGTTATTTCAATTTATTTAAGTGATATATTGTGATTGAAATGTGGAAATGTTTTCTTTCCTTTATATTTTTTGTATGTGTTATGATTTTATATTGGTACTTGGACATTTGACGGGTGGTTACATAGTAAACCAAATGATGGATGGGGCCATGAATAACAGGACGGGTGGTTATGTTATAACCTCCAATGCATTGGGTATGGAAGTCGGTCGTATGGCTATTCCATTAGTGATATGTGTGGAAGTCGACCGTATGGTTATTCCATTTATGTATGTATATGTCCCAAGTTACCTTCATATGTTATGTGTTCTTAATATGGGTTTTATAGTAATCGTTTGGTTACAAAAGGGTAAGTAATGATCTTTTATTCAGTGAAGAGTATTTATTATTTCATAAAGGTGAAAAGTATTACATATGTTATAGTATTCATCGTTTACTTGTAGTTTTGAAAAACTAACAGTTTTCCTTCTTTGTGTATCCTTTACTGAGATTTTTATGCTCATCCCAAGTTTTTGAAATGTTTTTCACAGGATATAATGTGGAATAGGGTCGAGGATGGGATCAAGGAAAATTCATGCTGTCTTAAACATGGAACTAGACATGACTTTTTTTTTCAAGAGTTCTTGTTTTATGAAAAAAATGGAAATTGTGTAGATGTGTCTACTTTTTAATATTTTGAGATGTAATAGTTATGTCCTAATTCTATAAAACTCTAAACCTGAAAAGATACTCAATATGAATTATTCATTTAATTCAATATTATGTAAGGTTTAAGGTCGGGTCCTTATAGTTGGTATGAGAGGTTGGTTTAGATAACTTTAAGAGTTAGGGTACTATTAAATTAATATACATAAAGTAATTTATGTTAATATTGATATCATATAGCATTTACAGATTACCATGTTGCTTCGCCTAAGATATTTCTATGTTCAGAATGGTTTTACACAGAGGAAATAGGGTAGCTATATTGAGATGACATCAGGAGGAAGACAACCTTCCAAATCAACAACCTGAGATGGTCGGAATCAGAACTGAACAGTTTGTTATAGTGATGGAACAGTTGACTCAGGCTATAAATAGTGGTGGTATCCATGTACGAGATCAGTCAGATCAACCAAAGATGAACATGTCAGTAGTGGATCATTTAATGAGGCAACATCTCCCATCATTCAGAGGATCATATTACCCTGTTCTAGCTGAAGGGTGGATTAAAGAACTGGAAAAGATTTTTGATGTCATGGGTTGTTCAGAACATCAAAAGGTTAGTCTCGCTGTTTACTGTTTTGAAGGTGAAGCTGATCAATGGTGGTCGATGGTGAAAAATATTAGGGATAGTGATGAGATTGATGATCTTGTTTGGGAAGAATTAAAAGGAATGTTTCTTGAGAAATATTTTCCTAAGGTGGTTCGTCATAGGATGGAGAAACAATTCCTGGAATTGAGGCAGGATGATGACTCAGTGGCTGCTTATGAAGCAAAGTTCACTTGAATATCAAGGTATGCACCAAATTTCATCCGAGATCTTGATAGTAAGATAAATCTATTTTACTCAGGACTGAATCCACGATATAGAATGGTGTTTGCCTCTCATGAGTTCAAAAGTTATGAAAAACTTGTTCTATGTGCGGAGATGGTGGAAATGGATTTTTCCAATGATCAAGTGTTCTTTGACAAACAACAGAATAAGAGGTCTAGTTGGCAGGGAAAAGGGAAGAATTCATCAAAAAAGCCTGGAGGTAAGAAAAATAAATATCCATCTTGTGATAAGTGTGGTAAAAATCATCCTGGAGAATGTTTATCAAAGTCTAGAAAGTGCTTTCGGTGTGGTAAGTCTGGTCATATTGCTCGTAATTGTAAGAAATATGATCAAGCCAGGAATAAAAAACCCTGGTAAGATGTTTTAAGTTTAATGAAATGGGTCATTATGCAAATGAGTGTCCAACGAAGAACTCAACTGAAGGAAAGCAGCTAGACTACAAGAAAAAAGGGGTGGTGAAATCTTTTGCAACTACTTCAGTAGATGTTGGGCCATCAAATGAAGTTGTATCAGGTACACTGTTTGTTTGTTCAGATTATTCCAATGTGTTGTTTGATTCAGGATCTACACACTCTTTAATTTCTGAGAATTTTTCTAGTAAATTGGTAATTCCATATCAACATATGAATACAGAACTTACGGTAAAAACACATAGAGGAATTGTTGAGACAAAAAGAAAACATAATAACATTCCTGTCATTGTGTGTGGAAAGAATATACCTGCAAACCTTATTGTTTTTCCTCTAGTAGAGTTTGATGTTATATTGGGCATGGATTGGATTTATGTTTATCATACTAAGATTGACTGCAGAGCTAAAGAGGTTTCTTTTTAGAATGATTTTTAGTTTGTATACAAAAATAAACCCTTGCTTTTGATAACATATCAGGAAGCTGAGAAACTAGTAAAAGATTGAAATGAATGTTACCTTGCACATATTGTTGAAAACAAAAGAACTATTCAGATTAATGATGTGCCAGTGGTAAATGAGTAACTTGAGGTTTTTCCTAATGATTTGCCTGGTATTATACCTGATTGGGAAGTTTAATTTACTATTGAATTAGTTCCTGATGCTAATCCTATTTCAAAACCCTCTTATCGAACGACTCAAATTGAACTTTTTGAGTTAAAGAAGCAATTGCAGGAGTTATTAGAAAAATGTTTCCTTCGACCTATCACATCACCATGGGATGCTCCTGTATTGTTTGTTAAAAATAAAGATGGTTCAATGAGACTTTGCATTGATTATAGAGCATTGAATAACATCACTGTTAAGAATAAGAAACCTTTGCCTCATATCGAGGATTTGTTTGATCAGCTCAAGGGAGCTCAGTATTTTTAGAAGATTTAATTGAGGTCGGGGTACCATCAGTTGAAAGTAAAGGAAGCATACATTCTGAATACCGCATTTCATACTAGATATGGCCATTATGAATTTGTGGTAATGCCTTTTGGGTTAACAAATGCACCTGCTGTATTCATGGATCTTATGAATATAATTTTCTGTGAGTTCTTGGATAAGTTTGTGGTTGTGTTCATTGATGATATTTTGGTTTATTCCAAAATTAAGGAGGAAAATGAAATCCATTTAAGGGTTGTCTTGCAAAACTGAAAAGAAAAGAAACTATTTGGGAAATTCATCAAGTGTGAGTTTTGGTAACAACAAATTTCTTTCCTTGGTCACATTGTTTCAAAAAATGGCATAACTGTTGACCCTGATAAAACCAAAGTTGTTGAATAATGGCCAAGACCAACAAATATAACCAAGATTTGTAGTTTACTTGCATTGGAAGGTTATTACTGGAGGTTTGTTAAAAATTTGCATGGTTATCTTGTCCAATAACTAAGTTAACTCGAAAAGGTGTTAAGTTCATCAGGACAAAAGAATGTGATGATTGTTTTCACGAATTGAAAAGGATATTGGTGAATACTCCTGTTTTGGAACTGCCATCCATAAATGGTGAGTTTTTTATCTACAGTGATTCTTCATTGAAAGGACTGGGATGTGTCCTAATGCAGAATGATCAGGTAATTACTTATGCTTCACGTCAGTTGAAACCTCACGAGTTAAATTACTATACACATGATTTGGAATTAGCTGATGTTGTTTTTACGTTAAAAACTTGGAGGCATCATTTTTATGGAGTGAAGTGTGAAATATATACTAATCAAAAAAGTTTGAAGTATATATTCACTCAGAAAGAATTGAACATGAGACATGGAAGATAGTTGGAATTTAATCAAGGATTTTGATTGCACGATCCATTACCATCTGGGAAAAGAAAATAAAGTGGCTGATCATTTGAGTCGAAAATGTAATTCTTCATTAACCATGTTATGTTTGGAACGAGATCCTTTGGTTTTTGATTTGATGAACTTTGACATAGAAGTTGTTGTTGTAGGAAATTCTTCTGTTTTTTATCAGGTGTCAGTGAGATCATCTCTATCATAGAAAATAAAGTAAGCATAGAAAAAAGACAGTGAGTTGCAGAAAAAGGTAGAGTTGTTTTAGAAGGGTATGTTGCCTGATTTTAATCTTGATAATGATTGTGTATTGAAGTTTTGGAAGAGATTATGTGTACCTTGAGATTCAAAGTTGAAGAATGAGTTGTTATGTGAAGCTCATAGTTCTCCGTTTTCAGTTCATCCTGACAGTACTAAGATGTACAGAGATCTTCGTGAGTATTACTGGTGGGATGGAATGAAAAGAGATATGACTGGTTTTACTATGAAGTGTTTGACTTGTCTGCAGGTTAAAGTAGAGTGGCAGTTACCAAAAGTAATGCTTCAGCCTCTACCGGTGCCAGAGTGGAAATGAGAAAATATATCCATGGACTTTGTTATGGGATTACCAAAGACATCTCGAGGTAATAATGCAATCTGGGTTATTGTTGATCGATTGACTAAATCTACTCATTTTCTTCCTATTCGAGATACTTTGCCTCAAGATCAACTTGCTCAGTTGTATGTTAAAGAGATAGTCAGGTTGCATGGTGTTCCCCTCTCCATTGTATCTAATCGTGATCCCATGTTTACTTCTAACTTTTAGAAAGGCCTTCAAAATTCATTGGGTACTGAATTAAATTTTAGTACAGATTTTCATCCTCAATCAGATGGATAATCAGAACGAACAATTAAGACCTTGGAGGATATGATACGTGCTTGCTCGATGGATTACCAGGGATGTTGGGACCAACATCTTTCTTTGGTTGAATTTTCTTATAATAACAGCTTTCATTCCAGTATACAGATGGCTCCATTTGAGGCATTATATGGAAGGCATTGTCGAACTCCAAATTTTTGGGATGAAGTAGGTGAGAGGAAGATGATGGGACCAGAATTGGTAGAAGATATGGAAAAAAATGTTCGGTTGATTCAGAAGCACATGAGAACATCTCAGAGCAGATAGAAAAGTTATGCAGATAACCGAAGGAAGGATCTTTTTTTGAGGTAGGTGATCATGTCTTTCTCAAAGTTTCTCCACGGAAAAGTGTGATGCATTTTGGTAAGAAGGGAAAGTTGAGTCCGAGGTTTATTGGACATTATAAAATTCTATAGAAAGTTGGATTAGTTCCATATAGAGTGTCTTTACCTCCATGTTTATCCCAGGTACATAATGTTTTTCATGTTTCGATGTTGAGAAAGTATATGCGAGATCCATCTCATGTTTTGAGCCTAGAGGTAGTTCAGTTGGAAGAAAATCTCTCCTATCAAGAACAACCATTCCAGATTCTTGACCATAGAGAACAAGTATTTCAGAATAAGGTATTTCACCAGGTAAAGGTTTTGTGGAAAATCCACATGGTTGAGGAGGCAACGTGGGAATCGGAAAATTCTATGAGGGATAAATACCCCCACTTATTTTTATAAGTGAATAAAAATTTTGAGGATGCAATTTACAAAAGGGGGGAAGGATATAACATCCCTGGTAAATAAAGAATAATACATATTTCATATTTATTAATATTTGTAAATTAAATATTAATTTTACTTTAAAGGGGTTGCTATGTTCGATAGCGTACCCTATACGCAACAATGGGTTTCCTTGAAATCTTACGTTGCACACTAATAATATAATATTATTATTTTAAATGGTAGTTAACTCATAGCCGTTGTATTGGCAGGAATGAATGAAACTAACTATAATATGGTTATACATGTTTGTTAAATGTATTTACATTATCCAATAAAACTTTAGAGGCTTAAAATGTGAATGAACTAATTTTAAGAATAATTTACATTAAAAGGCTGATTTACAGCCTTTTAATGGAGAACCCTCATTAAATAAAGTTTTGGTCATATTTATATATTCTATTTGACCAAATAAAATTCTTATTTAGATTTGGGACATCAAATTTTACTTTCTGTAATTTTCTGGTATTTTTCCGATAGAGTTCATTTTTTAATGAATAGTGAAAAATATTGTATTTTAATTCAAAAGTGATTTTTAATCTGATTTATTTATATGGTTAGATTATAATTTTAATTGGTTTTAAATTGAAATTAAAAAATATTTTTACCATTTAATCCAATGTTGGTCATTGGAACTAATTTCACTTTGAAATTGGACATAAACAAATGTCAATCTTTTGATAGTTATTGTTTCTTAAAAACATGCTATTTGTTTTAACAACGGTATTTAATTTGAAATTAATTAATTCCAATTTTATGATTATAATTTGGTAGAAAAGACATTATTTTTGAATTAGGAATATCAAATATAGCTTAGGCTGAATTTTTGGTATTTCTCTGAAAAACATCAATTTTTGATGAAACCACTTAGTGGTAGTTAAAAATACTGAATTTTTCATTTAAATGCCACTTCGGTGAATTGAATTTCAAAAATCCGACATACATGGTTATTATCAAGAAGTAAAATGTGGTTCACTAAGATGAAAATAATTTTTGGTGAATAGAAACTCTTGACTTTTATTTACCGCGATTAAAGGTAAATAGGGTAATTCAAGGTAAAAAGAATATTATAATAATTCAAAATTACCTTAACACTTGTTCAAAACTTATTGGTTGAGTCATTAACGACCATGGTCATATTTGGGTAGATTTTGGGACCCCTTTGATCCACTTGGTAGTAATAATGACAATTTGGATTAATTAATTTAATGTAAAGACAAAATTGTCATTAACAAAAATATTTTTGTAATTAATTTTTATATGGTGTTATATAAGTCCTATTTTCGACTATAAATACTCATTGGAAAGATATTATTATTTCCTACATGATAGAATTTTTTTATAAATTTTAGACATCAAATAAATTAAATTATTTATGACATAATAATGATGCAGTGTTTACCTCATTAATAAATTATTTAAATAAATAAGATTATAATGATTAAAATATTATCCAAAACATGTCCAATTATGATTGGATGATTTTATTTAGACCATGAATCATCTTATATTCTAATATAATGATTTTTGGACCATTAGAAACTGAATATAAATATATTATAAAATAATATTTTCACACTTTTCTAAAGAGCCCCTCCTCCCACTTATAAAAGGAGACCACTTCTAACCAATTCCTCACACCTCTAAAGCCATTTGGCTCGTCTAACTTCTGCAAAATTAAGCTCCCAACATCCCTCTCACCCCCTTATAAACATTAAATTCAGCATAAGGCACTTCAAGAAATCATATTGGTTCAAACCAAAGGAAGTTTCCTAAATGAAAGATAACGATTTCTCTTAAATTGTTTTCTTTTATTTTTCTTCTACAACCCCTAAACTCTTTTTTATTCCTTTATTTTGTAACAAAAACCATATCCTCAATATACTAGGATGTTTTTATGAGAAGTTTCTGATCTACACATACACACACCTCCATCTAATGGGTGAAGAACATAATGTTTCTGTGGATGGAAAACTAACACCTCACGAAATGATGATTGTTTGATTATCTCCTAATTCCTCTCATGGTGGCCATTACAATTTCACTGTATTTATATATGATATATATTATGTTTATTTAATCTTTATTATTCTTTATTTTTCAATTTATAGAATGCCTTTATGGTTTCCATAGTGGGTAAATACGATAATCTCATTTGAGGAAGTGCGGACTACCGCCCCCTCAAAGTGATGTGATTCGTTAATGCCTTATGTGGGATGTATAAAGTATGGAGTTAATAATATTATATTTGATATTATACTGGAATTATAATATAACTATGTATAATTATTTTTTATTTCCATTAAAATAAGAAATAGAAATGAAAGTAGCGTTCATGCGTACGTACGGCTTACCCTCTCCATGAACGGTGCATTTCATTTCCTATCTCCAAATGTTATGTAACTATTATAAATACATGTATATACTGTATATATATTATATATATGATATATAAATAATTAATAACATTCTGGATATAATGGGATATTGACCACATGGACAACTTGTAAATATAAGGTGTTCATTTTTAACTCATGTACCAAATATCGACAAAAAGAATGTAATTAAAATAAATGATTACATAATGTTTATAACATGGTAATAAATGATATAAAATGAATAATAAACTTGAAAAAGGTTCTTAATCAAGTATAAATTAACTTTATTTTATCATTCATGATATTAAAGAACGAACGGGTCAAGTCGGACACGAGGTAAGGGACTTCGTCTCAATCTTCTTTTATTGAGACATATTTTCATTTATACACAACATTCTTTTATAAGGTGTATAAACCCATTTGAATCTTACTTTTATTCAAAAGGAATCTTTTTCTATGAAGCATTTTACTAAATGACAAAAATAATTCTCCTTTTAACGTACGTGGTGACAACGACCTTTTTTGCCACCGCGAGTATTATTTGATCTTTGTCTTCCTCAATAAGCCATACTGTTTTTAAAAGAAAATAAATACCTTGTAATCTTTTACGTATTTTTAGTATTAAAAATGGTTTTGAAAATGGATTTTTTATGTTAATATATTTAAGTGATATATTGTGATTGAAATGTTGAAATTTTTTCTTTCCTTTATATTTGTTGTATGTGTTATGATTTTATATTGGTATTTGGAAATTTGACAAGTGGTTACATAATAAACCAAATGACGGGTGGTGTCGTGAATAACAGGATGGGTGGTTACATTATAACCTCCAATTCATTGGGTATGGAAGTAGGCCGTATGGCTATTCCATTAGTGATATGTGTGGAAGTCGACCGTATGGTTATTCCATTTATGTATGTTTATGTCCCAAGTTTCCTTTATATGTTATGTATTCTTAATATGGGTTTAATGGAAATATTTTGGTTACAAAAGGTTAAGTAATGATATTTTATTAAGTGAAGATTATTTACTACTTCATAAAGGTTAAAAGTATTACTTATGTTAAAGTATTCATCGTTTACTTGTTGTTTTGAAAAACTAACAGTTTTTCTTCTTTGTGTATCCCTTACTGAGATTTTTATGCTCATCCCAAGTTTTTGAAATGTTTTTCACTGTACATAATGTGGAATAGGGTCAAGGATGGGTCAATGAAAAGGCATGTTGTCTTAAACATGGAACTAGACATGACTTTTTTTTCAATAGTTCTAGTTTTATGAAAAAAATGGAAATTGAGTAGAAGTGTGTACTTTGTAATATTTTGAGATGTAATAGTTATGTCCTAATTCTCTAAAACTCTAAACCTGATAAGATACTAAATTTGAATTATTCATTTAATTCAAAATTATGTAAGGTTTAAGGTTGGTTGCTTATATAATATGTATTATTTTCAATGATTCAAATAATTATATTTACCCATTTTCAAAATAACAATATACTACTCTTTTTATGATGTGGGTTTCCAAGTAAAGGAATTTCAAAATATTCTTCGTCATTCCATAATAAAATATTTTAAATTACACCCTAAATTTATTTTCATAATCATTGTTAATTTTCAATGAATTATTTATTAAAGTTTTCTTAAAAGTTATTTTTTTCAAAAAATAATTTCAGATTTTTGAAAATAACTTTTGAACATGACTCTTGACTCTGTTATTTTATTAATTTATTGAAAATGATATCAGTAAACATTTTCAATGGGTACACATATTTCAACCATATTTAATGTCTTATACAAAAAACACTCTTTATTGTTTCATAGTTTTAAAAATAAAATTTCCCATAGATTTATATAATATATCTTTTAAACATATTTTAAAAGAGTAAGGATATTTCTTATTTCCAAAGTGATTTTTCGAAAACACATTAAAATTATTTTTCATCTATGTCATTTTCCTTCTACACATATTATGGTTTATGGAAGATTATTTAGAAATGTAACTATGTGCCATATTTCTATGCTTGTATTATATTGTCACGACCCGTCCCTAGGGGCCCGTATCGTGACTACCCCAAGCCCACCTTCCATAGGCCAGGGGCTGACGACTAGCACCAAAGGCGTAAATCCCAAAACAGGGAAGGTATTGCCTTTATAAACTGAAACACACACAATAGAGTACGTGATGGAAGTAAAACCCAAAACAAAGCTGTATAAAAGAGGGCATTGAAAGGTAAAGGGTCCAGAAATACAAGCCCAATAAGAGAGTACAAGTACAACAGAAATGCAAGTACAATAGAAGAAAAGTAAATCAGCTACTAGATCGCCCTTCGGGGTTCCTACCTGAAGGGTAGGTACATAGGGCATCCTCAACACACGACGTCCATTCGTCCGCTCCATGCACGATCACGCTGATTAGTCCATATCCAGGTACCGTCCAATCCTGACACTCACTGCCTCGATCAGTGCTGTTTGTTGTCTGCAACCAACATAATGAGGTGCGGGCACAACCTGTGTAGGGGTGAGTATAACGATACTCAGTAGGGACCCCGAGACCCTCAAGGTCTCAAACAATCCAACAAGGCTAACCCCAAGGCATGAAATCAACAGATAACCATTACTTAGGTATATTCCCATACAAATACCTAAGTCATCTAGTAACCCATATCAATCAAGAGAAAAAAACAAAAGTCATTGACTCAACTCAAACCAGGATTTTATTCTAGGGGGTAGTATCAAGTAATAACCCCAGTCATGATGTCGGAACCTCGGCTGATGGTGTACTCCTCCTCTATCAAGTACTGTGGGACTGCCGCATCACATAGAGGCACTTCCCACTATCCTTGGACTGCTGAGGTACTCCTTCTGTCGAGTACCATGGGTCTGCTACGTCAAACAGAGGCGCTCCCCACCACGGGTCTGCCGCCCTCACACAGAGGCGCTCCCCCTCATATCCTGCTGAGGTACTCCTCCTGTCGAGTACCGTGGGTCTGGCGTGCTCACACAGAGGTGCTTCCCACTATGGGTCTGCCGTGCTCACACAGAGGCGCTTCCCACTAGGCCAGTCGAGTCACTCCGAGTCTAATCGGTCAAGCAGCCGTCGGGTCTCAGCCGGCTACTAGGTCTCCGTACTCTGTCCGCTCACCTCTGGAAGGATCCGCTCCATGAGCTACTGGTTGATACTCCAACTTTCAATAAGTCTCATTTATAAGTAACTCAAAGGTTCGCCTCATCATTAGGATGTCAACACAACAGACGGTGCGTTAATCGGATGCCTGGTTTGTGAGTTATTGACATTTCCGTTTCAGGGGCCCTGTTGGATTTTAGGTTCAAACCAACCTAACCGTACCCCAACTATGTCCAAACCTTCATTGGGGTATATGAAAAGAACAGTCTTTCTATAATATTTCTGTCGCCACATACGGTTTGTTGATCAGACACCCGTAGCCCAAGTTATGGGAGAATAGGTGTATTCGGGTCAAACGGGTTCGGGTTGGGGTCCAACCTGGTCCACGGGTCCAACCCGATCCATGGGTCTGACCCGGTTTTTGGGTCCGAACCGGCCCGAGGGCTTCCCGAACCAAGGGGGCGGCCCAGCTCGTGGGCGGCCCGAACCGATGGGGCGGCCCCGCTCGAGGGTGGCCCGACCTGAGGGGGTGGCCCGTGCTGGGTCCGGGCGGACGCTGGGTCCGGCCCGGTGGCCTGGCGGCTGGTGGGGTCTGCCTAATCTACATCCAGGAGTAATCGCACACCCCCTAGATATTCGAAATGGCAAATCCATTTCGGTGGGAGCTAAACCGGCACCAGGTGATGCCGATACTGCTCACGCGGGACCCAGTTAGGTCCCGCTTCTCCCGGCTGGCTGAGAAGCCAACTGCTCCGCACCGCTGGTATCCAGCCCGACGCCTACCGTCTCGGCTCCTCTACCGCATCGCAACTGATCTGCGGTTCTGCTCATCTACGCGGCACGACGGCGCCGCTCCCCTACGTCGTGGCCCGCCTTGGCCGCGACTCTCCTCCTCCGTGCAGCACGACGGTGCCGCGCCCTTCTATCGTGGCCCGCCCTGGCCGCAACCCCCTTCTCCTCTGCATGACATGGCAGTGCCATGCCCTTTCGGTGACCTGGCGGCCTTGCTCCACCGGTTTCATTGCAGCCGGCCCGTATTCAGCTTCCTTTGCTCCACTGTGGCTCGTCGGCCACGGGTTGCTCCTCTGGTGGCACCGTTTCACCACCATCATCGTCAAAAAGTGAAGAAAAACAGAGGGGGGTTGGGTAGTGTTGGTTCGGCCCATTCCATCCATGTTAGGGTGGAAACAATTAGCCTCAAGAGCACAACAAATGACAAAGAACGTGGGGTAAGAATCAATTATAAAACAACCCCTCCCTCGTATTGTTGTTCGTTGACGATGTCATGGAAAGGAGGACATCATCAGCATTCTTCAAGGTCAATGCTTCCCCTTCTTGTCCGAGTTGAAAAAGAAAGTGATGTCTGTCGTTCTTCGTTGGAAGATAATTTTCCAAGGGTTCTCCCAAGCCTCCTCTCCTCTTCCAATTCTCTTCCCGTGAGGGTTGTAGTGCCAAATTAATATAATTGAGTTCATAAACTTAACATATAAAGTTTGTAGATTAATTATATTGGAGTTGGAACAATTACTTATGCTGGAGTTGGCACAATTAATAATGCTGGAGTTGGAACAATTATTTTGGGAGGAGATAAACAAAGGGTCATCTCACATTCAAGAGAGAGCTCAAGGTTTTAGAAGTCGGGTCGTCCCCACCTCAAGATATCCTCCTAAGGGAGGTTATGTATGGGTGGACCCATCAACATAACCTCTCATGAGAGGTTATGGTTTATTGGCCTCCACCTCTAACAACCCCTTGGATATTTTAACCACCAATCATAAAAATAAGCTTCACACTTATTTTTATTTAACATTATTCTTAAACACTCAAAAAACTAACTTTAATTCTTGACGAACTGCTGTCGAGGTGAAAGTCTTCTTAAGCAAATACCATCACTCCAAGTTTAATGGTGCCCTCCAATTTCAGTTCCGAGCACCGGTTCATGAGTTATAAAATCTTGCTCGTATGTTTACTGAACGCACCCGAACAAAACTTCAGAAATTAATTTCAGGCACACCGGGCCTCGGAATCAAGCGCCGTAAATTTTCACGGATTCGTAAAAATCCCATGTACTAAAAAAAAATTTCCACGGAATTTTCAGGTCTTTAAATTCTCCCCACCTAATGGATTTACATCCCCATAAGCTATAACTCGAACTAAGGTAAAAAATGGGGGTACTGAGCACGCATCTGAGCGTCCCACTCCCGTGTGCTCTCCTGGAGGTTCCCGTGCTGCCAGTGAACACGTACTAGAGGTATCGACCATCCACACAGGACCAACTCCTATCAATACTAAATCTCCACTAGAACCTCCATGAAAGTCTCCCCATCATGGATGTCCAGCTCTCCATGGTCGATGATGTTGGAAGGGTCATGCCCGTATCTCCTCAGTTGAGATACGTGGAAGATGTCGTGCACCCGATGCAACTGAGGTGGAAGAACCAGATGGTAAGCCACCTCACCTACTCTGATGAGGCCCTGGAAAGGTCCTATGAATTTTGGAGACAACTTGCTACCTCGGCCAAATCTCCGTAGTCCTCATCGAGGTGAGACCCGTAGAAAGGCATGGTCTCCATCCTCGAACTCCAGAGGTCTCTATCTCTTGTCAGCATACGACTTCTGTCTGCTCTGTGCAGTCTTCATCTACTCCTAGATGATTTACACCTTCTCTATGGTAGCGCGTACTAACTCTGGCCCCACTATTACTGATTCCCCTGGGTCTGTCTAGCATAGTGGCGATCTTCAAGATCAACCGTACAAGGCCTCAAAATATGACATACCGATGGTGGAGTGATATCTATTATTGTAGGAAAACTCTACCAATGGTAAGTGATCCTCCCAACTGTGACAAAAGACGAGGACACAGGCTCAAAACAAGTCCCCAAGGGTATGAATGGTCCACTCAGTCTGACCATCTATTTGAGGATGGAAGGTAGTACTCAGGTGAACCTGTGTCCCAAAATCCTCCTGCAACCCCTTCCATAGCTGGGAAGTAAACCGTGTGTCACGATCAGAGATAGTCGAATAAGGTACTCCATGTAAACGCACAATCTTCTGCACATAGAGGCGTCCCAAGCTCTCTACTGAGCCCTGCTCTCTGATCATTAGGAAGTGGGCCGACATGGTGAGTCGGTCAACGATCACCCATATCAAATCGCGACTCCTAGATGTACATGGAAGACCCGTCACGAATTCAATGGATATCCTATCCCACTTCCACTCTGAGACTTCTAAGGGATGAACCAAACCTATTGGTACCTGGTGATCTGCCTTCACTTGCTAAAAAGTGAGGCACTAAGAGACAATCTCTGCTACTGCCTTCTTCATACCTGGCCACCAGTGCTGTCATCCGAGGTCCTGATACATCTTCTCCACTCTTGGATGTACCGATAAAGGGGATGTGTGAGATTCCCTCAACACTTCCTCCCGAAGTTCCACTGGTACTAAAGTACGTCCTCTAAAGAGGATGACATTCTCCCCACTTTCTAAAAATCCATCAGGTGCCTTCCCTATGGATATATGAGCACGTTGTGTCTCACAGTTAGCATCTCCCTGCTATGCCTCCCTAACTCACTGAAGAAGTGGAGGTGTGACTGTAAGAGACAGAAAAAAATTTGCTTCATCTCGGTCCACATAAGAAATCTGTAAAGCATCCAGCTGCTCTGTCACATCTCCTAGAAGCTGTATACCATATCTCTTACTGAGTGCATTTGCACTAACGTTCCCCTTAATAGGATTATAGACTATCTTGAAGTCATAGTCCTATAAAAACTCAAGCCAAGAACACTGTCACAGGTTCAGGTCCTTCTGGGAGAAGATATACCTGAGACTCTTGTGATCAGAGTAGACTATGAAACACTTTCCCATCAGATAGTGCCTCCACATCTTTAAGGAGAAAACCACTGCAACTAACTACAGTTCATGGGTAGCATAGTTCTGCTCATGCTGTCTCATCTGTCGAGAACCATATGCAATCACAGCTCACTCCCGCATCAGGACACACCCAAGTTTAGCCCCTGATGCATCACAATAGACTACATACCCTACGCCTTCCTCTCGAAGCCTCAAGTTGGGGGCACTAGTTAGCCTCTACCTCAGCTCTTGAAAGCTCTGCTGGAACCTCTCCGACCACATGAAGGGTCGCCTCTTTTTCGTCAAGGATTATAGTGGTGCTTTAACTCTGAAAAACTCTAGAATGAATCTCTGGTAGTATCCAGCCAAGCCCATGAAACTCCATACCTCTTTCACACTCTTGGGTGGCTCCCAAGAAAGTACCGCCTCAATCTTAACTGGATCCAATGCAACTCCAGCCTCCGAGATGACGTGTCCCATGAAGTGGACCTCTCAAATCCAAAAATGGCACTTCGAGAGCTTACCATAAAGCTGGTTCTCAAGGAGTGTGTCCCATAATACCTACAAATGGTAGGCATGATCATTCTCAGTAGTTGTGTAGATCAGAATGTCGTCGATGAAGACCCTGAAAAAGAGATTGAGGTAAGGATGGAAGATCCTGTTCATTAGACTCAAGAACATTGCTGGAGCGTTGGTTACACTGAAGGGAATAACCAAGAACTCGTAGTGGCCATACCGACACCTGAAGGTAGTCTTATAAAAATCCTCATCTCGAACACTGAGCTGGTGATAGCCTGATCTGAGTTCTATATTCGAGAACCACCAAGCTCCCTTAAGCTGATCAAAGAGGTCATCAATCCCCGGAAGAGGGTACTTGTTCTTTATGGTCACCTGGTTCAGATGATGATAGTTGAAACAAAGCCTCAAGATCCCATATGCCTTCTTGGTGAATAGAATTGGGGATGCCCAGGGAGAAACACTGGGCAGAATGAGTCCCTTTCCGTGAAAGTCCTCCAACTATACCCGCAGATCACAAAGCTCAGATGGAGCTATCTGATATGCTGAAGTAGATATCGGTGTCATCCTAGGGTACATGTCAATGTAGAAGTCCGACTCTATATGTGGATGTTTTCTTTGAAAATCTTCAGAGAAAACATCCACGTACTGGTCCACCACTACAGAATAAGTCGGATCCTCCACATCAACAGCTCCGAGGGTAAAGAAAGCCAACTCGTGACTGATCGGATGCACCCTCATCCGGGTAAGTCTGTCATGTGCTGTAAAGGTTCCATTATCGCTGGTGAAGGTAAACCTATTCCCATCTATGTGGAAACACCGCACATTTCACCAAATATAGTCAATCTGAGCATGAATTGTTGATAACTAGCCCATACCCAAGATGACGTTGTAAGGCCTCGACGCCACTACGAGGAGATCCCAGCTGAAGCTCTCACCTCCTAGAGTAATCTGACACTATCGACACTAGTGCGTAATCGTCGAGTCTTCTCTCGTAGTAGTCTCTAGTCGTAAGGATCAAGCCAACATCTCTGTCGAAATCTCTGAGCTCCGAATGAGGGTAGTGACAATTAAAGAATGACCGGAACCTGTATCTATAAGAACTACAGCTAAGGTGGAGTAGACACAGATCATACCTTGAATCATATCTAGAGCGTCATGGTCCTATGCCTCAGCTACCATAATGTGAGCTCTCCCCTATCCACCTACTCCCTACGGTCAGGGTGGTCCTCCTGGTGGTGGTGGCGGTAGCACCTCGTAATGTCATCCACCGCCAGCTGCTCGACCAGCTCCTCTGCCATGTACGGCTGTGCCCTGTGGACCGCCTTGATCAAACCTTTGCCTCTACCTGAAAGGTCCCTCACCTGTCTGCTGATCACCTGAATGGCGGATCGTACAGTCATGAGCCAAGTGACCCTGCCTGCCACATGAGTAACACTGCCTGCTCCGGGCTAGTAAGTCACTACCCCGGGTTCCCCACATAACAGATCCTGAGTCCTACAGTCGCCCACCCAGGGGTCTGGTCCTCATGGAACTCTACGTAATATGTATACTACCAGCTGCAGAAGGCTCCGTTTCATGTTGACTAGTAGTGGGTCTCGCTGTTAGTGACTTCTCAGCAAGGAAACTCTCCACTAAGAGAGATCTCTCTAACACCCCGACCTGCATCAGACTGCTGAGGGAGATCATTGATGCCCTGATATCTCACCTGATCCCCTGCTCGAAGGTCTGGGCCCTAAATAATGGGTCCCACACCATATTTGTGGAGTAGCACGAGAGGCCGATGAACCTCACTGAGTACCACTCCACTGTCATGCTACCCTGCTGTAGATGTAGTAGATCATGTATCTGTACCGCTCGTAGGGTCACTAGAAAAAAACTTCGACCGGAACATGCTCTCGAAGTCTGTCCAGAGAAGTATCGCCTCATCATGGACCTGGAGCATCAGGTTCCACCATCTTATTACTTCTTCTTGAAGAAGACTCGCGACAAGGATCACTATGTAGTCTGCTGGTGTCCCTACAATCCTGAAGACTCTCACCACAACCTCTATCCAATCCTCAGCCACCTGTGGGTCTGTCTCTCCTTGGAACCTGGGTGGCCTCTGGTGATATAACTCATGCAACACACTCAAGTGGTGTGCATCGTCTGCTGCTGGGGCTGGAGGCATCGGTGGCCCAACAGGAAGTGGTACCACTGGTGCCTCTGCAGGTAAATGGCCCTACACCGAGGCCTCGCCGCTCGATGGGATGTTAGAGAATACGAATCTCAGGGCTCTAACTAGTCGTCCACAGAGAGGAATCCTGAAAGAAATAGATGTGACATAGTCAAAAGATTATACCTGGTGAGCTAACCTGGTTGAGCTGAAAAACTTGTAAAGACAACCATGCAATCAGTGTTTTCGTGAACTGAGTCAGAAATCAGTAGTCAGAGTCCTGGTGTATGGATACGTCAGCCTCCTGCACCAACACAGGACTCCCTGAACTGAGAACCACACTTAGTACCCTTAACACTGTTTCTTCATAGAAAAGAAATATTAGAGTCCTATGTTCTATGATAGAACTGACACCTCTGATACCAACTTGTCATGACCCATCCCCCAAGGTCCGTATCATGACTACCCTAAGTCCACCTTCTATAGGCTAGGGGATAGCGACTAGAACCAAAGGTGTAAATCCCAAAACATGGAAGGCAATGCCTTTATAAACTAAAACACACACAATAGAGTACGTGCTAGAAGTAAAACACTAAACAAAGTTGTATACAAGAGAGTGATGAAAAGTAAAGGGGCCAGAAATACAAACCCAACAGAAGAGTACAAGTAAAAAAAATGAAAGTACAACAGAAGAAAAGTAAAGCAGCTACTAAATCACCCTCCGGGGTTCCTACCTGAAGGTTAGGTTTAGATGGCCTCCTCAGCACTCTACGTCCGTCCGTCTGCTCCGTGTACTGTCACGCCGAGTGGTCCATCTTTGGGTACCGTCCAGTCCTGCCACTCTCTGCCTCGACCAGCGTTGTCTGTTGTCTACAACAAACACAATGAGGTGCGAGCATAGCCTGTGCAGAGGTGAGTATAACGATCCTCAGTAGGGACCCCGAGACCCTCAAGGTCTCACAAAATACAACAAGGATAAACAACAAGGTATGAAATCAATGGAAAACCATTACTTAGGTATATGGCCATAAATATACCTAAGTCATATAGTAACTCATCTCAATCATGAGGAAAACACAAAAGTCATTGACTCAGCTCAAACCAGGATTTTATTCTAGGGGGTAGTATCAAGTAACAACCCCAGTCACACTGTCAGAACCTCGACTGATGGGGTAATCCTCCTCTATCGAGTACAGTGGGCTTGCCACATCACACAGAGGAGCTTTCCACTATCCTTGGATTACTGAGGTACTCCTCCTGTCGAGTACCATGGGTTTGCTATGTCACATAGAGGCGCTCCCCACCACTGGTCTGCCGCGCTCACACAGAGGCGCTCCCCCTCATAGCCTGCTGAGGTACTCATCTTGTCAAGTACCATGGGTCTTCCGTTCCCATACAGAGGCTCTTTCCACCATGTGTCTTCTACGCTCACACAAAGGTTCGTCCCACTGGTCTTGTCGAGTCACTCCGAGTCGAACTGTTCAACCAGTCACCAGGTCTCATCCATCTACTAGGTCTTTGTACTCTGTCCGCTAGCCTCTTGAAGGATGCACTCCATGAGCTACTGGTTGATACTAAAACTACCATGAAGTCCCATGTAGAAGTAACTCAAAGGTCTGCCTCATCATAGGGATCTCAATGGAATAGACAGTGCGTCAATCGGACGACCGATCTGTGAGTTATTGGCATTTCCGTCCTAGGGGCCCGGTTGGATTTTAGGTTCAAACTAACCCGACCATATCCTAACTATTTCCAAATCCCAAGTGGTGTATGGAAAAGAGACCCATCTCTCTCTAAGCCTTCCATCGCCACAGATGGTTCGTCAATCAGACACCCGTAGCCCAAGTTATGGGCGAATAGGTGTATTCAGGTCAAACGGGTTCGTACTGGGGTCCGACCTGGTCCACAGGTCTGACCCAATCCGTGGGTCCGACCCAGACTGTTGGTCCAACTCGAACCGAGGGGGTGGCCTAGAATGAGGGCGGCTCAGCCTGAGGGGGCAGCCCAGTGCAAGGGAGGCCCTGCCCTAGGGGGCGCCCCGGCGGCCCGCGCTGGGTCCGGTCCGGTGGCCCGACGGCTTGCGGGGTCCACCTAACCCGTGTCCAGGGGGTAACCGCACGCCCCCTAGAAATCCAAAATGGAAAATCCGTTCAGGTGGGAGCCAAAACGGGACAAGGTGGTGACGGTCCAGCTCACGTGGGTCCCATCGGGGTCCCGCTCCTCCCGTCTGGCTGAGCGGCCAGCTGCTCCACACCGCCGGCAGCCGGCCGTCTCGGCTCCTCCGACGCATCGTGACGGCGCAGCAATTCTGCTCCTCCACATGGTGCGATGGCACTGCACCCCTCCACCGCAGCCCTCCCTAGCCACAACCCCCTAATCCTCCTTGCAGCATGCCGGTACCATTCCCTTTCGGCGACCCCGCAGCCTTGTGCCGCTGGTTTCTTCGATGCGCACCCATCACCGGCTACCTTTGCTACACTGCGGCCGGTCATCCGTGGCCCGCTCCTTCAGTAGGGCCATTTCACCGCCATCATCGTAAAAAAGTGAATAAAAATGGAGGGGGGGTCGGGCTGTGTTGGTTCGGCCCGCACCCTCCATGTTAGGGTAGAAACAAACGGCCTCAAGAGCACAACTAACAAAGATGAACGTGGGGTAAGACTCAATTATAAAACAACTCCTACCTCGTATTGTTGTTCATTGATGATGTCGTGGAAAGGCGGATGTCGTCGGCATTCTTTAAGGTCAATGCTTCCCCTTCTTGTCCCGATTGAAAAAGAAAGAGATGTTCATCATTCTTCATTGGAAGATAATTCTCCAAGGGTTCTCCCAAGCCTCCTCTCCTCTGAAAATTCTCTTCCTGCATGGGTTGCGGTGCCAAATTAATATAATTGAGTTTATTAACATAACACATAAAGTTGGCAGATTAATTATGTTGGAGTTGGCACAATTAATTATGCTGGAGTTGGCACAATTAATTATGCTGGAGTTGGTGCAATTAATTTGGGAGGAGAGAAGCCAAGGGTCATCTCACATTCAAGAGGGAGCTCAAGGTTTTAGAAGTCAGGTGGTCCCCACATCAAGGTATCATCCTAGGGGAGGTTATTTGTGGGTGGTCCCCATCACCATAAACTCTCATGGGAGGTTGTGGTGTGGTGGCCTCCACCTCTAACCACCCCTTGGAGATTTTAACTACCAAGCATAAAAATAAGCTTCACACTTATTTTTATTTAAATTTATTCTTAAAATATCTAAAAACTAACTTCCATTCTCGACCAACTACCATTGAGGTGAAAGTATTATTAAGATAATACCGATGTTGAAAGTTTAACAGCACCCTCGAATGTAATTTCCGAGCACCGGTTCAAGAGTTAAAAAATCCCACTCGTACGTTGACTGAACGTACCCAAAACAAGCTTCAGAAAATGATTCCAGGCACAACGGACCTCAGAATCAAGCGCCGTAAAATTTTTGCGGACTCGTAAAAATCCCATTTATTAAAAAAAATCCACATAATTTCTAGGTCTTAACATATATCATGTACTTATATTTTGGAGAAATTATCAATCACTACCTTTATCTTGCCTAATCATTTTTTATATGACCATAATTTTTCTTCTAATGTATTTTCTCATCAAATACCCTATTTTGGATTCCAATGATTGAAGGGTGTTCACCTAAATTTCAAACATCGATTTCTTGGGGAAATTTTTTATCTTAATTATATACACTTTACCATCACAGTGTAAACACCACCTTCATTATTATCCTGGTTTAAGGATATTAACATATAAAATCACATGGAGTAATTAAATTGAAATTTATTTTCAATAGGTTTATCATGTTATGATTATTAATGCAACTATGAATGATAAAATTACCATAATCCATTTAAAATGCCTATGAGACCCATTTTCATTCCATGTGCTATTTATTATGTATTGAATGAAACCCATTTTCGATCCATGTGATCTTTATGACTAAAAAATTGAATGATTTTCATTATAATATTTTATAAAACCCATTATTATTATATTTTTTTAATGATTTTGTGGTTATATATTTTCCTGATTCAAAAATGTGAATGGTTAATCATTATTCTAAGGGTGGGCCCTATAAAACCTTCCAGTATATAGGATGAATCTTTACATCTCATTAAATAATTGTGAAATGTTTGGTGATGCTTGATAAAAAATAGTAAATAGTATATGATGATAGATCTACAATGTGAAATAGGCGAGTGATACCTGATCCACCAAGGGAAATAACTGATTGTAGACTAACCTACTAAGCGAGATAAGTTTTGATACATTATCCATTATTTTATGATTTTTATTCTTATGGATGTTCCATAAATCTGACATTTTATTTATTTCAATGATATATGAAATTTTTATATTTTATTATCATTCTATCCCAGGATTTATTATATTTGACTTGTTAGGTACATATTTCTTTTGTATATTCGTTATAAACATAGGTTTATCTTACTCACTTCCGATCATTGATTGATATCAATTATGTTTACCATTACTAATCATCTTAGCGCATTCCATTATTATGTTTTCATTTCCCAAGGTTATGAAGATAGGAAAGAAATCAAATATATAGGATATTTGTTTTATATAGATAATTTTTAAAAGACATTTAAAACTCAATATGGATTAATTTTTTTTCAATATAATAGAAAAATGATCAATTGATAGAAAGATCACACGGTTTTAGTTAATTTTTTATCCTATTGCCCAAAAGGTATAAAACTAAAAGGTCCTGGGAATGTATTGTATTGAAATATTTTATTAATGTCTTGTAAGTGATGATAACATCTACGAGATTCTATATATATAAATAATTATCCAATAATAAATAATTATATAGCTCATAAATAAATAAATGGGGAACACACAAATAAATAATTGAAATAATAAAAAAAAGAAAAATAAAATAAAAATTATTTTTTGAAATGAATAAATAAATAAACTAATTACCTTTAAATATATTTTTATCAATTCTTTCATAAAATAAAATTTATAATAAAAAGAGACTACAATACACACACACACATACATAATTTCATAAAAACACAATTATATATATATACCTATATTATTTAGTAGCTCTAATTTATACTTTTTTATTTATGTTTTAAAATTTTCATTTGTATCTTATCTATAATTTTATTACCATAACATTAGTTTTGAATATAATGAATGATTTTGTTACTTAAAACTTTCACTACTTTTAAAAATTATATTTTTCGTTATATATCCTTTGATTAATTGTTCCTTAAATTTTTTATTATGTATTTCTTACTATTTTGGTAAAAATAATTTTTTAAAGAGATCCATAATTTTTTAAAAAAAATTCTTTAAAACATACTTATGACGTAAAGTAAACTATCCTTACAAGTATTTAAATTATCTTTATGTAATATTGAATTGATCAATATGAAGTGGTATTTTGACATTGGGTACCACCATTATATAGAAATCATCTTCATAATGTTTTTGAAAATATTTATACAAAATTGTTTTTTCTTAATTTTTTTTTCTAATTTTCAATGTCCTTTATACTTATGAAGATGAATCTAAAATTTATGAAGTTAAATATGATCCTTTCAATGAAATTGACCATTTCAAAGAAAATTGTTCCTTAAAAATAAAACGATGAATTTTTGATTGATTCTAATGAAATTTAATTTCCTATTTGTGTACTCTTATCTTATGAAGAAATATTACAAAAAATATCATCTAAAAATTATTATCTAAAAAATTCACCATCTTACGAAAGTTATTATCTTATGAAAAAAATTTATTACAAAAATATGTATCTTATAACAATGAAATATATTATGAAAATTATAAATCTTATGATGTTTTATGATATGAATATTTTATAAACTATCACATTGATTTTTTATAAATTTCATAATAATTTCATTAAATTATATTTATTATTTATTTTTTGTAATCTAAAATACAACTACACTATATATTTTTTCATCCAGTGTTATATTTAATTTTTTTTTCAAAATTTATGAAATGATTGATAGTTTTTTTCAATAAGTATTAATGACTAATTATTATTATTATTATATATATATATAATATTTAAAAAATGAATATTATAGTTATTATTTCAAAGAATTTAGTGGTCTTAAATATTATTTTAGGATTTTACAGCTGTAAAGTAGTTCATTATTTTTTGGATAACATTTTCAAATATTGATTAAGTATTCTCGATGAATTATCCACAACTATAATTATAGTGAGAGTTTTTGTAATGATATTATTATTCTCCATGAATTATTATAACCATTTTAGAGAGTGTTGTTATTGAAACCTTTGTTAGAACCCTAATGTGTCGAGCTGGATTTACTAACAAAATGTTTTGTTTTAATAAATAACATTTATTAACAATATATGAGATTAATAGAAATGGAAAAAGTGATATTTAAAGGTTTTTGTGATATGTTCATTATCCAAATATTGGAATGATGTCCAGATGATATCTGAAAGTATTATAGTTTTATGTAATACTCTTATATGATTAATAGAAAGGCTAAAGATAAATAGGGGCATCTTGGATATTGTATTTCACCTAACAGGTAAGAAGGGAAGGAAAATTTCATTATGGTTCCTATGGTGATGTTCCATAGAACCTATGTGAAATGGTTAAGTGCAACCATGGGTGTGTTTGATGTGTAAGTCATTTAAATTGAAATGGTTGATGACCAAAATGACCAGTTGATAGTGACCATACTATGGAGCTCGACATAGTGGATTTCATGTCCCCATATAAGACATGGTATGTACAATGTGGGAATTTTGGAGGTTATATTGGATGAGTGCAAGATAATTATTATGTTCTGTAGGTGAAAGTAACAAATTATAGCTTTCTATAATGTGTTTTTTTAAGGGTGTTCTTGAAAGGTTTTGTTATTAGTGCTCGCAAATTATTTCTGAATTTTGGGTAATTAGGTAAATCTAAGTGCCTGGACAAGGTCATATCTCAATGATGAAGCACAAAAAACAAATTATCAAAGTTATAATAAAAATTTAAATAAAAATAAAAGGAGTTTACTAAATAATTCAACATGGAGATGTAGGTTGGAATAATACTGTATTTTTTTAACATTTAATAACATAACACAATGAGAATATGAATTTTTAGAATGTGTTATTAGAATACATAATCAATAAAATTATACATATTTAATTAATTATTAATCATTATCAATATAATTAAAAAATTCTCTATAATGATCACTAATTTCTTAACCTTATAATCCAATTAGAGTAAACATAACCACAGATATATAATTAAATAACCCCTTAGATAGAAAAATAAAATTAAATCATAGAAAAATAATTTGATTTATTTTTTAGGGGTTGGCTATGGTTAGTTGAAAATTAGGGTACACATCCATTATAAAAATGAGAATCAATAGATTTTTTGGATTTTATTTGAACTCTACAAACTAATCCCATGTTATTTTTTCCCGATTAGGATCACGCTCTCACAATTCAAACATTACACTTCCTCACGTCTTTTGTGTTAATTGTTCAATTTATTTCTCAATTTATTTTAAAATAGACGAACAATTTGTATATAATATTATGTGAATAAAAATATCTCATTGATTCAAAAAATAAAATACGTGAAGAGGGTGAGAATTAGATCAATTACTAATTAAAACTACTCTATTATGGGTGGTGTAGTCATCATAGACACATTTTTCATATGCATTGGTTTAGAAAGGGTATAGAATAATTAAATTTATTTTATAAATTTAAATACCAAATAAGTTAATGAAATAAAAATATAATTAAAGAAAATATAATAAATATAATATAAACTAATAATTTTACTTAGAAAACACACATATTACATTGTGATGAAGAAAATAAAAGGATTAAATGAAGGGATCATTTCATCAAGAGAACTCCCACTTTAAATTCATGGATAATTGGAGTGATATAACTCATCATATTCTATAAATCAAATAATTCATGGAAAACAAACTCTAAATTAGAAAAACACATATTTATAGTCTAGAGAGGATGATAGGGATATAATAGGTTACAAGTCTGAATGGAAAAATTAAACCAAATATTTTATTCCAAATTTTAAGGAATTTTTGACCTTCAAAACGCATGGACCAACCATCCTTCCAAAAATATGTTTTTTTTAATTTTTTTTCTGTATATAATGTCGAAATTTCATCCTAATCCAATTCTAGATGTCGAAGATATATCCAAAATGGTAATTTGTTTCCAATACAATGAGTTTGGTCCTTATTTGACTTCATGGATCATTTATAATAATCAAATGTGTCATATAAATCAGAAGATATTAATGAAAGTTATATCTCACTGAGTGAGAAATTAGTTTAAAAAAATATTATGTTAAAATATGACAAAAAAAATATTTATTACCAAAATAATAAGGTTCAATTTAAAGTATGAAAATTATAATTTTCATCAAATTTGTAAATGAGTGATATAATAACAAATATTTCATAAATTTTCATATTTAACATAATGTTAGGAAATTACATCATTAATTATCAAAAACAATAATCAATAAAAATGTTTTTTTATTTATTTCAACCAGATATATATATATATAGGCCATTACATGGTTTAAAAATATAATTCATTTATCTGGGAATTCTTACAAAGGTTACAATAACATAGGAGAAGTTGGATTAGATGATGAATGAACCATGATATTAAGGATTCAATATCATGATCTTGTAATTTATTCCATGAATCAGGAAAATTATTAAGGACTTTTGAATGATCTAATCTTATTAATTAAATAGAGATTTAATTTACAATGAATGGATATAGAATTTTACTACAAAGATGTTATGTTTTGACAGCATGATGAATGAAGTCATGAAAGAAATCATGGAAAAGTGATGGGTTGTTTAGAAATAGTTTTTAAAGAAAATTAAGTTACTGGATTGTTTATAATTTATCAGAATATGGAATTCCTATTTTAAATAGGGTACCATTACCATAAATGGAGATATAATGTCTAGAAATTACATCACATATCCAAACTCAAGGGAAATGGAGGTTTTATAGATGTGGGGTTGTATAGAATAAGAAAAATTGTTAAAAATCATGGAATATTTTTAAAAGAGACTAAGAGAAGAGATCACTGATGTGTACTAAAGAAGATTCATTATGGACTTTTTCTAGAAAGTGATGATGGTCCTACAATATGGAGGATTTTATACACTACTGGAAATAAGCACATTTGTGACGGGTTAGTTGCGAAGAGATCCCGTCACAACAGCCTATTTGCGACGGGGGTCCGTCGCAAATGACCCGTTGCGGTAAATGGCGTTGAAACTAACACTAGTTGCGACGGGCCGTCACTAAAAATATTTTTTGTGACGGTAATATGTCCCGTCGCAAATACTAATTGATATATATATTAAAAACTTTAAATAACACTTTTGCGATGGGCCCTTCGCAACTGTTATTTGCGACAGGCCACGAATACTGTCGCGAAAGAGTTAATTTTTTTTTTCAAAAAAAAAAATGAAATAAGTAATTGCGACGGGCCCGTCGCAATTTCCTATTGCAACGGGCAAATATTCCCGTCGCAATAGGAAATTTGAAAAACTTTTAAAAAAATTTAATTGCGACGTGATGATTATCCCGTCACAAATATGTATAAAATAATAAAAAAAATTAAATTATTAATAAAAAATTTTAATTAATATTATAATAGTAATAATACAATTATAATTCATTCAAATATTATAACAAAAATTCATTCAAATATTTAAAAAATTATAATTAAATTTAAATATTATAAAATTTAAATATATATAAACAAAATTAATATTATAAAATATGAATAATATTATTAATCATATTAATATTGTAATATAAATAATATAATATTATATAAAAATAATAATATACCGAATTAATATTATTATAAATAATTAAAAAATTGTAATTTTAATTAAAATTTTTGAAACTTTTTATGTATTGAAAATACTGAATATAATATTATTAAAATAATTAGAAAATAAAAATATGAAAATTATCAACATTTTCAAAAAGAAATATAAAAAAATAATAAAATACTAAGAGTAATATTATTATTAATAAAATAAAAAAACATTAAAATTAATACCAATAATAAATAATAAAGTATTAAAAATAAATAGAAATTAAATAATCCAATATTGACACTAGTATAAGAGAGACAGAAACTCTGAATAGAAAAAATGTCATATTTTAAATTTACAAACTTTATAACATCTAAAAAATAACTAATCTGAAGGAGGGGGGATCTGCTGGTGGAGGAAACTCCATCCCTAAGGCATGAGTGAGTCGGCGCATGTACTCCATCTGCTCCTGCTGCTGCTGCTTCCACCGACTCATCTGCTCCTCGTACACCTACTGCTATCGTCGGTGCTCCTCCTCATGCTGTTGCTGCTGCGGAAGCATCTCCTCCTGCTCCTTTTGGAGACTCTCTATCAACTCAGTCTGAGATCGCAAATGATCCTCATACTGTGTAGCGAAAGAAGATGCACGAGCTCCTCTCGAGCTGGATGCCGACATCGCAGCACTACCATAATAATCTCCGGGAGTCAGTCGAGAGCCGATACCAACTACCCGACCCTTCTCGAAGGCATATTGGGTCGCCTTCATCCATGCTGCCTCATCAAACTGATTGCCACTGGTCTAATCTGATGCCTCGACCTGACCCTCAGGCTAGGTCTGTGACACTGTGGTCTCATATGACTCCTGTAGTTGCAATTTAAAATTAAAATTGTGAATATAATATATGCAGTTAATTTTTGAACTTGAAAACAAATAATACTGACCAAGATGTGATGCTGGCGATCACCTCTGAGCTCCCCAGTAGCTGGATCACTATACATCCTCCGATATACGTCGTACTCCAAAATATCGGGGTGCTCGACAGCCTATAAGAATATAAAATAAATTGTTAATATTTAAAGTTATATAAAATATTTATAAAAAATGTTCGTATCAAATGCTGTCTATGAATAATGAAAGTACGACTCCCAGATCGATGAGTCACCTCCTGTGTCCCCCGATTCTGCCTCCCCATCGATGATCTCCTCTGAAAGCCACCACTCAACCAGTGTGCACATAATCCATCCCATATGTGGGATGAAATGTACTCTGGTCAGTGTGCTCTACATGACTCGTCAAAATCTGACACTCCTGTTTTCTTCGTGGTAGATTTTCTTAAATTGTGCAAAAACTGCCGAAACCGATCACGCATGGCCACCTCCCATGCCTCGTGGATGGCATCACGCATGGTATCCTCGATCAGATACCATAAACCCTACAAATAATTCAAAATATCAAGTTATAAATGAAATAAATTACAAAATAAAAATTATTTATTTACGTACGTACCAACCAATGACCGAACATGGCCTGCTTCACATCAACAAGAATATTCTCCCATGTCATCCATGGCTGAGAAAAATAGTTGCGCAAAATAGCGCTGCCCTGTCTGACTGCTATATGCAGAAAACTGTAAAAAACAATAATCAAACATATATTATGTAAATAGATTAATGAAATCTTAGTTGAATGCACAGGTTATCACACCTCCGGGTGCATGGATCGAACCCAAGACGTGGACGTCACTTGGGGATGGGGTCCAGAATCATCAGTCGTGCAAGACTGTTCCCCCTCCACGTACTCCCTGAAGCCCCTTCAGGCTGAGGGTCAGGTGCCAGCAACTCGTCCGCATCGAAAGATAGGTCAGCTTCCGCCAACTCACAAAATGTGCCCTCATCCATCTGAAACAGAAAAGGAATGTTGTTAGCAAATAATTGATAATTATTATTATATATACATATATATTAGTTATGATTATATATAACTACTATTGAATTGTATCAATGTTCAGCTTCATCATCATCTTCATATCTGTCAATGTCATATTCATATTCCTCCTCAATATCATTGATATCCATTTGAGTTCCAGTTGCTTCATCTCTTACCATTTAAAATTCATTTGTGACGTCATTACCATCATCATCATCATCATCATCATCACTGACTCTTAATTGAGGAGTGTCATCATCAATACTCATGTCTCTTTGTAACAAAGATTGATTTTGAGTGCTCTCTTGAAAAAATTCAATTCCTTGCACTTCAGTGAAAGCACATTCACTTTGACTAAACTGATTGTCTCAAATTTTCATTTTTATTATGCTCCACCAATCAGTCATGTCTCTTGACGTAGCACAGTACTTTGCATAATAAACTTGATGTGCCAGTTTAGCTAGTAAGAATGGTTCATTTACTGCAAGAACACTTTTACTTTTAATATATTTGATTCCATGAGTCAGATGAACACGCATGCCTCTCTCAGTATCCAACCACCGACATTTGAACATAGTTATATAATGGTGTCCTTGATAACAGAGTTCAATGATTTTATCAAGTATGCCATAAAAGTCAACTTCATTTTCTCTATGATGAGATCCTCTCAAGAAAACTCCACTGTTCATTGTTTTTTTTTGATTCCCCATATGCATGTGTATGAAATCGAAAACCATTCACCACATATTCATTATAAGATTTCACCATTTTGGATGTTGGGTTACTCAATATACAAAGTCATTTGTTAATTCTATCAGCATGTCGAGACACCTGAAAATTTGTGAAATAATTATCAATATAGAAAACTATAAATTGAAGGAGATGTTAAAGTATGAAAAATTTATGTTACTAGTATTTGAAACCACTGAGAAATTTTTTTTGTCTGCGTTCTCTGAGAGCAGCTTCTGTAATTTGTGGAAGTTATTTCTTGATATGATTATCATACAATCTATAAAAAACAAAGTTATTTATTGTAACATAAATATTATAATAAGTAATAGAAGCACTTACAGTACAAATGATGTCATCTCTTCACAGTTGAGTAGAACATACGTATGAGCTCTGTGATGTTCATCATCTGAAATCCATCGTTCATGAACTCCACCAAAACCAAGCTCTGACTGGTTAAAAACAGATAATTGATTGTCGATTTCATCAATATTCCCCTCATTCCATCCCATGCGGTTGTGTTTTGAATGATACTCAGATTCAAAATAGTGGGAGCAGAAAAAAGATATCTCCTCCTGCAAATAAGCTTCAACAATAGATCCTTCAACAGATGCTTTGTTACGTACTTTTTTTTTCAATTTCTTCATGCATCTTTCGAAAGGTTACATCCATCGAAACTGTATCAGACCACCACATTTTTCTTCATATGGAAAATGTAATATCAAATGTTCCATTGAGTCGAAGAAAGACGGCGGGAATATTTTTTCCAGTTTACATATAATTACAACAACATCTTCTTCATGTTTTCATAGAGCATCGTAATCTATTGTCGGCGCACAAATGTCCCGAAAAAAATACGATACATCTGTTATGGAATCCCATACCACAGAATTCAACAGACCTCTTAACCCAATGGGTATAAGTCTTTCCATTATAACACGACAATCATGAATTTTTAATCCGGTAATATGACCATTATTTACACATCTACCCAAATTGGAATCACATCCATCTGGAAGTCTCAAATCTTTAATCCATTGACAAAATAATAAGTGGATTTCTTTGGAAAATGTATAAGCTGATTTTGGTTTCATTAACCTTTCTGTTCTGACATTCTCAAACAGTTCGAGTTCTGGACGCCTGCAAATTTGAGCAAGATCTAATCAGGCATTTACATTATCTTTTATCTTTCCTGGTGTATCCAAAACTGTATGAAACAAATTATCAAAATAGTTCTTCTCAATATGCATGACATCCAACATGTGGTGGACCAACAAATCAGACCAATATGGAAAATCCCAAAATATGCTACGTTTTAGCCAATTGTGTTCTTTCCCAAAACCAGAAATTTTATGTTGGTTTATTGTGTGTCAAAATGTGATGGGAGGTAATGAATATACAACTGATTTTAACTCCATACCTGATAGCATTTTTGGAGGTCCATCCCTTTCAACTATTCCTTTTCTAAAATGAGATCTGTTTCTGTGAAAAGGATGATCAGTTAGATGAAATGTGCGATGACAGTCAAAATAGCAAGGCTTTTTTTCCATGGAAGAGCATAAATGCCTTGTTATCTCCCATACAGTAAGGACATGATTTTGGCCCATGTGTACTCCCGCCAGATAACATGCCATAAGCTGGGAAGTCACTGATTGTCCACATCAATGCTGCTCTTAGTATGAAATTCTGTTTCGCAGCAACATCATAAGTACTGACACCAGTACTCCACAGTATATTTAATTCATCAATCAATGGTTTCAAATAAACATCAATATTCTTCTTTGGATGTCTTGGGATTAGTAAGGTCAAAAAGATATAGGGTTCCTTCATCAACATCCATGGAGGTAAATTGCACGGAGTTAAAAAGACAGGCCAACATGAATACTGACTACCATAAGATCTGAATGGACAGAAACCATCAGTGGAAAGACCCAGTCGCACATTTCGGGCTTCTAAAGCAAAGGATAGATGCACTCTATCAAAATGTTTCCATGAATCACCATCGGCCAGATGATTCAAGCTTTTACCGGTTGAAATATTCATTTTGTGCCATGACATCATTGTCGCTGTATTCTTAGACATGAATAAACGCTGAAGTCTGGATGTAAGACGAAAATATCTCAACTGTTTTACAGTAATCAAGCCAGACTTTCCATGTTGAGCTTTTTTATTCCTCTATTTCCCACACGTGGTACACCTATCCAATGACTCATTTTCCCCAGAATATAAAATGAAATCATTTGAATATGCATGAATCTTCTGAAAACTGCGTCCTAAATTCCGAACCAGCCTCTTACTCTCATAGTAATTTGCAGGCAAAACATTTTCTTCGGGTAACAGTGTTTTAACCAAAGAAAATATTTGATCAAAACACGTGTTTTACATTCCATTATCTGATTTGATAGCCATAAATTTTGCAACTACATCGAATTTTCTTATCTTGCAACCAGGATATAACGCATCCTCAGCAGACCTCAAAAACTCATAAAATTCAGAGTGTGCCAACTCAGGAGTTGAATCAATATCATCTTGAGTTTCTGTATGTTGAATAGATGGACCTGCAAAATCATATACTAAATTTTGAAACCGGGATGGATCCAAAATCAAGTTAGTATCACCTTCTGTGGAACTGCGTTCACCATGTTGATACCAAAAAACATAATCCAGTTGAAAACCAAAACAAAAGATATGTCCCCCAACTTTGTCAAATGTGTCAAATGTTCTCAGTGCACATTTTTTACAAGGAAATTTTATTGTGCCTTCTGAAACAAATTCTGGATTTGATGTCGCAAATGCTAAAAAAGTCTCCACACCCTCTATATATACTGGATTTAAACCAGAACCATTTGGATTTCTACGTTGATTTATCCATATGCAGTCATCTAATAATGACTGTTGATGACCTCATTGTTCCATATTTTTCTATAAAATATAAAAGCATTACTGGTTTTGAATAATTTGTTAGAAAAAACACTCAAGCAAGGATAATTATAGAGTTTACATCAGACACGACTAACGCAAAATTTTTATTGGGATAGACCTAAAAATTGACCCTTTAAGAATTGAACATGTTAAGAATAAAGCAAAACCTGTTACAAATATTGATAATTTTAATATTTTTAAATTTTTTTATTATTTTAATACTACTAATATTATTTTTTCATAAATATTAATTATATAATAATAACATTATTACATTATTAGTATTTTTTATTACTAATATTAAAATAATATAATTTTCTATATTATGTTACAATTATCCTTTCATCTGTGTGTTTAACATTCTGTCTCAACATATAATATTTGCATTCACTTTCACCTCTCTATTGGTGAGTAGGTTGATAATTTTGTAAAAGAATGTAAATATTACATATGGAGATAGATGTTTTCTTAAAACCAATACAGAGATGAAAATATAATTGAGAAAGATAATGATCATGCTAGTTTTTTCTAATTAGCTAATTATTACTAATAATTGGTAATTATTATTAAGTATTGGTAATTATTCCTAATTATTGGTAATTATTCTTAAATGTGGGTAATTATTCCTAATTGTTGGTAATTATTCCTAATTATTGGTAATTATTGGTAATTATTGGAAATTATTGGTAATTATTGGTAATTATTCCTAATTATTGGTAATTATTCCTAATTATTGGTAATTATTCCTAATTATTGGTAATTATTCCTAATTATTGGTAATAATTCCTAATTATTGGTAATTATTGGTAATTATTGGCAATTATTGGTAAATATTTGTAAATATTGGTAATTATTAGTAATTATTGGTAATTATTTGTAATTATTGGTAATTATTGGTAATTATTGGTAATAATTGGTAATTATAGGCAATTATTGGTAATTATTAGTAATTATTGGTAATTATTCCTAATTATTCGTAATTATTGGTAATTATTGTTAATTATTGGTAATTATTCCTAATTATTGGTAATTATTCCTAATTATTGGTAATTATTCCTAATTATTGGTAATTATTGGTAATTATTCCTAATTATTGGTAATTATTCCTAATTATTGGTAATTATTCCTAATTATTGGTAATTATTGGTAATTATTGGCAATTATTGGTAATTATTGTTAATTATTGGTAATTATTCGTAATTATTGGTAATTATTGGTAATTATTGGTAATTATTGGTAATTATTGGTAATTATTGGTAATTATTGGTAATTATTGGTAATTATTGGTAATTATTCCTAATTATTGGTAATTATTCCTAATTATTGGTAATTATTCCTAATTATTGGTAATTATTGGTAATTATTGGTAAATATTGGTAAATATTGGTAAATATTACTAATTATTGGTAATTATTGTTAATTATTCCTAAATATTGGTAATTATTGGTAATTATTTTTAATTATTGGTAATTATTGGTAATTATTCCTAATTATTGTTAATTATTCTTAATTATTGGCAATTATTCCTAATTATTGGTTATTATTGGTAATTATTGATAATTATTTGTAATTATTTGTAATTATTGGCAATTATTGGTAATTATTGGAAATTATTGGTAATTAATGGTAATTATTGGTAATTATTGGTAATTATTGGTAATTATTGGTAATTATTGGTAATTCTTCCTAATTATTGGTAATTATTCTTAATTATTGGTAATTATTCCTAATTATTGTTAATTATTACTAATTATTGGTAATTATCCCTAATTATTGGTAATTATTCCTAATTATTGTTAATTATTCCTAATTATTGGTAATTATTCCTAATTATTGGAAATTATTGGTAATTATTGGTAATTATTGGTAATTATTGGCAATTATTGGTAATTATTGGTAATTATTGGTAATTATTGGTAATTAATGGTAATTATAGGTAATTAATCCTAATTATTTGTAATTATTCCTAATTATTGGTAATTATTCCTAATTATTGGTAATTATTGGTAATTATTGGTAATTATGGGTAATTATTGGTAATTTTTATTAATTATTGGTAATTATTATTAATTATTGGTAATTATTATTAATTATTGGCAATTATTATTAATTATTGGTAATTATTCCTAATTATTGGTAATTATTCCAAATTATTGGTAATTATTGGTAATTATTGGTAATTATTCCAAATTATTGGTAATTATTCCTAATTATTGGTAATTATTGGTAATTATTGGTAATTATTGGTAATTATTGGTAATTATTGGTAATTATTGGTAATTATTGGTAGTTATTGGTAATTATTGGTAATTATTGGTAATTATTCCTAATTATTGGTAATTATTGGTAATTATTGGTACTTATTATTAATTATTGGTAATTATTATTAATTATTGGTAATTATTATTAATTATTGGTAATTATTCCTGATTATTGGTAATTATTCATGATTATTGGTAATTATTCCCGATTATTGGTAATTATTCCTAATTATTGGTAATTATTCCTAATTATTGGTAATTATTGGTAATTATTATTAATTATTATTAATTATTGGCAATTAGGCCTAATTATTGGTAATTATTCCTAATTATTGGTAAATATTGACAATTATTGGCAATTATTGGTAAATATTGGTAATTATTGGAAAATATTGACAATTATTGGCAATTATTGGCAATTATTGGTAAATATTGGTAATTATTGGTAATTATTGGAAAATATTGACAATTATTGGCAATTATTGGTAAATATTGGTAAATATTGATAATTATTACTAATTATCACTAATTACAACTAATTATCACTAATTATTGTTAATTATCACTAATTATTGGTAATTATTGGTAATTATTGTTAATTATTTTTAATTATTGTTAATTATTATTAATTATTACTAATTATTATTAATTAATGTTTCTTATTACTAATTATTGTTAATTTTTTCTAATTATTACTATTTTTTTGAATTATTCCAATTATTACAAATTAGATGCATTAACTACAAATTACATTCATTAACTACAAATTACATTCATTAACTACTAATTACATTTATTAATTACTAATTACATTCATTAACTACTAATTACATTCATTAATTACTAATTACTATCTTTAATTAAAATTAAAGTCATTAATTAATAATTACAGTCACTTAATTATTAAATATTGTTAATTACTAATTATTAAATCTAACAAATCAAATTTAATACCTTAATACAACATAATTATATCTAATAAGAAATAATAAAAACTAATGTAAAAATATAAAACAAAAACATTAAATAAATATTAAATTAAAATTCAGAAAAAAACCTTAAACTGTTTTTCAAGCTTTTGATTTGTTGTACTTGTAGGATGATCCCCGCAACCACCTTGAAATCGACTTGCAAAACAAACTTCACTCAACACATATAAACTAGTAAAAAGTAGTTTAGTTTCAGAAAACTTGTCAAGGCTGGCTGTATTTATAGGTTAGATTATTTGCGACGGGGTTTATTGTGATGGGAATACCGTCGCAATTGGTATTATTTGTGACGGGACCGTCGCAAATAACCCCAACCACATTTATTATGGGCGGCAATAAAAGGGATTATTTATGACGGGTCCCGTCGCAAATAACCCCTGCCGCCAGGTTATTAGCGACGAGATCCCTTTCCCGTCGTTAATAACCTGTTACCGCCGCCGGTTATTTGCGACGGGAAAGAGATACCATCGCAAATACCTTTCGCACGATTTGGCGCGCATTCACGCCAAATCTTTTGCGACTGGTGAGAATATCCCGTCGCAAATAACACTTTATTTGCGACGGGGATTATGCCCCATCGCAAATAGCCCGTCGCTAATACCACTTTTTCCCGTAGTGATAGATTGTGAATACAAAGAAAGTGTTATTTAGCAAATAACCCACATACACGTGAAGGATGAAAACATAAAAGTGATGTAAGTGAAGGAACATATCTGTCCATAAAATATGAAAAGAAGATCCTTTACACCATATTGAGAATATGAATAATGTTTTTGGGGGTGAACCTTGAGAACCAGTGAGAAGTGCTTAAAACATTATATGAGGAGTGACCCCATAGAAAAGAAAAGAGATTTTAGTGATTTGGTACATCAAATAATCATTAATTATATTTTCTATAGAGTATCCCTGTATTTGTGAACCATGTAAAAGAACATGGTCCTATTTACCTCAACCATGAAGACTAAAAGGGGTCATGAAACGTAACTAATATCTAGAAATAAGGATGGGTTAAGTGAATAGGAATTTGGATCATGTTTATCATAAAAATGAAATATGTGACCCTTAATGTTAATAAGTCATGATTCAAGAAGGATAGTGATAACTAAATTATTGAAATTCTATAATATCTACATACTCTGATTCACCCCCTCTCAAGTTATATCCATCCCCATCCCCTAGTAAGACCTAAAAATTGGTATTAGTATGAAGGATTATTATCATTGGATTTGTTTTCAAACTGAATTATTTTTATGTTTTGCGAATTGAAATACCATCTATAGGGAATCCTCCTATGTCTACAGAAAAAAATTTCAAAATATAAAAAAATGAGATCATTTCATTCAGAGAGGATTCACATTGAGTTCTATGGGGATTTATAGAGTACAACGTTATTCTTGTGAACTAATAGAGACTCAAATTTTTGATAGAACTACGAATCATTTAAATTGATGGCTTAGTGATAACAAAATTAAAGGATACACTCAGGGAAGATAATTACAAGGAAATGGGTCACTATAAATTTCCCAAGGATATGTGGATGTTTTTAGAATATTCAACTAAAAAATAAAGTAATCCATATGATATTTTTTCTCAAAAAGAAAGAAGAAGAAAAACAAGATGAAGTCATCCTGAAAGATGAATTATCCAGCCATATAAAATTTTAAATCTTAAATTACATTTGATTCAAAAAATGGATTTTAGAAAATATATGATATTTTAGAATCCATTATAAATCTAAAAGGATTATGTTATTCAAGGGGTGATGAGTCAACTACATCGGGTTTGAATTCCTAGAAGTGTTCATATTGTTCCAAAGAGGAGAATACAATTCCATAATAGAAGGTGGAATAATGGGAAGTTTTGATTTTAGTGTATTTTTATATGATTGAAAATATATCTCTATATAATTAAATATTAATAAGGGTGTAATTTTCCTTGAATATTAGAAAAATATAATGAGAATGTAGTTAAAGGAACAAATAGATATGCTTTAAGAGCCTTATCAAGAGATAATATTACAAATAGAAATGCAGAATGGATTGAAGGAAACAATAATTCCTCTTAAAACAAAAAATGTGGGGAGAAGACAATCTAGAATAGTGTCTGATTCAATATTGAAATGAATAAATAAAATAATCATATTCAAAGATCAAATAAGTTAAGGAGATGATAAATACTTAATACGGGAAGATGAAGATTCATCTCAAATACAACTTCAAAACAAAGAGGGATAAAGATCTAGAATATATAATATTTTTTTCATCTATTATAAAAATGTAAGTGATGTTCCACAAATGAATATGGTATGAAATTGAACTAATGTGGAAGACTTCTGAATATCATGAGAACATGATTAGAAGATCAAAATCTCAAACATAAAAGATGAACTCTAACGATACAAACTCATTATTCAAGAAATTAAAAATGAGGCATGATTTTCATGGTGTATGTTTTATTTTATATAACTATACTCATACAGTGAGGAATTATAGTTATAGGAATGAATGAAAATCTTAATATTCCATGAGGAGATACACTACTCCTAAGAAAATATATAAAGAACACTGTTTTTCAAAAAAAGGTTTGTTAAGTTGAAAAACAGGTTCAATGTTTTAGAGAACATAGATTAAAAAAAATGGTATATAAAGCACAAATATATGCCCAATCACAACATCCTTATTTGAAGGAATGAAAGAAACATAGAAGGATAATCCAAGATTTATACTTGTTTATATAATGGTGGGTGTGAATGAAAAGGACAATTTACCTATAAATAAGAATTAATCCAAGTTGGAACTCATGCAAATCAAGGAATAAGTATTCCTAATTGGCCAGTTATAAACCACTAAATGGATTAATATTCCTCCAATGTATAAGAAATTTGGAGGGAAGATCCAATATAAGTGAAACAGAAGATGAATTATTTTTAAGTGATATTGATTCCACAATTGTGGAAAAATAAAATCCAATGATGGAAATAAATGATAATATTGAAGTATAAAAATATTTTATTTTATCCACACAATGAAAGGGAAATTGAAAAGTGCTTATAAATAATAGAAAAAGTGGATCAAAATGATCAGTAGGTTAAATATATGATAGTGTTTTTTGTAATATAAAAATGGAAAAATAAAGTGGGATGATGAATGTTTGGTAAAATATTTCCATCAAAATTCATTTACTTGAAGAGATTTTGGGAACCCTATCCAATATAAATTATTTTTACTAATGTTTTGCATATATATAATCATAAGGAGTAGATATGATCCATGGGGTGAGTTTTCTAGAAAATAAAATGTTTTTGGAGTCGAAATAAATATGTTTTTATGTTCAAAAAATAAATATTTATGAGGTATTCAAATTCCAATGAATTTATTATTTGAAAGTGCATGAAAGTATAGATTTTACATATGTCGGGGAGAAAGATTCCTGATTTATGTATGAAAATATGTCAAATCTATATCCAATGTTAGCATTGGTATCATATTAAATCGATATATATGTTAAATGGTATAAAGAAAAGACTAAGTGTTTTTATATCAATAGAAGGGAAAAAAAATATGGGATGAAATTGAAGGGAAGTTATTTACATTCATTTATTTATTTATTTAACATTAAGTATATGTTGTCTTGATATAAGTGAAGGAAAAATCTACTGAAGAAAAGTATTTACTAAAAAAGATGTTTCTCGACTAATGATTCTGGTGGAGTTATTATCAATATGTTGTATCCCCAACATGTGAAACAAGATTTTGATTTAATGAGTCATGTATCTTGAGGAGATTCTTATGAGATTTAATGGTGGCTAAGACTTATATGAAGATGTTCGGATCTTGTGATGTGATGAAATGGTCATGGACTACAAGATATGTTAAAATTTTATTTATGATAAGTATCAAGTGCCAAGAAAAGTGGTATGATCCACAAAAAAATTTACAAACTGTTTTTAAAATAACTATTTAGTGTGAAATTATCATAGAGACCATAGATTATGTTCTTATACTAGAAGGCTAATGCTTCTACTATGTTTCATTGATATTAATTAGTGACATTGAAAACATTGTGGAAATCCAAAAAAAATCTTTTTTACATGATGCTTAGGATCAATAGTATTAGATGATTTCTTTGATGACCAAAATGATATGTTGTAAAATCAATGAAAATATATCATTATTTATTTTAAAAAATAAGGGATATATGCATTAATGTTTTAGAAAAGTAGAATATGGAATGAGAAATTACAACTAGAAATATTATTAGCAAGTGGTATAAATAAAACAAGGTTCTTCCAATGGTGTTGGATCAATATGATTAATTAGGTTGATAGGTGGATATAGAAGGATTTTATAAAGATATCATAATATTAAAAATTTATAGAAGTAACCCCTAAAGAATCCTTAATATTCTAAACACAAATGTGGAAAAAAATTTATGGTTTTTTTCTTCTCACACATCATGGGGGAGAAAATGCTATTGGAGAGATTGAAGGATATTTCCCCATTCCAAGTAGGAGTTCGAGCTAAAATATAAGATCCTTAAATTTAAAGGAATAAAAATATCTTCTTTTTATTATAGCATGAATAGTCGGTTTAAAATAACAGTAATGTCGATATATTAGTTAACACACCACTCTGATATTTATGTGAATTGCAATATATTATAAAAATATTCGTACTTCAATGTGACCATTATAACATAGCCTTTGAATTGGTGGGTATGAGTATGAGTAAAAAAATTATGAAATATATATTTAAAATTCTTACTAAGTACACATTTATAGATAAATTCTTCAGAAATAAGCACATAATTTAAAGTAAATTCATTATATTATTCAAAAAAACATTTTAATAAAAATTTATTTTTATGGAATTTCTTGTATGGAACTCATAATTAATTTGTGATAATTTTTAGAAATTATATTTTATAAAATTAATAATTTTTTTAAATTATCATATCAAAATTAACTTTGGGTGATTTGTTGAGATTTGTTTTGAAATTATTGATTTTTTATAGAATAGTAAAATACCACTTTTCTAAATACTATAACTTATTTTCATTAAGTCAAGTAATTTTAAAGATTAATTACCTTATGGATTTTTTTTTTAAATAAAATATTTTCTGTTTCACTTATAATAATATAATTAATTCTTTTTGAATCATAAATAGTCTTTATTTTGATATATGTTATTTTTTATACCTAAAAACACATGTTTTTTTAAACGGTTGGGGCCGAAGCCTCATTTAATATTAAAGAAAAGCAAAGACCTATTTTAACTGGGTAGAGGGAGACCCATTACATAGGCCAAAGGCTCAGTGGGCATGTCAACCATTACATGGCCCACATGCACAAATATTTGTCCCAAGGCCTATTCTGTGAATAGAACCTGCCTGCTACAGGAGTAGTACAGTACCCGCCACTACTACAGTCTCTTACAGCCGCTACAGTTCCTGCTGCCACTATTGTGCCTGTCATTACTATAGTGTCACCTCTACTATAGTACGCTACATTACTGCTATAGTACCTACGGCCAATGGGTTTTGAATGTTGGAACCATGGTGTTCTATGCATGTTTTGGAGTGTGGTTTGTGTTTGTTGTCAATCATCAATGGAAGTTTGGATCATGTACCGGCAAAGAGATCATACCGTTCAAGCAGACAACAGTTTTGAAGGTGGCGCTGTTTCCCAGTGTTTTCCAAATTTTGGGGGTCCAAAATCTGGATGTTGCTGAGCATCGCGAAAAGTGGATTTCCAGGAAGATGATCATTTAATATGGTAGGGGCATGAGTTTCGCGAAGATGGGATGCATGGACTGGATTTCACGAAGACCAAAAGAATGGAGGCGGCGAGGCTTCGCGATTACGTCAAGCTTCGCGAACGGCAGAGGCTGGCGAGCTTCGTGACGGAGAAGGGGTTTGCAAGGGAGCTTCGCGGCGAAGGCGCGAAGGTATGTTGACAGTGTTTCTTCGCGACTACGTCATGCTTCGCGAACGACAAAGTGCCATGGTGCTTCGCGATTTTGACAGAATTCCGGCGGAACTTCAGAGCTTCGCGATAGGTGCTGACGTGGCATTGACTTCGCGCGGAAAGTTCGAGGGTCGGTGGAATCGCCTATAAATAGAGGCCGACCCCTTCAAGAGAAGCAGAGAGAATCTCAGGGAAAGTCCTTTGCTCTCGGTTCGCAAAGGTCACTCGCGAAGGTAGTTTTGCTTCACGAGAGTTGAGCTTCGCGGCGGCTATCCGAGCTCCGCGAAAAGGTTGCGCCCTGCGTTGGCTCATCGAGCTTCGCGAAGAGGCAGGAGCTTCGCGGCGACTTTCCCAGCTCCGCGAAAGGAGTTCTCCCCGCGTTGGCTCAGTGAGCTTCGCGAAGTGGCAGGAGCTTCGCGATAGCCAAGCATTGCGAAGGCTTGAGCATCGCGAGAGTGCTTCGCGATTGAGCTTCGCGAAAAGGCAGGGGCTCTGCTCAGAATTTCTTGAGCTTTCCAAAATAGGGAGCCGTGCAAAGTAGGGTACTTTGTGAAGACCCTTTCAGAGGTTGTTCACCCAGTGGACAGGGGCAAGAGGAGTATTCATCAGTGGTTGGAATTTGGATCTAACAGAGCATTAACTAAGGATTATGATGCAAGCAAAGTCTCATGCTGAATAGGAGACAATGAACTTCATGACTATCAATTGATGAGACCTTCAGGTCTATAAACTGAGTGAGACTTCACCCAACGACAGTGAGCCAGTGGGAGTCAACGGGTGTGACCCGAGGGAAGCAGTGAGCCATCCCTAAACCTTTGTAAAGGCAGTAAGCCTGGGATAGAGTGACTGCGCCCGAACTTTTGTAATCTCCAGCTAGTGAAGCATAGTGGATTTTGGTACGACCGACAACCTGTCGGCGTATAATCCTTGGACGTAGCCCTTAGTGGTGAACCAAGTAAAAAGGGCGGTGTCTTCTCTGTGAATGTGTATGTTTTCTTTCTAATCATATTCATCATACAAGTTCAACAAGTTCCTACCATTGTGGGAACAAGATCCATTACTTTAGAAGAAAAAGTGGTCACCCTGATTCACCCCTCCCCTCTCAGGGTGTCCTGGGGTCCTTCAAGTGGTATCAGAGGGAGGTTGCTGGTGTTGAATCTGACCTTCTTTTTCGTAATGGAAAACGCGGTCAATATCCGGGGAGTCCCTCCCTTCGATGGGAGCAATTTCCAGATCTGAAAGAACAGAATGAGATCTCATCTAAGATCTCTTGGAATGGAAGTTCTCTTTTCTACTATGCAAGGAATACAAGTCACTGATCCAACAGGCCTAGCTATGACTGAAACAGACAGGAAACTCCTTGATGCAGATGCTAAAGCACAGAATTCACTCACTGCAGCCCTTTCTGATCAGATCTACCTAAAGGTGATGAATTTCACATCAGAAAAATATACGTGGGATAAACTTGACAATATTTATGAAGGAGATAGAAAAGTGAAGGAGGCGAAACTACAAGTGCTGCACAATCGGTTTGATGATTTGAAGATGCATCCAGACGAGAATGCAGACTCATTCTTCAATCGAATTACTGAAGTAGTTGGAGCAATTCGGGGTCTAGGCGAAGAAATCAAAGACATTGATATTGTAAAGAAAATATTGAGAAGACTTCCACCTCTATATAATGCAAAGGTGTCAGCCCTTGAGGAAAGGGATCTTTCCAAACTTTCTCTTGATGATCTACTGAGCAGCTTGGTAGCATATGAAATGAGGGTCAAACCAGAAGATGCTACGACTCGGGTGAGCAAGGGAATGGCATTCAAGGCCATGGAAAAACTGAAAATCTCAAAGGATAGTAGTGGTGAAGATGACGAAGAAAAATAAATTCTTTCTCTCATTGCAAAGAAGTTCCAGAAGGGGAAAGGGAAATACAAAGGGAAGTTACCTCTCGCGTGTTTCCGTTGTGGAAAAGTTGGGCACATTGCCTCTCAGTGCTTAAAAATGATCAATGATGAAGATAGTGAGGATGAAAGCCTCAAGAAGCCTCAGAGAAGGTTCTTCCAAAAGGGAGACTTCAAATCTGGTAAGAAAATGCAAAGGAAGAGTTTTTTCTGTGAAGAGAAAGAAGATGATAATGAATTCTGTGACGAAGAAGAACCAGAATTCAAAACTGGGAACCATGCTTCTATGATGGCCACTATTGAAAATCCAGAAGATACTGAAGGAGAAAAGCAACTGAGAACTTGTATAGATCCTGAGATACAACTTAAGGATGCGGTTAGTAAGCTCAAGATTAAATTTAAGAGCTGCAATAAGTGGAAATATATTGTAGAAGAATCAACTGAATACGTTGATCAACTTGAAGCTGAAATTGAACTACTGGAAGAATTTGTGAAGGTACAGTCTAAAATAATCTAAAGTAATGCTGATGTAGTAGATCTGAAGCTGAGAATTGAAGAGCAGGCTAAGGTCATCAATGACCTCACCTCCATACTGGATGAAAAATCCAAGACTACTGATGGTCTTGAGGAGGAAGTAGTTACTCTAAGAAGCAAACTGGAGACTGAATCAGTTTCAAAATAATCGAAGAAGAAAATACAGTTTGGAAGATTCTCAGATACAGAATTACTAGCAAGGGCCAAGTGTGGTTCAGATGGGGTTGAAAAAATCTTGAGTAATCAAAGACCCGCTTGCATGGGAATGAGTGGAATTGGCTGTGAGGCTGAGACATCAACTACTGAAAGTGAAAAGACCCAAAAGAAAGATAAGATGAAAGTTGAACATTCTGAAACGTTGCCTAGAATTTCGAAAAAGGAACCCTCAATCCAAACTAAAAGGGGACCTACAAATTATCCTCAAACATTCAGAAATGACAGACAGTCTTACTATTCTCCCAAGGAAGAAGGTATGAGGAGAAATTCAAGTGAGAAGACATTTCTTCTCATGAAGTGTCAGTTCTGTGGCTATCTGGGCCATACCATGTCATATTTTGAAGAGGCAAGAAGCTATCTGAATGGAGAAGATATAGAAGCTCAACAAAGGAGAACAATTTCATATCCTAATTCTTATAGAAGAAATAATTTCTATGGATATTGTTTTTGTTGTTCTAACTTTGGTCATAAGGCCGCTAATTGCAGGCAGAGAAGGGACATGGACACCTCATACCGAAGTTCAAGACAAGTCAAGTCTTGTCAGCAAGACGATGTTGCTCTTTCAAACAGGTTCTCACCTCTCAAAGAAGACTTTGACTATGATGAACCTGGATACGCAGAAGAGATAGTTGAAAGGCCATCAGTTCTATATACTCAATCTAATGTCTCATGGAAGGAAAGGAAGAATATTGAAAAATCCAACCTTGTAGAGGTGGCCCTCAAAGCTACAAAAAAAACAGTACCTGGATTCTGGATAGCAGTTGTTCATCTCATATGACAGGTAATGCCGGCCTACTAACGAACATCATAAAGAATGTTGATGGTACTGTAAGATTTGGTAACGATGGATCTCTGAAAATCAAAGGGAGTGGAAGTACCAAATTATCTAATGGAGAACTAAAGAAGACTGAAGTCCTTTACGTAGATGGCCTACGTCATAATCTCCTCAGCGTGAGTCAACTCTGTGACTCAGGACTTATAGTTACTTTTAATCATAAAGGCTGCACTATCAAGGGAAAGACTAGAAATTCACTTATGAAGGGATGCAGAACAGAAGGCAACTTGTATCAGGTTGATATTGAAGAAAATGTGTGTTACATGACTGTTGAAGAAGAAAACAATTTGTGGCATCGAAGATTGGGACACATCAATCAACAAGACATGGAGAAAATATCAAAATTTAGAATTGTCATAGACATTCCCAACCTGAAGCGTGAACGTGAAAAATCTTGTGATGCTTGTATTCGTGGGAAGCTAGTCTGCAGTTCATATCGGCCAAAGAAGAAAAGAGCGTCTCACCTTCTTGATCTGATTCATACAGATGTTTTTGGGCCAATAAATGTTTCCGGAACTCATGGAGAAAGGTACTTTGTCCTTTTCATAGATGATTACAGTAGAATGACATGTGTGATGGTCATTCACAAGAAACGACAAGTCCTTGACTGCATGAAAACATATCGGCGAATCGCCGAGAACGATACTGGACGAACAATCAAAGTGTTATGATCTGACAATAGAGGAGAATACACATCCATTGAATTTGAGAATTATCTGGAGAATCATGGGATACAGCATGAGGTAGCTGCTGTGAGAACTCCACAACAAAATGGAGTTGTTGAACGTAGGAATCGACAGGTGAACAACATGGCACGAACAATGCTGATTGAGAGTCGTATTCCATGGCATTACTGGAAACAGGCTGTTCAAGAAGTAGTGTACATTCAGAATCAAACAGGACTCTATATGGGTGAGACGAAGACTCCATATGAATTGTGGCATGGACGGAAGCCTTCTCTAAAATACTTTCATGTCTTTGGAAGTAAATGCTTCATCAGGAACAAAGAAGGAAATCAAGGGAAGTACGGTGACAATGCAGATGAAAGAATTTTCCTCGGTTACTCAATGAACAACAAAGCCTACAAATGTTTCAACAAGCGTTTGGGAAGGATTGTGGAAAGCAGTGATGTTATGATAATTGAAGAGAAAACCACAAATTCTTCAAAGACGTCATATGCTGATGTGATAGAAAGTCAGGAAGAATGTGAACATGAAGAAAATACAAATGCAGAAATAGAGGAAGCTGTTCAAAACACTCAGCAGTCACATCATGATGTTGACTCAGAAGAAGAATCTGAAGCAGAAACTATGGCTGAAGAGAATACTACTGAACCTTGCAGGAGAAATCGAAGAGCTGAGATTCATCCATCCAACATAATTGGGGACAGGAGTGCACCCACTCAAACAAGAAGGATGAGGAATACCACGCAATCAGCATTTCTATCAGTTGTAGAGCCATCCTCATTCGAAGAAGCTGCAAAAGATAAATCTTGGGTGAAAGCCATGAATGATGAATTATATTAGATTGAAAAGAATCAGACATGGGATCTTGTCCAGAGACCCGAAGGTCACAATGTGATTGGTACCAAATGGATCTTCAAAAATAAGTTTGATGAGCATGGAAGTGTCATAAGGTACAAGGAACGACTTGTATGTAAAGGATATTCCCAGATTGAAGGCATTGATGTTGAATAAACCTTTGCTCCAGTGGCTAGACTGGAGTCAATCAGGATTTTCCTTGCCATGGCACTCCAAAGAGGATATAAAGTATATCAAATGGATTTCAAGACTGCATTCTTGAATGGTGTACTCGAAGAAGAAGTCTACATTGAACAACCAGTGGGCTTTGTTTTGGGTACTGATGAAACAAAGGTCTGCAAACTGAAGAAAGCTCTATATGGTTTGAAGCAGGAACCATGGGCATGGTACTCAAGGCTGGACTCATATCTCAAGAAGTTGGAATTCAAAAGAGGAGGAGTTGATCACAATCTCTATGTGAAGAATTTTACAAAAGATCAATTCATGGTTATTGTCTACGTTGATGATATCATATTTGGTGGCAGCAGACAGAAATCAGTGGATGAATTTTCCAACCACATGAAATCAGAATTTGAAATGTCTATGATTGGGGAGCTCACATATTTCTTGGGGCTGCAAGTGATTCAAAAGAAGGAATACACTTTCATTTCTCAAGAAAAATATGCAAGAGAGTTGCTGAAAAAGTTCAATATGCAAGACTCCAAACCAATATCAACTCCGATTGCAGTTGGAACTAAACTTGGAAAGAATGAAGATGGGAACTCTTTTGATCCCACCATGTACAGGAGGATCATTGGAAGCCTACTGTACCTGACAGCGAAAAGGCCAGATATTGTCTTTGCAACATGCCTTGCGGCTCGCTTTCAGAGTAATCCAAAGGAGGCACATATGGCAGCAGTAAAAAGAATCATGAGGTACATTCAAGGTACACATAACTTTGGGTTATTCTTTGCTGTAGGCAGGGACAGTGAATTATCAGCATTTTCTGATGCTGACTGGGCTGGTGATGTAGTAGACAGAAAGTCCACTAGTGGTGGAGCTTTCTATATTGGGCAGAAATGTGTTGGCTGGTTGAGCAAGAAACAAGAAAGTACTTCTCTTAGTACTGCTGAAGCTGAGTATATCTCTGCCACAATGGCATGCACTCAACTACTATGGATGAAGCAACAATTAACTGATATTGGCGATGAGGTGATGCAACCAATGGTGATTTACTGTGACTATAAGAGCGCAATTGATCTTACGAAGAATCCTGTTCAGCATTCTTGTACAAAACACATTGAAATCAGGTATCACTTTATCAAAGAGAAAGTTGAGCATAGCGTGATTAGATTGGATCATGTTGGAACAGATGAGAAAGTGGCTGATATCCTGACAAAGCCACTGTCAGCGGCTGTGTTTGAGAAGCATCAGTTGAACCTCGGTGTTCGACCACCTCCCAGTGCATAAGGAGGTTCCAGAATTCCCCTCTCCCCGTTTGTTATAAATGTGTTCATCTGTTTATGGATATGATGTAGGTTTATGGGGGAGATCCTTTCTAGGGGGAGTATGGTTTGAGCTGAACGTGAAAAATTTATTGGTCTTTGGGTTTATTGTCAATGGGGGAGAAAGGAGAAGGAATAAATTCAGGCAACTTCTGTGATAAGAATAATGAGAAGGAAAATAGTGGAACCCAATTCAAGCCCCCTCTCTTGTTTTCTACACCGAGCATTGCTCACGTAGACTTAGAGTGTTGGCTGGGTTGATTCCTGCGTTTCTTGGTTTTCACATAGATGGAGATCTATTGAATTTTTCTTCTGATTGCCAACAAACCCAAAGGGGGATATTGTTGGAACCATGGTCTTCTATGCATGTTTTTGAGTGTGTTTTGTGTTTGTTGTCAATCATAAATGGTAGTTTGGATCATGTACCAGCAAAGAGATCATACCGTTCAAGCAGACAATAGTTTTGAAGGTGGCGCTGTTTCCCAGTGTTTGCCAAATTTTGTGGGTCCAAAATCTGGATGTTGCTGAGCATCACGAAAAGTGGATTTCCAGGAAGATGATCATTTAATATGGCAGGGGCATGAGTTTCGCGAAGATGGGATGCATGGACTGGATTTCGCAAAGACCAGAAGAATGGAGGCGGTGAGGCTTCGCGATTACGTCAAGCTTCGCGAACGGCAGAGGGTGGCGAGCTTCGCGAAGGAGAAGGGATTTGCGAGGGAGCTTTGCGGTGAAGACGCGAAGGTATGTTGACGGTGTTTCTTCGCGACTACGTCAAGCTTCGCGAACGACAAAGTGCCGTGGTGCTTCGCGATTTTGACAGAATTCCGGCGGAACTTCAGAGCTTCGCGATAGGTGCTGACGTGGCGTTGACTTCGCGCGGAAAGTTCGAGGGTCGGTGGAATCGCCTATAAATAGAGGCCGACCCCTTCAAGAGAAGCATAGAGAATCTCAGAGAAATTCCTATGCTCTCGGTTCGCAAAGGTCACTCGCGAAGGTAGTTTTGCTTCACGAGAGTTGAGCTTCGCGGCGACTATCCTAGCTCTCCGAAAAGGTTGCGCCCCGCGTTGGCTCATCGAGCTTCGCGAAGAGGCAGGAGCTTCGCGGCGACTTTCCCAGCTCCGCAAAAAGAGTTAACCCCACATTGGATCAGTGATCTTCGCGAAGTGGCAGAATCTTTGCGATAGCCAAGCATTGTGAAGGCTTGAGCATCGCGAGAGTGCTTTGCGATTGAGCTTCGCGAAAAGGCAGGGGCTCTGCTCAGAATTGCTTGAGATTTCCAAAATAGGTAGCCGTGCAAAGTAGGGTACTTTGTGAAGACCCATTCAGAGGTTGTTCACCCAGTCGAGAGGGGCAATAGGAGTATTCATCAGTGGTTGGAATTTGGATCTAACAGAGCATTAACTAAGGATTCTGATGCAAGCAAAGTCTCATGCTGAACAGGAGACAGTGAACTTCATGACTATCAATTGAAGAGACCTTCAGGTCTATAAACTGAGTGATACTTCACCCAATGACAGTGAGCCAGTGGGAGTCAACGAGTGTGACCCGAGAGAAGCAGTGAGCCATCCCTAAACCTTTGTAAAGGTAGTAAGCCCGGGACAGAGTGACTGTGCCCGAACTTTTGTAATCTCCAGCTAGTGAAGCATAGTGGATTTTGGTACGACCGACAACCTGTCGGCGTATGCTCCTTGGACGTAGCCCTTAGTGGTGAACCAAGTAAAAAGGGCGGTGTCTTCTCTGTGCATGTGTATGTTTGCTTTCTAATCATATTCATCATACAGGTTCAACAAGTTCCTACCATCGTGGGAACAAGATCCATTACTTTAGAAGAAAAAGTGGTCACCCTGATTCACCCCTCCCCTCTCAGGGTGTCCCGGGGTCCTTCATTGAAGCCCCCCATTTTTCATATAGGACTACAGGGTGATTACCACTAAGACAAACCCCAACTACAACCTAAAAACACATGTTTTTAAAAATCGGTTTACCTTATGTTTTACGAGTATATAAAAAAATTTATTTTAGAAAAATTTAGAGATTTAATGTTGAATAATTAATACTATATTTTGAATTAATGGGTTCAAATTTGGTAAATATTTCCCTTATGTTTTGGATATTATGAATAGTAACATTGGTATATATTTGTCCCCTCGGTAAGGGTAAAATGTGTAAAAAAAGTTTAAGATTTTGGGAATTGGCTTCAAAATTAATCTAATAATTTAATTTATCAAATTATGTGAGCTTATTTTATCCATAAACATCCAATTCAAGAATATATGGCTATACTATTCTATTTATCATTTATTAGTGAATTTATATTATTTTAAGAAAAAAATAAAGGTAAAATTTCAGTCTCTTAACTTTAATATCTATAAATCTTTTACATAAGAAAAAAAAGAAGATAAGTTTATTTATAAATGTTTATTTTAAATATGAATTTTTTGACATCATGGTAATTTATTTTTAATTTTTAATTATTCAATAATTACATAAAATGATTACGCAGTGCAGAAACATTATTTTTTCAATTAATAATAAAATAAAATAATTTAAATTAAAAATATTAAAAGTGATAAAATTTGGATGAATTAATTTTTATAAATTGTTTTAGATAAAAATAAAATATTATTTATGTTTGAAAGGTTTGTAGTCTAATTCTATAATTATCATGATTACATTAAAGTCAAATTAAATTAATAACTCAAAAAATGACAATAATTATATTTTTTAATAACCAATATATTCTTAAATGGTCTAAAATTCGTAAAACTAAAATACTTATAAAAGTGAATGGTAATTTTTATGAATTTCTACCATGGTCCATTTTTGGATCACATTATCTTTACGATTAAATTCATGACCCTTAAGTAGTTGAAAAAAGTTATATTGTGGTAATTGAAAAAAGGGATGGGGGAGTAATAAAATGAGACAAGGGTAAAAACATCACCTAAACTTGTAAATATTTTATTTAATGAGAATATTTAGAATTATATTTTTCTCATAAAAATAATATATAAATTTTTATCCACTTGATATGAAAATTAATTTATATTTATTTAACACTTTAAGTAATTCCCAGAGTGCCCCTCCCCTCACTTATAAATTGGAACCTATTATCCTATCTTCCACACACCTTTCGATCCTTATATATTGTAAAATAACTAACATAATATATTTTTAGATTATTTTATCAAATCTTATAGAATATTTTACTTCAAAAATACTATCTTTTCAAGTCTTAAGGTGTAAGCTAAGAGTGGTTTCTCAGCAATGAGGAACAACCCATAACCGAGTGTTTTCAATTTTATTTCTTATTCTAGATCCTATAAATACATGTTATTAATTATAAAATAAGTAAATCATTATATTGAATATTCTTTAACTGTTATTATGATGATTTAAAAACCATAATCCACCTTCTTTCCATCTTATAGAAATCAAATGCATCGCTCATGCCTAAGTATGACTTACCATCTCCATGTAGCAGTGTAATTCATTTTTCGTCACAAAATTACATGGTTGGTTATATTTTTGGATTTAAATAATATTTTATTTGTTAGATTAATATTATTGTATAGGTGTTAATTAGTATTTAACTTTATTTTTCTCTATCCGTTAAAAAATGGAATCAATGGTCATGCGTGCATACTACATTCTCGAAGAATAGTGCAATATATTTTTTACATCTATAAGTTTAATGGATGATTATAATTATCTATATAATGAATATATATGATATTTATATAAGAATATATTTTTTATATTATTGAAGCATGATCAATTTACAAGGACCAAAACCACTGAATCAAAATTCTCTTGAAAAATGAAATAGTTAACACCTAGAAAAAATGATTTTAATAAGGAATTATTAATAAACTGGTCTTTAAATTTTATAACTGGGTAATATATGATAATATAAGTATGTAAATGTGTCTATTATTGAATAATAATATATTTTAATTTATTATACATGAGGTTAGAGATCCTTTGAATCAATTTTAACTTGATGTAAGGGATTTATCATCTCATATTTATTTTTGTGCGACACAAACCACATTTAACACTTGTTTCCTTTATACAGTGTATATAATGAACATTAAATTATTTTATGATTAATTTCAAGAACATTAATGGTATTTAATAAACCATATATGTTTCTCCCTTTAATGAGGTTTTGATTTAGATATTACCAAATCATTAAGGGTTCTTCATCTTAACATTGTTTCATTGTGATAATTTTGATGCTATACATATATTAATATTAATGAGGTGTATATAATACCCCTTTTTCATGTTATTTCATGATTATAATCAAGTTAATTATATTTAAAGTTTCTTTTTATGTTATTATTTCCTGAGGATTATGATTCAAAATTTTTAGTGGTAAAGGATTTTTTAATCTCTCATTAATTACTGAGATTATTTTTGATTATATTTTTGATGATGAAATTTTATGAATTATTTCTAAAGAATTCCATTAATTTAATTCTAAATTGGTTATTTATAGATATTAAAGATTTTATATTAATTTTAATAATTTTAATAACCTAAGATACCAAATGAATGTTTTTAAAGAAAACTGACTTTAATTTTATCTTCAGTCCAAAATCATTTTTCTTCCATGTAAGTTTTCTCAAAAGGGTTTCAAGATTTTCTTTATGATTATATAATGATAGTTTAAATTTATTTTTATCAATGTTTTTAATTTTTTCAAAATTATTTAAAATTATTATTGTTATTATTTTCTAAATGAGTAACATTTTACTTTTGACTAAAAATTTGAAAGGAAACTTTGTTTTAAAAAATATGGACTAATCATAATTTCCCAATTTTATGAGTAGTCAATTCATTAAAGATTCATTTAAATTATCCATGTTTATTTTGAAATAAAATGTTTTCAATATTATTTTGGAAATATTTTTATTTTAAATAAGTGGATTCAAATAGAAAAGGTTATTTTTCTTTAAAAATATCCCTATGATCTTATAAAGACATTTCCATATATGAGGAATTCATTTGATGTTATTTTGGATTTATTGTGGATATAATTAATTGAAATAATATTTATTATTTATTTTGAAAATTTAAGATTATCATGATGAGATGCTTATGAAAACTATTTATTTTCCATGGGTTATGCTATGATTAAATATTTAAATGTTGATGAAAATTGTTTCCATTCCATGGGTTGTGATAAATTATAAAGGATTTATGATCTTGTGAAACACATATGAATAAATTATAATTATGTTACTGGTGGTCCTAGAATTATATATTCATCCAATTAATTGGGTATATATGGATATATAATGAGACAATAAGGTCTATAATGGGGAGTGGTCCCAGTTTAGAAATTAACTTTGTCCACTATAATAATCTTGGGTATGAACATTTACTAAGATACAATGGAATGGGGAGTAAACCCAACCCACTATTATAGTCTTATATGTGATCTTTAACTAGTAAGATTATTCTTTATGATTATGTGTATTCTACAAACTTATTCTTTATGCCAATGTTGTATTCTCATAGCTCATGGTACATGGTTTCATTATGATTCATGCCTTATAATCATCCAAGATTTAGACAACGATTACATGTTATGATATTTTATATATTGGGTATGGTATTCAAGTGTTAATATCATGTTATCACACCCTTATTCTCTTTTTATGATTAAATTATCATTTATATCTCCCTTGTTTACACTTACTTAGCATCTGAGATCATCATTTCTTATGTTTCCTTCCCTCATCTAATGAAGAATAGTTTATGTAGGATATATCTATGAAGGGTACTATGTGGGAGGATATTTATGAGAGGTGTTAAATATATTTTATGAAATAAGATGGTATTGTATCTAGTCTCTAATTATAATAATCCTTTAGGTTATTTAGGTGCCTATTTATAGAATATATTGAATATTTATATATTAAAATATAATATCATTGTATGAAATGTGTAGATCACTATATTTGATATCATAGGACTGGTTTATCCAACATTTGGAGATTATTATTAGATAACTTTGATGAAAACCTATGGGGTAAGTCTATGTATAGTATGAAATCCTCAATTCATATTCAGGAAGTGATTATATGGGTTTATAAACAGTATATCCATGTCTGAATAATAGAAGTGGATTTTTTTGGAACATATTCATATAGGTGTAATAAATTAAAAATAGTTTTTGGAGCATAGATCGACTATCATTATGGTGCATGGTGAGTGTACCATTACTATGTACCTAATTTTTCACTCCCATGACATATTATTGGGTTAATTAAAATTTTATTTAGTAATTATTTTTATGGATTCAAAAAGACAAAAACCGTTAATAACCTAGGATAATTCTAAGGTGTAATAAATTCAAAAAATGTCTCTTGATTTAGATATTATATTAAGGATTTATAAATATTTATCACTAAAATTAATGATTCTCACATTTTGATTTTTTTGGTTATAGTAAATAGATAGATCCAAGAGGAATAATGTTAAAACTGAATGTGATGGCAATGGAATGTTTTCCCCCATTAGATTCTAAATGAAATAGGAGGTAGAATGTGAAACCTTGTGATTATTCCATGTCATCCATCAAATTATATAATTTACAACCTCATCTTTGGTGAGATTCTTGACACACCAAATAAGAGAGAAATGGGGTTTTGTGATGACCATAGAGGAAAGAATATGGCTTCCAACATGTCTAGAATGTGGGATCAATCACTTGGTGGAATGTATCATAGAAACAAGAATATGTCTTGAGTATGGAAAATAAAATCATAAAGATATAAATTTATTAGGGAAAATGAAATGTTTGGTTAACATAACGGACATGAATAATGGTTTCCCTATGGTATCATTAATGGATGAATGTTTTAAATGAAAAAAGTATGTGATTAAGTAAATTGATATATTTGAAAAATATCTCAAGAAGAGGACCAGAATGGTTGTCTGAGAAAATGTTTTTCTATTGAGGATTAAGAGAATAAAACAATTGTATGAATAGAAGGATGTACTAAAGAATAAGACGATGAATCCTAATTAATGGTTTAAAAAGGTAGTGGAATTATTGAAATGTTTTGGTATTAGGATTTAAGAATTATGTTGTAGATTTATTATCATCAATAGGACTATGGTTATATTAACCATAAAACATATAAGTATTTTTTGGAACTAGTTTTTATTTAAGTATTACAAGAATATGTTGAATTGTACTAATGATCCAGAAAAGTGATTTTGTGGTAAAGATACATTTTTTGAAAACACATGATTAAGGGAAATAATACCCTTAATTAGTGATTAAGGTTGAGAAAATTATTTTAGTTGAGATAAAGAGACTAATTACATTTATAATATATTAGGATAATATTGGTCACATTAAAATTTGTTAGTGATTCGATTTGAATGTGATTTAGCTCATCATTGATGATGTTTTTTTCATTTTGGATTTATGGAATATATTAAATATTCTATATTTATATTTATGAAATAAGGATTATGGAATTTTTTATGCATATATGATTTTATTAATGTTTTTTTGTGAATCAAATTAGTAGAAATTTCAAAAATAATAAATCATCATGGTATTCACATGTGTAGAATGGGAATATATGTGTTAATTTATATTCTTTCATAATAAATGTTATGGTTGATCTAAAAACAATATGTGATAAAATATTTCATATTTTTAGGCACTGTATTCGATAAAACATATTTTTTAGGATTATTATGATTTACTGCTTATGTAATGGACTAATCTAAAATTTCAGTGTTAATATTTATTTTAGATATTATTGTATTATATTTATCCGTAGTGGATGACATGTGATAAAAATATACTTTTTTAGAAATTTATAGAATAAAGGAATGATTTATTATTATTTTATGGATTTTATGATCTATTAAAAGTCAATTTTAGAGCTTTATGATTGAAAAAATCATCCAGAATATCAATTTATTCTAGTAAAGGATGAATTAAAAATTATGTTAGGTTAGAATAATATAATGATATATAAGAGGGGGTGTATTGTGTATTTTTGTAAGTCAGGGAAGATTCTAAATTTTAACCTTCTTTATGATTTTATGTAGATATGCAATGTTCTCTTCTTTAGGTATGTTGAGAAGCAGCTAAACATAGAAGAATAACACATCAATTTTAATAGTGGTTTAAGCCACAATGATCCCCCAATCCACTCCACCAACACTTTCTCTGTGAGATTGATGATTTTCACTAAACATGTCCTCTTATCACAAGAACTTAAAAACTATGTACAAGTAGTTATAACCATTACAATATGAAATTTACAAATTCATATGGTTATTTTACATGTAATAGTGAATACAAATCTAAGTCTAAGAAGATGATACTCCATCACCACCATGACTGAGTCTGAGCATCCTAAACTCCAATAAATCAATGGATTTTGATTTGATTGAATAAAAAGAGTATACTTCATAGTTCCAAAAGAAACTAACAAAAAATTGATATTATCTTTCAAATATAAATTTCTTAAATAATGAATATAATTGATGATATCCCATTTGAAAATGTTCTTCAAAAAAATAGCAATAGTCAAATAGAAGTAAAAACAACAAAATTAGCAGTTTTATTTGGTACAATATTGAATCATGTATTTCTCCAAAGTGAGTATTATTTAGAGAAATAAAGGCATTCAATATTTTTCATTGTGTGGAAAATATATATTTATAAACTTATCACACACATATATGATAGAGAAAATGAAAATAATATTTCTATTTAGCAAGACAACTTAGATTCCCTTTGATCGTAGATGTTCCAAGAATATCGCTTGATAAATCATGAAAATTAGAATATAATTAATTCAAATGAGTCCTAAATTCTCTTATAAATATACATTATTCAGTATAATGAATATGAGACAATGAATCAATAAAAAACTATAACACGATATTTACTTCCATCAAGACCATTTCATAAAATGACGATAATATCATTATTTTAAAACTCCATATTTGACAAGTAAAATCTAGGGATCCATCATATAATTAAAGTTATCAAACGTATATGTGAAAACATATGGTTATTTTGAAAAATAGGGTTGATAAACTATATGTTTATTCCTTAAATATATGGTATATTCTAAATATAGTGTTTTTATCCATACTTTTCCAATAATGTTGGTTATATGACCCTTGTGTTTTCTTTAAAACATTGGGTTTCCAAACTCTAAATTACACATATAAACTTGGATTATGAATAATGTTTCTAGAATACTTTAAAAACAATTCTATAATACATATTAAAATATTTTAACTCATAAATAATATAAGCACATTAATAAATATACTCTACAATAATAAAAAAAGTAACTTCATTAGTAAAATAAATAGGGGTATTTGACATTATCATAATAAACAAGATTCATATAGTATATGATGTTACAATACATTCCTTAAAATAAAACCCTATTTTATTATTACAAAACTCATTAAATATTTATTAGAAAATGCAATATTGGTAAAAAAATGAAATAATTTCTTTAAAATGATATAACAAAATAATAGTTTTTAGGTAAAAGAAATTTATACAGTAAAAATTTAAAAATTTGAATTCTTATTATCATCAATTGGTAGAATCTATTTAATATAAAATTGAAAATTCTATGTTTACCCAATTTTATACAACTATTTTTGTGATACAGAAAAATGAAATTAATATAAAATGTTTGATAACCCATTCAATATAGAACAAAATAACAAATTAATGTTATAGTATTCGAGGATAGAAATGATAGTTTATATGGAAGTATGAATTAATAGAAATAATAAATAACTAATAGAAATAAATATAAAATAAAATAATTTCCTGAAAAATATTTATTATTAAAATAAATATTTGGATAAGAATTTTCAAAAGGTTTGACCGATGGAGGATGAAAGGTATTACTATAAAGAAGTGTCTGATTATTGAGAAGTTCAAATATCCGAGTAAACTTCTTTTATCTATTCCAGCAATCCACTGAATCTTTCATTAAAGTTATCTACCAATAATCACATTAAATTTATTGAATCATGTCCCAGATTCAAACTTTCAACTAAATTGAATTTCAAAAACTAATGTACTATTTATTCAATCAAAAATAAATTTGAGATCATGTCACCAAATTGATTAAGAAGATGCCGATTATGAGGTTCATATGAGGTTAACTTCTCAATAAGATATCTCTTATTATGAGAAAGAACTTTTAAAGGTGCACATTTATACTAAATATAATGATTCATATCATTAATGGTATACATGATAGTAGATCTCGGTTCAAATATTCTGATCAAATCCAAAGATGTTTGAGGGGAAGAAGTAGATGCCCAAGAATGATTAGCATTAATTCTTTCTGATTCAAACTAAATTGATAAATATGTCCTTAAATATATAAAATATATATTTAAAATATATTATTCTATTATATTTACAATATGAATTTTCATTTTTCTTTTAAATGCATCAAAATCTCTTTTTGAAACTGAATATTCTCTGAGGTTTTGCAGTTGAGTTTGTATAGATTTTAATTTCTCTATGGAAATGGTTGAGATTGATATATCTTCAAAATATTTTCCAGCATATTCAAAATAACAGGGAAATTTTGAATCCTCCTCCTTTATCCTATTGAATTGAAGTTATAATTTTTCTAATTTATTATCAAGAGAATCATAAGATTGTTATTCTTGATATCAAGATGGATGCCCTCTTTCAACCAAAAATAAGGATTTTAATATATCATTTTCACTAAAAGATGGAGATACAATGTTGATATACTCTATCCTCTCTAAATATATATAAATAGAATTATCTAGAGAATAAATAAAAAATTAGACTAGTGGATTATCGACTAACCTAACAATGTCAACTACTAAAGGCTGTTCTTTCTCACCTTCTAGATAAGGTTCCCCACCATGATATTGAGAAAGATATCTTTTCATTTTATATTCATCAGGATCCCCTTAGTCTTGATTTTATTTTTTTACTTTTAGATATAACCTCTTACTCTTTTCTATAGTCTGGATTATTTTTAGGTTGATGTTTCTTAGGTTGATTAACTTTTATAGTTACAAGAGATACAGTTTCTAGAGTCTAAGACCCAAGAACCTGATTTATAAGTTCATCCCTTTATCTAGGTAAATCTACCTAGGACTCATTATTTATTTCTTCAAAATTTTCCCCATGATATTGAGGAATATCTCTTCCATTTTATTTATCAGGTACATCATATCTTATTTTCATATCTTAGGTTGATTTGCATATTATATTCTATATTATCCAACTTCTTATTCATGATGTTTATCTAACCTAGATGATATTAAATTTCCATTCCCTTTTTATTAGTAATAACATATTCATATTGGTAATTGGAATTAATAAGTAACGGTCTTCTAATTGTTTTTACTCCAAATGAAACATAAATTTCTCAAAGTTCAATCATTCATAATGTTTCTAAGATGACACCTAGTGTTCTCCTTTACATCTCAAAAACATTTATTGATTTATAAAAAATAAAAGAAACAACCCTTCAATACGAATAAAATGACATCCTTTCCTCATCCTGGAAATAATTATGCTTGTATTAGTGGATAAAACTAGGTAAATTCATATTGATATTAATCATCATAAAAAATAACATATATATCATGATAATGAATATTTTATAACATAGAAAGTCTTGAATGTATTTATGACTAAATTAATTTAACTAGTACCTTCTGGTCACCCACCCAATACTTTATATACATTTTTCAAATCATGGTTGAGCCTAAAGGAAAGACATAATATCATCAGATCTCTTATCTTAGTTTCCAATAGATATATGATCTAAATGAAAAACTCCTTCGTGAGGGAACTTAATTTTATTTTTCAATTTCTAAATAACAAATTGAAAAATCTTAATCATTTAACATTGAAATGATAACATATTCTGAGTTACCAAAGCTAAACCGAAAATTTATGAAAAACACTTCCACTTTGAGGTCAAACCCCAAAGGTGTATTTATTAATTAAAAAGATATTGCAACCCCTGATAGGATATATCTTGTTTCAATACTAGATTCATCTGATAAATATATTCCAAATATATAAGATTTTTATAATGAATATTTTTATCACATTATGAGGCTTCATTCCATATGGATTTACTTCTTTAGTTTTTTCATTATAAAAATTTCTTTGATTCTACAGGTTGAAGATTCAAATTATAAGTTTTATATGGAAAATGAGAGCTTTATAAGTCAAATGGGTTTGAATACAAATGATAAGATTTAAAGAGAGAGGTAGATCATATTTTCTAATAGTTTTGGTGAAACCCGTTCTCGTTCTTGGATCCAATTTCTCATTGTAATCATTATTAGTTTTTATTTTAAGAATAAATTATTATTTATAAAAAAAAATTATTTCTAATTTTTAAATGATTATTAAGTAAATGGAGAATAGTCAAACAAAACCTATAGAAATTATCAAAAAAATTAAATAACCAAATAAAAATATATTTAAAATTAAATATTCCTAACACCCATTAATAAAATAAAAACAATCTGTGGGAAGTGGTTTGTTGAATATATCAACAAGTTGGTATTTAGTATTTAAAAATTATAAAGAAATATCTTTTTTCAGGGCATGATCTCTTAAAAAATGATTTCTTATATCAATATGCCGTGTACATGAGTAACTTATAGTATTTTTTGAAATGATAATTAAACTTATATTATCACATAAAATAGGAATATTATTAAAATTATGTCCAATGTCTAGTAATGTATGTTTCAACCACAACACTTTTTCCTAGAAACTTCTATCAGATATATATTATGTCCCGACTGTTGATAGAGAAACTGCATGTTGTTTTATACTTGACTACGTGACTAAAGATTTTCCTAAAAAGTGACAGGTTCCCCATGAACAATTTAAATCTAATAAACATAATCACAAAACAGAATTTGATTATGAAATTAAATTAAAATGATAAAATTTTAGATAAATTAGATATTAGAGAATAGTTCTTCTAAACATCTAATAATTTTTTTAATAGTAGTAAAATGAAATTATTTTGGGTTTTATTGAAATATATCATATAGAAAAACATAAAAAATTATGTCCAATCTACTAAATGAATGTTATAGTAAACTACCAATCATACCTCTATATTACCTATTATCAAATGGTTTTCAATTTTCTTCCAAATAATGTTTTCATTAGTACACATAGGAGTTGTATGAGTCTTACTATTTTCAGGTCCAAACATTTTATATAAATCAATAATATGTTTACTCTTGTTTAAAACATTATCATAATATTTTTTAATGGATTTGAAAAAAATAATGAAATTTAATTCTCCCATCAAAATCATTTAAAATCAGACTTGAAAAATATTTAAAAAATCATTAAAATGTTTTTTATTTTTTTAACAAAAGATAGCATCATTTACATAAATTTTTTCAAATAAAATACTTGAACACATTGTTTTTGTAAGAGAGTAGAATCTTACACTCGTATAGAAATCCATTTTCCAATAAAATGATCTTAATATTTCATACCAATACATTAGTTCTTATTTATGGCCATAATAAGATATATAAAGTTAAAAAAATGAATTTGGTATATGAGGATTTTCAAAACTCAGAGCTTTATCAATATAAAATTCTTCCATTAAATATCCCTTTAAAAAGGATAGTTTTAAATCAATGTGACATAATTTGAAATTCATTTGAGATACGTATTTTAAAATGATTATAATAGTTTCTAATATAGAAATAAGTGCAAGTGTTTTAGAATAATATATTCCTTCCACCTTATTGTTTCATTTTTCTATTAATTTTTCTTTATTTCTAGTGATTATTCTTTGATCATCTTGTTTATTTCTGAAAACCCATTTTGTTCCTATTACTGGATGATTGGTTGGTCTATCAACTAATTTCCAAAATTATTTCTATTGAATTTGTTACGTTATTCTTATGTATCTATACCCCTACTTTCATCTATTGAAGTTTCTTATATAGTCATAGGTTCTAATTGTGATAAGAAGGTAGAATATTCAGCTAAGTTTCCTACATTCCTTCTAGTTCGTGATATTGTATCTAGATTACCAATTATAGTTTCAAGAGGGTGATACATTAAGGTTCTAAATTGTCTAGGTAAGAAAATTTATGGTTCATTAGTTTCGTCATCCTATTAATTGTAATGGGTTTCTTTTATTTTATTTTCAAACACAATATTTAGTGATTCAAGTCTTATGTTGTCAAAAGAGTCAACAATTTCATTTTTTTGGTTGCTCCATTTATCATAAGTATCGCATTCATCAAACTTCACATGAATAGATTCTTCAAAAATAATTTAAATTTTATTATATACTCTATACGCTTTATGAGTAGCATAATATCCTAGACATATTCTTTCATCATCCTTGGGATGAAATTTACCAAGGTTTTCCTTAGTATTCATGAAATACACCTTGTATCCAAACAGTTTAAAGCATATGTATTTAGGTTTTCTATTATTCCATAGTTCATATGGTGTCTTTTTAATAAGGGGTATTATTAAAACACTATTCATGATGTAGAAAGTTGTGTTTACAGTTTTTTCCCAAAATAGGTAGGAAGACTATATTCTTTTAACATAGTTATTGTCATTTCTTGAGTAACTATATTTATTCCTTATATAATTCTATTTTTAGGTATTCTTATTGTATAGTATTTTTCTTTAATACCTAAGTATGAACAAAAATAGTTAAACTCTTTATTCTCAAATTATGAGCCATGATCATTTCTTAAGGAGATTATATTAATATCCTTATCATTTTGAATATTTTTACAAAATCATTCAAAATTAGGGAATAATTAACTTTTAATCATTAGAAAATATACCCATATAAATCTTGTAAAGGCATAAAATAAAAAATAAACGTATAATTTTCCATCCACACTTGCTACTCTTGATGGTACAAACTAATCCACGTGGATATCTTCAAGTGCCTTTGTTGTAGTATTTTTTGATTGATTTGAAAGATGACTTGTTTTGCTTCCCAATTTGGTATGCATCATAGAATCTATATTTATCAATTTTAAGACTAAGAAAATAAGAAAATATGTGTTCCTTATATAATATATATAATGTAAATACATTCTAGTGTGAAAATATTCTATTCTACATCCAAAATTCATTCGTCTTAGTTGTTAAACAATTCGCTTTTTTACACAAGGGATTAAGATCCGAGGTATAAACATTTTCTGTTCTAGGTGCTATAAATTTAATCAGTTTATTTTAGAAAATTAGGAGGAATTATTAGATAAATTGATATAAAATCCCTCATAAAATAGTTGAGATATTCTTATTAGGTTATGATTTTTCCCTTGAACATATATTACTTTATTGATTGATATTGATTTTGGATCTCTAATTAATCTAACTCTAATTATCAATCTATTATATTTTTTTCCAAGGTATCTATTCCTCCATTCAGTAATTCTTCTACATGAAAATTTTATGAGACTCCCATCATGTTTCTTGAGAAGCCACTATCTATATACCATACAACTCCTTTTTTACTGTAAATTTTTTCCAAAAAATAAATTTAAACTAAAGTTTCCTTTGGTGCACATATTTTCTTGGTTGTAACCATGTGCGAAAGCAAAGTTTTGTGTAACAGAATTTTCCCAAATTTTTTCAAAATCTATAATTAATTATTTATAAATATTTCTAGAAATAAAATTCTTTTTTAATTCCACTTATATAGGGATTTATCAAATAAAACTCATTATAGTAATATCCTATAATTTCAAATTAAAAAAATAAATTCTTGATATATTTTTATTTATAGAAATAGGTACAATGTAATTATTATATACTTTATTTCCCTCACCCTTGATTCACTTTATATATTTTAATTTTTTTATTACAATTTTACAAGAATCTTATTTAATATTTCTTCTACTTGATCTAATATAGTTTTAGGAATTTTAAGTGATTCTAATTCATCTTGGAATTTTGTTATCCTTTTTTCTTGATCAGAATATCTTGAAGTGGATTTATTAAATTCTTCTTTTAATTATTTATGATTTTTAACATATCATCTTTTTCATTTAAAACAACATTGTGAATATTGTTTATAGGTTTTTTACTTTTTTTCTAAAGTTTCATATCATTCTTCAAGAATGGAGTAGTAAGAAGATTTTTTTTTCTATTAGAGTGGAATTTGAAGTGAAAAGAAGGAGAATAATAAGTTTGTACCAAATCATATTCTATAATAAAAGAACCCATTATATGATAGAAATTTTTATTCTAAAATGTTAAAGGATCCGATTTTTAGTGAGATTTCTCTCTACAGTCCAGAATTTTCTAACCTTCACCTATCCCTTCCTTTCTTCATCTCTTCTCACCTTCTCCTTTCTCACCTCCGTGCATGGTTGGACCGAAGTGGTGTTGATGGTCCGGTGAGGTGTTCTTTGACGAGCACATGGTTTAGTGGATTTTTGGAGCTGTAATGATGACCGAGGTCATTCAAATTCCTCTGAAGAAATCGGTATGCTGGACTCCGCACTTGCCCCTGCTACGACCTCACTCATTTATAGTCTGACATTGTTGGCACCTATGAATAGTGGTTGGTCTTTGCAAGCTGGAACAAGGAAAGGTGTTTATCTTCTTCCAAAGCTATTATGAGGTCACATAGGGTGTCCTTAGGAACGCTCTTTCCCAAAAAAGTCCCCTTTCCTATTCTTACCTCCCCTAATGGCTCATTTTCAGGTCTCACTTCCCGTTTTGGGTCTCGTTGCTAACTATTTTATATTCCATTGTTTTTTCCTCCATTAAAAGTCCTCCATTATCTGGTCTTCTCTACCATTTCTCCCAGATCCCTCATAAAATACTCCATTTTCGTATGGTTTGATGGATTCCTCAATTATTTGGATGGTGTAGGTGGCTTCTGGTATAACGACGTGATTGGGGGTTCTGTTTGTGGATGGTTTGGGGCAGCGGTATCCGTCCCTTGTTCTAGTTCTAGTGGAGATGTATCAAGCTCAGTGTTTCTGGTGCAATGTCGATTCTTTGGTTGGAGTGGATTATTCTAGTGTCCCTTTTAGCCTCAATGATGGTGTAGGATGCACAAAGGTTGCTGATTGAGGTAGACGGCTTTGAGAAGAATCATCAGTTTCTGTTGTTGGGTGATGGTTTGGGTAGGACTATCCTAGGTAGCATTACTTGGATATCTCTTTTTTTAATTCTATTTTGGTGTTTGTTTTTTGGTGTTTTTGGGTGTGTTTGGTCTAGGATAGGGTTCTTTTACCAACTCGCCAATAGCCCCTTGTGGTGGTATTTTCTGTTTGACGGTTCTCACATTTCATAAAAGTGATTTATTTTATAAAATCTAAAAAATATATTTTGTGGTATAGAGATAAAGAATAGAAATTTATAATGTTAATAAAAAATATATCTATCATAGAACATGGTCAATATAAAAAGTAAATGAGCTAGGGAAAGGAAATTTTGTCATAAAAAAGTCTTATGACTGTGGTAACTTTTGAATGAAATCTCATTACAATGGAGATTAGGAAAAAAACATTTAAATACCATTTATATAAATATAATCATATTATAATTTTCCAAAGTTGATTTATATACAATATATAAGTGGAGAAGGTTGTATAATATGAAACATGTCTTAATGAATTGAAATTGACATAAAGACCTTTACATTGGATTAATTTATGGTTGGAAATGATCTAAATTTATGTATAATAAACTAAATATCATTATAAATATATTTTACAACCATATTCATTTATATAAAAAAAATTATTAAATTTTTTTGTTTATTTATAACATAGTGATATTTATTTATAATTAATATTGGTCATTGATTATTAGTAGTTTCAATCGTTCTGTATCTATTTTTGTATAATTGTTTCATTAATAAATCCATGTTAATGATTTAATTATCTACATAATAGTGAATATACTATAATATATTAACTATAGTGAGTTATGATGTTCTAGATTTATCCCATGGGAGTTTCAGGTGTGGTTCTCCAAGATAAAATCCATAATTCACTTGTCTCAATAATGTTTTCAATAAATTAATATATATATATAAATATAGAGTCAAATCACGATATTAACATTATAGAATAAATAGAATATATTAAATTAAAAATTATTAAACTATTACATTATTTAATTTTTTTATCAATCATTCAATATATAATAATTATAACAACATCCATATAGTTTGTAAAACTAACCAGAATATGATCATGTTATAACAATTGAATGAGTAAGAATGTTTAATTTTATTATGATAATATAATTTTAAAGAATAAAAATGATGCTAATGGATGCTAATTTAACTAGTAAATGAGGTTTAAGAATATTTTATGTGAGAAATTAAATTAAAAGAAATAAGAAGAACCCATACCTTACTCTGATGAAATTCATCCTTCTAATAATGAATTCATTCAAAATGTATAAGGTAAGAATCCATATTAGAACAAGAGACCTACAATTGGGGGGGGGGCAATAGGATACGAAAAATTTAATTGTATTCAAGATTCATTCAACAGAAAAAAAAAATTCTGGAAGGGGTATAAAAGAGCTCCTTTTATAGGATAAAATTAGGGATATTTTGTTGGAAAATTAATTATATGAAAGGTAATCTTAGGATCACGTGGGTTTTCAGTGAGGAAATATTTAAGGAAATTTTATTATTAAATCAAATTCCTAATATATTTCTTTTAATAATTTATATATTTCATGATAATTAAATACTATTTGAGACCTGATAAATATTCCATTTACCGCTTTTTAACTTGTTTAATTAATTATAACGTTTAATATTTTTGTACTAAAAATATAAGATGACACATATTACACAATTTTGATTTTAGACTTAGAAAATTTGAATATATTTAATCTAATTAAATTTTTATAGATGAAAAATTTTACTTTTTAATTACTATATAAGATATATAAAAAATTGTTTTTGGAGAAATATTTCATTAGAAATAATAATAATTCTTATTCTTATTTTCAATAAGTTTCTATTTAAATTATATTTAACATAGTTTTGTTAAAAATTTATAAATGATATTAGTGTAATTATTTAAAAAATATATATTTATACATTTTAGATAAAAAATACCCAATAATTATAAAAATCAATTCTATGAAAATATCACTATTACCATTACTATGGTAACTAACTTTTATAATAGTAACTTATTTATATTGATAAAACTGAAATTCATCTTACCAAAAAATATTAATATTATTACTCAAAATATGAAATCTCTTTCATTTTAATCAATTTCTAATAGTGATAAAAATTATGTTTATAATATTAATTAATAACATTTAAAAAAAAATTTCTAGAAAATATATATTTTCAAGTATAAAATGAATTTATTCTCATGAAATTAAATTTTAGAAAATATTTGAATGATAATATATTTTAGAAAATATTTAGGGTAGCCGTCACGGGGTCGATTACCCATGTCACATCTTTGTATTGTGTGTGGAGAAGCCCTTGGCGGCTGTAATAAAACATTTTTTGATATGTATATTATAAATAAATTTATTTAACATCCTTTTTAGTGGAGATTAATTTAACTTTTTAATATAAAAATACTTTACATATAGAAAAAAAATAATTTAAAAATATCAATTTTTGTCATTACATGATTTTATTTCAATTTATAATCCATAAATAATCAATATATGAATTATTTTTATTTTATTATATCAATAAACATCAATTTTAAATTAATTTCTAAAATGTGAGAAATTTTACTTTAAAATAAAAACATATAAAAACAATTTTTTTTAAATAAAACACTATTTACCTATGAATAATTAAACAATTATTAATTATAGTAACATAATTATAACTTGTATGTTATTTATAATCTTCACCAATAATTCATTTTTTTCATCTTGTATATTTATATCATTCTTTTAAAGTGACATTTTTTATATAAAAATTCATATTTTTTTAAAAAAATATAATAAAATGTATATTCAAAAATTAATTAGTATCGTTTAATTATAATAAAAAATATTTTATTTTCTTTAAATAAAATTATATATATTTAAAATGTGTATTTTTTTATATCTAAGTAATCCTTGGATATATTAACTATATACCTCTAATTTCAAACTTATAATATGTTACTTGTATTATTCCAAGAGAAAATATAATGGAAATATTACCTCCATTACCTCCTATAAATTCATTCCATTATAACATCACAAAGAACACTTCTCATATCTTGTAGGTTTTATATTTTATTTTAAATCATTATTTTTAATTTCATAATTATTTTTTATTATTATAGGTCTATTTCTACTAATGGTGACTCTCATTAGTGAATGTGATCATACTGGTTTTCTTGTTGTAAATATATTACTATTTTTTGTCTATTGTGCCCTTTTAATTTACGAGTTTTTAATGGATATAATCATCTTTGGTAATGATGAAATGTTAGTGATCTGAGTTGGATAATATTAGTGTGTTGTATTTTTTAATCAATTCCTAGTTGATTAAGGTGGTTAGAGATAATGGGATACATATCAGCAAATAGAATCTAGAAATTAAATTATAGGGAAGAATTTATAGGAAAAAATTTGGGTTATCAATGTCATGGGAAAACACCTTGAAATTAGTTTTACTGATCTAAAAAATTTCTAGAAAATAAATAAATGCCTAATGGAACATCAAAATATAATTCCATCATTATTATTATTATTATAAAACCAATAATCTTATTTTTGATGAAATTAAAAAAATAATTGATATAGTAGAAACAAATTATATTACTTACCTAGTAAATTTCCTTTTAAATTCTTTTAAACAAATGAAATTTAGGTCCTTAAATATCTTTTGGCTAACATTAATAAAACCAAATTAATATGAGTAATAAGGTATTTAGTATATTGATTATATTATATATAAATTTATTAATATAATACCTAATGGGGTGTATGTTACATGATCTCTGGATTCTCAAGGCAGACATGGGTTGACTACTCATTGTTCAACCACCTAGAAATTATTAATGACAAACATGTAACTTTTTTGATAAAATAAGACAAATGATAACTGTATTGGTAAAATTGGTTTGATAAATTATATAACTATTTAGGATGAATTATATATTAATTGACTTATATATAATTTTATATGTATTAATACATTATGTTATAACAGATTTAGACTTTCTTTTAACAATAAAACCTGGAATTTTTCAGAATCTATAGGTAACCAATTATTCACTACACTAAATATTAAAATAAATAATGTTATTAGTCTAAAAAAAACATTCTAAAAACATTTAATTTTTTTGCATAGAATATGTTGAGTCTTAGTAAAAATATATATTCCTTGTTAATTATAGAAAAAACACTTTTAAAATTTAGAATAACAAAAATTTAATGTAATTTTCCTAAACTAAGTTTCCTAAAAACATAATATACATGATCCTTAATAAATTTTAATATAAGAGATATATTTATTTAAAACTATAAATGGAGTGTCAACCTAAGTTCATTAATCTAATTTACATTAATCAATTCAATCTGACCAATGTTTCAATTACAATAGGTAATTCATTAATACAATCATATGTCATATTGGTTAGATTTATTATCAAATTATTGTCTACTATAAATATTTATATATTTTCATAGGCATGTATAGAGATACCTTATGAATATTCTTAATACATTAAATTAATCCATTTCCTCATGTGTTACATAATGAATAGAGTTGAATACCAAAAAATAAAAATGTATGGATACATAAGTGGAATGAAATAATTTTATAAGTGTATTTTAAAAATTCACAAGAGTCATCAGGGGGAATTATAAGATTCATTCTCACTGAAGAATGGTATGGTCACTTTACTATTTATAATATGAGTAGAAAAATAACAATTACCCACATATTATAAAGGACTTCCTAGATGAAACAAAATATTTCGTCCTTTCTTAATTTGGGGATTATATATTACACAACATAATGAATTAAGCCATGATACAACAGATATTTAGTAGAAATTTGATAGTTTTGGTGCTTTCCAATTACATGAATTAACATATATATTGTGATGTAAGGATTCTTGGAGATATTTCACTACTTATGGGGACCTAGTGCTCACAATATGGATGAAACATTCCATTTTGGCTGGTTTAATTGTAAAAGTCGATGAGTGGTACCCTTCCATGATTTCCTACCTTGGAAAACATATGTGGCTGTGATTTTGAAATCTTCCGGTTGGTCAATATTATAACATAGTATGCACTGTGATGTTTTATTATATGTTATGAATCATCAATAAGTTAATGTATGTTGAAGTAGTAATTGAATTGTCACACCAAGAAGTAGGATGTCACACCATAATTTCAAGAATACTGTGAATTCAAAAATAAATAAGGGTGTGGAAACTCAAGATGGTACTGTGGGTATTTGAGTTACCCATAATAAGGTATTTATATTTCGATAGAGAATATCTACTGAGAGAACATCAAATTTATAGTTTTCAATTAAATACGGACATTTTTAATATTTTAATTTCATATTGGAAATTAAAATAGTCTTTAGGAATGTAGTTAGTATGGTTTTTAGAGGAATAATTATAACCCAAAGAAAATTATAATGGAACATAGAATATTTGTAAACACTTTGAGGTAGTAGTAAAGATCCTTAAATAAGTGTTGTTGTAATACATAGTGTGATTAATATGAATTTAATTAAATATAAATATTTGAATATAGAATTTTTGTATTTATCAATTGAGTTTTTAAATTAAATAATAAATCACCATAGAGAACACCCATGTTTGTTTTTTTTTGTTAAATATGGGTTGATATATTTGTTGGTTAGACCTATGAATTGACTATATATTCATAAACCTCTTGAAAACATTGAAAGGGAGAGGGCATGTAGGCATTGAACTCAAATTAGATGTGGGATGGTCCTAATATTTTAATCATTTTATAGTGGATTAGTTATTAATTTTAATATCAAAACATCATTGTTATGATCTCCTTGGAATTAGACTAACGTTGGTGAACCAAATAAAATCATTGTGTTCATGCCTCTTATATTTTTTCACGGTTGTTTCATGCGTGTTAGAATCAGATCAGATCAAACATATATATTCCAATATTATTAAATGATTATGTTTGATCTAAATATAAGAATTATTCTATGTACACCTTAATTCTCCCCCAATAACGTGTTTTTTGGGACCTCAAGGTATGTTTTTTGTAATAGGGCCACTGGTTATTTCGTTAATATATTGAGTGAAATATTATTTCATGGATAATATTATGTGTGAATAATACTCTTATTTGATGTGTGTAACTATGATATTTTAATTAATTTAATGAAATAAAAACTAAAATTTATTAAGAAATATATATATATACCGAGTAGTATTATATAAAATTCCTTCAAATTATTTTGCAGGATGATTAATTATGTAAGTTGAACATAATTTTTTGAATGATGAGTCAAAGGCTTGTTAATACTTTTTGAGAGATTCATGTAATCACATCTATATAAAGTTGATGGTTATTACCATACTAAATTTATTTAGTGATAAAATTCCTAACATATATGATGGTGATACGAAAGTGAAAGAAAAAAATTATTGTTTTTGAAAAATTGGTTTGATGATTTAAAGATGAGTTCTAGGAAAAGTGTAGATGTTTTTTAATCATATTACTAATGTTTCTGATGGAATATGTGGAATTTGTCTTGACAACAAGGATTATAATACCATAAATAAAATAATAAAAAGGTTATCTTTGATATACAACTCAAAATAAAAAAACTAGATGAAATAGAACATGGTGAATTATACCATGATAATTAATATAGAAAAAATGTTTTATTTGTAAAGAGGGTACAACTAGAGATATCCTTAAAACATAAATTTAAAGAGATAAAATTTAATGATGTAATGAAGTAAGAGATTAATGAGGATAAAAATAATATTTTAGGCAGATTCATTATCAATTAGTATAGGGAAATTTAAAATAGGTAGAAAAAATCGAGGTTAAGTCTCCCTTATCTTATTTACCTAGTGTAAATATTTGAAACATCCCTTTAAAATGTCTAGATAAATTTTAATAACTAGATTGTGGGTTGGAATACTCAAAAAAATGAATGAATAATGTTTTTCCTAGAAATAATTTTAATTAGGGAAATTAAATTGGAAGAAATTTTCAGAGAAACGTATTAGTTAGGAAAGAAGAAGTTGATACCGAGGAAGATGAAATAGAAGGGATTGAAACTTTGTTTATATTATAAATATATAATTATATTACATAATTAGTATAAAAATAAAAATAATTATTTTCATTGGATTCTTAATCAAAATGGGTTAAAGAAATCCCAGTTGAATTACAAGGGGGATTGGGGATCATTATCGAAAAATAATGAAGAATACGAAAATTGGAGTTTTTTTTCAAGAGGTATTAATGTTATTTTTATGAAATTGAGTTACAATTTGATAATATTGAAAAGGTACTTGAATAATACGAGATTACTGTAATGTTGACTATTTTTTCAAGAATAGGAAACACAAAGTTTAGGGCTGATAGAAATGGTGGAGCTCAAGAGCATCACCCCAAAAAAATTTACTACACTCCACAAGAAAAGAACCTAAAAAATAATAGATAGTGATAGAATCCCCTAGATTTCCTCTGCTAGATAAGGAATCTGCGGCGAAGTTGCCTTCACGCCATGTATAAGCACCTTCATGCCCAGATTTTGCAACTTCTTGCCCTTCTGAATATAGCACCTCAACTCCCAAGGAGGATTGATCTCCCCCTTAATTAACCCCACCAGAATTTGGGAGTCTGATTCTACATCCGAAAGCTTGAGATTGTATAGTTGATATAGTTGAAGGCCACTAAGCATCCCCCTTACCTCCTCTCCTAGAGAACTGCCTGATCCATAGAAGCTGCTGAAGCCCAGAGGAACCTAACCGTACCCATTTATCACTATACCTCCTTCCCGTATCACTCCACCAGCATAGGAGCCATCGATATTGAGCTTCAGACCCAAGGAAGGTGTCACCCAGCACACCCAAGACCCTCGGTTGAGCCACCAGAAGACCTCCAAGACAACCATCGGGATGAGCATCCATAAGGATCTGGATCGGCTCCCTCATAGATAGAGCCCTCCCAGCTCTACTACCAGTGATATGAACTGAACCAAGAGATAAGTTTGTTATGATCTTGTACCCTCCCTAGTTCTGTTACTGGCTTCCAAAATCACCCAGTATGAAGCAGCGAAAACCATTCCCCCCATTTGAGCCTCTGCACTGTCTCGATCAGAACCGAAAAACTAGTATTTTATGAAAGTGTTCAAGTTTTCTATGCTCCCTTCCACACCCATGCACCGCTCCATGGTACCCCAAACAAAAATAGTGTCTTCTCTTGGGAATACCACTTTCCATATATTTTCGGTGTTTGCATACAACATCACCATAAACAAGAATCCCTAACAATCCCCTTCCTCTGAATATTCTCATCAATCGCCAGAATCCTCCATATAAGGAAATCGAGCTTGGTAAGAATCCATTTACACCACATGTATGCAGCCCACTCATCATAGCTGATTCTTATATGCAAGCTCTCACACAACTCCATGCTACTGAAATCCCCAGACGAAGATGGGACTAGGACACATATGTCTTGCTCATCAATCATATTAATGATTTGAAACACCTCATGTTGTTGCAAATCCAGAGTCACATGAATAAAACTAGGGAAACCAGTGACCTAACTGAATCAAATTTCTGGGGCCTAGTAACCTAGATAATAGAGTGTGGTACTGCTATAGTGTTACACCCTGAGATTTTATGAGAAATATATTCTTTTTAATTTCATTGATGTCTTATGTTGTAAGTTACTCCAAAATTAACTTGTTCTATACGCAACACCGTATTAGCTTTTATTATATGAAAACACTATTCTTGGCTTTTGTTACATGCAAGAACGACCTTCCTCAATATCGTGTGTTGTACGCAGTACCGAGTTTCACTAAACAACAATATATTGTAATAAAAATTTTATGAACTAGCCATTAGGAATAGTATTAACCACATTTTGAATTTTATAAGAATATCATTCATCTTACACATATTCTAGAATATGGTATGAGAACAAAATAATATTTTTTGGGTAAAATAAGTATTTATAAAAAAATGCAGTTTTGCCGGCTTTTGATGGCGCACCCACTTTAAATATAGTATTTGACATGTTTATAAGTTTAATTTGAAAAATTAAAATTCTTCATTGGAATCAGGATATAAATCTTTACTTTGGATAAATTTTTGATATTTTTCTGATAAGTTTTATTATTTTTATGAATAGTAAAAATACGATAAATTTTAATTAAATTTTGTTTTTTCATCAAGATAATTTATATGGATAAATAAAAATATTGATTGGTTTTAAAGTATAAATATAATATATTTTTACCATTTAATATAATTTATGTCATTAGCATTAATTTTACATTGAATTCATAGGTAAAAACATTTCAATCTTTTGCAATGTTTTAATTTTTAAAACCTGTTTTCTCAACACCAAGATTGATTTTAAATTAAATACTGCACCTTCTATGTTTTGAATTTGGAAAAATGGATTGCATATTTGGAATCAGTAGTTCCAAATGATTTTAATAAGCTACTTTTTATTTTTAGGCATTATGAATAGTAACTATGGTAAATTTTATTTACTAAAGTTAAAGTTAAATCAGGTAATTAAGGGTAAAAATAATATTATATAATTAAACTAAAAATTGAATTAATATAATTGAATTATTATATTTTTTCCTAAAATATAATTGGGTCAAAATTTTATCTTTGGGAACCAACTTGGATGTGATTAAGACCTTTAATTTATTTTATTTAACGAAAGTGAAATATGTCTCACTCAAACATTAATAATTAAAGTATTTTTAATATAAGGTTATACATAATATAAATTATATTATAAGTACTCATTTGAAAGATAAATTTTTTTTATTAATCATGGTAATTTATTTGTGATTTTTAAGAAATATATAATTACTTTAATAGCTTATACATTAATGATGGAAAAATTATTTATTAAGTGTAAAATCAATAATATAGTTTTTATTAAAATAATAATACCCAAAAAAGGACCAGAAACTTGACCAAACCTCATTAGTCGAGTATATCTATACCCTAATCATCCAAGGGTCGAAATTTTGACCATTTGGAGCCTTATAAAAGCGATTATGACACTTATACTAGTTTATTTTAAATAATGTCGAAGGTGTCACATTCATACTTTTAATAAATATAAGAATTTAAATACTCTGATTTTAAGATGATAAATTTGAGTAAAAGTGTTATTATTTAATATATTAGATTTATCTGCATCATAGTATTTTAATTTTTATTTTTATGCAACAAATAAGTATATTAAATAATTATACAAAAAATGTTGTAGTAATTATTTTATTAAGAGAAATATAAAATAAATGGTGTTAAAAATATTTAAATAAATAATATATGAAAAAATTAATGTTATAAATGAATGTTTTAGATGAATATGACTTTTTAGGAATCTATTAAACATTTTGGTTCGAATATACCTTCTGTGTGGATTTTATTTAAATTCAAATAATTGAATAGTTTCAAAATTTACACTATCGATATTTTATTAAAATGACATATTATTAAATTGTTTAAAAATATCAAAAATATTTAAAAATTTAAAATTTAAAATTATATGGTCTAAAATATAATAATTTATCTAATTATGGAAAATTAACAACACATAATTAAGTATTTTTAACAATTTAAAAATTTGAATATTATTACAGCATATAAAATTAAATTGATTAAATAAGGATAAATCAAAATGATAAGCTTTAAAATAAACATAAAACATGTCTAATTTTTTATTGGTTGATGATATTACAACCATATATCATCTGATCTTATAATTGAGTAATTATTTGTTGTTTTTAAGTAGGTTTTGATTTTATTATTAATTAATATTTATAAGTTTCCAAAAGTGACCCTCTCTTCTCTTTTAAAAGGGCACCTCATCCCTCTCCTCCTCATAAAATTTTGAGCATTCAAGCTCAGAAAATCCATGTCCATTTCTCTTCTCCACTTCCATAAAAACATACTAGATGTCCTGGTATTCTTCAAAATCCAACTTTATTGACCTAAGAGGAGGTTTAGAAGAGGCGCGTCGAAGAAGAGGTAATATCTTTTACCGATTCTTTCAAATTTATTTCTTCTTCTACTTCTTATAAATTATTTGTTTCATTTTAAAGTAATAATATCAGTGTCAATCATATACAGATATGTTATTATAAATATGAAACAACCATATTTTATCATCTATCCATCCTACGAAAAACAAAATCACCGTGCGTGCGTACGTACGAAATACCGTCCCCACACCGTGGTGTAATCTGTTTTCCCCCACCACCTTACTTGGATCGGTATAATGGTGTAAATAATAACTATATATGATTATTATAAAGTCATACTAATTATGGGATATTATATCATACACTCCAATTCCATTCATTAATTATGGTAATGATATAATCGCTCGTGCGTACGTACGGATTACTGTCTCCACGACGTGATGAGATTCATTCTCCATGTTAAACATTCAAGAATGATTATAAAGTATATATAATGAATAATAATGAAATATATGACATAATAATGCTACTTTATTTATGTGATTATATATATATGTCATTTAGTTACTTCAATTCAATTTAATAAGGAAACGAAATCAACGTTCATGCATACGTATGACCTACCGTCTCCATGAATGATGTATTTAATTTCATTTATCTGTATTATATATAAATATATATAATGAATATATATGATATATAAATCATGTTTTATATTCTATAAGTATGTAAATCATTATATAAGTAATAATATCAAGAACAATAATTCCAAACACGTACGATAAATGAAATGATTATTACCCAAAATGTTGCTTTAACATGTGATTGACAAATGAACAAATAATATAAAGACCTATGTGAAACATATATGATATCATAAATGTTATTGTGGTTCTGTTACAAGTTAATAACATTTTTAAACCCGCTATACAGGAGGTTCGGATACATACGAAGTATATCAGACCTAAGGTATGGGATTATGTCATCTCACTTTTATTTCTGTGAGACATATGCCTTAATCACCAACTATTTATTTTGTATGGTGTTTATGATTACCATGCATGTTTTAAGATTTTTATTATGAAGAATATTATATTTACACATTTATGTCATTTGTTTTATGACATCTATGATTCCACTGATTATAATTGGTAAAGTATAATTATTCCAATCTTATTCTTAACCAAGATTGTTTATTTGTATGTATTTATTGGGGTTATATTTATCATCTATGTCCATGTTTTATAAAAAAAATTTCATTTATGTTTAAATTCATTTTTACCAATTTTTGACTTTCACTACATGGTATGTAAGGAATCTTTCTTTTAATTACCATACGAGGCACTTTTTGACTTTTCTGGAAAAAGTATGAGGATAATGTTTTTTAACTTATACGACATGAATGGATTTTTATGGTTTTATAACGCCTTATTTTCATGAATATTCATCTAAAATATTTCAGGATTATTTTCAAAAAAATCCTTTTATTTTAAAATATCATGGCATTTTGAGAAACGAAAATGCTTTTGAATAAGAATGTATATTTTCCTCAAGAATTCATTTCAAGTGTTTTATCAAAACCATTTTCCATCTAATATGACATTATTTAATATGTTTATGTTTCGAGTATAATGTATCTATTATTTACATGGTTTCATTTTTCTTATGATGAAATGATATACATTTATTTTATATGTGTTATGTTTTGATGGGATGATGTTTATGAAACCCGTTTTATTCGTTTGGTTATGATGAATGATTTATGTTTATTTTTTGGAACACGAAAGAATGATTTCATTATGAGATGGGTGGGACCTATATCTCCCTCCAATGCATTGGGTAAATATTTATATCTCATGATATAGACATGACTGGAACGATAAGTAAATCCGGTTCAGTAATACAGGGCTGGAACGACAAGTTAAACTGGTTCAGTAATGAATATTATCCACTATGATGGTCTTGGCAGCAATTCCTTGGCTACTATGGAAATCATAACATGTGATTAATGGTTTCCAAAATTACATGTTTTATTGACATTCTATTTTATCATGATTAATGTTTCTTTATGATCTATTCCTTACGCACTGCCAAGATTTATTTCACAACTCAATATTTTGATGTTTAAACATTATATTCATGTTTTTATATCCAAATGTATATGGTTTGTTTTATTTTCTCCATGCTTACCCTTAATGAGAATTTGATCTCACCATTTTTATGTTTTATTTTCCCCATTATATAAAGAAATGTTTTAGGTAAGAAAACAAAAGGGAAATATCTTTATGGGATATGTTGAAGATCTTTCACCATGATTAGAAGATTGTGTTCCATGTTTCCAAAGACACTAAACTATTACGGTCCTTGGGTGTCTCTTTTTTGTTATGTATTAAGTATTTTGAAATAGTCATGTAATGTTCATGTACATCAAGATTGGGTATCTATAGTTGGTATCAGAGGAACGGTTTATTTAACCATTGGAAACTAGGATGTGAAATCTTTATTGAGATCCCTAGAGATATTTCTAATGTATGTCTAGGGATGTCACTAGGGTTAAGTATAAGTATAGGTTACAGTCCTATAATTATGGTAATGATCATGAATAACCTAGGGTGACCCAAAGGTGTCATGGATTAAAGAATTTTTGATTTGGTAGAAATACCATAAGTGACTTTTTATGATTATGTGGTTCCTCATTATTTTAAATGTTTCTTACACTATGGTTTCTGGTTTTAGTCAATGGAGGGAATGAGACGGAATTCAGTTAACATTGATTCCAATAGACAAATTGGTGACTATGATCAATGAAATTGTGTAATGACTAGAGAGAATGATATTGTGATTATGCTGAATCTGTCATCGCGATATATGATTAACAAGGTGAACTTTAGTTTTATTCCTAAGTCATAAAATAAGAGGAATATGGAATTTTATGCATGTTCGAATGGTGAGGAAAATAGAGGAAGGAAGATTAAGCATTCTACATTTCAAGAATAAGGGAAGAAGAACCTTGAGGATACCTCAAAATAGAAGGGAAGATGTTATATGTGTGGGGAAAGGGGGTATAGAGTGATAGACTATTACCGAGTTTAATGTCTTATCTGTGGAGAACATGGGCATTACCCAACTCAATTCCCTTACCTAATAGGTTACTTCTAAATCTAGGAATGACCTATTACATTAAAATCATTGAAGAAGATGAATTTAAGGCCTTATGTATTGGAATTCAAGAATAATGTTTTTGAGGTACTTTTATGGTAAATTGAAATATCAATGTATGGGTCCATTTTGGTTTTCTATAAGAATATGGTACCGGTAACCATGAAAAGTGAGTGAAATTGTCACGACCCATCCTCGGGGCCCATGCCGTGACTACCCCAAGCCCGCCTTCCATAGGCCAGGGGCTCCAAAGGTGTAAATCCCGATAACTGGGAAGGCATTGCCTTTATAAAAGTAAACAAACACCACAAGGTACAAGTGAAATTAATACACTAAGTACAAAATAAAGTGCTGAAAAGTAAGTGGGCTAGAATACAAAACCAATTAAAGTACAACTACAACTGAACAAAAGTACAACAGGAAAGAAAAACAACTGGAAGAAAAATAGAAGTAGCTCCTGGTTCGTCCACCTCGGATCCTACCTGAAGGGTAGGTACAGATAGTGCAGCTCCTAGATCGTCTGCCACAGATCCTACCTGAAGGGTAGGTTCAAATAGCCTCCACAACGCTCTCGCCCTTCAACCTCCTCCGAGTATCTTCTCGTCGTGAAGTCCACCTCCGGATACTGACTCGTCGTGAGGTCCACCTCCGGGTACCGTCCAGTCCTCGAACACTCGGCCTTTGTCAGCGCTGCCCGTCGTCTGCAACCTACACAACGCGGTGTGGGCATAGCCCGTGCAGGGGTGAGTATACGATACTCAGTAGGGACCCCGATACCCTCAAGGTCTCACTAAATCCAACAAGGATAACCATAAATAAGGATCTCAATGGATAACCCTTACTTAGGTATAAGCACATACTTGTACCTAAGTTATCAAGTAACCCATCTCAATCATGAGAAAACACAAAGGTTGCGATATAAATGGATAAGAACTACCTAGGTATATGCCCATACATATACCTAAGTTATCAAGTGACCCATCTCAATCATGAGGTAAACACAAAGGTCATAGACTCAGCTCAAACTAGGATTTTAATTATCAAAACCGTAACTGCTGAAGAGCCCCGTCTCTGACAAGTACAGTGATCCTGTCACGACTCCGAGGTAGTGCTCACTAACCTAAGACTACTGAGGTACTTCTCCTGTCGAGTACCGCGGGTCAGCCACCCAAACACAGTAGTGCATCCCGCCGGGGACTGCCACCCAAACACAGTAGTGCACCCCCCTAATAGCCTTCAGAGGTACTCCTTCTATTGAGTACCGCGGGTCTGTTGCCTGCTACCAGGCGCTCCATCCACCATGGGTCTACACCCAAACAAAGTAGTGCTCCATCCACTAGGCTAGTCGACTCACTCCAGGTCGAGTCGGTCAAGCAGTCGTCAGGTCTCAGCCAGCAACACGGTCTCCATACTCCGCACGCTCATCTCCGGAAGGGTCCTCTCCATGAGCTACAAGTAGATACTCAGAGTATCACAAATTCCCACTAAAAAGTATCTCAAAGGACCGCCTCGTCATAGGGGTCTCAACGCAACAGACGACACATCAATCGAACGCCCAGTCTGTGAGTTATTAGCCTTTTTGTCCCAGGGGCCCAGTTGGTTTCGTGTACAAACCAACCCGACCGTATCTCAACTATACCCTGAACTCACATAGGGTATACTCATAGGGACCATTTCTCAATGTGATCACCAACGCCACTGACGGTTCGTCAAACGGACGTCCGGTCTGAAAGTTATCTGCTTTTCCGTTCCAGGGGCCGGATCGGATTTCGGGTACAATCCAACCCGGCCATACTCCAACTGTATCCAAAACTCAAGCGGAGTAAGCCAAAAGGTCTGTCTCAGTAGGAGGAATCCAAAAAAGTCGACGGCACGTCAGTCGGACGTCTGGAGCTCAAGTTATAGGCGTTTCCGCTCCGAGGGCCCGGTTGGTTTCGGGTTCGAACCAACCCGAACGTACTCAAAGTTCTCTGAAACCTTGAGTGTAATATACCGAAACGACCGTCTCGATCCAAGATCGCATCGCAATTGACGGTGCGTTGATCAGAGGTCTGTAACCCAAGATATGAGAAAAAGAATGTACCTGTCCGTTTTTAGGGGGTTTTGGGCCCGGACCGACCCGGCCCGAGACCCCCTGGGTCGGCCCGAACCGGGTCGACCTAAACCGGGTCTAGGTATGGCCCGGTGGTAGCGGCCTGGCCCAGCCTGGCGTGCGCGCGCGGCCCGCGTGGCCAGCTCGGCCACGCCGAGTTGAGAGAAGGGGGGGGGTGCTGCCCCCCTATTTGTGTAAACGCGGCCCCCATGTGGGGGGCCGCTCCTTGGGTCAGCCGAGGGTTACAACCCCCCGGTCTCCCCCTAAAACGGCCGGCCTGGTTCGGCCGACCGGTGATGCCGCCACGGGACCCACCGCGGTCCCGCCCTCTGAGGTGCCGGTGGCCGGCGGTTTCGGCCGCCCTGCCTTGCACCGCCGCAGCTTTGAGCCACAGCCTTGTCCGACCGGCACGGCGTGACGGCGCCGCGCCCCTCCGCCGCGGCCCCGCTCCGGCCGTGGTGTCTTCGTGGTGTAACGGCGCCGCGCCCCTTCGCTGCGGCCCGACTCCGGCCGCGGGTTCGTTCGGCCTCAACGGCGCGGCGCGACGATGCCTTGCGTCTTTGCCGCATTTCTCTATGATTCCGCGCGGTGCCGTTGCACCGCGCCACCTTCTATCGAACCACAACAACACAAAAACAAAAGGGGGAGGAGAATCGGCCGTGTTCGTGCGGTCCGAACTCCTCCCGATATGTTGATATCAAGCAGCCCAAAAATAAAGATGATTAACGGCAAGGATATTTCACGAAAAAAAGTAATTAACCCCTACCTTGATAATGAGTTGATGTTCAAAGAGCGTCGCGGAAAGCGGCGTCGCAGGGCGTGGTTCTGTAGACATCAACGGAGAGCGTCTGAGGAGACGTCGTCTTTTATTTATCACAGAGACAAGAGGATGATTACATTTCATTGGAGAACTCCCACATTGGGGTCTCTTCCCTTGTCACGGAGGAGAAAGGGAATGAAGATACCGGAGTCGCTGAGTCGTTCTTCGTTGAAGAGATGTCGTTCTTCGCTGAAGGATTGAATCTCTTCACGGGAGGATGAAGTTCTTCCCTAGAGAAAATAGTTCTATCTCCCCAATCTCCTCACACAACAACAAAACCTCTCAAATAAAATAAGACTTATCTTATTTTATTACATCAAGCCAAGCATTTCAATTTTTAAAAATCAAACACATAACTCACCAAATTAATTAATTGAGTTGGCATTATTAAAGAAGAGAGAGGGGGAGGTGAGTGGTCTCACATTAAAGGGGGGTTATGGAGTTAAGAAATATGAGGGGTTGGGCTTGTGTGGGACCCACCCCACCTTTATCCTCTCATGGTTGGTTAACAACATGTGGGTCCCAACCCCAACTCCCTTACATAGGTTATAACTATCTAGAGGAAAATAAATATAATTGCAATATAATTTTATTTATTCCTCAATAAAACCACAAAATTAACAACTCCTCCCGAGAAAATGCACCTTCAAAAAAGGTGATACTAAGCAATTACCGACGCTGCGGTTTCATCGGTGCCCTCAGATTTCAATTCCGAGCACCGGTTCAAAAGTTAGAAAAACCCGCTCGTTCGTTCACTGAACGTACCCAAGCTAAACTTCGGAACTTGATTCCGGGCACACCGGGCCTCAGAATCAGGTGCCGTCAGAAGCCGAAGTCTCGTAAAATTCCAAATAAATTAAGAAACAATTTTTATTGAAATTTCAGGGTCTTTAAATTACTCCCTCCTCAGGGTTTTATGTCCCCGTAAAGCTATAACACAAACTAGGGAAACAAAAGTGGTACTCAGTACGCAATTGAGCCTCCAGCTCCCATGAGCTCTCCTGGAGGTTCCCGAGCTACCAGTGAAAGTGCACCTGAGGAATCGACCATCCACGTAGGACCTGCTCCTGTTGATCCTCGTTCCCCACTAGAACCTCTGTGAATATCGCCCCATCATCGAAGTCCAACTCCCTGCGGTCGATGATGTGTGAAGGGTCATGCACGTATCTCCTTAGATGAGATACGAGGATGAAATCGTGCACCCGGTGCAACTGAGGTGGAAAGGTCAATCAGTAAACCACCTCGCCTACCCTGTTGAGGACCTAGAAAGGTCCATTGAACCCCGTAGATATCTCGCCGCCTTGGCTACATCTCCGTAAACCTCGTCGAGGTGAGACCCGTATAAGAACGTGGCCATCATCCTTGAACTATAGAGGCCTCCTCTAGGCTTTTCTGGAAGTGGTGCTGCAACTCTGGCGAATCATAGCACAAAGGTAAGTTTGGCCATCTCCTGAGTGATCGAATGCACCCTCTTATGCATGATTCCATCCTGTGCTGCCTGGGTTTTCCTTTTTTCCGACCAAGGAAAACCGCATTCCAACGTTGTAGATAAACCACAACCTTTTTGCCTAATACAGTCAATCCGTTTATGAACTATGGATCCAATCCATACTCAGACCAACATCGTAAGACCTCGACACTGCCACCAAGAGATTCCAACCGAAACTCTCGCCTCGTGGGTTAGATCACACTGTCGGCGTAAGTGTGATTATCGAGTCTCCTCCCAAAGGTATCCCCAGACGTGAGGGTCAAGTCTACGGCTTACCGGAAACTCCAGGTCTGGGACATGATTCGTGGAAGGAAGGAATGATTCATATCAATGTCTTGTTATTACGACAGCTAGTAGAAGACACAGTCCGTACTTTGAATCATCCTTAGAGGCTTTCAGTCACACTCCTTGACCGCATGCATCTACTCTTTCTCCCACCCCCAGCTCCCTGAGCCTAGTGGTAATTACAAGGGAGGGTGGTTGTAACATGTCAAAATGTTCACCACCCCATGCTGCTCTCGTAGCTGTACTTCCATGTCTGCCGCCTTGCAGATTCATCCGTCCTTTTTTACTTCCTCTACTTGAAACATTTTACACACCCTAGCCTCCGAGACTGGCTCCAGTTTCCAGCTTTCCCACTGCTAACCTTCACTGACTGCATCCATTTAGCAAAAGAATTCTCATCCACAATGGTTCTTTCTAGAACCCTAGCCTAAGTATGAATGCATAGAGAAAAGGTGATGGCTCGGATGTCCGAGCCCTGAATCACCTATCACATCGCATTCATCGAGTACCAGGAATGGTTTGGTACGCCCCGATGAATTCTCAGCTACCGACATGTTGTTCTACCAAAGCTATATAAGCCCTAGAAAACTCTCAGCCACCTCCTCAAGCCAGTCCTCAGCTGCCTGTGAGTCGGGCTCGCCTCGGAAGTTGAGGGTATCTGATGTTGGAACACGTGTAAGGCAGTAAGTCTACATGTGTCACATACTGGTACTGCTGGTTGTAACTGCTGACCAACAGGTAGTGATGTATAGCTGGCACACTACCCGAAGGCACTATCTCATGCATCAGTCCACATACCAAAGCCTCATCACTATGTGGACCATCCTCAAGGTCATTCACTGGAAAACACTAGTATCCAAGTACACAATTCAATCTACTGATGTCTCAACTAGGCGGAAAAACTCTAGCAATCACCTCCAGGCAGTGCTATGCTGTCTGGGAATCTGCCTCGCCTCGTAACCTTAGAGGCCGCTACTGCTGGAACTCGTGTAACACACTCTGCCAGCATGCACAGTTCACTAGTATGGCCGGTGGCATTTGCTGCCCAGCAGGTGGTGGTGCTGCTGGTACACCACCCGAGGGTCCCAACATAGTAAAAAGGGCCCTGCACTAGAGACTCGACGCTTGGTGGGCCGTCATCGAGTACTCTCTCGGAAACTCCAAATAACTAACTGTGTGGAGACATCCTGAACATATGTGACATAGTCAAATGATTTAAACCTAGTGAGCTGACCTGGTTTGAGCTGACTTAAAGAAAACTTTTGAAACACACACACAATCAGTGTTTTCGTGCACTATGTCAGAAATCAGTAGTCAGAGTCCTGGTGTATGGATACGTCGGCCACCGCACCAACACTAGACTCCCTGAACTAAAATCCACACTTAGTACCCTTAACACTATTGCTTCACAGGAAGAAAATATCAGAGTCCTAAGTTCTGCGGTAGAACCGACTCATCTGATAACAATTTGTCACGACCCATCCTCGGGGCCCGTGCCGTGACTACCCCAAGCCCGCCTTCCATTGGCCAGGGGCTGGCGAGTAGAACCAAAGGCGTAAATCCCGATAACTGGGAAGGAATTTCCTTTATAAAAGTAAACAAACACCACAGAGTACAAGTAGAAGTAATACACTACGTACAAAAGAAAGTGCTGAAAAGTAAGTGGGCCAGAATACAAACCCAACTGATGTATAGCTACAACTGAACCAAAGTACAACAGGAAAGACAAAAACTGGAAGAAAAATAGAAGCAGTTCCTGGGTCGTCCACCTCAGATCCTACCTGAAGGGTAGGTACAGATAGCGCAGCTCCTGGATCGTCCGCCACGGATCCTACCTAAAGGGTAGGGACAAATAGCCTCCACAACATTCTCACCCATCAACCACCTCTGAGTATCATCTCGTCATGAAGTCCACCTCCGGATACTGACTCGTCATGAGGTCCACCTCCGGGTACTGTCCAGTCCTCGAACACTCAGCCTCTGTCAGCGCTTCCCATCGTCTGCAACCAACACAACGAGGTGCGGGCATAGCCCGGTAAGGGGTGAGTATACGATACTCAGTAGGGACCCTGAGACCGTCAAGGTCTCACTAAATCCAACAAGGATAACCACAAAGAAGGATATCAATGGATAAACCTTACTTAGGTATAAGCCCATACTTATACCTAAGTTATCAAGTAACCCATCTCAATCATGAGGAAACACAACGGTTACAATATCAATGGATAACCACTAACTAGGTATATGCCCATACATATGCCTAAGTTATCAAGTGACCCATATCAATCATGAGGTAAACACAAAGGTCATAGACTCAGCTCAAACCAGGATTTTCATTATCGAAACCATAACTGCTGAAGTGCCCTGTCTCTGACAAGTACAGTGATTCTGTCATGACTCCAAGGTAATTCTCACTAACCAAAGACTGCTGAGGTACTCCTCCTGTCGAGTACCGCACGTCAGCCACCCAAACACAGTAGTGATTCCCGCCAGGGTCTGCCACCCAAACACAGTAGTACACCCCCCAATAGCCTGCAGAGGTACTCCTTCTGTTGGGTACCGTGGGTCAGCTTGCTGCTACCAGGAACTTCGTCCACCATGGGTCTGCACCCAAACATAGTAGTTCTCAATCCACTGGGCTAGTCGACTCACTCCAAGTCGAGTCGTTCAAGTAGTCATCAGGTCTCATTCAGCTACACGGTCTCCGTACTCCGTACGCTCGTCTCCGGGAGGGCCCGCTCGACAAGCTACAGGTTGATGCTCCAAGTATCAGAAAGTCCCCTGAAAAAGTATTTCAAAGGAACGCTTCATCATAGGGGTCTCAACGCAACAGACGGCGCGTCAATCAGACGCCCGGTCTATGAGTTATTAGACTTTTCGTCCCAGGGGCCCAGTTGGTTTCATGTACGAACCAACCTGACCGTATCTCAACTGTACCCCAAACTCACATAGGGTATACTCATAGGGACCGTTTCTCAACGTGATCATCAATGCCGCTGACGGTTCGTCAAACGGACGTCCGTTCTGATAGTTATCGGCTTTTCCATTCCAAGGGCCCGGTTATATTTTGGGTACAATCCAACCCGGCCATACTCCAACTACATCCAAACCTCGAGCGGAGTAAGCCAAAATTTCGGTCTCAGTAAGAGGAATCCAACAAAATCGACGACACGTCAATCGGACGTCCGGAGCTCAAGTTATAGGCGTTTCCGCTCCGAGGGCTCGGTTGGTTTCGGGTTCGAACCAACCCGGCCATACTCAAAGTTCTCCGAAACCTTGAGTGTAATATATCAAAACTACCGTCTCGATCGATGAATCGCATCGCAATTGACGGTGCATCTATTGGAGGTCCGTAGCCCAAGATATGAGCAAAAGAACGTACCTGTCCGTTTTTAGGGGGTTTTGGTCCCGGACCGACCCAACCCGAGACCCCCCTGGGTCGGTCCGAACCGGGTCCTGGTCCAGCCCATTAGGGTGCGGCCCGGCCCGACCCGGCCTGGGCGCTGCCCGACCCAGCCTGGGTGCGGCCCGGCCCGGCCGGGCGGCCCAGCCTAGCGCGCGCGGCCCGTGTGGCCAGCTCGGCCACACCGAGTTGAGCGGAAGGGGGGGGGGGGGGGGGCGATGCCCCCTATTTGAGTAACCGCAACCCCTACGTGGGGGGGGGGGGGGGGTGCTCCTTTGGCCAGCCGGGGGTTACGAACCCCAGTCTCCCCCTGAAACGGCCAGCCAGGTTCGACCGGATAGTGATGCCACGACGGGACCCACCGCTGTCCCGCCCTCCAAGGTGCCGGCGGCCGGTGGTTCAGGCAGCCCCGCCTTGCCCGCCGCAGCTTTGAGCCGCGACCTTGTCCGACCGGCATGGCACGACAGCGCCGCGCCCAGCCACCGCGGCCCCACTCCAGCCGCGGTGTCTTCGTGGTTCTCCGGCATGGCGCGACGGCGCCACACCCCTTCACTGCGGCCCGACTCCGACCACGGGTTAGTTCGGACTCAACGGCGCGGCGCGACGACACCCCACATCTTTTCCGCATTTCTCCTTGAATCCGCGTGGTGCCGTTTTACCACGCCGCCTTCTTTCGAACCGCATCAACACAAAAATAAAAGGGGGAGGAGAGTCGGCCGTGTTCTTGCGGTCCGACCTCTTCTCGATAAGTTGATATAAAGCGGCCCAAAAATAAAGACGAAGAACAGCAAGGATATTTCACGAACAAAAAGTAATTAAACCCTACCTTGATAACGAGTTGATGTTCGAAGAGCGTCGTAGAAAGCGGTGTCGCGGGGCGTGGTTCTGCAGACGTTGACAGAGAGCGTCTGAGGAGACGTCGTCTTCTCTTTATCACAGAGAGAAGAGGATGATTACGTGTCGTTGGAGAACTCCCACGTCGGTGTCTCTACCCTTGTCACAGAGGAGAAATGGAATGGAGATATCGGAGTCGCTGAGTCATTCTTAGTTGAAGAGATGACGTTCTTCACGGAAGGATTGAAGCTCTTCGTGGGAGGATGAAGTTCTTCGCCAGAGAAAAGAGTTCTATCTCCCCAATCTCCTCACACAACAACCATCCCTCTCAAATAAAATAAGACTTATCTTATTTTTTTTACATCAAGCCAAGCATTTCAATTATTAAAAATCAAAGACATACCTTACTTAATTAATTAAGTGAGTTGGGATGATTAAAGAAGAGAGAGGGGGAGGTGAGTGGTATCACATTAAAGGGGGGTTATGGAGTTAAGGAATATGAGGGTTTGGGCTCATGTGGGCCCCACTCCACCTTTATCCTCTCATGGTTGGTTAACAACATGTGGGTCCCACCCCCAACTCCCTTACTTAGGTTATAACTACTTAGAGGAAAATAAATAAAATTGTAATATAATTTTATTTATTCCTCATTAAAACCACAAAATTAACAACTCCTCCCGAGCAAACGCACCTTTGGAACAGGTGCTCCTAAGTAATTACCGATGTTGCGGTTTCATCGGTGCCCTCATATTTCAATTCCGAGCACCGGTTCAAAAGTTAGAAAAACTCGCTCATTCGTTAACTGAAGGTACCCGAGCTAATCTTAGGGACTTGATTCCGGGCACACCGGGACTCAGAATCAGGTGCCGTCAGAAGCCACAGTCTCGTAAAATTTCGAAGAAATTAAGAAAAAATTTTCCTTGAAATTTCTGGGTCTTTACAGAAATATTTTTGGAAAGTACCTAATATTCACATAATGAAGGGATAAGGAGATAATGAAAATTTTGAAAATATTAATGAGCTCATGACTGATATACATACAAAGTGATATCATGGTTTGGATATATAGAAATTTTGGGATTTTTGTATTAATTTTTGTTAGCATTCATTTTTTCAGAAAGATTATATGGTAAATCATGTTTCAGGAGAATACATGATTAAGTTATTCACTTGTTTGGAATGTGGCCAAAAATATATATCTTATAATATATGGGGGGTAAATGATTGTATTCACATGCTTGGTAGATGACCTCTCTAGTAATCGTTTTCATTATACTATGAGATTGGAAAGAATTATTTTGTGTAAGCCTAAAGGTTGGAATGGAATAAGTTGGACATTAGATAGAATTGTTTAAGGCTATAACATTTTTTGATATTATTTCTATAATGTTATAATGGTGTAGTTTTAGAAAAAAGACAACATGTAGGAAGGGCGACAACCTGTCGCGTTGGACAAGGTTGCAGGAATCGAACCCACAACCGAATTGAGACATGACTTTATCGCCTACCACTGGCCTACATGAAGTCCTTAGTTAGTATAAATTAGTTTTATTTTATTAAGTTGTATGATAGATAAATTATCAGTCTATTTTTGGAATCATATACACCATATATTGACTTATGTTTATTTAATAATTTGTGCTATCCTTTCTGTGATAATGAGAGATGGAATGATATATCATTCTGTCGCATGATCTGCTAATACTTCAAGAATGAAAACTTAAACTTTTTTTCTTTAAAAAATAGATGAAGTGGAAATTGTTCATAGAATGAAAAATGATGATATTACACTGAAATCAACTAAGTATTTATCCTTATTCCAAAATTCATCAAATTTAGGGAAATGACCATGAAAACCAAAAACGTTGTCCTAGTACCCTCATATCTGATGAATGAAATGGTACCTCAGATCATCAAAAATTTATGGCTATGTGATTGTTGGATTTTTCATAGCCATGTTCTCTACCAATCTTTATCAGAACCTAATGGTTAGATTTTTATTCCATATCCATATTTTCACCTATGTTCTTCTATGTGGAAACCCAATGATGAGTTAATTTGGGTAATCGTTACATTTCATACTTTAGTTTTTAAAATTAAGTTTTAGTATTCCTTTTTACGATGTGGGTTTCTATGAAAGAAACTTTCATGTAGTAAAAAATTTATATCCTCAATGAATTTCGAGGGTGAAATTCATTTTAATGGGGGTAGAATGTAACACCCCGAGATTTTATGAGAAATATTCATTTTAATTTCTTTGATGACTTGTGTTGTACACTACAGAAAAATTAACTTGCACTATACGCAACACCGTATAATCTTGATTATACACAAACAGTATTCTTGGCTTGTGCTACATTCAAGAATGACCTTCCTCAATAGCGTGTGTTGTACACAATACCAAGTTTCACTAAATAACGATATATTGTTATAAATTTTTTATGAACTAGCCATTATTAATAGTATTAACCAAATTTTGAATTTTATAACAATATAATTTATCATACACATATTCTAGAACATGGTATGAGGAAAAAATAAATTTTTTGGGTAAAATAAGTATTTTTAAAAAAATACAGTTTTGCCGCCTTTTTGTGGCACACCGACTTTTAATATAGTTTTTGACATATTTATAAGTTCAATTTGAAAAATTAACCTTATTCCTTGGAATAATAATATAAAAATTTACATTGGATAAAATTTTGATATTTTTCTGATAAGTTTTTATTTTGATGAATAGTAAAAATATTCTAAATTTTAAATAAAAACAACTTTTTTCATCAAGATAATTTATATGGTTAAATTATAATATCGATTTGTTTAAAATTGTAAATATAATATATTTTTACCATTTAATATAGTTTATGTCATTATTATTAATTTTAAATTGAATTCATAGGTAAAAACATTTCAATCTTTTGCAATGTTTGATCTTTTAAAACCCGTTTTCTCAAAAGCAGGATTAATTTTAAATTAAATACTGAAACATTTGTGTTTTTAAGTTGGAAAAATGGATTCCATATTTGGAATCATTGGGTACAAATTATGTTAATAGGATACGTTTTATTTTTAGGCATTATGAATAGTAACTACGGTAAATTTTATTTACTAAAGGTAAAGGTAAATCAGGTAATTAAGGGTAAAAATAATTTTATAAAATTACCCTAACACATGTATTAATATAATTGGATGATTATATTTCGTCCTAAAATATACTTGGGGAGAAATCATATCTTTTGGAACCAAACTGGATGTGATTAAGACCTTTAATTTATTTTATTTAAAGAAAGTGAAATATGTCGCAATCAAACTTTAATAATTAAAATATTTTTAATATAAGATTATACATAATATAAATTCGATTATAAATACTCATTTTAAAGATAAAATGTTTTTCTTAATCATGGTAATTTATTTATGATTTTAAGAAATATATAATTACATTAATAGCTTATACATTAATGATGCATAAATTATTTATTTAGTGAAAAATCAATAATATAGTTTTTATGAAAATACTAATACCAATCAAAAGGACCCTAAAGTTGACCAAAACTTATTGGTAGAGTATATATATACCCTAAGTAATCAAGGGTCGAATTTTTTACCATTTTAATCCTTATAAAAGTGATTATGGCACTTATATTATTTTATTTTAAATAATGTCAAAACTGTCACCTTCAGACTTTAATAAATATAACAATTTAAATGTTGTGATTTTAAGATTCTAAATTCGAGTAAAAGTATTACTATTAAAGATATTATATTTATCTGAATCAAAGTATTTTTTTGATTTTTTATGCAACAAATAAGTATATTAAATAATTATACAAAAATGTTGTAGTAATTATTTTATTAAGAGAAATATCGAATAAATGGTTTTAAAAATACGTAAATAAAAATTATATGAACAAATTAATGTGATACATGAATTTTGTTGATGAATATGACATGTTATGATTCTATTAAATATTTTGTTTCGAATATATCTTCTTTGTGGATTGTATTTAAATTCAATTAATTGAATAGTGTTAAAATTGACACTATTGATATTTTATAAAAATGAAATATTATTAATTTTTTTAAAAATCACAATTTTTTTAAAAAATTACAAATTTAAAATTATATGGTCTAAAATTTAATAATTTATCTAATTATGTAAAATTTACAACACATAAGTATGTATTTATAACAATTTAAAAATTAGAATATTATTACCACAAATAAAATTAAATAGATTAAATAAGGATAAATCAAAATTATAAGGTTTAAAATAAACATAAAACATGTTTAATTTTTGATTGGTTGATGATATTAAAACCCTATATCATCTCATTTTATAATTGAGTTATTTTGGGAGGTTTTTACATGGGGTTTGATTTTATTAATAATTAATATTTTTAGGTTTCCAAAAGTGCCCCTCTCTTCTCTTATAAAAGGGCACCTCATCCCTCTCCTCTTCACAATCTTTTGAGCCTTCAAGCTCAGATAAAACCTGTCCATTTATATTCTTCACTTCCATATCAACATACTATAGGTGTTGGTCTTCTTCAAAGACCATCTTTAGTTCCCTAAGAGGAGGTTTAGAAGAGGGACGTCGAAGAAGAGGTAATATCCTTTACCAATTATTTCAAATTTATTTCTTATTATACTTCCTCTTCTTTATTTGTTTAAATGTAAAGTAATTAAATCAGTATCACTCATATACTTATATGTTATTATAAATATTAAACAACCATATTTAATCATCTATTCATTCTACGGAAAATGAAATCACCGCGCGTGCGTACGCACGGAATACCGTCTCCATGCCGTGGTGTAATCTGTTTTTCCACCACCACATTACCTTGATGGGTATAATGGTGTAAATAATAAATATATATGATTATTATAAAATCATAATAATTATGAAATATTATATCATACACTCCAATTCCATTCAATAATTATGGGAACGATATCATCGCTCGTGCGTACGTACGGATTACCATCTCTACGACGCGATGAGATTCGTTCTCCATGTTAACCGATCAAGAATGATTATAAAGTATATAATCTGAATAATAATGAAATATATGAAATAATAACTCTAATCTATTTATGTTTATATATATATGTCATTTACTTACTTCCATTCAATTTAATAAGGAAACAAAAACAGCGTTCTTGCATACGTACGACCTACCGTCTCCGTGAACGGTGTATTTCATTTCCATTATCTATATTATATATATATACTGAATATATTTGATATATAAATCATGTTTTATATTCTCTAAGTAATTACATCATTATATTTGTAATAATATCAAGAACAACAAGTCCAAACACGTAGGATAAATGAAATGATTATTACCCAAAACATTGCTTTAACATGGGATTGACAAATGAACGAATAATATAATGACCTAAGTGAATCATATATGATATTATAAATATTATAATGTTTATGTTATAAGTTAATAATATGTTTAAACCTAATATACAGGAGGTTCGAATACATACCAAGAATATCATACCTATGGTAAGGGATTATTTCGCCTCACTTTTATTTCTGTGACGCAAATGCTTTAATCACCAACTATTTATTTTGTATGGTGTTTATGATTACCATGCATGTTTTAAGATTTTTATTATGAAGAATATTATATTTACATATTTATTTCATTTTCTTTGTTTTATGACATGTATGATTCCACTGATTATAATTGGTAAGGGATAATTATTCCAATCTCGTTCTTAACCGAAATTGTTTATTCATAATTATTTACTAGGGTTATATTTATCATCAATATCCATGTTTTCTAAAAATGTTTTCATCTATGTTTAATGTCATTTTTACCAATTTTTTACTTTCACTACAAGGCATGTAATGAATCTTTCTTTTGTTTACTATACGAGGCACTTTTTGACTTTTCGGCAAAAGTATGAGGAGAATGTTTTTTAACTTATATGACATGAATGGATTTTTATAGCTTCATAACGCCTTATTTTCATGAAGATTACTCTATAATATTTCATTATTATTTTCAAAAAAATCATTTTCTTTTAAAATTTTATGACATTTTGAGAAAATAAAATGATTTTGAAGAGGAAATGATATTTTCTTCAAGAATTCATTTCAAGTGTTTTATCAAAACCATTTTCCATATAATATGAAATTATTTGATATGTTTATGTTTCAAGTATAATGTCTAAATTATTTTCATGGTTTCATTTTTCTTATGATGAAATGATATCCATTTATTCTATATGGATTATATTATGATGGTATGATGTTTATGAAACCCATTTTATTCATTAGGTTATGATGAATGATTTATGTTTATTTTGTTACACATGAAAGAATGATTTCATTATGATATGGGTGGGACCTATATCTCTCTCCAATGCATTGGTTAAAGATTTATATCTCATGAGATATACATTGATGGAATGACAAGTGAATCCGGTTCACTAATAAAGGGCAGGAATGGCAAGTAAACCCCTTTCAATAACGGACTTTGTCCACTATGATGGTCTTGGAAGCAATGCCTTAGCTACTATGGAAATCATAACATATACTTAATGGTTTCAACAATTAAATGTTTTATTCCTATGGTATTTTATCATAATTAATGTTCTTTTAGGATCTATGCCTTACATACTTCCATGATTTATTTCACAACTCAAGATTTTGATGTTTAAACATTATGTTCATGTTTTTAAGTTCAAATGTATATGGTTTGTTTTATTTTCTCCATGATTACCCTTACAGAGCATTTTTGCTCACCACTTTTATGTTTTATTTTCCCCAGGATGTAAAGAAAGGTTTTAGGTAAGAAAAAATAGGAAATATCTTTGGGGGAGATGTTGAAGATCTTTCACCATGATTAAAAGATTGTGATCCATGTTTCCAAAGACACTAAAATATTATGGTCCTTAGGTGTCTATTTTTGTTATATATTAAGTATTTAGAATAAGTAATGTAATGTCTATGTACGTCAAACTTGGGTCTATAAATCATGTAATACTTACAAAACCTTATCTCACCGCTCCCAACAACCCACCTGGTCTTATCCACTAGCATACCCAAGAGCTCAGTCATTATTCTATCTAGCTTCGAGGGATACCTCATGCTACCCTCCCATTAAATCCAATTTTCACCGTATTTGTGTCTCATAAACCTCTCCCAAATCCTCTTTCCCTGAATAACATCCTAAGACAACTTAAACTATATGGATTTCATGGACTCTGAAATGTTCCTTAGATTGACACCCCCTCATCGATAGGCTTTTCTAGTCATTTCCAGCTGGCCTAGTGATATCTCCCCTCATCGACAACACATGAATCACAATGGAGGGCATCACAATATTAATCAGAGTGATTCTACCTCCAAAAAATAGATATATATTCTTCCAGTTTCAGACTGTGAAAGTGATACTATTGATAATACCATCAAACAATTTCAATTTAATCCTCCCATAAGAAATTAGAACCCAAAGTAGATTAAATGAATCCTCTTCACTTGATTGCCCAACATATCTTGTATGTCCCTAAACCTCCACCTTGAGCATTTTTTGGAGATAAACACACCGCTTTTCCTCAGGTTCACCCTCTTCCCACTTTTAATACCGTAATCCTTCATCACCAAGTTCTACCCACTAATAAACTTCCTCCTTCCATTTATAAAAAAATTATATCATCAGCAAACATTAGGTGAGACACAATACCAAACCCACAAATATTTTAATAAGGCACAATGGACCCCTCTATCAGGAACCACTTCATGTTCCTTGATATAGCCTCCTAGGCCAGGATGAATAGGAGAGGAGACATCAGATCACCTTATCTAAGTCCGCATATCATTTTGCAAAAAAAAAAATTTCTTCCAATTAAAGAAATAGATAACCACGAGAGGGAAAAAATAATAATAATAAGTCACAAACCCACTTGGTCTATCCCCGTTTTATAAGAATCCTGAAAAGGAAAGTCCACTCAAACCTTTCAAAGACCTTATCCTTGTCCACTATAATAATAATGTTCGAACTGAGATATTTCTTATTAAGGTCCTTCACCATCTCTTGGGAAATACCAACCATGCCTTGGATGCCTCTCCCTTGAATGAACCTGTGTTTCTCAGTAGACACAACCTGGGAGATCATACTACGAAGTCTCCTATTAAGAATACTTGACAGGATCTTATATGAAAAGTCACATAAACAGATTGGCCAAAATTGAGAAATCAACTCATGCGGGCTAACCTTTGGGATTAACACCACTTTAAAAGAACATATAGCCCTATAGAGAAACCCCCCTTAAAGAAGTCCCTCACTTCCTCTCTAACAAGGGAATCAATAACCTCCCAAGCATCCATTACAAAAGAGCCCAGGAAACCATCCGACCCCAGAGCACTATCTATACTCATACCCATAACTGCCTCATTGATCTCCACCAGAGATGGAAGAGACTCCATCAATATATTATTCCCATAATTGAAGAATATCAGGATTCATTGCCAAAAAAATCGGGACGACACCTTCAGTCTCTAGACTAGGAACACACCAATCACTCGACTCTACTAGTAGAAATTTAAAATGCTTCAAGGCTATACTCCCTGCCACTAAAATATCACTAGTGAAGGTACCATATGATAGCTTAACATTAATTCTTTTCCCCACCCATATTTATTTAATACAAGTCTCAAAGAACCCAAAATTCCTATCTATGACCTTTATCCAATTGGCCCTTGACTTCTCCCTCCACACCCTTTAACTTCCAATTTTTTTTGGTATACAAACTATGCTTGTTAGTGAGATGCACAAACACATTATCATACCATGATTATTAACGACTCTCCTCAAGAATCTCAGTCTATCCTTGAATTGTCTCAAGAGGGGTGACACCATTTCCCCTGACACGATTCCACTCATGCAGGTCACCTTTAATCCGTTTAAGACTTGGGGAGAGTCCTACCAAAGGACTCCCATCCGACTTCTGGAACTAGGAGTCACTCAACACATCCTTAAAATATTCACTATGGGGCCATCTCTGGGAGTACATAAACAGTTTTGGGCCTCTATCCTCCCTGTTGATATTCAACACAATAGGAGAGTGATCAGATAGTACCCTAGGATGGTACACAACTTTAGACTAGGGAAAAGAATCCAAACAGTACATGTTTCCCCAACACCAATCCAGTCCGATTCATATCCGACTGTTTCCTTTACTATTGTTATACTAAGTAAAAAGGCTACCGAAAAACCCTAAATCAACTAGACCAGTACCTTCCACAAAATGGTTAATGTCTTGCATAGCTTCCCTTGATTACTTTGATTCACCTGTATTATCCCAAAAAAATTCTACGGTGTTAATCTCACCAGAAATTACCCATATATAATTTCATAGACTAAATACCCCTAGATACCACCAGAGGTCCTTACTAACAAAAATATCATTGCTCTCATAGACGAAAGTGATGAATATTTCATAAAATCCTATTTTTATTTCGGTCGTGATGTGCTGATATGAAGCTTCAACCTTCTACACCTCTTCTTCCTGTTTCCAAAACACACAAATGGACTGACTTCAAGAGATATCATACATCGCGTGACAAAAACCCACATGATTCCCAAAACTAGAGATGATATCAAAAGCCTACATTGGTTCAATAATCACTAGAACATAAACCTTGATATGACGAGCCACATTGAATATAAAGGCACTTTTTTCCCTCACACCCAAGACACTAGCATTCCAGACCATCACAGAGATCATTGATAAACAGGAGATGGGTCCTTGTGACCCAAACCATGAATAAACAAAACACCATATTTATCTAAACGAGCCTCTCTAGAATGAGAGCGAGTCACCAGTACCTTCCCACTGGAAGGCATCCTTACTATCCTGCCACTATCCTCTGGACCTTCTAGTAGAGGGTCCTCAACATGGAGCCTCTCTAATGCTATAGACCAAATTAGGGAGAGTAATAGAGCAGTCGACTGACCCGACGACAGTTTTAAAAGTCAAATTCAAACAAAAATATTGTGTTATCATAGATAAGGTATGTAATAATACTATGAATGTTTATAAGAAATATTAAAATCTAAATCAGTTTGGGAGAAAAGGAAATGCTTGTCTTCAAATATGGGAAGAAGAAATTTTTTTTCCACTGTAGTCTAGGATATATTGATCAATAAATTATAAATAATGGTATATTTTTAAATATGTATTGGATATTTATAATGTGAGGAAAAACTTGTAAAATACTTTTTTTGTTTTTATGTGATGAAAATATGGTATGAAAATCATATCCATTAAAGATAATGCTAGCACCATATGTTCCAAACCTTGTCTATAGTGATGCATGTAGTCTAATTGGTTAGGTCAAAACTTATGGTGAGAAATACTTTATCTCATTAATTATTTATTATGTAAGGATAGAATTTAAATTTATTTATAAATCATATATAGAAGTGTAGGATTAGAGAAAAATATTATGTAGAAGGAAAGAAAATAAAATTTAAAAAGATACGATGTTCTTGATACAGACAATGCAGTAGTTTACACATCAAATGTAGTAAAAAATTATCTTTAAAATCATGGTACTAAAAATGATGTTTCATCAGTGATAATTATATTATATAATGGTGTAGTAAGAAGAATAAACTATATGGTGAACAACATGGAAAAAAATTCTTAATACAATTTCATATCTCACATCATTACTCAAAAAATGTTATAAATGGGGTTGTGTATACTTAGAATAGATCACTATTCACCAGAATAGTGGAAAAGATTCCATTTAAAATTTTATAGGTTTGTAATCCATCATTAATATTAATAGTATTTTTGAAAGAAAATACTTCTTTCAGAATAAAGTTTATAATTAATGTAAATATGGGGATGTAGTGAATTGATGCTTCTTTTTAGGATACTAATAAAATAGTATGACATTTGATTTTTTAATAAATGACTCAGTAAGATAGTTGATAAAAATGGTGTAAAGTTGGTTAAACATTAATCTAAATAAAATTATAAAAAAATTGTTCCTATATAAAAGATTCATGAATATAATGAGATAAATTTAGATCCTAGAGAATATAAAAATATTAAATAGGTAATGATTCTAAAATAGAATCGGTGGAAGAAAAAATTTAAGAAGATAAAAAACATTCGACCTAAGTATGAAGTAAAAGAGTTCAAAATGATATGAGAAATAAAATTTAAGAAAAAAATATTCCAATACATAATCATATTATTACAAGAAGGGGGAACACACCTCTATTATTATAGATTGAAATAAACTCATTTGAATAATAATTAATCTGGGAATCATGGATTAAAGTTATAATATAATAATTGGATTAAATTGAAATAAATCATTATTAGATGGCTTTAGATTGTTTAAATAATAAAAATGTGATTATTATGAAATGTTCATTCAAAATAACATTCATTAAAATCTAAGTATACTCGACCTGCACTCCTAGAACTGATGCTAAAAACACACACTTTAGAAAATTGATTTAGTTCCCAAAATAGAGACCCAATATTAACATACTTAAAAATTACATCAATTATATATCAAATACAATCACAAAACACCAAAAAACAAATATTCTTTTTCAAGGGGGATTAGCTCTATAAATATCTTATTGAACTTTATTGCATCAGCATCTTCCATAGAAATCTCCACACAAGACTTGCTACTGAAAATAATCCTACATATTACTCATTGGGGGTATGGTAAATAAAATAGAAAGTGAGGTAAAAAACCTAGGAAGGAATAATATATCAATAATACTAAATAGGTTAGGTTATAAGAATGTGATAAAACATGTCTAGGGGAGAAATATCTTATTAAAATGATCATGGAATCACAATAGTTATTCATAAAGAATTAAAGGGGAATATATAACCTTAAAAGATTAAGAATATACCTTGGCATAAGAATTTAAAGACATAATAAACAACATTGATCAATTGTCCATGGTATAGGCATATAACATAAAATAGAAATTTGGATTGATAGTAAGAATAGTAAATCTTATCATTATATAAAATGATAGTCATAATCAGGTATATTTATATATTTGGTAATTTAAAATAATTACACTTATATAGTTGTGAACATAATAATACACACACATGTATTTTTCTACATAAAAAAAGATCCACACATATAGTTTTGATCATAAAAACTTTTTCTCTAAAAATAGTTGTAAACAAAGAAAAAATGCCCATATATATAGATGTGAACATAAAATAATTTCCATGTTTAGAGTTTTGAATATAACTATAATGTTCACACATGACGTTGTGAACATGAATTAAAATTTTCATGTTTACAGTTATGAATATATTAAACAATTTCCCAAATACATTTATTTATATATCATTTATTTAAAATAAAATATCTTATAAATTAAGGAGTATAATTATTACATTTAGAAAAACATTACATATTGGAAAAAAATATTCAATATGAAAATTAATGTAGATTGTAGGAAAATGAAAAAATGTGAAAAGAAATATTTTTTTCACATAGATTTAAAGAAAGTCATTTAAAAGATGATGCATAAACCAATTTTAAATATTTTTTTCTGAAGATGACAAGAATATGTTTTGAAAAACTATTTGTAAAGAGAAATCTAAGTAATTTATTCATAAAATATTGTAATGGTAAATAATATAAAACTTGTATTGGGTTTTAAAATATACAACAATAGGTGGGAATACATTTTTGGACATTTAAATCAATTATAATTAATCCCACATCATTGAAAAGGAAAATAAAACATAATATTCAATATGGGGAAATATGAGGACTATAGGGGAAAAAATCTGGATTTTAAACTTAAAAAAAATATATTACCAGAAAGAATAATATGGTCACATATGTTAAAGATCCATTAGAAAGGATTAGAATTATTCATAACAATGTCATATTTTAATGGAGAATGAAATAGAATAAATTTGTGAATTTTTAAATTAAAAATAAAATTTTCCATGAGTAAAAGAGAAAAAAATTTAAAAGGAAAACAATAAAATATATCAATCATATTAGAACTAGGTTGAAGAATAATTTCTATAAATCAAGGAAAATAAATTGAATAAGAAACACTTACGATTTATGTAAATTTTTAATGAAAAATCAATAAAAGATAGGTATTGAAAATAAATTTAAATAAAATTACTATAAAATGAATTATTCTATTATATGTCAAATAGGTATTATATATAACATATACAATATTGATATATAAAATGAATCATCTCTTTAAGAAGTTAAATTAAGAAGAATATCACTTTCCTTGGATTGCATTATGGTCAAATGAGCACTAAATTGATTTAGAATTTACTATAGCTGATTTATAATCTATCTTAGATCCCTATTAATATATATTATCTATTATATTAATATTTTTAATTATTTTATAACATATATTTTGAATAAAAGTTGATTTTTTTATTTTCAAAATATAGAGAAAAGAAGGAATATATTGGAGAGAAAAGGACTAAGGAAGACTAAAATGATAAATATCAGTGGAAACCTTATATATGATACTGTCATAGTCTATAGGTAAGTCTCATAAATATGAGATAGTATTTAAATCCACTGAATGTTTTTTATTTAAAGCTCGAAGATCCACCACCTTATTCTTGTGCTATAAAGGATACAAAATATTTTCTTTTTAAGAAAGAATACTCTGATATTTATTAATCATATATTTGATGACCCAATAAATAATGTAATATCCCAAGTGATATTTGATAAGTATATATGATTTAAAATAAATAGATGATAAATATATTTTTTTCATTCATATATTGGTGCCAAAGAGAATATTTTTATCTTCCACTTGAATTGAAGATCCCTCTCCGTTGTAGGATAAGAAATACATCAAGATAGAACCTCACTAGTCAAATCCCAAGTAACATCCACAAACAATTAATTGGTCACAAGATATATATATATATAGAAATTTATACCCTGTTATGATATATCCAATATACTTAAGAACATATGGACCTTATACCATCTATATAACCATGTAAAATAGAAAGCGGGATCTGGATCATGACTATGTACCAAAAGATAGCCAAATTGCATATGGTGATCAAGTACTAAGCCTGATAAAGGATTATATTTTTAAGATACACATTTTCATGGGTAAGAACCTGATTATGGAATTAATTTTGAGTATCCCATAATACTAAAAATTCTATAGCATATAAAATATTTTGTCCTTTTTCATTCATGTTAGAACCTACATTAACACTAAAAAATGAATAATAAAAAGTGATATATAGAGTAAAGTCCATCATCACCCCCTGATATAATTCCATATGTATTATGCATAATCCACTTCTACTAAAAGGAGAAACACTTATGTGGTTCTTGAATTTATAGAGGAAATAATATTTATAGAATATTGTATGTCTTTACATTATAAATGGATTTCAATGGGGAGAGAAGAATTTATGAGATAAAAAAAATCAGAATTTTGAGTTTGGCTGGGATTTAATAATAGCAATGGTTGTTGGTGATGAAGAAATGTGTATGAAAAATATGGATAAGGTCCTGAAAAGATGAGAAGGTGAAATATCTCGATTGAGACGCTTGAAAATATTGTATTTAGGGGCTTTGGAAAATATTATTCTATTTTAAAGGCATTTATAGTCATTATTGATGATAGTTTCCAATAGATTATGTAAATATATAGATTACCCCAAGATTTGTTCTGACATAGGGAATCTAGAGAAGTAGAGGGACAGACACGACTTATTTTCAATCCCAAAAAATGTCACCTCTTATAATAATAAAAAAGAAATCATTATTGACTTTGATAATCTCATTATGGTCATGCTAGAGAAGGGATATTCAGGAACCTCAATCCAACAAATTAGTGAATTCCCATATTTGTTTTCGATAATCTTTGACACTAGGGAGTGGATAGAAATTTCATCACGAGAATTATTTTTCTAAAAACACTAAATGTTTTAAGATATGAAATTGATATTAATTCTCACCTGATTAATAGGTTTGAATTTCCAATACAATCTGTTCTAATAATGTCACCCTTCTTGATTTGAATCCCAAATGAAAGAGTTGAGAAAACATTCATTCTTGTTGATAATAGTTTTTAGAGTCCTAAAAATTGACAGAAAACTCATTAGGATGTATTACAACATGTAATTATCTAATGTGATACTCCCCCCAAACTAGGAGAAATATAATTTTCTATTTTAAGATTCTTCTCATGTTATTATAGAAATACCATAATATAGATTAATTCGAGTCCTCCTTATTTAAAGTGGGGAACTAAAATATTGCAAAGGGAATTATCTCTTAATGATTCCCACCCTATTCAATATGGTATTGGTGTGACTTATATGACAATTTTTTATTAATGAATACATTAATTTTATTCATTTATTCCATATTTATTTCTTATATTTAGTTAATATTGGTCATCAATAATTTTTAGTTTCAAATTATCATTTTTTTAGTATAACTGTTTTAGTCAACATTCCAAAGAAATGATTTTTTCATCTATAGAATATTTGAGGAATTATAATAGATTCTCTATAATGATTTATTCAGTTTCATGTTTATTACATCAGAGTTTATAGTATGGTTATCTAAGATGAAGCCTACACAACACTTATTTTAGTAATTCATTTAATGAACCAATGGTAATATTTTAATACTGAGTCAAATAATGATATTAAATTCTATGAAGTAAAAAAAATCTTAAATTAATCATTATTGAATTATATTACCATAATTGATGTTTTTTAAATAATTAATGATATAATACTTATAACATCATTAATATATATGGTATAAATGACTGAAACAAAAATTCATTTCAATAATTAAATGAGTATGAAGTGAAATTATTTTATAAAAATAAATTTAAAATAACTCATTAACTATTTTTATATAGTCATTATTTCTTTTGAAAATTTCCTTCAGAGAGAATAAATTTGGACTCTGTAACTTGAGGCTTATAAATGAGGAATTATGATCTGGGATTGATCCTTTTATAGTCGAAAATGGGAGACATTTCCTTGCAAAATTATGTTAGGTAAAGGATAAAGTAGAATCACATGGCTGTTAGGTGAGTTAGGTAAGGGGATGTTTTTTCATGAATTATACTATTTACTAATAATCCTATTAAGGTACATATATAATGTATTTATTACATTTTAATAGAAAAAAATCCAAACCATCATCAATTACCACTTTTTGCACCTTTCTGACTTTTTTATTTATGTGCCTTGGTAATTATATTTTATTAAATTTATAATATGAAACCTCATACACATTTTTGATGTGGATCTTAGAAAAATATTTCTATTCAATATAATTCAATTTATATAAATTAACAAAATTAAATTTAAAATAAAAATAAAGTATTTGTAGAAAAAACCATTTTAACAGAAAAATGAGTTTTTAAAAGAATAATAATTGAAATTCTTATTTTAAATAATTTAATAATTTGATGAGTGTTAATATATGTTTTAATATCATTTAAAACTACATAAGAGTTTTCATTTAAAATAGAAAAAGTTATTTTACTTAGAAAACAATTACAATCCACTTTTAAAAAACTAATCTTGGAAATTACCCTTTTTCCATTGATTCCTTAGTTTCCTATTTTAATTCCAAATAATGAAATCAATTTGGTTTTATAATTAAATATTATTATTTAAATTATGAAACACATTTAATTTCATTCAATATATAAAATTTATTAAATTAATTTTAATATAAATAACAAATAACATATAATGTTTTTAGAAAAAAGTAAAATTTTAAATATAAAATAAATTTATTCTTATAATATTACATTTTAAAAATAGTTATTTTATAATTTATTTTATTATTTTTATTAAGAAAACATTTAATTAATATGATCTTTTAATAGGGATTTTTTAATTTATTGAGATAAAAATACATTACAAATTGAAATAAATTATTTTAAAAATATATTTTTAAATAATTAAATGATTTTACATTCACTTATAACAACTTGATATTAAATATATGATTTATTATTAATTTTCTGTATGTATAAACATCAAATTTAATTTAGCATTCCAATTTTGAAAAATTTAGAATTCATACAAAATAATATATTAAAGACAATGTTTAAAAAAAAATCTTTTAACACTGAAAAATTAAATTAGTATTCACTATAGTTGGTTAATTGTTTGACATATTTTATTTAGTCAATTTTTCAATAATTCATTATATTAAAATAATTCTTTAAATGATTCAATTTTAATAATATTTTATATTTTATAAAAAAAATATTGTTAAAATAATAGTTATATCCATAAATGATTTGGTAAAATTTAACAATATCACAGATTATTTAGTTTTATTTCAAGTAAATTATTTATAATAAAAATTTATATTTGTGTACCATCGAGATAAAATTTATGTATATTAACTATATATATCAGAAATTCCAAAATGTTAAGATATGTTCCAATATTTTACCTAGTGACTGCATAAAAGATATATTACCAAAATCAACTCCTAAAAATTTATTCCACTTAATCATCACAATGGACACCTTAAATGCCATAATTTTTTATTTTGGATATTTCAATATTCTTTCCCTTTTCATGTAATATTTCATTACTTATAGGTCTTGTTCTTCTAATTGAGATTCTCAAGATTGAATGTGATCTGGGGGATTTCCTAATTGAAAATATTTAATATTTATTATTTATTCTCTAATTTTAATTTATTAACATTTAATGGATGTAGGAATCCATAATATGTAAAAATATTGAGTATTTAATACTCATCTTCTTCAAATGATTTTGTAATGATACACTTTGAATGAATGATTTATTTTTTATTCATGAAATATTATTTATATTTTCTACTAATGTTTATTTATATTGAGAAAATAATAAGATATATAATAAATAATCACAACCCTTTAGTTTATAAAAATGAAATGTTTACTAAAACCTTGGGTGTTACATTCTCCCCCTTAAAAACATTATATCCTCCCTAGTTTAATTATCACTTACTAATATCTAAGGGTACCTATAAGATAGAAAGGAATCAAGATAAAATTTCTAATGAGATATCAATCATACAATTTTTTTAAGACTTCGAAGCTCATCTTTTCTTTCATAATATAAATGCATTGAGATTCTAATTATTCTAACACTATTGTGCCTATTATACCACTTTGTTTTGTTATAAGACATATAATTTTCTATAAATGTAATATTAATAGATTAATTTTAATGATCCATTTCCAACCAAATAATGAAACAAAAATGGATATATACAATCATAATAATATCCTATAAAGATAAAGTGAACAATTATATAATAATCAATATTAAAATTTATTCTCATATAATACATTCATTTTAACGAATAAAACATATGTTTAAATTATAATACAATCAAATAATAATATAACCCTTTCCATTTATCCAAGTTTTACATATATTTTCTATCAATAGACTAATCACCTTAATTAACTAAACCTATCTCTAATACTAATTTGTATAACCTAGACTCGCACTCCCGAATTCATGGGTAAAAATAGATAATTTAATCACCATCTTTGATAAAAAATAAATCGTCCCAATAATAACATATAATAAATTTACAAAAATTACACTTCAAAATTAATCACACATTTCTAGAACACAATGGTTCATTGTTTTTGGAGATTAATTGTATAAATATTGTATTACTCTTTATTTCTTCAACATCTATCATGAGAATATCTAGATAATAATTACTTATAATCATAATAAAAAACATAATTCCCTAAAGAAATTAGAAATTAGTGAATTATTGAGATAAAATGATCAATAAGGGGAAAACTATCAAAGATTCAAAGAGATGTCAGATTATAAGCATATGACAAAATATGATTTGGTGATAAAAATCTTATTAAAATGGACATTATATACTTAGGGTTTTCATAAATAATTATAGAAAGATATATAACCTAATAATATGAACCATATACCAAGGAATAAGAATTCAGATACGTGATACATTAATTTGTTTTCTATATAGCATGATATAGTCAGGTATTAAAACAAATGAATAAGGCATGATCACAAGTATATGATTTCATAACCTTTTTGACAAACCTAAACCTAATGAAATATATTTATATAGTTGTGTACATAAAAATATTTTACATGATCAGATTTGTGAACAACAGAATAGTATACAAGAAGAGTGTTGTGAACAAAATAATAAATTCTATATATTTAGCTAAAAACATAAAAATAATGTCCACCTATAAAATTTTTAAAATAAAAAACTGTATTCATATACAATTATAAAACAACAATATTACAAGTATATTGTTTTGAACAAAAATAGTTTTCTCACATGTAGTAATGTATATAGAAACAATATCCACACATAAAACTGTGAACATAACAAATATTTCTATGCATATAGGTGTGAAAATAACAACAATGTCCATCCATACAATTGTGGAAGAATCAATTAATACATATTAAGTTTTGAACATAATAATAGTAACCTCCTGGACATCATTAATAAATTAGAAATATAATACTCTCCAATTAATTATAGTTATATATTGGACCCACCCATCCTATAATGATAATTCCTATATTTTAATCTCAAAAAATGTTTAAAATTTTACAATTATTTCATAGAATAATTAATATATTAGAAAAAAAGAAGTTTCATGAATAACTCAATGAAATAATATCGTATTCCTTCCAGAGAAAAAATATGAATTTGTATTATTTATAAATATCTCAATTTAAGTTTGATAAAAACAATAAAGGACATTTACATATATGAAAAACAATTTTTAAAACCACTAGGAAGCTTTAATAAAAAATGGATGAAATATCATTTTCTTTTTAAAAACTTTTGTTTGAGAAAAAATATCTTATAAAAGTTAGAGGATAATAATTAATTTTATAAAACCACGAAATATTGAAAAAGAACATCATAAAATACAATTTAATAGTGATATATTAAAAACACAAGAAAAGTGTTAGAAAATATTCTTCTCACACTCACATAATGATAGTTAAGTTAATTGATAATGAATTCACTAGTCTCTTTTATATAGGAATGGAAATGTGACCTAAAGGTATTCAAGATTATTATTTTATCTATAGGTAATTTATATTTTATTGGTTGAGGAGGATCCAATACATACCCTATAGGCCTAGTGGAAGAATGCCTAAACATAACTCGAAGAGACAAGGCACAAGGCCTAATACATAACCCAAAGTCTGAAGACCCAATAACACATAAACCTTCCCTCCCCATCATCTAAATAATTGTATGAATATAGAACCACACCTTAGATGGATGATTGGGTAGAATTTACCCCTCGAGAGTTTCTCTGGTTCTGGTACCAAAGGAAATTTCAATACCCTCTCACCCTTTTAATCTGGTTAGCTTTTCTTTGATCGATGCTAATTTTATATAAATCCTTATCTATGGAAATGATCCTATGTTATCTTCCCTAGTATATATCTGGCCCTTTATGCTTTAATATCTCGGTGGCTCAATGTCCTATGGTGTCTATAAGGCTATGTTGCTTAAATTCCTTATAGACCAAAGGCCTTTGGTGTCCCGAAGACCCTGTGGTCCAAACGCCCAAATCGAATGAATAGTTCTACATAAAATAGAACCACACAATACCTACTATCATAAATTGAACAGTAATGCTATAGAAAATAATAAATTCACCCCTCTCGGATTTGAACCTCATTATTTCAGATGATAGTAAAGAAAAGAAGTTAAAATATATGATTTTAGGATGAAATATCCTTTTAGCATTTTAAAAAATCTTATAAAAACTACAAGATTGAAAATAATAGGATTGATTAATTTTTAAATGACTTAAGTAGTATTATGAGGATCATAGGGGATAATACATAATTTGATTTCATTATAATAAATTAAATCATTTGTGTAATTAAGACCGTGGACACAAATTATTAAGATCTATTAGATAGTATGCTAATTATTATAAAAAATTTCAAATTTTCATTAATAAAGAAACTAATTGAGCAATAATATTTTGATTTAACAATGTAATTTACCTTATAAGAAATGTAATATAAATTTTTTCAATTCCAAGGGAAAAATATATCAGTCATAGAGTAACATTGACAAAGAATAATGTTTATGAATCAATGAAAAGAAATAGAGGGAAAAACCCTTACAGATTTGATAAAATTTGAATCCAAATCCCTTAAAAGATAGAAAAAAATAAAAATACCTTTTATATAAATATAATTGTGACATAATATGATAAATAGAGAGTATATACTTGATATAAATGAAACAAGTTTTATAATACGAAACATGTATCAATGATGTAAAATTTACATAAAAACATTACGTTGGATTCCTTCATGGTCAGATGCAATATAAATTTATTTATAATAATATAAAGACCATAAATAATCTTTTTCAAACCATATTAGTTCATATAAACTTTTATATTAATATTGTATATTAATTTATTATAAATTTATTACATATTTTTGGTTAATATTCGTCATTGGTTATTAGTATTTTGAACTGTTCCTTATCTGTTTTTGTATAGTGGCTTCCGTCAGAACTCTATTAAATTTTGTTAATTATTTATAAAATATTCTAGGAAATATAATATATGATCCAAAATTACATTTTATGATTCAGGTTCATTCCATGAGAGTTTCTAGTATGGTTCTCTAAGAGAAAATACTTTACGTTCTTATTTCAATAAATATTATAACAAAAAATGATATATTAATTGGGAGATAAATATTATTATTTAGAAATTAAAATAAATCAATAATAATAAATTCATCATTATTCAATTATATTACCATCAGTTTTGTTTTATTAATCATTCTTGATAAAATCTTTATAACACCATTCATATAAGTGATAAAACTAACCCCAATAAGATCTTGTTATAAGAGTTGAATAAGTAACAAGGTTTAGTTATAATATAATAGAATAATTATCATATAATAATAATGATGTTTTTATACCATAATTGGATTATTTTATAATGGTTATGAGGATTGTTCCTGAGAATGAAATTGAAATGGAAAGAATAAGAACTCATAAACTACTTTGATGAAATTGATTCTTCTCATGTTAACTTCCTTTAAATTAAAAGAACATTGAAATACTTGAAAAAAGATGTTTAAAAATGATTATGGGAATTTAGAATATGAGAAATGGGTGGTTATTAAAATTTACTTTTTAAAATAATAGTGGTTTTGAATTGGAATGTGAGATATCATTTTATAGTTGAAAATAACTAACATTTCCTTGGAAAATTATGTTAGGTGTAGAGTAGAGGTGGATCCACGTGATATTTAGGTGAATTGGGTGAGGAAATATTATAAGGAATATTAATATTATGTCATAAAAAAATTCTTCTATAATTTATATATTTGACGTTAATTAAATAAAGTTTTATTCATGATAAATTTGATGTTTTATCCCTTTAAACATTTTACTTATATACCTTGGTAATTATTTTTTCACTAAAAATATAAGATTACCACATTCAAACAATTTGGATGTTATTATTCTAAATTTATATTATTTTTAATGAAATTAAAATATTATATATGAAGAAATAAAATTTCAGTAAAACATGAAATATAATAAAAAAAAGTTGTAGAAAAATGCATTTTTCAAGAAAAAAATATTATTATTATTTTGTGACCTTTAATATTAAAATGAAAATTAATATATGATTTTATAAATTTATATATTGAATTAGAGTCATTATTTCAAATATATTAATTTAATTAAATTAGACAAAAATTTCAAAACCCCAATAAAAAATGCTATGAAAATTACTCTTTTATCATCACCTTGATAATAAAATTATACCTTGGTTACTAGTTTATATACCTAAATATGAAATTGAAATTACTTACTAATTTGAATATTAAGATATAATTATATGAAATAAATTTAATTTAATTTTATTTCTTAAAGTGATATGAAATAATTTTTTATTTAAATGCATAATACATAAAACCAATTTTTGAAAAAAAAACGCATTTAGAACCTAAATTGAAATTAATATTATTATTTTCAATATTAAATATAGATGAATTATAATTTATTTTATTTTTTATATTATCAAAACATTTAATTTATATAAATATTTATTAGTAATTAATTTAATTTATTATAGTAAAATATAGTACATACATAAAACAGTAGTTTAAAATTATATTTATTTATCATTAAATAATTATGTCATCTTTCATAACTAATTAATACTTTGTATGTGAATTTTTCTTCATTTATTTATATTTATAAACAAAATATTTAATTTAATAGAGATTAGGAATGGAATTCTACAAATGTAGAAGGATCCAATTAAATTTTGAAGAAGAACTTCTCTCTGTTTATTGAAGAAAAAGTGAGTTAGTCTTAGAGGAAGGGATATATTTTTTATTTGTTTTCAATTGAGGATGATATTTCAAATATTCATGAGTTGTGTAATAATTTTATCAATGCTCATATTATATTTCTAAGGGGTATTAGTCAATGAAGGCTCGAGGATTTATAGAAGAATCTTACTACTATTTGAGGATTAAAATAGATGACTTGTATCATGATGGTTTATGTTTACTTTAAAAACCATCTACCTTATGAGGAAATGATGAACAATATGTAGGGTTTGGGTCATTATTCCCCACACCTAGGTTCTTTCATAGTCAACAATGACACTTCAATATTTATCCTTTTAATTATTTGAGCTCAACAATATTTGTATGTGTTATATTTTTTCGCCTGAATTAGACTATATAGAATCCTAGGATATTTTATGGAATTAATCTATCTCCCAGAGTCAAAATTAAGATGTATATTGAAACTAATCATGTTATATTTGGTAATTATGCACGGATTCTAGTATAAGTTGATCTTAGATCCACCTTAGTTAATAATGTATTCCATTCTACTGACCAAGATTTATTTTTACTATGAATTATGTATGAAAAGGTTAAAAATTATTATTTATATAGTAAAGATATTGTTAAATTAGTTTTTACTTATCCGAAGATCCACAAATGCTCTATTTCCTCCCATTTTTTATTAGGAGGATCACTTCAAAAGGAATGTAAAATATCTTATAAATGAAATGCATATTCAAGGATAACCAAAGGATACCATAATGGATGGTTTTAAGAATTCGTATTATTCCATGAATTCTACCTCTATTTATATTGCTATAACATCAAATTGGTGGTATTGTGGTTTGATATATCCCCTTATTCTCTCTTGAGGTGAATCAAGGCATTGGGCATACATTGAACAAGAAGAATATGAAATGTAATTTTTTGTGAAGAATCCTCATTTAGTGATATGATTTATAAAGGTATTTTCATATAGAAGATACATTCTTACTCTATGGATGGTAAATATACCCATTAGAATGAATATCAAGTAGAATTTGACATGAAATTATGGTAGAATAATTATTTAGAAACATCTAAAAGAATAGGGAAAACTCATTATGTGATTGCCTCTTAGATGAATCTTGTGGATCCTATTGATATATTCAATGGTCATCAAGAAAATGTTTTACCCTCTATAAAAGCTACAAGAATAGGGTAAATGTTAGTTGGTCTTGTGGTGGTTATTCAGAGTAATATTTTAACATCTTTTAAAGGAGTTTTTATTATCACAACAAACTATTGGAGTGATGAAGCTTCAGTCATAGATTAGGTAGCATGTAGTTTTATTTAAATTGAAATTCCAATTAAACAATTGGGAATCATAAGTGTGATCAATTCTATCAATGAATTGGAAATGTCGTAAACTTCATTGAGAATATCATATATCCTAGAGGTGTAACACCTTGTTTAATCAACAAGGGGGTATTAAAACATGTAACATTAATAGTGATTCTCCCAAATAGATGCACAATACTTATAATACTAAACCAGTAGTCCATAAATCTTTCAATACTATGGAAATGAGATCTAATCGGTTATAGGGAAATATATATTTTGGTTATTATGTATGAAGAAGCTCATTTCTACTTGTAAACAGTAAGGTCGTCACATATTTTTTTTTGAGTTTCTTACTTCCAAATATAGTGACGTGGAAATGAAAAAATGAGACAATTATTAAAATTTAGGTTACTAAAATAATATCACTGAATATGATTTTCTCAAAACCTGATATTTTATGATTTATTCTACTAAAAATAACTTTGATTTTAATAACATCATTTACACACAACACCGAGTTGAAATATTCAATTATATAAATATTACAATTTAAAGATGACTATTATAAAAGATCATTAAAAATTAGTTGTATGAATAGTACTTACCACAATATTAAAAATGTATATAAAATTTTTATAGAATATAAATTCATTATTAAATTAGTACTCATTTTTTGTAAAATGATTATAGGAATCAAAAATACATTTTCATCAAAAATAGTTTTATAATTTTTTTTAATAAAATATTATAATTAATTAATACCACTTTGATTATTTTTACTATGAATAATGAAAAATAATGATTTTTATTTGAAATGATCTTTTAGTATCCAGAATTTTAAATGTTTGATTTCATTTTAAAATTATCTAAAATTAATGAAATTTATATTATATTATGAAAATTATAATTAATTTAATTAGAGTAAATTTTATATTGGGATTTTCGATAAAAATATTTTATACTTAAAACATTTTTTTAGAAAAAAACAAGCTTTGGTTTCATTTTGATGGTTTAATTCTAGATGAAATTATACCATATCTATGAATTTAATTGTATAAAATATAATCCATATTTTTTATAATAATAATTAATATAATGTAACCATTTTGTTTTAATTTTTTGAAATTATACATAGTATCTATAGAAATTATTTCCTACCTCGGTAATAGAGATAAAGTGGGTTAAAACCATGTCCCATTGCATTAAAATATCTATAAAGTTTCTTTTATCCAATAATTTTTGTAATTTTACAAAAAATATATGATTAATGGAATAAATAATTTATTTTAATTCAATATTTTTAATTTTTGAACCCTATCTTCAATTTTGTGATGATAATTTATATTTTATTTAAATTTTAAAATAATTTTGGGCATTTTCATTTAATGTAATGGCTCAAAGATTAATTTTTGTTTTTTCAGTATAAAAATGTATTAAAATATTCATTATTTTATTATTTAATAAAATAATTCCTTAAAATCATTATGTTTGTATTTTTAAAGGATAAAATATTTTTACTCATAAATGGGGTATTTATTTTTCATGTATTTTGTGTTATTATATTAAAAGTAATTTCATACATCAATTGAAACTACATATAAAAAAATGGATTCCAAAGTTTTAGTCAGCATGTCCAAATTTCTTTATAAGGCCTCTTATTTTTTATTCATATAATCTTATTATCATGATCAAAAGGTGATTTTTTATGATTATGGTCAAATTGTGTTTAATGAGGTGTAACTAGAAGATAAAGAATGAAATATATCCCAATCGTGTGAAAGTATAATTGGTTGAGTTTATTTCAATATTATCACATCTTATCATAAATTTTTAGTTGATTTTTTCCACATGGATTAATTAATATATATATATATATACATATATTATTTTATATTGTAAGAAATTCGTTGTGTGTCCTCTCCACATATTATAAAAGAGATCCCCACCTTTATCATATTTATGGCACTTTAATCCATATAGATCAACCGAAACCTCTAAAATTTTCTTCTAAAATTCACTATTCATGGAGTAGACATGATTTTCTTCTTAATATACATTTTTAAGGGTCCATAAGAAGTGATATAATAGAGGCCTACTGAAGAAGAGGTAATCATCTTACCCAAACACTTTTAATTTATTTGTTATTCTACCTCCTATAAATCTTTGGTATTCGTCATAAACTAATATATTTAGTATTATAATGATAAAAAATGATATTATTATTAATTACCCATAATTATTCACCCTCTTTTCTATCAAATGGGAAATGAAGGTATCACTCATGCATACATTTCGACTACCACATCTATATAGCGATACAATACATTTACCCTCAACATATTTAATAGATGGATATAATAATGGTTATAATGTTTTTATATATTATTTATGAAATAATAATTACTATATAATTATAATATCATATATACCTTCATACCTTAGATTCCATTATAAAATTATAATGTTTCTTGTGCATACATGTTGATTACCACATCCATTAAGTTATTTGATATGTATTCATATTAAATTTTACCTGGATAGAATTTATGATAGATTTAATTCATATATATGTAAATTACGATACTGTTATATTTATATAAAGACAAAATAAATTTTATATTTCTTTTTTTCAGAACATGAAAATAATTTTCATACATATGTATGTCCAACCATCTCCATCAATGGTGTAAATTTTTTTTCAATATTTAACTTTTATGGATGAATAAAAAATGTGTATTATGAATATATATGATAGTTATATCATTAATAACTCTCCTTTGATGATGGAACCAAGATAAAAGTAAATTTACCATAATATGAAAACTAAAACTTCAATGAAATAATGAATAAGTCATCTCATGGAATAATTATTTCAATAAAGAATTGTTAACAAACCAATGAAAACTTATTACATGTAAATAATAAATTGTTTAATATGTATTAATATTGTTATTTAAAATACATATTACAAATCTGTATTTATTTTAAAGGATATTTTAGGGAATATGATGCAAGACAAGACCTAAGGTGAGCGATTAATATTTCAATTCATCTTTAAACAGGAATGGTTATGCATGAATTTTCATAAAGGAAATTATATGTTTCATATTTGATAAACCAATTTTATTATTATTAACCTTTGTTTATTCATTAAATTATTTGGTAATAGAAACATTTTCTTCTCTGTTGTGTTAAAAATGACTTGGAAAATGTTTTTTTAGAAAAAGAGACTTTATTTATTCCTTGGTTGGAAATATATATCATCAATGTCCATGTTTTCTTTAAAATATTTTAATGAATGTTTTAATTTTATCCAATTAATGATTAAAATAATTTTTATAGATATTTCTGTTTTTCTAAAAATATTTTATAGGAAAATATTTTTTATTTTTTAAATGACATGATTCTTTATTTTTACAAAATATTGAAAAGCAATCATTTTTTACATACATGTCATGATCTTTGAAATCATTATAGATTACTTTATAAGTTTCCATTATATTTGTAAATGAATTTTTTTTCAATAATATTTTGGATATTTTTATATCTAATAGAATTGATTTAAAAATAAAAAGGGTATTTTCCTCAAGAATTATTCGAAAGTCCTTTTGCAGAAATCTTTATCAATGATAATTTGTTTCGATTATTCTTTACTAGAATTATGATCAAATGATACCATCCTAATTCATTATCTTAGTGGTATATTAGTATGACTGTGATGATAGGTTTATGAATACCATTTATTTTCAATTGGTTATTCTATGATTATATGATGAATGTTTTATGATCATGTGAAATTTAATTGAATGAATTATGATCATGTTACATGTAGATCCATAATATACCTCCAATGCATTGTGTAAAATGATATTGATATATCATGAGATGATGATGATATGAGTGGAAATTATTTTTTATATATGTTTTCACATATTGATGAATTACTATCATTTATTTCTATCCATGATCATAGAAAAATGTGTGGACATGATTATGAATAGTTTTTTCACATTTTGATGCGTGAGTATGATCGATTTCTAGATATTTTCAAAATATTAGGTATGAAAATGTTTACATTTAGATATGTTCATAAGATCGTGTTTTCTTATTATTATGATACCACATGGCTATATCATGACTCTTGGATATCGATTACTACTTTGAAATCCTTATTGGTTACGCTTATATATATGAATTGATTTCAGAGCATATGATCTAGGTATTTCTTTTTGGCTAAGAATATTTCATAATGAGACCACACACTTGAATATGTTATCATACCCTTACGATCGTCTTATCCTATAATGATGAATATCTCGAATATATACCCTAATTGAGCATCTAAGATCTATATTTTTCTATATTTTAATCACCCAGGTTATGAATATGGTCTCTATATAGGTTATGTTTAAGAAGATTAATATGTGGGAAGATGATTGCAGAATATGTTGAACCTATTTCATGAAATAAAAAGTTTCTATACCTGATATCTAACGACACTAAACCTGTAAGGTCCATGGTTGTGTATTATTGTGAAATATACTAAATATTCATTTAAGATAATGAATTTTAAATTACTATACACCTATGTTTTCTTTACATATGGATATGAGTGTGTTAGTTTTCCTTTTCCCTAGGAAACATTATGATGGATTTAAAAATATAATGACCATGGATGATATGGGTTAACCATATGGTGTTATATTTTGATAATATGGATTCATAAATTTTTTAATTCAATGAGTTTATTTTCATAAATATATGTTTTCTAACTTTGAGTTTTATATATTTATGATTGCATTATGTTTTTGGATGTAGTTAATGAATGGAACAAGAAGAAATCAGGTGACACTACTTGAGATTTGTACATTTGTGATAGTCGATATGAGATGGAGAATAATTCATATGAAATAAATTACAACATTTACCTTTTTGAACATATATTAACTTCTATCAAAAAGAAAATTATGTGTGATGGGTAATAGCGAATTAATACGTGGCCCGTCTCTATTATCCCTTTAAAAAATGATTTATAGAAACATATCATAATTTTCATCACAAATAATTTTTGAAAAAATATGTTTATATAATGGATTACATGATACAATGTAAAAGGTTTTCAATAAATTATCATTTAGTGATGGTTCATTTAAGATATCTCAAATGTTTGGAAGAAAAAAATATTGATGACATAACATCAGTTATTATAACTATGTCACAAAAGAAAAATTAAAAATTCCTTTCTCCTCATTCCTCCCCCAATTCTCATACCCCTATGATGTTGTATCCATCCGAAATGCACCCATATGATGTCACCCTCCTAGATTCATCCATTTCACCTAATATTTTTCAAATTGAGGTTTAAATCTCCTAGGTATAGTCTCTTCTTCTATAATATTTCTTCTTTTTGTCTGTGACTCCCCTTTCCATATTGTTGAAATTGATCCGGTCGAACCATAGGAAAAAAAATTTAATTAATTTTATGGGTTTTTTGGTATTTATGAATGATTTATGTTCATTCTTACTTATTAGGAGTTCTCAATTGCATACGATGTGTTTTGACTCTGCATGGGTTGATTTCAATTGATTTGATGAATTTTTACTATTGTTTGACATTAATATTTAATAGTTTTTTTCTATATATTTATATATATCTGTGTGTGTGTGTGTATCTATACGTGTATATTAATATAATATATATCTATGTGTGTGCATATATATATATATATAAATGTGTTTGTGTGTGTGTGTATAATATATATATGTATATATATAAAATCATTCCAAATGTGGAATACATTTTAAATGGAAACATGATGTATTTGAATTTTAATTTATTAAAGTATGATTAGGTTTAACGATTAAAATATTAATTTTGAAATTAATAATGGGATATTAATTGTGATACCATAAGGTGGAAGTTATATATTTAGTTGTACCGAAATAATTTAAAATGTATTACATTATATTATTGTTGGAAATATTATTACTATTGAAATTATTTATCGGTGTGTTTGATATTTATATAAATGTAGAAAAAGTGTATATAAGTCTATTTAATTGATCGATTATTGGTATTGCATGAATTTTAGATGATTCAATAACTAAGAAACTATATTAAAACTCTTTCATGGACGAATTTTGATGTGTATTTCATGTTATGAGATTATATATATATATATATGGAACTTTTTTTAACCTTTTACAGAATGCTTTGTAAAGAATTTTTTTAATAAAAATGTCTATTAGAATTGGTTTTCATTTATTTAAAACATTTGAATATAGTTTTATAGACATTCTGATATATATATATATATATATATATATATATATGAATATACGTATATCAATGTTTTAAAAAAGCATGTATGGTTTTTGAGATATATATATATATTTGATATGAATATTTTTTATAATTTGATGTATATAAATCTGATTAAGAAATAATATAAAATATATTTATAATGTTTGAAATAAATTGGAAATGAGTGTTTTATAAAAATACTCAAAAAATCATTTTTAAAAAAATGTTTTAAGAAAATGATTTTTCTCTAAGAACACTTTTTATAAAAAAACCTTATAAAAAATATTTTCATAGAAATGATATCTAAAAAAATTTAGTTTTAATTATTATTGGTTAATAAATGATCCATTTATCCATGAATGAAATTTATAGATGTTCATAAATATATTTGAGAATTTTCTTGTTATTGTATACAAATTTTTTCGATTCTTTAAAACAAACAAAAATAATAGTAATTATAAATATGTTTTGATAAATTGTATATATAATAAATAAATAAAAATTATTGGACAATAAATATATGTAATAATTAGTAAAAATTAGTAATTACATGTTAAAATTTTAAAAATATGATAAATATTTTAAAAATCAAAATAATAGATAAAAATACAGTAATAATTTATATAATTAGTAATAATATTTATATAATTTTGAATAATGAATAAATAATTTGACAATATTAGTAATAATTAATGAATGTTAGTTTGAATTACAAAATATTATAAATAATTTTTCAATATGAGGAAATTATGAGAATTTGTTATAAATTGTAATAAAAAATATATGAAATTATTATTATTACTAAAAACTAGTAATAATTATTAAAAAATTATATATAATTAATAATTAATTTTTATTACATAATAAATAAGTTTAAAAATTAGTAAAAATTAAAATAAATATTTCTAATAATTGTTAAAAGGTTTGTAATACCCTTAAAAATTTATGAAAAATAGTGAAAACTATTAAAAATATGAAATAATATGATAATATTGTATTAATTAAAATAATTTTACATAATTAGTAATAATTATTAAATTATTTGTATTTATTAATAAGTAATTAGTCAGTATTAGTAATATTTGTCAAATGTTAGTACTGATTAATAAATATTTTCAATAATGTGTAAATTTTTGTAAACTATGATGAACTATGATAAACTATATTAAAAATATATAAAATATTAATAATGATAAAAATTATAATTATTTATTAAAAATTCAGACATAATTTATAGGTAATTAGTGTCAAAGAGTAATAAGTATTCTTATTTATGTTTTTTGGATGAATATGGACTCATAAAGTAGAAAACACCTTTTATTATGAAATTGTGGTTGGATTAATCATTGTAAAAATCCAAATAAATATGGTATAAATCCAGCCTATATCAATTATGTTGAAACATTTATATAATCTACCTAACCATATTAATAATTACTTTATAAAGGAAAAATGAAACTCCCCTATAAGAAATTTCATCTTTGGATATTGAATTTTATTGAAAAAGTTGGAATTTATCTAATGTTTTTCATTTTTAAGAATTATCATATTTTTCGGAATCAGCATGGTGATAAAAATTTAGTAAAAAATAAAAAATTGGTTTTGGATCTATCATTTGAAAATTTAGTACATGTTTTTATTGGCTTGTCTATTCGAGAAACAATGACTAAGAATGTTATTCCAAAATTTGAAGCATAACATATGAATTTTTCATTTTTTTGAAATCTAATAAGGAGGCCTTATATCTGGGATTCCATATTAGAGAAATTGAAGTTCTTACAACATTTATTTATGTTAAGTCATATTTTTGAATGTCAAATATTTGTATCGATAAAATATTTTCTTTTTTAAAATAGTGATCTCATGTGTTTAAGTAAAATATATAATACCTTCATTACACCATGTTACTTTTAGACAAACTATAAATGGAAACAAGTAGAGGGTTTTATGAGATATTGTAATTTGAAAAAAGAAGTCTTTTTGGGACTATCAATATTGTCCGATTATTTTGGCATTACATAGAGTAGAAGTAAATCTTAATGAGAAGAATTTTTTATAAATTTTTTTATACTATGTTGGACACACTCGGAAAGACCGAAGATATTGTAAACGCACAAGTTGGTAATTCCAAAACTATTTGGAATCCTAATTTTTTATTATTTGAATATGAAGGATCACAAAATATAATTAATCCTAAATAATCATACAAACTTTCTAAATTACATCATTTATTATTCTATCAATGGATTATAGATTTTCTGTCACAAAATGGTTATGCTTCAAATTTTTCTCATTTCTTAAAAAAATAGACAAATTACATGGTTAAAAATCACTTATTTATATGTAATAATAGAGGGACTGATTCATGTTGTTCTTAGAGGGCTATAAAATTATTTAATATGTGACCTTTTTAACCAAATATCATATTTATTTCATGATATGTTTTGAAAATATAAGATTATGATGCACTGAGTCTGCTACAAGAAGGTGTTGTTTTATTTATAAGTATATAGGAGAAAATATTTCTACAATAATTTTTTACCTTAATAGAGAATTTAATAATTCATTTTCCATGTGAAGATTAATTTGAAGGGTCAGTACATTTCTAGTGGATATTACCATTTGATATTTTATGCAAAAATTAAAGAAGAATATGTGTAACAAAGCATCATTTTAAGGGTCAATTGTCGAAGAATACTTGTAAGAGTAATTTTAAAATTTATGCTCTTATTATTTTCAATATGAAAATCCCTTAAAACATAATCACATGACCCATAATGACAAAAACATTTATGATGTAACATACCCCCAATTGTCAATTTGTAATCATCCTAAGAATGGTTTAGGTGGTTATCATGAATGGATGATTTAAGATGAAGAACTTCACATATCTCATATAGATATTCTATTGAATTATGAAGAAATGAAATTATTTTTGAAGTATGTACCACTTATTGTTTTTAAAATTTTTATAATATAATAATTTAGATATATTATTCGACTTTTTGACTATGTAATGGCCATATCATAAAACAATTTTAACAAATTTCCCCAACTTTTCATGAAGAACGCCGTTAAGAGAATTTTCCATAGTGTTTTTGGAGATTGGTATATTAAGTAGTTTGTGATGGAATGTTAAATCAATTTTGTACTGATATCTATTATTAATATTTATTTCTTCTAGGAAACACAACAAGAAAGTAAAATTCATAGTCGATAATGTGTGCTCAAACACCCTTCATACGAATTAGAAAAATCATATAATTGATTTGTGGTTGATGGATTTATCTTCCATAAATTAATATATAGTTAATAATAAAAATTAATGAATAATGGTGTTTGTTCAAATGGATCTCGTCATAATGAATTTAAAGATAACATTAGTGGGTTTTTAGATGAAATAATTAAGTTTTGTTATCTATAACTAAATTATGTAAGAATATTAACATTCCACTAGTTTGATTCTGATTTATTTTTTCGAGTTAGTCTATGAATGGAGTCATTGACATTAAATATAAAATTATTATTTCCTAAAATGAACCATTTATGTTGGAACATCAAATTTATTAGGGAAATTACTATATTTTTTGAGATATATAAATCATTGGTGTAGAGTAATAAAAATGAAATCACATGATAGTCAGTTTCATGAAAATGAAAATGGTCTAAGGAATTGTAACATATTGTATTTTTTTTATGAAATAAACCCATATATATCTCTTACATGGAGAGATATAAATATTAATGATGAAACCACCCAGTTAAGGACCGATGATATTTATAATGTTGATGAAGTAATAAAGGACAATGAAATTGAAATTCATATGGAAGTTAGTGATACTGAAGATAAAGACAAAGAAATTGTTATAAATGAAGATGAGGAATAAGATGAAAACAGATTTATTATATTTAGCTATTTTTTATATTTCCATAAATGATAGTTGTATTCACAATTATTTATTGGTAATATCGTTCCTTTCAAATCAATCGACCGAACGATCCATTTTTTCACTCATAAATTCCATTATTTATGAGTTTATTATATTTGATTTTTGTATTAATAATTATTTTAGGGAGTGAATATTATATTTTAAATATTATTTATTAGTTTTTTATATTATATGTATATATTAAGAATTATTTATAAGATAGAATGTTATATTTTGATATTTATTTATATGTAATTGTTATATTCTGGTAGTTATCAATTTTTTTATTTGATATTTGTATGAAAAATTATTTATAGGTAATATAATTCTATTATGGTATATATTAGTTTTTTATATTTTATACATGAATTCACAATTTTTTTGATAGATTATTTTTCAGATGGCTGGAGATTCTCCTGACGATCTATTCAGTTCTCCTACTGATGCGAGACTTTTTGATGATGGTCCTAATTCATCAAATTTATAGGATGTTGTGATAAACTGTTGATTTAGAAGAGACACAACCTTGAAATATTAAAAATTTTATACCCTTTTCTAGATAGATGTAAGTACCTTTATTTTTATCCTCATTTTTTTTTGATGTGTGATGATTTGTTTTTATTATTTATTTTATATTATGTTTTATTGTTAATTTTGAGAATAATTTTCCTAGTAATTTTTTTATTTTCACTATTTTTATTAAGATTTTTGGAAGAATTGTGAAATATAATAAAATAATTTTCTATTCCATGGGTGTCATGGGATCATGTTCTCATTGTTTCTTGACATCAAATGTTTGACAACTTAATTGTATATTAATAAATAATACATTTTATTTTAAAATTATTTACTCATAAACATGTAATTTTTAATTTTATTTCATAATTTTTTTTCACCAATTTATTATAGAATGAGAGATCCTATCTCAGAATCATAAGATATTTTTATATGTGAGCATTTTCAGTAGTTTTTACACAACCAAAGAAAGAGAGCCATGTATAGATCATTTGTTACTCTTTTGTACTAGTCTAGCTTCTCTAATAAACCTAACTATATCACAACTTTGTTACGGGATAGATTGTGATCCGAATAGATATGAGATACTTTTATGAGGAGTCTATAATTTGTACTTTAGAACCGGGGGAGGCGGGATGTCACACATAGGGTCGAGCATCATACATTTTGTATACATCGACAACATGTGGTAAGTAATATTATTTATTAATGTGAACTAATTTTAAATTATATGGGATACTAATGACCCCTATTTTATGTAGTTTTATGTTTACAATAAAATTTAAACAAATACCCTTACAATATTTATTATCAATGACTCACAATTCTAGATCATGGTTAGTATTTTTTAAAAAAGAATTTCTTAAATTATTTTTTTAATTATTATAATTTCTAATTATATTTGAAGGAAGAATTTGACACTATGAATTCTCATTCATGAGTGATTCAAGCCAATGGTGAAGATGAAACCACCTGCAAGATAGGTTTTGATGAGGGGTCTTGGATACATATGATTTTGATTTATCTATAGAATGTTTGGGTGATTGTTATTGCTTCGTGATTATTAGCCACTAGTTATAATGTTATATATTTTATGTTTTCAGTCATATAATAGTTTTTTCCTTCCCAGTCTATTACTTTTCCGGTTCTAAGTGTTGGAGGTCCTTGGAGGAGTGATAGACCGGGCCTGGAAGTGTTGGATGTTAAAAAAATTAAAGAAGAGGGAATATATGTCGTGTAAAGTTTACATGAAATGTAAAAGTATTTCATAGATTGTATATGGCCAGTTCATGACATGTTGATTTTATGGTTTAAATAATAAAAATGCGATCCATTATTTGGAAAAACCAAACCCCAAGGATTTTATTGCATGAAACTGGATTACAAATCCTATAATACCCCTATGATGTGTGTCTTTAAAGGTTGGACCACCTTTGGTTTTTCCTCAAACCGTATGTTCGCTCTATCAATACAGAAAATTGAAGGTACTCTCTTTAGGCTTATTGGTATTCGATTTATGGGGATGGATTTATAGATTCCCATATTTGATATCTAGTATTTTCTCTCCTCATTCTCATCTGTTTCTATTCTGTTATTCTTCCGAGTTCACTATAGTGGTGCGTTTTGGTTCGGGTTAGGTGTTTGGTATGGGTTTTGACATTTTTTGGATGTGTTATAGGTTGAAATTCTAGTTTCTTGCAAGACACTAGTTCGTGGGAAGTTTCTTCTTTACATTTTAGTATACAATGATATTAGAAAACCTCTTTGAGGTAGGGTACCCACGTTTTAACACATTTTACTCACTAATTATGGGAAATTCGTGTCTTTTCTTACCATTGGGTGGATAGTAAAGGATGGAATGATCATATAAATAAATTAGAACGTCTAAAATTGTTGGTTATATATATTTATCCCATTATTTTCTATTTTTTTATATGTTGTTTCTTTTTTATGCTTATTTGATCCCAATTCTGAAAATATTGATTGTCAGATTCCATTCTTTCACTATAGTTGTGATACATTATGGCCCTTACAGTGTTATGTGATCTCACCCTAAATAAAAGTTCCAAGAACTTATATTTGGCTAAAAACTTGTTTCCCCTAGATATTTTACATGTGTGATACTACCCATGCTAATATAAAGAAGTAATTTCATTATTCCCTTTAATAAATTTGAATATGGAATCTATTGTTGTTTACTTTGGATGCACTTTTTATGATGTTTGTGCGGGTTTTAGTTGTAGTGTGGTGATGTTATTGACTAACTGGGTTGTGTGGAATGTGGGGAAATGATGTAATGATTGGATATCTTGGATGTGATGTGGGATGTTGTGCATTGTGGAGAAGATGTTATGGAGCAGTGGTTCTGGAATGTGGTAGTTGTGTTATGTGTTGGATGAGATATGTGGTCAATGTGTTTTGATTTGGCTTAGATATGTGATGCAACAATAATGGTGGATGTTTGGTGATGTGGTGATATATGTTTGGTGTAGTATTATTATTTTCTTGGGTAGTAGTGGAATAAATTATGGTGCTCAATGAAATAAATAAATGAATGGGTTAGAAATTGAATATAATGGGGTGGAAATTAAAATGAGATTAATGGAATCAATTTAATTGAATGAATTTTATAAGTGGAGTAATGATAAATGAAATTCCTATTGAATAATAGTGGTTGAACATGTATGCTAAAACGAGAATTTTTTGTGGATTGTGCGGTGGTTGTTTGGTGTGTTGTATATAGTGGTTGCATCAGTTGTGACAGTTGATATATAGTATGTGGTGGTGATGTGAAGTGTGCTAATGGTGTTGATTTGAACAAGTAGGTTGGGTATTGTGGGCTATATTTATATCATTTGTGTTTATGTTTTTTTATATCTCTTCCACCCAAGTTCGATAACCTCACCAATGATCCTTGGTTCTGGGTTTCAGGTCCTTTCCCCATCATCCAGGATGGTATCTCTATATAAGGATTTCTAGCCCCTCTCCCCCACTCATCCTTCATAAATTATTTGCAGCCCAAGTGTGTGCGGGAAATATGTAATGTGATATGTGGACCATGTACTTTCAGGTGATATGTGACATGTTGTCCCACGTGTCTTTGGAATGTGTTGTAATGTGTGGACCCAGGTGTCTTAGATATGAGCTATGATGTGTGGTTCCATGTGACATGTGGAGGATATGTGACGTGATGTGATGTGATGTGATGTGATGTGATGTGTGGACTTGGTGTTTGTGGGCGTGATGTGGTGTGATGTGATGTGTGGCCTAGGTGATTGTGGGCTAGATGTGATATGATATGCATGGAAGCGATGTGAGCATAGGACATGAAATTTTTGGGCAAGAGAATTGAAAATAGGCGGGGAATAGGTAGTGGGGATATTATCTTTGTTATGATCCCGATGTTATATAATTTTATTGGATGAGTTCATTGATGAGTGATCCATAATGAAGCTGGGATTGGATAGTAGACCTATTTACATGTTAATGGCTACACTATTTGTTTACTATTGAATTATCATGATATTTTCACATGTGCACTTGAAGCCTTCCATATGTACCTATTAACTATAAATATTTTTATCACCCAATGTATGTAAATTGTTTTTCTATTTCTAAGAGGAATTTGGGGACCATGCTAGACATTTCTAGCTGGGTTGGAGTCCCTATTATATATTTTTATTTATCTATTTATATAGGAGAATTTTATATGTATCAGTTTTATTTTATTCTAACATTATAGGATGGTTTTTGGATTACATTTATAAATTCTATTAGAGTTATATTTTATTTTATCCTCTCTCATGATCATGTTCATTTATAGAGGGTAATGCCTCCCATATTTTGAGATTTTTATACCCTTGATGCTAGTATCCAACCCCAAGCCTACTGGATATGGGACTGAAGGGTAATTATATATTTCCACTCTGTTTCCGGTCCATCTCAAAATGCCCAACAGTTCTATATCCGACGATACATGGACCTACTTCCCAAAGGCAGGCGTTCGCCGGGCGATTTGTCCCGCGATACTTAAGAACTCACATTGGTCGAGAGGATGAGAAGTCGGGCTCATTGCACCATTTTGGGTGGAATTATTGCATGTTTAGAGGCTCTATTATAGATTTAAGATGTATTCATATGTTCACGAATATTTGGTTTATACCCAAGCATAGTATCCACGGATTACTTCTGGTTGGCAATGGTCAGCTGGGCGCAGGGGTTCAGAATCATTTAGGCCGGAGGTTTATCTTCCCTCATTGGATTAATGACTCTGAATAATTTGGACTCATTGAGATAGTTCTAGGAGTGGCTCGGTGAATTGATGTGAAGAAAGTCGGATTGACTGATTGTTGGGCTTGAACCTCAGGGAGGCTTCCTACGTACCCTGCCTAGGGGACATAGATCAAAGTCCATGTAGTTCGAACCGGGGTGCCGGAGAACCGATGTGAAGGTGGACCAGGGGGTCCAATGGTGATCGATCTTGAAACTCAGGGAGGCTTCCTACGTACCATGCCTTTACATGGATCAAAGTCCTCGTATTTCGCGTAGGCTTGGGGCTTACACTCTGAGGAGGCCCAAGGTGTGGATTGGGGATTACACTATAAGGACGCCCATGGTGTGGATTGGGGCTTACACTCTGTGGAAGACCAAGGTGTGGATTGTGGCTTACAATATAAGGAGGACCATAAGAGGATGTCATGGTTGATGCGTACTCTAAGACAACGTGAGTCATGGTCTGTGTGAGAAACAAGAGGCAGCAGGGACCAGACGATCACGTCGCGAAAGGTGCATCCGTGAGAAGTGGAGTGGGGCTTACGCATAGGGCGACCCATAAGGTCGGGGCTTACTCTGAGATGGATTCCCATGGTGTCTTACTCATGTCTGTCTATGAAGGGGACCCCAAGCCATCGGTGGTTGAGGAATATAATTGGGGCCAACGCCTATGCACATGTGCACAAGTGGGATAACGCCAAGGGCGTTGGAATCATTCCGAACAATGGGAGATGAAAAGTGTGAATTACATTCCCAACATTCGGAACACAATGAGGGTGTAATGGTGATGGAGGACAACTGTTGACCATGTTCGAAACACATCATTCATATCACGTTAGCCTGAAATGGGGACGAATAAATGAGGGTCGACTGCTGACCGTGTTCGAAACACAGGACCTGTCTCGAAGTGTTGTCCAAAGTCTTCCAGGGTGTTGGCCCAGGACGGTAGTTGAGACGATACGGCATTGTACCAGGCCATTAGGGGGTCCCTTTAGACATGAAAGTGAATGAAGATCCTAATGAATGATATGCAAATCATGAGGTGGACTGATGGAATGTTTGAATGGATTCCAGCTCTCTTGAAGTTATGCCACTGTAAACATAGCATAAGGCGTCTCTTTACTGGAGCAAGAGGCATCCAATTATTGAATGAAATGGAATGGTAAAGTGTATAGTCATGTAGAGAAGACTATTTTTACATTGTTTGACGTCATATGGATAGGACGAGGGCCATACAGTTTAACATCATCTGGTAAGGACGAGGGCCATACAGTTTAACATCATGTGGTTAGGACGAGGGCCATACAGTTTAGCGTCATGTGGTTAGGAGGAGGGCCATACAGTATATCTTCATGTGGTTAGGACGAGGGCCATACAGTTTAGCATCATGTGGTTAGGAAGATGGCCAGACAGTTTAACGTCATGTGGTTAGGACGACTAGGTCGTAGATACCTAGCAATGGTTGGTGTGGGACTTACGCAAGGGTGGCCCTTTCTGGATGAACCCAGCAAAAGGAGCTAGGAAATGGGGTTATAGAAGAGTCATGACGAGTATCTCGACTAATGGAATGTATAGGACGGATTTTGGATAGGCATAAGGGTGCAATGGAATATACTGTTGACATGGCCTGAAAAGTTCGCGGTGCGACTCTCCATTTTTCATGGGGGTCAATGACGGTAGCGATGGGACCGGCCGTAGAGGGGTTGTCCGTGATGTAGCTGATCACGTAGGGTGGGCTGCATGTGTTTCATGGTATGGTTGTCCGCGAAGGGTGTCCGCTGAGGAGCTGGCCACAAGGGAGCAGGTCGTGAAGGAGTAGGCCGCGAAGGAGGCTGTCCGCGAAGGAGCCGGCTGTCCGCGAAGGATGTTGTCTGTAAAGGAGGCTGTCCGCGGAGGAGGTTGTCTGCGGAGGAGCTGGCCGCGAAGGACTAGGCCATGAAAGAGGCTTTCCGCGAAGGTGCTGGTTGTCCGCGAAGGAGCTGGCCGTGAAGGACTAGGCTGCGAAGGAGGTTGTCTGCGAAGGAGCTGGCGCCCGTCCTATTTTGTGCCTGCGGAGGGGTTTCTGCTTCCATTTCGCGAACGACATTGGTCCGCGGAGAAGATGGCCATCCACGAAGGAGGTGGCCGTCCGCGAAGGAGGCGGCCGTCCACGAAGGAGGTGGCCGCATGTGGTTCGCGGTTTGGTTTCTCCTCTACGCAGAAGAGTTCATCCGTGTACAATATGGGGTCCGCAGATGGTCACAGGACTTTACCACTGGGAGCAATTTCTTCAGCGTCTCCCCACGGGGTTTCACCCGTCCTTCCACTCTTCTCCTTCCATCGCCCCTTAGTGATTATTTATAGAGTCATGAAGAGGCCGTATTGATGGGAACACAACACTTTTTTCAGAAGCCCATGAATGAATCCACACCCGTGAACGACTCGGTCAACTGATATTTGATGAGTCGTGGCAGGGTTGCTTCGTGGCAGCACACCAATCCGCCTCTATTCCGTGAACGATGATGTTCGCGGTGGCATGGGCAGGTTTTCGCGGTTTGCGGTGGTGGATTGGCCTAACGTCCGTTATGCTTCACGCCCGCGGAGGAGCCCCACCTCTGCTTCGCAGACGATGCTGGTTCGAGGAATTGCGGTAGGGCGGTCTGCCGAACTGGCCTCGTACTGTTGCTGGGAGCCGGTAAGCTGACCGGTTTAGTCCTTTTCCAAATTTTGGGGTAATTGGATTTCTCATTTGCGGAATTTTTAGGACCCTACACCCTCATTGTGACATCATTCACTATTGGGAAACATTGTTTTAGAGATAATTTTGTTGCAGAGGTTTTCAAAACCACTGCAAAATTTAAGAGATAAAATTTAAATAATATATTTATTAATAATTATTTACTATATTATTTAGTTTGTTATTTATAATTTCAATAATTTCTAATGTTCCAATTAATAAATATTTATAAATATTAGGTAATAATAATTATAAAGTTTAAACATATCTTAAATAAGATGGAAATTAGAATTCAGCATCAAATGTCCACAACTTTCGATTCGAGAGTCAGTTTTAGCTTCCAAACCAGTCAAATCAAAGCTTATGAAATGATATGAAACAACATTAGATTTAAATTTTGTAATAATTAAATGAATCAAGTTTATTAAAGTTTCAAGAAAAGATTGAAATAAAACTCAAACTTGAAATGACCATAACGTTTGATCCTTATGTATGTTTCGGATCTACCACATCAAATTAAAGCATGTGACATGCTTTATGCCCCTAGTGACATAAGTTAACCTATGTCACATTTTTCGAGGCCCGAAAATCCTTAGAAGTCCCCCAAACCACATTTATTTATATATATTTATGTAGCATACATGTGTCTTTATATATATCTATGTAATTGTTTTTGTATATATATATATTATTTATTATTAATTAATTATTTGTTGTTATTTTTTATTTTTTTATTTTTTTATTGTTTTTATTATTTTATTTTCTGTATTTATTTATTTATTTATTTTTCCTAAATAATTAATTAATTAATAATTTAATTTTCATAATTAATTAATTAATTAATTAATTAATCATTTATTTATTTATTTATCATTTCATTAATTAATTAATTAATTATTTATTTATATATCTATTTATTACTCATTTATTAATAATTTATTATTTATTTATTTTCATAAGTAATTAATTAATGTATTTATTTATTTAATATTTTTTATATATATTTATTCATTTTTTAATCTATTTTCATAATTAATTAAATAATTAATTAAATAATTAATTATTTATTCATTTTTATAAGTAATTTATTTATTTATGTGTTTTAGTAATTAATTAATTAATTAATTAGGTTTTTTTATAAATTATAAATTATAAATTATAAATTATAAATTATAAATTATAAATTATAAATTAGAAATGATTTATTATTTATTTATTTACTTATTATGCATATTTATTAATTAATTTTTTATTTATTTTCGTAACTAATTTATTTATCTATTTATTTATTTTCTTAAGTAATTAATTAACTAACTATTTATTATTATTTATTTATTTATTATTTATTACTTTTTATTATTAATTATTAATTATTATTTATTAATTGTTGATTATTGATTAATAATTACTGATTAATAATTATTTAGTTTGTAACAATTTGTTATTATCGTATGTTTTTTCAATTTTTTTAAATGTTTGATGCTCAAAGGCGTCTTTATTGAGATAATAATAAAGGGGGAGGGGACATAAAGAGGAGCATACAATAACCTAATGGGCCATAAGATACAGGTAGAAAAGCTATTAACCCGTCCTAGAGCGAGTGCTCATATTGTGATGTGGGTGGTGTCCACCCCTACCTCAAGGATGTCGACCCCTCCTCCATGTCTTGACATGCATCCACGAGCGGTCATTATCATCTGAAGATTCATCCATTCCATCCTCCTTTATAATTTCAGCTCTAGAAACATCATCATGCTTTATTCCATCATCGTCACTTATAGATGTAGCAAACATATCAAATGATTTGTGTAATTTGACACATCTTTTTACCTTCCCGATTAGTGACTGAGAACATCAGATTGGAACCACAACATCTGTGAGATGTAATCATCATGTCTTCTTATTCTATGGTAATCAGGGGTAATTTCGTCCATGCTTTAAGTACCAATAAAACAAATTGGTCCTTCATGGTTGTTGCTACCACTATCATTTTGAGAGGGGATCACCTGTTGAAGTCCTACAATAAGAGAGACCCGCAATCTTGTTCCAGGTGGGAAAACATCACTTGTAATGACTCCTGTTGGAGTTCAGATTCTATATAAAGGGGGAGTTGTGGGAGTTTACAAACTACAACATGGAGAGCCTCCATTTGGTTGGTTCTATGGAGGTAGGATTCACCTAGTTGAGACCCTTGTCAGAACCCTAATGTAGTAGGGGAGGCCTGTGTGGTGCCTTGGAGGTAGGAGTCACCCAGTGGGGACCCATATTGGTGCCCAAATGCAATAGGAAAGGTTTATGCATGTCTAGATGGGTATGTGTATGGACATGGGTATGTACATTGACCCAGGTATGTGTTTGAGCATGATAATATTTCTAGGGATTGTGTATGGATATGGGCACAACATGCAAATAATAAATAATATATAATAAATAAAAAATAATAAAAAAATAGTAAAAAAATAAATATAAAATAAATAAATAAATAGTTAATTTTAAATATTAATTAATTAATTAAAAAACTAAAAGACCACTGCTAAATCCATTGGTGGCGGTTTGGAAAAACCATAACTAATTAAGTACCTGCACATGATTTAACAACTGTTTTCCAAAGCCACAGAAAAATGATTTTGCTGAGGTTTCAACTACTACTAAAAACCAACTTTGGTGTTGTGATTGGTGGGAGGGGGTCATGATGAAGTTGTATCAGAGGTTATCGTTGAGGGATTGGATGGATCTTAGAGTTTTTAAAAATGAGGAAATCATGGATATGTATGGAAATACTTCTAGTTGACCTTGGTTCATGACATAGTCCAAAGATACTAGTAAATACATGAGATTTTAGGGACCCCATGATTTAGTACATTGACTCTAATATTGTAGAATAACAAACTAAAGTGGACTTGTTTGTTGGATAGATACCTAGGAGAGGTACATGCATCATGATGACTTTTGTTCATGTTTGAATTAAGTGTTTTCGAAAAATTAAATAAATAAAAATTAAACAATCCTTGAAATAATTCCATGAAACTAGGATTAGGATGTTTTCTAGGTTTTCAAGAATGGATCCTTTTCATTGTCTGTGAGATTATTAGGTAGTTTATCTGTAGAGAGAATATTCGGTTGACCGTTGGAGGTTTTACCCGATATAGGAGGATGAATAATGGTCGTGGGATTTGCATTCCTTTCAGTCATAGAGTTATTCAATGTATGAGGAGAGTGTCTTGGATTTGGAGATGAAGCACTTGATATATGAGACCGAGATTACTTTTAGTCTGATCTAAGAACTAGTTGGGTTTTGGGTCCCACTTGCATTTAGTCATATAGTAGGAGCTATAAAGAAAATGAGAAATCTATTTCTTAGTGACCTTAATGAGGTTGATGTGTCGTCACCCTACTTTCATAAGGAGTTATAGGAAGAGTTCCTTTCATAATTATGAGGGAATCCAAGAGGTATGATCTGATCTCCCCTCATCTATGGAGTCTAAGTATACATGAACATCGTATTAGGTTCATGGATCTCTAGAAATTTTCTACATATGTTTTTCTAGACAAGTTTCCACGATACTAATGTATAGATAAGGATTTTCATCCTGTGAATTGGAATGCAATCACACCATTTATGATCCTGACGTATATAATTGTTTATTAGAAAGGATGAGTTTATCAATAAGATTTTTTCTTTGGGATTTTATCCACAAAAGAGTGGCATTAATTTTTTTCGAGGAGTAGGGTTTCTGGTAGTGGTTTGTGGGTCTTATAGTAGTTAGGGTTCCCTTCAGCGCAGAACTGGATGTGGTGGATTCTTTCCCAACCATACATGAAAGGTGGGTTCTGAGCACCTTTCAAGAGTTTTTCATTTTCAATCTATATCATTAATAGGTATGGGATCTACTAGGATAAGTGTCTGATCACTCAGGGAGGCTATTTTTATATGGGTACTTAGGCCCCATTCTATAGTCTCATTTGCTTTCGAGACTATTCCAACAAAAGAGACCGTAGAATATTTTTCATCAGCCAATTGTAGGTGGATTCAGAGGAAGTAGCCTCATGATGGTCCCCATCCATAGGTAACCAGGCTAGAGAATGGTCATAGAGGATAATAATAGAGAGTTATAGGTGATGGTAATGGTCAAATTCATGTGTTACAAGTAGAAGTTCTAGCAAAGTCAGGAGTGGTTTGAGGTACGATCAGTTTATCATATACTATTATTTATTCTTTCTTTCTTTTAGAATATGTACACTTCTTTTTTCTCTATAATCAGTTCATATGTGTGTACTATATTTGGATAGTATTCCCATCCCCTGGTGTTATCTATTCTACTTGAAGGAAATACATCCTTGTGTTATGTGTGCCTGGAATGTGGACAGGTGATGGGGTAACACTAGTTTCTGGGGAAATTATTATTGTTATAGATATAGCCATATGATACTATAATTGGTATGGATTGGATTTATTATTTTCATGATATCATTTAATACATTCTAAGGAGATTCTTGTTTTTGAATGTGGAGGGATAGTTATTGGCGTTCTTTGGTGAGTTATTCTATTAGTTTGGTAATAGAAAAGTGAAGCCTCTTTTGGCTCAGTTGGTAGAGAAATATATAGAACCATAGGTTGAGAGTGTTTCCAGGGTGTGGAAGAGTTCCTAGAGAATTTTATAGAGAATTTTATGACATTAAATCCTCTAAACGACATCTAGTTCAATATAGATCCAAGTGCATCACCAATTTTTATGGCTCCCTATCAAATAGTTCCCACAGAGTTGCGTGAGTTGAGACTCTAGGTGGATGAAATAATGATGTGGGGTTTCATCTAAACCTGTATTTCTCTATGGCGTTCTACATTTTTTCCAAGAATGATGATGGTAGTATGAGGATTCATATTAACTCATGGAGGTAGATATAGGTAACGATCATGAGTCATTACCCTCTTCATAGGATCAATGATCTACTCAAGTAGTTTAGAGGTGCTAGTTGGTTCTTGACGATTAATATTATGGCTGAATATCACTATTAGAGGTTGAAAGTTGGGGATATTCAGAAGGCTACCTTTAGATAAAGGTATGTGATGTTTGAGTTTTTATTTATGTTGTTCGATGTTACAAATACACCAACCTTGTTAATGATACTTATCAACTCCATTTTCTATGAGTTCCTGGATCAGTTCATAATTGTATAAATTAATCAAATATTTGCCTAATAAACTTCAAAGGAGGATAATGATGAGAATTTAATTGTTTTTCTAATGTCCTTTAACATGACCAAATTTATGGGAAGGTTTCTATATGTGAGTTCTGTACATGAGAGGTGTGTTTCCTTGGACATTTGATGTATCAGAAGGGTGCCTATGTAGACGCTATAAAGGTAGAAGTTTTTTTCCTTTGTAATAACCCATGAATGTAGAATAGGTTCTTGATTTCCTAGGTATTGTGGTCAATTATTGGAGGTTTTTCCTTGATTTCAGTCAAGGTGAATCCTTGGAAAGAGAATTAACTTGGAAGGGACATAATTCTTTGTGGACAGAGTAGTGCTAGGAAGAATTTATTTTTCTAAAATCGATGTTGGTTAGTGCTGCAGTGCATTAGTTTCCAGAGGAGGGTGTGTTGTTTGATGATTTTTATGGTGTGTCCCCTCTAGGATTAGGATATGTGCTAATAAAGTATATGTAAGTAATCTATTGTGGGTCTAAGAAGTTATATTCACACAAGTGTGACTATGACACCCATGATCTGGAGTTTGTGTGAATTGTTTTAGAACTAATGTTGTGGGGGAATTACCTCCTCGATGATCATCTTGTGGTTTTTGTAGTCCATAAAATCCTATGATATTTTTTCTCACAATCAGAACTGAATTCACACTAGCAGATGTCAATGGAGTTTAATCTGGATTACGATATTATAATCTAATACAACCAAGGAAAGGGTAATATATTTTCCTATGTTTTGATTTGGACATCCGAAGTGGATATGTCTATAGAGTATGTATATGTTTTAAAAGTAATGGGAGATCTTGTAGTGATGCATCATTACATTAGCGAGAGATGTGGACAAGATTGTTTATATCAGATGATCATGGATTCATCTTTAATGTAGCCGGTGGAATATTTTTAGCGGTGAGACTCTGAGGCATAGGTGATGTGTAATCATATTGGCCATAGTGAAATTTGCCATGGGTATTAAAATAGGATGTCATTATACGGGCACTTGTTTGTCCCACAGGTGATGTGTGAGGGAGTTCTTTGTGAGTTTCACATATCAACTTTAATGATACAGCCTGCTGTGAAAAAATATATATCATGGTTTTAAGAGATGGAATTGGTTTCCTATGATGAGATAATAAATAGTGTATTTTAGGGTAAGATGTTGGTTTATTAGTATGTAAAAATGGAACAACATTTTCATGAGGTATTTTGTATTACAAAGATGTTCCCGAGTAGAAATGGGAGGAAAACATAATGGATTTTTTTACAGGATTACCATATTCTTAGGGAGGTTGTGATGTGGTTTTGGTGATACTAGTTTGGCTAGTTGAATTATCCCTCTTTTTAGAAATCTGTTAGTTGGGTGTCAAGGTTGTTTTCATGAGGTAGAACCTGGATGATTTGATTTGAATTCACATGGTATTGAAGACAACTATATTAGATAATGATCCTCATATTACCCCATGAGCCTCTAGGTGATTACAACATGATTCTAGATCCCCTTTCCACCTCATCATTACATTCAAACCATATACAGATTGTAATTCATTTCAAACCATCCAAACAAAAGAGGTTATCTTATGGGAATAAATCTTAGACTTTGTTAGATCATGGTTATGACACCTCCCTTGGGCCGAGTTTGTGTATAAAAATATTTTTCACTCATCCATTGGTATGGATCCGTTTGAGGCATTGTATTGGTGGAAATTCCATTCTCTATTATGTCAGATGAGGGTTGTAGAGTAGGTAGTTCTTGGTCCTACTGTAGTACATAACATGAACAAGAAGATCCATTTTGATTTTGATCAAATGAGGTTGGAACAAGACCATTAGCAGTCATACGTCGATCATTGGAGGAGGCTCATGGAGTTTATGGTTAGAGACATTGTATTATTGAGAGTCTCCCCTTGGGGTCATAAGATGAGGTTTGGCATTGTGAGTAATCTTTCTCCCTAGTTTGTTGGGACCTTTGAGGTGTTGGGGTGTGTTGGTGAGGTGACATATCTGTTGGTGTTTACACCATGGTCAGACCAGATATACACCATCTTCCACAACACTGAGCTTCATTAGTATATTCATGATTACTCCCATGTCAATGAAAAGGGATACTTAAATATTGAGAATGACACAAAGTGTGAAGAATAGATAGTAGATATCCAGGATCATTGAGAGATGGTTCTTTGTAGATAGACCATTCCCTTGGTCCCTGTGGTATGGATGCAAGGTATCCTAGATGAGATTACTTTTGTAGAGGAGACATAGATTCATTCTCATTAAAAAAAGCTATTTTAAGTTTTTCATTTCCTTGTTTTTCTTGGCAAGTAATGTTTTTAACTTTCTATGTTATGAGATGGGTTTTTTCCTTTTATTTTTAATTCATGATATTTTTAATAAATAATTAAAGTGAAGTACTTGATTCATAATCGAGATTCATTAACTATGAAATAATAAAACCCATGAAGGAAATTCAATACTACCAATATCAAATTGTATCTTAACATGGAGGATGATATTCCTTGACTCGTACATTTTGGATAGTATATCATGTTGGTTTGGAATTTGTGGAGGTTAAATTGTTCTTGTGGTGGTTGTGTGGGAATGTGGTAGTTCTGGCTCATACAAGATGTTTTATTATTTTTCTTAGTGATAAGTGGTATTCTTGGGGTGCAATATTGATTGGCCATTTGTTTTTTCATGTTTGTACAGTGGTAGAATTTGAGGTGTGATGATATCTTTGATAGGTATCTTGTGGGATGGTTGTTCAGACCCCATCTCTTTTGAGCATTGTTTTGGATTGTTGAAGGAGAGAATCATTTGAGCAGTAACTGATGTAATGGAATGTGCCTGCCTTTACTATTAATTTTTTTTGAGTATTGGAATTTTTTAGGATTTTTAGAGTAGGTCGAGAGGTTTTTGATATTTAAAAGATGTATGTACAGGGAATAAATGTCGTTTAATGTTTACATGATATGTAAAAATATATCTATACATATAAAGTTTCAGTTCATAACATGTATATTTTAGGCATTAAATAAAAAAACTGTGATTCATTTTTTTCAAAGAAAGGCCACAAGGATTAAAAGATATTATTTCTTATTACATTTCATACAATTCCTTATTGAAGTTCAAATTTATAGTTGGAATGCCATTGGTTTTTCCACAAACCCTACCCTTCCACTCCTGTTCTAAGTGGTCGAAGGTTCTATATTGAGGAGCCATGAGATTTCTTCAATGGGAATTGATTTTTGGCTTACAATCTTTAATGTATGGTGATATCTCTCCTCATTCTCATATATTTCCTTTTTTAGTCTTCATTAGGGTTTGCTGCGGTGGTGCAGTTTGGTTTGGGTTATTTTTTTGGCCATTTTTTGATGTTCTTTGCATGTAGTGTAGCTTTATCCATCATTTTTTTGTGGTAGTGGTTCTTGAGAAGTTTCTTTTTCACATTACAGTATATAGATTGATCAAAAATATTCTTTGAGGTATTTGATACTCATTACCACACTTTTTACTTGATATTTATGGTAATTTCATGTTTTTTATTACCATTGGGTGGATATTAAGGGTCAGTGTGATCATATAATTAATTGGAAAGTCTAAAATCGATGAGTATGGGGAGTTATCGCATTATTAACTATTTTTTCATATGTTGATGATGTTGTTATTCCTTCCTGCTACCAATTCAAATAATAGAATCTATTATAATCCTTTCTTCCAATTTAATTGATATATATGATGGCCCTTGTTATGTTTTTGTGTAATATCACCCTTAAAAAAGATTAAAGAACTTATATTCTTCTAATAATTGGTTTCCCCTTGATATATAGTTGTGGTTATAATACCCAATTTAATATAAAGAAGTAATGTCATTAATCCTCTGAATAAAAGTGAATCAATGATGTGTTTCTATTGTGGGTGGATTTTTGATGATTTTTGTGGATTGTAATTATTTTATAATGATGTTATTAACAAAATGGGTTTTTTGTAGATGGATTAGTTATGTGACAGTGTGTTAGTATGGATGTGATGTGGGCAGTTGTGAATTATGGTGAAGATGTTGTGGTATTGTGGTTTTGGTGTAGTTATTGTGGAACATAGAGGTTGTGATTGTGTGATGTATGAAAAGTGTAGATGTTGTGTTGTGATATGGATCAGGCGATGTGACATGACAAATATGGTGGATGTGTGGTTGTTTGCTGATAACTATGTTGTGTGGTTTTGTTAGTTTCCTGTGTAGCAGGGGAATGGATCACGATGCTGGATGAAATGAATAAATTAATAAGTCGAAAATTAAATATAATGGGTTGTATATTGGCATGTGATTAATGTATAAAATTTATTTGAATTAATTGAATGAGTAGTGTAATGTGAAATTAAAAGCACAATGAGTAAACGTGGAAGAAGTTGTAAGCTGAATGTTGAAAATGTTGTCTGGATTTTGTGGTGTGTTTTATATAGTGGTGGAATAATTTGCGATGGTTGATATATGATACATGGTTTTGATTGATTTTTCGCTAGTTTTTTGAAGTGACCCCTTAGGTTTGGTATTACGATCTATCTATATATCATTTATATTTATGTTATTTTATATGCATCCCACCCATATTGGATAAACATACCAAAACTCATAGGTTCTAGGTTTCAGTTGTTTTTCCTAACATTAAGGATGGTAATAATAGGAATTGTTGGCTACCCCCTCTCCCCAATATAACTCCATTATTGATGTGTGACCTAGGTTTTTTCGGGAATATTTGATGTTATATATGGAACAAGTGTTTTTGTGAGAGATGTGATGTGTGTTCATTGGTTTCATGAGAATGATCTATGAAGTTTAGTCCTACATGTCTTCAGGATGAGTTGTGATGTGGGGTCTCAGGTGTCTTGAGGAAGATATGTGATGTGATACGATGTGTGGACTAATTATGCATAGTAATGATATGATGTGTGGTTCAAATGTGTGCATGTTGGATGTGATGTGATATGTGTGGAAAAGTTAGGAGGATATGGCGTTCTACATTGAGAAATGGAAGAAAATGTTATTGTGGGTAGGGCCATCGAGGTTACTATCTTTACTATGATCTTGATAAGATATTATTATGTAGGCTACATGAATTTTTAAGTGATACATGGTGATATTAGGTTCTAATAGTTGACATGTTTAGGTATGATCGATTCACTTGTTTGTCCAATGGTTAATTAGCATGATCTTTTCACATATACCCTTAAAGCCTTGGTTATGTCCCTATTAAGTATAACTATTATTCTCACCATATATATATAATTTTTTTTTTCAATTTCCCATGGTAACTTTAAGGACCGATATATAAATTACTAGTTAGGTTAGATTTACTGTTGAGTTTCTATAGTAGATTTCCCTTTTTAGTATTTACATAATTGATGTTTAAATGTGTCAGTTTTATTTTATTCATGCAGTGTGGGATGGTTTTTGGTTTACCTTTATAAAATCTGTAGGAGCTTTCTAGTATTTTTATCCTATATCCCGATATTATTAATTTATAGAAGGCAATGCCTCCTCAATTGTGACTTATTATTCCCTCACTACTAGTCTCTAACACTATGCCTACTGGAGGTGGGACTAGGGTTTCATAATCTCTCTCCCTTCATTACGACATATTTGGTGGGAGGGGTCGTGACAAGACAACATAAAGGGAGATAGTCTAGAGTTACCATCATAATCTACTACATAGTTTGAGGAGAGGTCGTGAGGTTAGGATGAGATAATAAAACAAATGTAGATTAAGAATGAGGATCATGAGTAGAAACATCAGTGAGATGAGAAGATGCTGGATTATATGTGATTTCTTGCACGTGGTATTGGTATGTAGTTCCCCACAACTGATCCATTTAGTGATCCTCCCCATCAAGATACTAGTTGATTGTAATTTTGTTTTTTATGAATCGTTCATTGGTTACCATAAAATAAATTAAATGGTGTAATAATGGTATGTATATTTTTTGTATACATAACTATTTTTTATTGTTGTTTATTTTTTTAAAATTATTATTATTATTATTTTTAAATATATTACTAATTTTTACCGATCAAATTTTTTGTTAAAGTTTATTTTTTTTATAAATAAATTATTGGAGTATTTTTGAAGGAAAGGTTAGTCCATCTCAGAAAATAACTAATTATGATGTGTCGCTGTAAATAGTTTTAAAAAAAAAATATTTTATAATTTGTGATGGGAGTGGTGACCCACCACAATTAAAAATTAGTTGTCATGGCCTGACACAAATACTAGTATATATGATGGTATGCTGTAACAATTAAAATTTCACTAATGAATTAAAATCCATTTGAGTGAACAATAAATGTGAGGGTAAATGAAATGACCATCCTCAAGAGAAACCTAATGATTTTGGAACTAAGATGTAATATCTTGTGACTATGATCAATCAAATCTATTATGATATGAAAAGTAATGTAGATAATTTTAATATTCATAATGCACTAATGAGGGATAATAATTCAACTGAGTATGTTATCTGCTAACATCTACCCTCCATATATGGGTCTTTTGATCAAATAGTTTTTAGAAAAATGATCATTTTGATACAAATGATATTTTCCATCAATCATTGTTTAGACTATACTAATGCTATATTATCAGTCTATCTCATGGAAGGTAAGGTGATCAATGTTTAAATCTTATTAATGACATGAGAAAATAAGAAGAAATAAACTCCATTGATTTGAGGAGTTGAAAATAGTATTTCTAAATAAATACTTTCCAAAAACCCTTAATACTAAAATAGAAAGGTAATTTCGAGAGTTGAAATAGTGGGATAATGAATCCATCATTACCATAGAAGTAAGAATTACAAGACTATAATGTTATTCAACTAACATTGCAATAGACCCTGTGAGAAAAACGATTGATTCTTTCGTGGCTTGAAACCCTTTTAATCATATTTCAGTATCCATTAGTGAATTTTCAAAATAAAAATAAATCATTCAATGTTACCGGAAGGTAGGAAAGGAGAGTGTGAAATCTATTTCTTCTTCACATTTTATTTTCATAAATTAAATAATTAAGGTTCATGGGATCATGAAGGGTAAATCAGACGGAGGAAATATACTACAACAACCTAATTACCAAACAAATGGGGGAATGGATTAAAAAATTTTCTATAACGAATAAGGAAATGATCAAATTGTGGAATTTTTTCCATTGAGTCGGTGATTATGAATAAGGGATAAAAATATCATAAAATTTAATACTGGAGAAGAGTTATTGAGAAAAAAATATTTGATTATTCAAATTCAAGGGGATTGGGAATTATGTGAATTAATTCTATGATCCAAGTGCTGATGAGGTTGGTGGTCCTCAACAACCCCCAAGAAAAGAATAAAGGAAATCACAATTCTATCATAGCTAAAAAAGATCTAGGGAATGATGTTGTGAATGATATAATTACCCAGAACTCCATAACCTAAAATGTTTTCTTTGATTTTGGATATACCCACTTTTCTTTATCTGCAGAATTTTCTATGCGTATAACATAACGAGCTCGATGATTAGATTTTTATTTACCAGTAAAACCTATTAATGGTATAATGATCAAAAATATTTTTTAATTCTTCTTTCTAATATATTTTTTAAATAATGTGATTCCAATAAGTCTTATGATTCCCCCTCTACATGAATTTGATGTGTTTTTTAGAGTAGATACGATTTCCTTATATAGATCTCATATCAATTATATATCAAGGGAAGTCACAATTTTTATTTGGAATGAACATATGGTCATTTATTAGTGTGAATATGAGTAAAAATATGTAATGAAAATTACTTTTAACTTGTTTTTATTAATTCCAATCATTAAAGGGTATCTATATCAGATGGTTGTGGAGAAAATCAACATTGATGATTTTTTTTATTGAATGGGAGTTAGATGACGTATTTCTAGAAGAGTTTTCCAATATTCCTCCGAAACATGAAGTTTAATTTTTAATATAACTCAAACCTAATACTATAAATTTTTAAAATAATATGTATAGAGTGGCCTCAATTGAGTTATATGAATTAAATAAGATACTCTATAAATATATATAAGTGATACATGAACCCTAGTGTAATACCATAAGATGAACCAATTACAAGGAAATAAATAATTTTCAAGGATTTACCTTTATTCTATATATCATCAATTGATTGTGAAAAATAATGATATACTATATATAGTCTTCCATACATGGACTGGGAATTATTAATTTATAGTGATTCAATTTGGATGAACTAATTCCCCAACTATCAACATGGATTCGATGAATTGAGTCATTATAGATTATATTAATTAGTTTTTGTTAGTCATTATAGATTATATTTTTATATATTTAATGTTCATGGAGGAGACTTCAGATCATTTTAGAATATTTTTCTTGACCCAAAAGAGTGATAAGTTTTATGAAATGTTTTCTAAGTGTGAATTTTGTCTTGATAATTTTTTATTTTTTAGTGTTGTAATCTCAACTATGGTTATTTTAGTGGATCCTTCAATGAAGAAAGTTAATGAGAAGTGGTCTGCCAACATAATGGTTATAGGGATCCATAATTTTCACGGTTTTAAGGGATATTATAAATTATTTAGGTGATATTTCATAATAATATTAGATCCACCGACCGATTTGACTTAAGAAGGGGTTCAGTTACTTTAGACTAATGAAGGTGAAGAGAATATCAAGGAGATGAAGCAAATGTTGGTTATTGAAACTATTCTCATGCTAACCTATAGTGGAGAAGGGATTGTGATATAAATTGGGGAATAAAATAGGGTAATGAGAAGTTTCCTCACGTATAATGATATGGTGATAACATATAAATTATGATAATAGAAAAAACACGATCCAAATTACTCGACGAATGATTTTGGAGTTAGAAGTGGCAATTTATTGAATAATGATATGGAGGAGTCATCATTATGATATAAGGTGTGATATATATATATATATATATATCATAACATCTTGAAATATATATATTCACAAATAAATAGTCAAATGTACATCAGTGATGATGAATGGAATTGATTCAATATTATGAATTCCCAATATGTTACTTTCCTAGGAAGGTGAACAAGGTGGTTGATACTCATAGTCAGAATGAACATTCCTAATTTTCCACAATGAGGATAAATTATATCCAATACTTATTGGATTTATAGAATATAGTACATGAAATTCATTGTAAGGGGACCACATCCTATTTTTTCCTACAAATGTTCAACAATCAATCCCTAAAATTATTAACGAGGGAAATAATAAAGTTGTAGTATGACAAAATAAGGTGAGGAATATTCCCAATATTAATAAAAATCATGATTTAATGATAAGCTTTAAGAATCAAGTTTTTGTCTGATCAATATAAAATTTTATGAACTATCTATTAGATGAAGCACATATTTTTTCATTCTCTATCCATCAATGAAAGTACACAGATAAATATATACTTGAAGGATTTTTTCAGGAGGGATAACAAGAAGGTAGATATTTTAGATTATGTATCTTGGTGCTTGGTATGTTATAATTTTATTATTGATGAACATGTTTCTAAGGGGATGTCACAACCATTACACATTCTTGGCATAAATGGGAAAACATAACTATGAATTTTTTCGTCAAAACCCCTAAAAACATATAATGTCCATAATGTTATTTAGGATTTATCCAATCATGATATGATGAATGATCACTTTGAATCTATTTGAGAAGATTTCTGTGATGATAAATACTCCACAATGTACATTAAAAAAGTTGTATGATTTCATGGAGTATCACATTCTATAGTATTTTATATAAATATAATGTTTACTTGAAATTATGGAGATGCATTTATTAAGATTCATATTCATATTTGTTCTTCAGTACTACATATCATCCTCATATGGATGGTTAACCTAAGAGAATGATTTAAACCACAAAAGATATGTTGAGTTCTTTTTCTATAGAGTTCGTTGGTTTCTTTTATCAACTCATTCCTCTAGTCAATTTTCCTAAAAATAACATATTTCAATAAAGAATTAAAATAGATACTTATAAATCCTTCTATATAAATAATTTAAAAACTCTAATGTGTTGTGATGAATTTGAAGAAAGATTTATTTTTGGATATAATCTTGTTGAGGATATGGTAGAGAATGTAAGCTCTATTCACCAACACATAAGGGTGGTAAGATTTGACAAAAATGTTCTGATGAAAATGGTTAGTGAGATATAGAGTTTGATAATGTTGAAAATTTCTTTCTAAGAATATCTCATTGGAATAAGGTAATGATATTTAATAGGTAGGGAAATGTGATCTTAAGATTTATTGACCCCTTTGAAAATTAGGATCCTATTAGAATAGTTTCTTATCTTTCGGAACATCCACAGAGTCTCTACCATGTTCATAATTTATTCCCCATATCTCTCCTATGAAAGTAAATATCTAATCCTTCACATGTAATTAACATAATGGTCATACCATTCGAACAATATCTCTATTATGTTGAAGAATATAGGGATATTTTGGATCATAGAGAGAATGATCTATGAAATAAGACCACTAACATGGCCAATGTTTTGTGGTGAACCTATATGTTAGAGGAAGCTATGGGGGTGTTAGAGTTGGTGGCCTAGAACCAACTACTTTGTAATTTATTCATTAATAAAAGCCATATCACATCTTGTTTTTTCTTCTGTGTGACAATGCATGTGATAATGTCCTAAGGATAACTGTTGCATTAAAGGGTCATAGCAGATCCCTGCTATGATGAGAACCCGGAAGTTCCATAACACTGTTCTTGAATATATGTTCTATGGACGAATGATTTTATTTTAGGGACACAAATAATACAGGTCATTAGGGGTGATGACTCATAAAACATTGAGGAACCTTCTCATGGTGTGCACCCTTGGTAATATCCCGGTGGATATTATGAGAATGGGACCCGCCAGTAGGAAATTCACATTTCATAGTGTCATTGGATGTTCCTATCTGCGGATGTGTGTATTGGTCCATAGACTTTAAGATTATTATTACTGGGTATTACAACTCGCACACTTAGATGTATTGAAGAAAAATGTGACGACACACTGTTCGCAGTGAGTTAGGATACGTTGGGTGCGCCACGAGTAATACTACATTAATAGATAACGCGAGAAAGGATTTGTCCCTTCTGTTCCATAATGGAATTTGATATCTCAGGCCATTTGATGGAATTGATATAGCCTAAATAAATCCATGGCCATGGTAAGGTATGGGCGAGTTCAGTTCCGGGAAGTCAAAGGAAGAATAATCGAGCACATGGGTTGATGGCACAAGCATGCAACCCGCTTGATTAGAGATATTGAGACAAAGGGATTATATTACACAGTAAGCGTTCGTAAGAGGTTACATGTCATTCCGACGTTAAATTCTTTCTTTATGGGTTCTTTGGCGTGTTTCTAGACGCTAACCTTGGACTTTAGGCAGGCTCCACCTAATTCCACTGAGAAAGAGGCCTAGAGGGTCACACACTATGTGTGTCCATGTATCTCAGTTAAATATTAATTTAACAAGTTAAATAAATATTATTCCAGACTGTGGTTTAAGAATTATTTAAGGATGCATGATCGTATTTATTTCGAAACTAGTTATTCGAGAGAATATATTTTGGGCGAAATAATATATTTATTAGCGAGTAATGCAGATACATTTATTTAAGAAATAAATAGCCATTACTCAAGGTCTAATAAATTTGGTGGAGAAAAATGGAAAATAAAAGTACACGCCGTGTAGTTTTATGGAAAACAAGTACACGCCATGTATTAATTATTACACGTCGTGTAGTTTTCCAATCTGGATTTTGAGGATATAATATTGTTTTATTAAATGATATTTATTATAATCAGTATGGGCGCATGTCAAGGAATTAATGATTCGTCATGGGGTTTTCAATAAGAGTTAATGAAATAAATAAAACGCGTAACACGTTTATTTATTGTCATAACTCTATTAAACTCAAACCTGATTATAAATATCCTCACAACCCCAACACAGAAAAAAGATCCATTTTTGGTTGTGCAAAACGGATTTGGAAATACTCTCAAGCTAAGAGAGAATTCCCTTTCCACCAAGAATGCCCTCAAGTTATGAGAGCGAGATCCTCCACCAGATCAAGGCTGTCGAAGGCAGACATCGCAAGCAAAGGTTCTTCCGCGCTAGCACCCGGAGATCCCTTCAGCGACGTCCAGATATACGTGGAGCACGTGTGGATCACTTCAAGAGGAATTCTATACTTGGATTCTATGATGCAACGACGGATCACAGGATCGTGACCGGTGACATCGACGAAGAAATAATTCCACCGAGGTACATCTTGTGAATTAATTAAATTAATTATAACCAACATATGATGATCATATCTCAATGGTTCTAGGACTCTTCTTTACTTTTTCGTTCTTCATTCCATTCCTAAGATCCTAAATTTTATATCGAGATGGATCTCAGATTGAATGTTGTTTAATGGTAAAATTAATGTTGGGCAATCCCACCAATGCACTTCCGCTGTGCCCGGAACCATCAAGTGGTATCAGAGCGGTCATATAATTGATTATAAGTATTTAGTTTTTCGTTGGTGATTTACACATTTAATAATTTAGTTATTTCAATTCATGTTTAATCGTTATGGAAATCTGAATGCCGAGATTTGTTCCTCCTCCCTCATTTCTCGTTCACCTCACAGAAACGAATTTTTTATTTTAATTTTTAATAAAATAAAATAGAGGAACTCATCCGGAGGAGCCAAACGTTTCTGGCCGTACAACACCAGAATACACGATGTGTATTCAGAAGTACACGCAGTGTAGTATAGGTTTAATGCATTGACTGATCTGCCAAATCAGGTCGTGTATTGGATTCTTTCTATGAATTTAAGACAACGTGTGTTGACCAAAAACAGGTGGCACACGGTTTCCAGAATACACGTCATGTGGTCCAATGAACATGGTGTGTGGTCCCTTCGGGTTAGGGTTGGGACGTGTACCCCGTACACAGATTGCCCAGCTGGAAACAGAGTAACGTGGAAACTACATGGAGTGTGTCCAAAAGCACACGTTGTGTACTCCGAAAATTTCTGAAGTACATTTACACGCCATGTCCCCGGGCGTGTACTTCTGATGGACGGTGAATAAAAGTACACGCCGTGTAATCAAAACTACACGTCGTGGACTCATCCAAGTTACATAGATTTATTAAAGTTTATTATTTATATTATACAAACCCTTGAGACGTGTACCATAGTGCAGGCATAAAGATGAGGCAGAACGCGTGATAGGTGTTTTATATATATGTGTTTAATTTAACATCTGTGTAATGAACGAGAATTATCCAGGTTGCCTCTAAGGTAAAAGTTATGTACAAGGACAATTTTAAATGAATTTATTTGTTTAAAATTATGATGAGAACCTCAAGGAAGTTCAGAAAAGGGTTTAAGATAAAAGGATTGATTAATTAAAGATAATTAATTGATTCGAGCGTGATTTATCTTAAAAAAGAACAATTAAATAATTGAATGCTAGTTTTATTTATGCGTAAATATCGTTTCATGTATGGATGATCATGAGCTAGAATGAGACCTTTGTATGTGAATGGTTTATTTTAATTTATATATGTAAATTAAATTTGTTGGCTTACGAGCCATCTCCTCATTAATATGTAGGGCCTGCGTGCCCAAGGATTATTTTATGTAAAAACCCCTTTTACCCCTCAGCCGCGTGTGAGATAAATACATATGTAATGGATGGAGATCCCAAGCTAGTGGACGCATCTCAAGTTAGGAACCAAGGTGAAACCAATCCAAGGAGATAGAAAGGTGGACTGGTGGAAAGCTGTAAACATGAACTCGAAAGGTTCAAGGTGTTTCTCCCCTAGGTCTTGGGTTAGTTTATCTACTGCTAGATAAAATAAAAAATAGAAAAAGCTCATGATCATACCATTTATTTAATTTCTGTCAGTTGCATGGTTTATTTATTGTGGGTGTGTTATCACGATCACACAATTAATGAATTAAATGAGCATGAAAGATGGAACTAAAATAAAAAATGGCCTATACATAAATATTATCTTAGACATGGTTAATCAATTAAGTATATCCCACTTAATATTAATATGCATGTAATCAAAGATAATAAAATGGAAATTTATGTATAAGGATAAAATCCCTCAAAAGAAATATTAAGTCGGTATAGCCTTCCATAATCTTGGTTAGAATCTAACCATAGTTCAAAGTGCTTGACTAACCCTAGTTGGGGTGCTTTCAATTATCACGGAATTCTAATTCAAGGTTTTGGGTTGAGTTGACTTGGTTTGCATCAAGGTTTTACTGCCAAAGCAAGAATTGGTGTGACCAAGAGGTAAAGGTTGAGGAAATCTAAAATAAAAGGATTTCAGGATTGGGGAGTCCACTCAGCGAATCAAGGGGCTATGAGTTATTATATTTGGAATTTTGAATGCCTAATTAAAACAATTCATGTTTCTTGACAAACCCTAGTTGGGGTAATGTGAAGGGAAATATGGATCCTTTCCACTAGAATATTCAGGCAACAGAATATTCCAAAATCAATGGTGAGGGCTATTGGATTTCGATAAAATAGTAGGAGACTAATAAGTATTAATTTTTTTTATTTGTCTCAGTTTTGTAATAAAGTACTAAACCTTTGCTCATCATAATTTGTAGAAACGACAAGAAAATTACTTTAAACATATCATTGCGAACCATACTGGAGAAGGAAAACCTTCTCACTAGCACCAATTTCCAAGAGTGGCAGAGGCTTTTACGTGTCATCCTTTGCCATGAAAGGAAATTTTATGTACTAGAAGAGCATATTCTAGTTGCGCTTGGGAAAGAGGCCAGTGATGAGGAATTATATCTATATATGAAACACATGGATGATGCCATAGATGTCCAGTGTTTCATACTATCAGCCATGTCCAATGAGCTCTTGAAGAAACATGAAAACATGGACGCGTAAAGCATGATGTCTCACCTTAAGGATCTATACCAAGAGAAGGCGAGATGGGAGAGGTATGAGATTTCCAATGCTTTGTTTACAACTATGGTTGGAGAGTCTGTGCTAGCTAGTCCTCATGTAGTCAATCTTATTGGCTACACTGAATTCCTGGACATATTAGGGATTAAATTCCCGGATGATTTGCATACAGATCTCATCCTATCATCACTGCCCATGACCTTCTCTAGGTTCATTGTCAACTATAATAGGAGTGGCAATGAGAAGAGTCTATTGGAGCTTCTGTCCTTGATTCTCCAGGTAGATAAGGAAATGGGGCGTGACAAACCTGCGGTCCTTATGGTGAACAAGAAAAGGAAGGACAAGGCAAAGGGGCCAAAGACTTATTAATGGTTTAAAGCCCCTGAGCACCGTCCCTCCAAGAAGGGGAAGATACAGAGGCAGGGAAAGGAAGGAGAGGCAGTGTGTTTATCATGTGGCAAGCAGGGCCACTGGAAGAGGAACTGCTCCCAGAAGCGTCGGGACGCTAAAGGTGCATTTGTTATCAAGTGAAATATTTTTATTTCTACACATTGGATATTAGATACAGCTTGTGGGGCTCACATCTGTATTCAAATGTATGAACCAAGTCGATTTAGAATGATCGCCAGAGGAGAGGTGGATCTTCGAGCTTCCAATGGCGCAAGGCTGGATGCATTGGCTATTGGCGACTATCACCTCTCATTGCCAACTGACATGATTTTAGTTTTACAAAACTTTTATTTTGTGCCTAGTGTTACCAAGAACATAATTTCTGTATCTTGTTTGGATATGGATGGATTTTTTTTCAAGTTTTCAAATAAGGGTTGTCTCTTTTATAAGAACAACGTATGTTATGGTATGAAACATTTTAATAATGGTTTGTATGTATTAAATTACGAAACCATGTGTTGGTAATCGATAATGAAACAAACTCACATGACTCATACATCACCCAATTATGGCATCACCACCTTGGTCATGTAAACGAGAAGCACTTGACAAAGCTCTAACAAGATGGCTATTTAGACTCTACTGAACTAAAACCACTTGATAGAAGTCACTATTGTTTACAAGGTAAAATGACCAAGTTGCCTTTTTGTGGACAGGGTGAAAGGTCCACAGAGCTTCTAGGATTGGTACACATGAATTTATGTGGACCATTTCTAGTAGAAGATAGAGGTGGATATTCTTACATCATTACTTTTACTGATGATTTGAGTAGATACATATTTGTCTACTTAATGAGGTATAAGTCATAAGCCTTAGAGAAATTTAATGAATTCAAGAATGAAGTAGAGAATTATCTTGGTAATAAGATAAAGAAGCTTCAATTGGATCGAGGTGGAGAATATCTGAACCAAGAGTTCATCAATCTTTTACGGGAGTCTGGGATTCTATCTCAGCTCACTCCTCCATATACACCACAGTGGAATGGTGTTAGTGAATGGAGGAACCACACCTTGTTGGACATGGTGCGGTCGATGATGAGTCATGCGGATCTTCCATTATCCTTTTGGGGATATGCATTACAAACTGCAGCATACACATTAAAATGAGTACCAACTAAGGCAGAAAATGGAATTCCCTCTAAGTTATGGAGTGTAAAGAAACCCATTTTGTTGCATACACGTGTATGGGGATGCGAGGAGTTTGTTAAGGCCTTCTCAGCCAACAAACTAGCACCCCAGGGAATGAAGTGTATCTTTATAGGATATCCCATGGAAATGAAAGGATATTACCTATATAACCCCCAAGACAAGAAAGTGACTATCGCCAGACAAGCTATCTTTCTTGAGAGGGAGCAGATCCTCAAGAAGGATAGTGGGAGCAAGATTGACTTCGAAGAAGTTGATGCTTAAGATACACAAGATTTGGTACAGGAACAAGTTCCACAGGTCCCCGTGGAAGAGGTTACAGAAACACAAGTACTGCGTAGGAGCTCAAGAGAGGTATGGGAACCGGAGAGATTTGGTTTCATAGTCACCGAGGATGGTGAATCATTATTATTGGACAATGAGGAGCCTCTCTCCTATAAGGAAGTAGTAGAAAGCTCAAAAGATGCAAGATGGCTAGAAGCTATGAATTCTGAGATAGATTCCATGTATTAGAACCATGTTTGGGTTATAGTCGATGAGCCAGTTGATGTAGAGCTTGTTCGATGGAAATGGGTATTCAAGAGAAATCTGGACATGGAAGGTCAAGTTAGCACCTATAAAGTAAGGCTACTGGATAAAGGATTCAGACAACATCAAGGAATTGAATATGATGAAACCTTCTCGCCAGTTTCCATGTTTAAATCCATAAGAATCATACTTTCCATAGCAGCTTACCATGACTACGAGATTTGGAAGATGGATGTCAAAACAGAAATCCTTAATGGGAACCTTCTGGAAGATGTCTATATGACACAACCAGAAGGGTTTGTGACACCAGGTGAAGCCAAACGGGTTTGAAAGTTGCAGAAATCCATTTATGGATTTAAGAAAGCATCTAGGTCACGGAACATTCTATTTGATGAAGCCCTAATGAAATTTGGTTTCATTAAGAACGAATGTGATCCATGTGTTTATAAGAGGTTTAATGGGAATGCAGTCGTTATCCTAGTAGTATATGTTGATGACATATTTCTTATTGGAAATGACGTACCAGCCTTACAGTCAGTTAAGGACTGGCTGAACAAGTGCTTCTATATGAAAGATTTAGGTGAAGCAGCCAGCATTCTAGGGATCAAGATCATTCCTGATAGATCCAAGAGGCTTCTTGGACTAATTCAGGATATATACATTGATCAAATACTAAAGAGATTTAGTATAGAACAATCCAAGAGAGTATTGGTTCCAGTGTCACATGGCTTACATCTTTCTAAGAAAATGTGTCCTCAGACACAACAAGAGAATGATTGGATGAGAAAGATCCCATACACCTCGGCTATAGGATCCACCATGTATGCCATGTTATGTACCAGGATTGATGTTGACTGTGCCCTAATCATGGTAGGTAGATATCAAGAAGATCCAGGGGAAAAACATTGGACTGATGTTAAGACTATCCTTAAGTATCTGAGAAGAACTAAGGATATGTTCTTGGTGTATGGAGGAGATGAGGAGCTTGTCATCAGAGGGTATGATGATGTTAGTTTTCAGACAGATAATAATGATCTAAAGTCACAATATGGATATGTTTTCTGTCTCAATAGAGGAGCTCTGAGCTGGAAGAGTTCAAATAAGCCAGTTTTTGCCGATTCTACAACGTAGTCCAAGTATATAGCGGCTTCTGATGCAGCAAAGGAAGCTGTCTGGATTCGGAACTTTGTCCAGGAGCTTGATGTGGTACCTAGAAGTAAAGATCCCATTACATTTTATTGTGATAATACTGTAGCGGTGTCTCTTTCAAAAGAACCAAGGTCACATCAACGGACAAAGAACATACTCTGGAAGTATCACCTCTTGATTGATTTCTATCATAGGGGTGAAGTTGCAGTGAGTAGAGTGTCCACGGAAGAGAATGTGGCGGACCCCTTGAATAAAGGACTATCTCAGCAAAAGCAGGAATATCATGTGAGAGCTTGTGGGTTAAAGGCTGTTAGCGGTTAGATCTAGTCCAAGTGGGAGTCTGTTGGAGTTGGTGGCCTATAACCAACTACTTTGTACTTTATTCATTAATAAAAGCCTTATCACATATTGTTTGTTCTTATGCGTGACAATGCATGTGATAATGTCCTAAAGACAACTACTTCATTAAAGGGTCATAGCAGATCCCTGCTATGATGAGAACCCGGAAGTGCCATAACACTGTTCTTGAATATATGTTCTATGGACGGATGATATTATTTGAGGGACATAAATAATACAGATCATTAGGGTTGAGGACTCATAAAACTTTGAGGCACCATCTCATGGTGGCACCCTTGGTAATATCCAGGAGGATATTATGAGAGTGGGACCCGCCAGTAGGAAATCCACATTTCATAGTGTCATTTTATGTTCCTATCTGCAGACGTGTGTATTGGTACATAGACTTTAAGATTATTATTAATGGGTATTACAACTCGCACACTTAAATGTATTGACGAAAATAGTGACGACACACTGTTTTCGGTGAGGTAGGATACGTTGGGTGTGTCACGAGTAATACTGCATTAATAGATAATGCAATAAAGGATTTGTCCCTTCTGTTCCATAATAGAAGTAGATATCTCAGGCCCTTTGATGGAATTTATATGGCCTAAATAAATCCATGGGCATGATAAGGTATGGGCGAGTTCAGTTTCAGGAAGTCAAAGAAAGAATAATCGAGCACATGGGTTGATGGATCTAGCATGCAACCAGCTTGATTAGAGATATTGAGACAAAGGGATTATATTACATGGTAAGCATTCGTAGGAGGTGACACTTCATTGCGGCGTTAACTTCTTTCTCTATGGGTGCCTTGGCGTGTTGCTAGACGCTAACCTTGGACTTTAGGCAGGCTCTGCCTAATGCCACTGAGAAAGAGGCCTAGAGGGTCACACACTAAGTGTGTCCTTGTATCTCAGTTAAATATTAATTTAACAAGTTAAATAAATATTATTCCCGACTGTGGTTTAATAATTATTTAAGGATGCCTGATCGCATTTATTTCGACACTAGTTATTCGAGAGAATATATTGTGGGTGAAATAATATATTTATTAGCGAGTAATGTAGTTACATTTATTTAAGAAATAAATATACATTACTCAAGGTCTAATAAATGTGGTGGAGAAAAATGGAAAATAAAAGTACACACTGTGTATATTAAATATACACACCGTGTAGTTTTTTGAAAAAAAAATACACACCGTGTATTAATTAATACACGCTGTGTAGTTTTCTAGTTGGGATTTTGAGGTTATAATATTGTTTTATTAAATGATATTTATTATAATCAGCGTGGGCTCATGTCAAGGAAATAATGATTCGACCTGGGGTTTTCAATAAGAGTTAATGAAATAAATAAAACGCATAACATGTTTATTTATTGTCATAATCCTATTAACCTCAAACCCGATTATAAATACCCTCACAACCCCAAAACTTAAAAAGAGCCATTTTTGGTTGTGCACAATGGATTTTGAAATACTGTCAAGCCAAGATATTATTCCCTTTCCACCAAGAACTCCCTCATGTTACGATAGCGAGATCCTCCACCGGATTAAGGAAGACATCGCAAGAGAAGGTTCTTCTGTGCTAGCACCCGGAGATCCTTTCAGTGACGTCCAGAGATACATGGAGCACGTGTGGATAACCGCTAGGGGAATCCTATACTTTGATTTTATGATGCAATGACAAATCACAGGATCGTCACGGTAGACATCGACGAAGAAATAATTCCACCGAGGGAATTTATTGTGAATTAATTAAATTAATTATAAGCAACATATGATGATCCTATCTCAATGGTTCCATGACTCTTCATTTATTTTTCATTCTTCATTCCATTTCAAAGATCCGATGTTTTGTATCGTGACGGATCTCGGATTGAACATTGTTTAACGATAAAATTAAAGTTGGGCACTCCCACCAACGCGCTTCCGCTGCGCCCAGAACCATCAGGGGAACCTTCTAATGTGAAGAGGTAGAAGTATCCAATTTATTTTCATAATGGAGTGATGGAATATTATAGGTGAAATAATTATAATATTGGAAGAATGTATGTCACTCATATTTTATTATATATTTTTCTTTAAGTAAATTTGATATTGTTTACATGAAAAACCATGTTCAAACAAACTTTGATATGAATATTAATATTTTAATATGAATGTTATAACATATAAATTAAATTTAATGATATGAGTATTATTAAAAAAATATTAAAAATATGTATAAATAATTTTCATAATTAAAATGCATCAATAAATTGGCACTATATTTTTAGAAATCGTTTTATTATTTAAAAAAACTTGTTTGAAAAACGATTTTATCATTTTTTGTGAGAAAACATTATAATAAAATTATAATACCATTATATATTTTATCTGAGAAAATAAATCATTTCTTATAAAATAATATTAAAATCTCTAAAATTTTACATAATGTAGTATTTCTGAAAAAATTGATTTTACAGTGAATAGTAAAAAATGATAATTTTTATCAAAAACTACCTTTTCATTTCAAGAATTTAAAAATTTTATTTCTTGTTTTATATTGATTTAAAACTAAAATAAGTTCAATTATATTATTAATAATACTATAATTTTTGTTGGAATAAATTTTATGATGGACTTTGGTATAAAAATGACATATACTTATGAAAATATTGTTCTTAGAAAACATATTTTCTTCATATTTAGCTATTTTAATTTTATATTTAATTATACAAATTTAGTGAATTGAATATTAAATGAATTATTCTATATTTTTAACATCAATAATGAATAAATCATAACATGATCAAATTATTTTTGGTTTTTATAAATAACAACAATAAAATATATATTTTCACCTTAGTAAAAGAGATAAAATTGGGTAAAAACCATCAGCAAAAGATTTTAAATCTATCTAACACATAATTTTATCCTATTTTATGGGAGTTTATACAAAACATATATGAACATGGATTTAAATAATATATATATAAGTTTTTTGGATTTTGGAAACACGAGACAAAATTTTGTAAAGATAAGTAATATTAAATTTAAAATAAATACTATTTTTTGGGTCTTCGCATTTAATGGATCTATTAGAAAATGGAATTCCATTTTTCATTGATCCAAAAGTATACAAAATTAATAATATTATTATTTAACAAAAAAAATTAGGGAAACTAATTTCTTTCTATATTTCATGGTTATAATATTTTTACTTAGAAATATGGTATTATCCAAAACTAAGTTTCATTCATTTCAAGCTATTATGTTAAATTATTTTAATCCACTGATTGAAATTAAATATGATAAGATATATAATAAAAATTTATATAAAAAATCAGAATTAAAATTTTATTTTTGTTTATAATATTATTTTATCAAGATAAAAAGTTGAGTTATAAAGGTTATGGTTAAAATGTTTTTAAATTGGTTTGACTAGGATATGATGCTTAAAATGTTTCCAAAACTAGTAAAAATAATATTTTTTTGTGTTTACATAAACATTATCACATATTATATATTATTTTTGGGTTTGTAGGTACCACATGAAAAGATTATCAAACATATATTGTTTAACCATTTATGAAATTCCAAGTGGGTCATCCTCCCCCACTAAAAAGGACACCCCTATATTCTCTTCATTACAACACATTGATCCATATATCTCAACCAAAACCTATCCAATTATTTTCTAAACTTCAATATCCTATAATTATTTCTTGTTTTCTTCTAATATTATCATTCCATGAGTCTTTAAGAAGGGATCTAAAGGAGGCCTACTGAAGAAGATGTAATCATCTTACCCAACCTCTTTCAGTTTAGTTATTCTTGTACTTCATAGAAATCATTGGACTTAATTATAAAATTTTAAAATAAGTACACTATATATACTAAAATTTTATTATTAATATTTAACCACCATTATTCATTATTTTTTTAGTCAAATGAAAAGTAAAGTTATTACTCATGCGTGCGTTTCAACTACAACCTCTATGTAGGGATACACTCTATTTACCATCACAATTATTCATGGATGGTTATAATGAAATATATAAGGTTTATAAATTATATTCATGACATAGTAATACTTATAGAATTATCATATCTTATCTACCTTCTTAGCTTCCCGGTTGTTGGAAAATGATAAATTCTCTCATGCTTAAATATGGATTACCTCATCCACATATTAATGTGATCTATTTCTCAATTATTTTTTTAATGGATGGTAATAAGGAAAAATATAATGTGTATATATTTCCTTTATGATTCATATATGGTTATTTATTTCTAATATAAAATTTATTATTCTTTCATTCTTTTTTTATAGAATGGGAACAACATTTATGCGTATATACGACCTACCATATCGAAGAACGATGTAAATCATTTATCTATATCTACCATTTATGAATGATTATAAGTTATTATATATTGAATATATATAATATTTTTATCATGAAATAAATTATATGTATAATTTAACAATAATAATGTTACATGGACAAGAAATACCAAAATGAAACATTAATTAAAGACGACATTGTTATCACCTGAAATAGTGATTTTAATGCCGAATTATTAATAGATGGGTGATAAGTTATATATAAATAATATATAGTATTATATATTTTAATATAGGTATATAATAAATGTATAAATAATATGTTTTTATGATAATGTATATTTAAATGCATACTTAGAATGATGGGACATGATGTAAGGGATTCAGGTTTCAATACCTTTTTAATCAGTATTGTTTATGCTTGAATTTACACTGAGAAAATAAATAATCCTATTTGAATAAAACCATTTAATTGTTCTTGTACAATATTTATTCACATAATTTTTTATAATAAAACTATTTTCCTATCTGAATTACATAAATTTATCTTGAACATGTTTTCATGAAAATGAAACTTTATATCCTCTTTAAATGATAAACTTTTGCCTAAATATCCAAGTATTGTTTAATTTTTTTTAATGTTTCAATATTAGAATATAAATTATTAAATTAGTTTTTACCATGTTTTAATGATTTCAAAAAAGTTTCAATGAGATTTTCTTTTCATTTTCGAAATGTGGAAGTTTTAGATTTTTATAAAAAACATGAAAGGAATATTTGTTTTTAACGTACAAGAAATGAACAGAATTTACCATAATCACGACCACTAAAATATTGGAAGAATCCATCACATGTCTAGATTATTATTTCCAAATTAAATATTTTTCATAATTTTTTTGAAAAATTTTATATTTTAAAAAATTGGTTTCAAAATGAATATTTTATTTTCCTTAAAAATTATTCTAGAGAACATTTAAAGGAAATTTTAACTCTGATAACATCCATTGATTATGAATTAAAATTGTAATGATATAGTGATATGATAATAAATAAAATAAATTTTAATAGAAATTTTTTTATCAGTGACTAATTAAATTAGTATTCATTATAGTAACTTTATTATTTATTATATGATATTATCAATATATTTTATGTAAATCATAATTTAATGGTAATAATTTCATTGAAAATTCATATTTTATAATATCAATTGCATTAAAATAAAAGGAATATCCACAAGCAGTTTTGTAGAATTCAATCACAAAATATATTATTTTGTTTCATGTAAATTAGTTGTAATGAAAATATTTAATTTTTTAACATCAAAAATAAAAATTAGTTATATTATATATTTACTAGTAAATCCAAACTAGTAAAAGGTACGTAGTTTTATACCCAACATCTATATAATGTATATATTAATTCTATTTCCTCCTATAAATTCATTTCATTCAAAAATCAAAAAGCACACCACTTATTCTGAAAGATTTAATTTCTAATTTTACAACAATATTTATACTCTCATAATGTTTTTTTCATTGTACCTCTAGTTATAATAATGTAGATTCATAATAGTAAAGGCGATCTAGGGGATTTCTTAGTTATAATGGAATAATTGTTTTTTGTTTATTGTGTGCTTTTAGTTTTCAATCTGTTAAGGGATTTAATAATCCATGGAATTTATTAGAATTATTGTGATCTAATTTTGATATTATTAGTGGGTTGTGATTGATTTCAATAGATTCTAGGTTTATTAGTGAAAAGTAATGGGCACTGTGACCAAGTCATGCATGCTAGTATAATAGGGTACTTTGTGAAAATCATAGTGCACTACTAAGTCCTTTTGATTTTATGATCATAAAAAATTATTTTCTTAGCCCAGGTTCCACCTAAGAAGAGTGTGACACTAAGGTGTATCATACTATTTTGTAACCACACTGTTAGATTCGAGAGGATTTCACCTCATGATTTTTATATTGCTGGGATATGTTAAATTCATGATATTTTCCTATAAATGCACATTAACCACCACATTTGTGGTTGAAGAATATTGTGAGTAAGGATATAGTATCTCACTTCAAGTAAGTCACTTATGCATGAAATCAATTTGATAAAATCATTTACGTGAAGGATTTTAATGAAAATAGCTTCGAGAATAAAGAGAGTGAAATAGGTAAAGAGAAAGAAATTTCACAAAAAGGATTTTTCAATTTGGGAACTGTGAAGGAAGTGGTTAGAAACTACTATGGAGAACCCACTTAAGTTAAAATTGTTAAATAATCAATACCCTAGTTAATTAATTTGGAGAATAATATATAAGTAAATCATGGTAATTGGGTAAAGGATTTGGGGGTAAATCCAAGGACATAGGAAAAGGTAAACTAGGTGAAGACAAGGGAATAATTGAACTACTTAGGAAAAATTGAGCAATTCCTTACATGATTAAAATTATATATCAATGATGAATATCCAAATTATCATTAATAATAATTTTAAGTAGACATTTATGTTGTTAAACAGATTAAGAAATCATCCAAAATAGCTTGCATAGGGGAGTCGATGGTGGTGATCTAAGGGTTGTGGTTCAATATCTATTCATTATTTTTAAATCCTGTGTGCCTCAAATTAAGTGACCATAACCAAAAAATTAAATCCAAAAAACTAGTAATGAGTAGTGGATTTCGGTATGATTAGAACATCATCAATGTATTCTCAATTGTCCGGCCCACAATAGTGAATCATATAAGAATGTTGTGCCGTATTTTGATTTTATTTCATTGGTGATTTTATAAATGTGTGAGTAATTTAAATATGTTTAAAAAGTTCGTTCCAATATAAGAATAATATTGTTACTTTTAATTGGAAAACATGACACACAAAATATCCCATCACTCTAGGGTGCCTCAAGGTGCAACAATATATAACAATATGTGGTATATAATAATTAGTTCCATATATTTTTATTATATTGTTCTTCAATGAATGAATGTCTAGTTTATTATTTGAATCATGTCTTGTAATAATTATTATTCAACTTATTACTAATATTTTTTCCAAGAATATAAAAAGAAATTTAATTATAATAATGATTTTTTTAACATATAAGGTTTTCTAAGACTTGTGGTGTTGAGAAATTATAGAGTGATCTAGAATAAATTAAGGTCAGTATGTAAAGGATATGAATTTGTTAAGCATATTGATTCTGAAGAGTTATTAAATTTAGTGTAAATAATGGAATTTAGCATGCCTTTTCAAGAAGATTAAGTTCAAATAACATTCAATTAATTCCATTTGGATGTGAATATTTTATTTTTGAATATATTCATGAATGATGAATTTTATATATAAAAATTAGTTGTATTTATAAATAGAAATGTAGATTAAAACATATATATATATATATAAAATATACTTTTATGATCCAAAATAAGAAAAAAATACATAGTATTTATGTTTAGATACTTTTTTAGGGAATATAGATTCGAAGAGATGTGGGGTTGATCAGAACCTCTATGTAAAAATATTAGAAGAATTTTAGTTTATGGTATTTGTTAATATGTATTAATATATCTTGGGAGGAAAAAATGTAATATTAGGAAAATAATTTTTAACAATTAATGAGTAGAAAATATGGTATGTCATTTATATGATGATTGACTTAATTTTTAGGGCTACAAATACATAAGAAAAGATATTATTTTCATCACACATTTAAATATATAGGGTAATTGTTAAACAAATATTGATGAAAATATTAAACAAATGTTTCAAATATGATAGCAGTTGGATTTCATGTGTAAATCATAAATACCATAATGGATTTGAATTTTCATTTTAAATAACAATCATTGAGAGATTACATTATCTGGAAATAAACAGACCGGAAATTTTTTATGCTCTATGCTTAGTAGAATGATTCCAACATTGACTAATAAAAGAACCCTTTTGGAAATGAATAAAATATTGATGTATATAAAATTAATAGTAAATTGTGGTTTGGTGTTTAAAACTATAAAATATTTTATTTGTTGGCTTATTTTGTTAAATATTGGGCTGATGAAATTTTGGGTCGTTTATCCACAAGTGGTGGAGGGTTTTATATTTAAAGATGTTGTGATGGATGGATTAATAAGATATAATCTTTTATTTAGCTGAGTACAAAAGAAAAAGAGTATATTTATGTTTCCAAGTGTTATAAGCAACTAATATGAATGGACTAGTAATTAAATGACACAATTGTTTTTGAAATAATAAATATTGATTCAGTGTGATGAAAAATAACTATTAAATTAACAAATAAATTATAATGTAGCATCTCATGATGGTTCTGTGGTAATTTTATAAAAAATAAAAAAATAATAAAATTTCTATGGTAGATATATATAGATATATGATAAAATCGGATGATTTAAATTTAGGAATGTTTATTGTTGGTCATAGTTTGAATTAAAAAATTGGAAATAAAGAATCTTCTCCAAACATTATTGGTGTTTAGTGAAGAGTAAGAGATATCAAAAATAGAAAATACGAGTGGAACATTGAAAATATTAATGATAGAGAATCAAAAGTTATTATCATTAAATATATTATTTTTTATGTTAGAGTCTGATCAAAATTAATTTTATCATAGATCAATATTGAAAGACAGAATTGGTGTGCACATCATTGAATATCAGGAATTTAGAAATAGTGAATCCTAGAGAAAACTCATTGTGGATTTGTGTAATGTATTGATTGATATCATTTTGAGTCTTATTTATGTGTTGATTATATATTTTTAACCCTCTTGAAACTATTGAGTTAAACAGAGGAATATGTCACAGACCTTTAATGATCAATAAGATTTTCCTAAATCAATAATCATTTACCAAATGGAGTAGTTGTTATTTTGAATATCAAAACAAAAATGATATGTGATCCATAGATTAATCCTACTATGGATGACCTATGTAAAAATCAAATTCCCATTCCACTTATATTTTTATGTTAGGTTCTTGCATGTGTGTAAGCATCATAATAGATTCAAGCTATATTTTCTAATGTGAAAAGAAGATCAAATTTTATTTAAAGATGATAATAATTTTAAATAAATAGCATTCACCCCACTAAGTGCCTTTATTGGGAAATCATGGAAAATTAGTTACTATAAAATACATTGGTTATTTCATAAATCCATTTAGCAAATGTTGATTCCATATATAATATCAATAATATTATTTGTTTTAAATCATGACCAAATAGATTTGTTTCCCCAATGGATGACTTATTATCACTCAAAAAACCCTTGGATAGGGAGAGAGATTCCATATGATATATATATATATATATATATGAGATCATGGAATTCCCCCTCACCAAATATGGGAATCAGGGATACAACTTCATTACCTAATCGATTAGCTTCATTCCAAGTGACATGTAAGTCACAAAGAAGGAATTTTCAATCCATATCACAAACCATAGGGAGAGTTGAAACCTATATCCAATCACATCACCTCAACATTACCCTAGTGGATTGAACTCATTATTAGCTCTGATACCAGATGAATAAACTCACCATAAATCTGTAGAAGATTTTGTTAAATCTATCTCAATGTCTCATTACTTTATCTTCCACACATCACACTATAAATCACAAGAAAATGATTATTTTAAGGGGTGAGATCCCATATGATATATATATGTATATATATATATATATATATATTATACAATTTAACAAACTCTCTCCCAATGTCAACATTCAGATATACCATCATATAACGACTCCATAGTCTCACATCCTGACACTTAGTAGTAAAAAAAGATGTTTGTTAAAAGGATTTCATGAAACTTGGAGAGAACAGAAATATATATATCCAAAAATATTACACAGTATTAATTATTGATGATTTAATAGGAATACATTTTTTTATTTTACTTTATAAAAAATGAGTCAAATATTCATATATTTTACATTTTTTAATAAAATAAAAAAATTAAATGGGTTATATGATTATATTAATTTATTTTTATCATTTAGGAGATTTAGAAAAATAATCTTATGAAATTTTAATTTCATTATGCTATAATCTCTCTTATGAAATTCTGAGAAATCATTAAAAAATGGGATCATTAAAAGATGTAATCTAAATATATAATAAATTTCATGAACACGCCTATGTGAATTCAATCTCCTTTAATAATTTTAGGATGCAGTAGTAAGTACAAATTATTATACTCTTAACCATTTATATAAAATAACATTTCATAAGAACAACCCATATGAAAATTAAAAAGATAATAAATATATTTTTTATCTCATGATATTTGTATATAAATACTATATTCCAAAAACACAAAATGACATATTCATGTTTGTACCCAAATTAGATGTTGGTATTTTTTGCGTACCAAAGCGTAATTAATTCCTACTAAATATCCAATAAGATGACCAAAATAGTAGATCAATAAATACATTTATATGTTTTTCATAATTTTTTTAGTACTCTTTATAACATTAATTATGTTTATAATGGCCCAAAATAATTAACCATTAGTGTTATACCTTCTTATAAAGTATTTAATGTTATTTTAACATTAAACCTATATTCCGTTTTCAAATCCATTGGTTAAATATAATGGAAAACAATTAGTGAATTATATAAATGATTTAAATGATGATACATTAAATAGAATTTAAAATTTCATCGATGTTCCCCATAGATCCTTTATGGGATACCTATAAGAATATCTATAACATCTAAATAAATTCACTAGAAATGTTTATTTTACTATTTTTGGAAGAAAAAAATCATCATCCCATTATTTTTCAAAATTAGGTCTTTATAAATAATCTTGATTATTGAGTACATATAGTTAATAAATTTTTTTTTCTTATATTAAAATATATTATCATGAAAATTAGATTTGATTGTAGTAAAATATTTTCACCATTTTTAAGGATAGAATCTAATAAAATCTTCTTATAATTATCCTGTAACATTAACATTAATTTTTTTTAAATGGAAGTAATAAGTGTTTCTTAAAAGGTTTTATCTCTAAAAATATATATGTTGAGAAACCTCCAAGTTTTCATGATTCAAAATTTCAAAACCATGTTTTTAAATTATATAAGTATCTCTATGGGATGAAAAAAATACTCTTAGTCTTGGTACATGTGGTTGACTAAATACATTTTGGATAATTAATTTAAAATGGTAAAATATGATAATACACATTTTAATGTTTTTCAAAATTTTCTTAAAAATTATTTATTCCATTCAAAATTTATTTTGAGAATGATATATTTGATTTAATTTAATTATTCCAATATTTTCCATTTAAATAATTAATTTATAAATAATTTAAAATATGTTTTATAGCTAAAATAAATATTTTTTCTTGGTTTTCAAATAAATAAAATTCAGGATGATATTTTTATGCCATATAAAATATACTAGTGTACTTATTAATCATTTATTATGAATCTAATTTAGTAAATTATCACACCTATAATTAATTCTGGAATGAGAACATTATAAAAGCCTTGTAAAATAATTTAAAATAATATTTTTCAAATTATGATTGTAAGCCTTTTTTATTTTAGAATAACCCTACTGGAATTTAAGTTTATTTCTTTTCACCTAGATTCATGAGATTCTGAAATAATACCATATTAAGTCTATTAAAAGGATCTTTTAGTAATAAAAATATTTTCTTCTCATATTAAAAAGATATATATTTTAAAATAAAATTTTCTCTAATTCCTATAATAGAGAAATTGATTTTTGTAAATGAGTAAAAGGGATAATTATCACATACATGAAAAAACATTAGTCACAAGGAGTATTAAGAATAAAAATTTAAATTCCCTTTCTATAACTGAATCAAGATACATGGTGGAATAAAGTTGTTGTTCTAAAATTAATTGGATAATGAACAAAGTTCTAGACTATGGACTATATTATTATCATATACTAATAAAATTAAATAATACTAGTGTAATAATAATATATACAAATACCATTACACAAAAACATACTAAAAACATTGAAATTATATATCACTTCTTTAGATAATACTTCAAAAAAGTTGATATCATTCTTGATTCGACAAGAATCAATCACAAACTGGTGATATCATTGAAAAATAAAAATATTAAAAAAAATATTTTATTATAGGGGATGATTAAAATTATTAGAATATAAATATCACATTGAAATTATAATAATCGAATATACAATCAAAATATAAATATTTTGAAAAACTATGACCACTTATTAACCGTACTACTTAAAATATAGGTGTAAGGAACACATTTTTATTGATATTATATTAATTATTTATATGTGTATTTTAGTTTTTTAGTATGGATGGATTATGATTTATTTTATTACTTTATGAATTTATCTTTATATTTATTTTTTCCAAATATTAAATTATTAATTTAAATTATGATTCAATAATAAATATAAAAATGTTATATCCTTTTAGTTTGATTAATATTATCACATATTTTTTCTAATGATTCATACTTGTTTTTAGTTATTTTTATTGATACCTAATACCGCAATTAATGTTCATTCAATTTATATGAGTTTGCATACTATTTAAGGGATCATAAATGAACCACACTTCCAATATAGGTTCATCGAAGCTTTAGGGAGGGATATAATAGCTTCTATCTATGTTATTGGAATTTTAATCAGATATACCAGTGATCTAGTGGATGACCCCATATATAATAAATTTTTTTACATTGTTTCTTCAAATTCACTATTTTTTTCACGTTTCAAATGGGTTTAAACATTTCTATTTTTTATCTATTTCTTCTTTTAAAATAATAATATTCAATTAATTATCTAACATGAAATGTCATGAGTAATGGAATTATAAAAATAAAATGTTTATAAATTGTACAATATTTATAATATTCCAACTATAGATGATATTTGTATTAACAAAATCATTATAGTGGGTTACATTATTAACATTAGATGGGTGAACTAATTATTTACTGTTTTTATAATACCATTTTTCAAGGGTATAAATATTTTTTAAAATATTTTTCATAAGGATGTTTTTTTATCCCCATTAAGTTTAATAATTTTATTAGAATATATTCTCTTAATATGGAGAAAAGTTTTACATAATAAACATTAAAATCAACGGTGACTATCATTATATTACTTCTCTTGATTTTGATTAGTACATGAGTGTTCCACTTGTTAGATATTCTTTTACTCATTCTGTGACTTTACTAAAACCCTACAGCAAAATTTTCCCCATTCAATACAAATTCTATTCAAACAATCAGAGTCATTCAAAATTAACCATAATGATGTATGAACTAACATTCATTCCATTGAAAGAATCATACAACCTATATTGCACAATTTTTATTGTAATTATTTCCTTGATGTATTCTAATATTTTTACTTTTTTACTTCATCAATCACGATTTTCAATTAAGCCTTATTAATTATCTATTTCAAGTGATAAATTATACATCATCATGATATAAAAAATCTAAATTTATTCTTTTCGGGTCACTACAACACCATAATGTTTAGTATTATCTATTTTTATATATTCACCTCACTATATGGGAAAACTCATAATAAAATATGTATATATAAAATTTTCCCATGTAAATGGTTGTTTTGTAGTTCCTATGAAGTGAAAAATGGTTATATGAAAACACGGTATCATAGTGATACATATCACCTCATAGATATCTTTAATATCCCGACAATGACATTTATATATCCACAGATGCAACATTTACCATTATAATTGACCTTGAAAAATGAACTTTTGAATACCATGAATCCCAAATTGAGAAATAAACACATCATAATGATTAATTTAAAATATATGAATAACCCTTTGATGAGAAATGGCTTACTAAAGGACAACAATAATCTTTTAGACCACCCAAAGTGCATAAAAATCATTCATGACTAATTACTTATCCTTTAAACCCTAGTGAATTAGAGACTCTATCAATTGGAAAGTCTTACTGAAGACACTGAGGTAATTGTGTTTTTTATTCAGTGAGATATCTTTTATGGTTACTCCTATGCTTCCCAAATAATATATAAATCTTTATATTTTTTATCATGATAATTTATTTTTTCTTCTATTAATATATAAATATTCTTTAATCTTTATCATGGAGATATAAAATTTTGTTTTATAATGAATTTAATTTTTTAAAAAATATTATTAATTTTTATTGAATTATATATATTTATTAATTTTTCTAATGTAGTTTTTATGTTTTATACCTTTTCATTGTTATCATGGGGGATAAAAATCAACATTATACTTATTATCTTACCTCTCCTCTAATGTGATTTTAATCTAAAATTTTGTAATTTATTTTGATCACATTAAAGAAATTGATCATGTTGTGATTAATTGTATATATTCCCTCTATAATTTCATTTAACTAATTATTATTATTTTTTTCTATGATCTATGTCATTGTTTATTTTTTTAATATCTAGAAACAAATATTTTTTAAATACAAGATCTAGTATATTTTTATTATCCTCACATGTTTATGCTAAATGCTTAATGTATTTGTTATCATCATAATAGGAGAGATCCTTATACATGGATTTGTTATCCTATATTTTTTTTAAATATATAAAATGGTTTCCTATGTTACTAACATTTTCTATCAAATAATTTATTATGAAAAAATTATATTAATTAAAAAATCGTTGGTCTCTATGATTATTTAGCGATCCACCCAAAGCAATGTTGGGATTTTAATTTATAAACCATTACCCAAAAAGGATTCATAAAACCAACCTAAATAGTGATGAAATATGTATTGGAAACAATATATAACACTAAAAATAAAGTGTGATACATTTGGATTGTAGAGCCCTAATTGTTCAACCTTACCCAAGTGATAGAACCAATACTCTGGTTTAACCATACATGAATCTACAATATGTTTACCAAAAACCTAACACTCCTATTTTTTACCCAAGGGATATAACTGAGATATAATAGAATAAAAGTATAATGAAAATCTATAAACAATATATGAACATGGACATATACATAATCTAATATAGTTTCTTGACTAATATTTAATTTCTTTTAATCCCAAAGATATTATAGTTTTGAAGTTTTAGATAATTAGGTCATAAACAAAACATTACAAATATATATTTTACAATGTTGACACATTTTATCAATATGTATTTTCCCACAATATAATACCTCTAAAATAAAACATAATTTCATTTTATAAAAAATCCTCATGAATTTAATGACGAATTCATAATTTCCCTTACACATCCTTAAATCCAATGAAATTATTTTAAAACATATAATCAGCATAAAATACTTATTAAGGGAAAAAAAATAAATAAAAAAAGCATTGGTTTATGAATTCTTATAAAAATGTTCCTTTTCCAATTTTTTTTGGATCAACATAAACATTTTTTACCGAAGAAATATACTTCTTTTAACAAATATTTTCATAAAAATGTTTATAAGAAATCGTAAAGGAAAAAATAAAACACATAACGGTTTCATTAAAATCATAAAAAAAACTCATAATAAAATATTCACAAATTTATACTTTTAAATCATATTAAGTATTATATACTTTCCTTTTCCATGTGAAATCATATGATTTCTATAAAAACCCATAGAAACCATTGATAGAGAATGTATATAACTTGAAGAATCATCTTACATAAATAAGGAATATATGATTATAACCTTTTATAGATATGGATCATGATCATTTTTAGGTACGATTTTTTACTTGTTTTAGGGTATGTTGGTTTGGTTTCAATTTTCATAGTTTAAGGGTGAAATTGGTAAATTTTTGAAGTAAGAGGGGTAGCGCACAGTTAGGTCATGGTTTTCCCCAACTATGAACCCATGCCCGAAATCTTTGGGAACCAAGATAGAGGGTATTCACATGGGTTTTATTACATTTTTAAAATTATGGGATCTCTAAGTAGTAATGGTATGATCGCTATGAGGAGACATATGGTTAGACATACAGTTAGGGAAAACCCTGTGCCCCTTCACAAGAAACCATGGCTATGGGAAAACTATCTCTAAAGATTTTATTTTAAAATCCCAAACCTCCTATATTTAACCCCGATCTGAACCAGCTATTCCTAACACATTCTCCCTCATATGTTTAGCCTTCTTGAAATATTACTATGGCTCTCGAACACCATTCATTATGATTTAATGATTGGATTGAAGAATGTGTTCCTCTCCTAGTAAGAGATTCTCATCATGATTATTTTTCTCCCACTCCCATCTTTCATCCATATTTTAATGGTATTTTTTCACTTATTGGTGATGAATCTAGATCTAGGTTTTGATAGATCTAGTCTATTTGATCTTGGATATAGGTTTTAGATGTAGAAATTGTTCTTTTTCATGACGATGGGTTTTTCACATCAATTAGGGATTTCTATTGGAGAGTGCCTATCACTGATGATGAGGTAGGAGGTCTAAATTCAATTCCCATATTCTTAAATTAAAATTACATGTATGTGTTTTGGAATTTTAATTGGAACATATTGAAATTGAATCATGAATTGAATAAATTAATTGATTAATTAACAAATGGAATCATGGAATTAATATATTGATTTTCCATGTGATTTTTAAATGATTTGAACTAGGAAAAATTAAATTTGGTAATTTTAATCATGAAATTTGTGAATATTGGTACATTGAATTTATTTATTAAAGATTTCATGAAATTTTTTTAATTAATGGGACTATATAATTGGTTAATTAATGGGATTGTTTAATTTTCCAATTGATAGGATTGGTGAACTGGTTGATTTATTAAATGTTTAGTAGGTTGATTGATGGGAGTAAAGGGATGTTTATCTTAACCTTAAATAGTTAATGAATTAATTGTGAAAAGGATGATAAAAATATTAATAGTGTTTTGTTCAAATTAATACATTTAAATTAAAGTGATGGATCTTGACTGTTTTGATAATTGGAATAGTATACGATGATGTGAAATGTCGATGAGAGGGTTAATAATGATTAGACTATTTAAATTTCATGTATGTGTTAAATGTGACATTGAGGTGTGGGATAAGGACTAAGGCTCCAAATACCCATATGTGATTAGTTTTCTATAGGGAAAGGACTGAGGCTGGAAATACCAATGTGGAATTTAGGTGTTGGGTAAGGACTAAGTATCAAAATACACATATGATATTGAGAGTGTAGGAAAAGGAATGAGGCTCCAAATACCATTTTGTTATTGAGGTGGGGGGTTGGGAAAAAGGTTCCAAATTCCCACAAAGTGTTAGACATGAGGTTTTATTCCCTTGAGATTGGCATTGGAATCTGGTTCCAATTTTCTGTGATATGATTTGAAATGAAATGATAAATGATGTACATGGTATTGTTATATATGGTATCCCTTGGGGGTAGTTTATACTATAGCATGGGACAAAGAAAGTATTGATATCATGGATGTTATCATGAAACAATGGATTTATGTTGTTAATTATATAATAATGAAATGTGATAACTATTTATTTTATGCATTTTACTTTATTCTTTATACAACTGCATACACTATTATTGATTGTACATTGTGTTAGACTCCACTGGTGGTGAGATACTTTTTTTTACTCACACCCTTCTCAATATTTCTAATCAATACCCTAATAGATTAAATGTTTGTATGATATGATAATGGAAAGTGACCTATGTAAGATGGATGATTCGAGATGGATCATGGATGAGGGAACCAAACATGATATTGGGACACTTTTGGGGTATTTTTCAGTGTCTTTATTTTGAGTTTCCATATCGACACTTGAAAATAGAAATGGCATGTCATATCTATTGTTTAATATGGATATGTTTTTTAGTTTTGGTTCATCATGTGATAATGTATTGTTTGGGTTATTGTGTTATTATAGTTGTTTGTTATTATATATTGGTTATTATTAGGTTATTTCAATTTTTTTATACTTTGATAAAGATTTTATAGATTCACCAAATTGATATGTTTGACACTCACTTTCAGTCAAAATCCACTCGATTATGGAGAGATGTGCTTGAGGTCATGTGAGTCAATATCTCGAGGCACTGGTGTGTAGGACCTGGGTCGAGACATTATAAAATGGTATCCAAGGAGTTTTATTTTATTTTATATAATTTTATTATTTGGGAAAGGTATAAATTATATGAGTATGAGTCAGGAATTGGACATTAACTTATGCATGGGAGTCGCTAACCCATTTTTAGGAGAAAACCCATATACCCAGGGTGGGATTGCTTTTATTGTTGTTACAATTTTTTATTTTTGTCACCTTGAGTGATGTACTTGTTTTGTGATGTGATTATTATTTAGAAGATTTTATAATATTTAACTCATGGTCTAGTATTTGAGGATATTTTAGTATTCATGAATCATTCTAGGTACTTAGGAATTATAGTGACAAATATCATTTTTAGGCACACACTAAAAAATAGGGTTTTGGGTAAGTTTTTGAAATTTAAATGTTTTTATGTGCTTGTGTAATAGAACTGAATATAGTTCCAGATATGGAAATTAATGTTATAAATTGATGATTTTTTTTAATAATTTGATGTACGATGAAAAACTATAAAATGAGAATGTGTTTACCCTTGATAACCATTACCTTGATGTTAGATGGTAAAGGGTAGTGATGGAGCCTTGGTTTTTAACATGGATGTTGTTTGGGGGGATGACATATTATGGATTATTATGAATCTATATTATGTACATTTGTTAATGTTATGTAATGATTCATAAGGTATGTGTTTGGAATTGTAGAGATATTCCACAGTGACATCATTTTCTAATAGGACAATAAGAGAATGTTGGTAGAAATGATCCTCCAATATTAGAACCTCAGGCACTGGTAGTTCCTGTTGAAGGAGCCAAAGAGACATTCTGTGGGAACTTTCCTTGACTCGTGATGTTCATAGTGAGAGACACATAGTGGGGTTTGAAGAGTATGTCAAAACCTACAAGATATTTATTGTTGCATCACCCTCTGAATTTCACTAAAGTGGATTGACCTAAGGCATCTAAATTCTAGATTATGTCCATCCAGACAATACATGACCATTTAGAGACTCTTTCTAAGAATAGGGTCAATTGGAATGCTTATATTTTATAAGTAATTTCAAATCACCATTGGTATGGTCTGGCTCGAACTAGGAAGAAAGATGATATGGTATGGATGGACTACCAGGAGATGATCCCAAATAACTTTTATCGAGATACACTAAGGTCAGAGAGGTAAGATGAGTTCACATGGTTGACCCATGAGAGTATGTATGTGGTGGACTATACTGGTCACTTTAGTAACTTGAAATTCTTCTCTCTAACACTGAATGTAGATGAAATATCTACCGAAATTAATTTTCAGGATTGGATTAAGTGTCATATTATTTCCCCAGTTAATATATTTCAGCTGAAAAAGATTTCTAAAGTAGTTGATCATGCTCTCATATCTATGGAGAACATTCATGAGGATTCCTATGGAGGATATATGGTTTCTCCTTGAAATTCAATAGGTACACCGTTGGATAGTAGGAATCTTTGTTATGATAAGGATGAGCATAGAATTGGAAAGAAGAGTTGTCACAGGGAAGGGTTAGTTACCCAAAATATTACCTGAGTGCTTTCCAATCAGTTTAATAGGTTAGTCCACATTCGTAGACATTGTCCTCGACCACCAGTAGGGTGTCGATCTTATGGAAGGTGAGACATATACAATGGTTCTATAATAACCCATGACAGATGGGTAATGATAGAGAAGCTAAGAAAAATCATAGTTCTCGAAGGGAGACTTCTACACAGTATCAGTTTGGCAATTATAGTTATATTGTACATGGTGATAGAGGCATTGGAAATGGTTCTTTTGGGATAGGGTTCTCATATTAGTAGTGTGGTGCAGTTCAAGTGAATCATACTAGATCATAAAGAATAGGGGCATGATAGCTGCATGTAGTTTAGTCTACACTTGTGGATGGTAAGGCTTGTCCATCAACAATTAGTGGTACTATTCTTACAGATTATATGCTTGCTAGTTCCTTATTCTATATTTGTGCCTCTCATTCCATTATATCATCACAACTTGTGAACGGTTTGATCTTGGTAGTAGAGTTTGTGAGAGAGGTTATTACAACTAATACACATTTGGTAGTATGATCAAGGGACGTCTATTTATGCTAGGGGTGTTCTCTTAATGTTGGGGAGTATCATTTCTTTTGGGATCATTACATTCTGGATATATTTGGAGTTTACCTAATTATGGGTATGGAATTGTTACCATACCCATGGATATTGTCTCTAAAGTATGGTGACTTTTACATATCTCAAGGGTAAAAATTATATTCACTTTAGAGAGTAGGATGTCCAGGAGGTCCATGTAGGTGAAGTTCATCAGCAACTAGAGGACCTCACTGCACATGTTTCTAGTCTGCATCTGGATGATGTGGGTGTAAAGAATTATATCATGCCACATATAGTGGTTAGGTTCCAGGACATGTTTTTTTGAGGATTTCATAGGGTTTCCCCCTAAGAGAGGTGTGGAGTTTATGACTCATATCCTGTCGGTGGCTAAGACTATTTCTATTCTACTGTAGCAATAGAACCAACAGTGATTCAAGAGATCAAGAATCTCCTATAAGAGTTGATAGATAGGGGATTTATCCATCAGATTATATTGTTTTGGGTTTCCCTAATCTCGTTTTCTAATAAGTTTGAATGAAATTGGGGCTTATGTGTTGATTATAGAATGTTGAACCGATTGATTGTGAAGAAACAATATCCTCTTAAATGTATTGAATATCTATTTATCCTATTGAGAGGAACCTTTTTTATCCATGAATAACTTCATATCAAGGTATAATCAGTTGATAGTCCCACCTTCTAAAAATCCTTATTTTGATTTTAGAAGCTGGTATGTAAAATATGATTTTTTCATGATGTCATTTGGTCTGACGGAAACAACAGAAGTGTTTATCTCCATGACCAACTGAATCATCCATTCATTCTGGGATCAGTTTGTGGTTGTGTTTGCGAATGAAATCATGGTGTACTAATTTATTCATGATGTTCAGGCCCAACATTTTGATATCATCTTGAGTAGGATAACTGAGTATTGGATATATGACAAGATATATAACTGTCAGTTTTGGATCAATTAGATACATTTCATGGATCACAACATCTCGGAGAAAGGTGTGTCAATTGACCTAGAGAAGGTGATGTAGTTGTTTCTTGGGAGAAACCTAATAATTTTTCCAATATCTGTATCTTTATAGGCTTAGAAGGATTTTATTGGATGATCTTATGAGATTTTTCCCATTTGGAAGCACCACATTCAAGATTGACCAAGAAGGGGATAATGTTTGAATAGATAGTAGAATGTGAAGATGCATTCTTGGAGTTGAATAGTATCTTGAAAATGGAACCAATCATGAACTTATTTTATCTATGGGAGGATCACATGATGTTTTGGGATGCATATGGGATCAGGTATGAAGTAGTGTTGATGTGGGGATATCGAGTTGTAGTTTATGGGTAATGTAATTTGAGGCCATATGACAAGAATTACCCTACTTATGATCCTGAGTTATCTATAGTGGTTTATTATTTGAATTATTGGTGGAATTATCTATTGGGATAAAAGTTTACTATGTATACCAGTCCCAAGATATTAAAGTATATCTTTTTTTGCAGGATTTGATTCTTTGATAGTAGATGTGGGTTGAGAATATGAATTCACCTGATTTTGTTCTAGAATATACACCTAGAAATTGAAATAGTGTTGATGACACTATAAGTAAGAAAATATAGAGTTAGGTAGTTTATGAGTATAGATTTGAGTGGAAGATGATGATCTTCTTGGTTGAGATACAAGTTTTGGTTTAGGAGGACAAATATATGATGACTGAAATATCAGTTTCATTGGAGTTTACCCATTTCAGATGAATTTGGGAGAGGTAATATGAGGATCGAGAATGATGGACCCAGATGAAAATCATTGAAGGTGGGGAGTCAATTTCAGAGTAGACTATATATTAAGAGAAGATCTTCTATTCCAGGAATTTGGTTTTTATGCCTTTGAGTATGCGAGAGAATATGATGTGTAAATTTCATTCCATGATATGAGTGGTGAATCTAGGTTTGAAAAAAATTTATCATGACCAAAGGCGATAGCGTTGGTGGTCTGGTAAGAAAGAGGATATTACATGTTTATGTAACATTATGCTACACTTATCAACATGTGAAAGAAAAGAATTTACTACCTAGTGGTTTACTATAACCAATTACAATTATAGAATGCAGTTTGGATGATGATACTAAGGAATTTATGGTGGGTCTTTCATGGAATCCTTAGAATAATGACTATATTTGTGTGGTTTTGGACATTTTGAACAAGGTAGCATATTTCTTTACAATATAGGTGACTTTATCAGTGGACTAGGTGGTAGATGAGTATGTTTAGGATATAGTATGTTTGTACTGGGTTCCATATTGTATAGTTTTATACCATGACTCAAATTTCACTCTGTGCCTTTAATAGGGTTTGTAGAGGTCACTTGGGACACATGTTTTTACAATGTATGACATTCCACCTACAAACAGATGGGAATTCAAAGTGTAATATTCATGTTCTTTAGAATATTCTATATGCGTGTGCTCTTCACTTCGATGGGTCAAGGGATAAGTAACTACAAATTTTGGTGATCTCCAATAATAATAGTTATCAGTAAATTATTCAGATGGAACCATATGAGGCACTTAATTTTTGGCCATGCAGATCAACTTTATATAGGATGGAGGTAGGTCATCTAGAGATATTAGGACCAAGCCTCGTTCAAGATACATCAGAAAAATTTTAGTTGATTCTGAAGTGCTTGGGTATAGCTCATAGTTGTCAAACATTATATGATTATTGAAATCAATGTCCAGTAGAGATTAAAGAGGGTGATCATTTTTTCTTTAAAGAATCACATTGGTTTGGTCACAAGAGGATTCGGAGGAAGGGCATGTTGGTGCATAGGTTTTTTAGACATTTTGAGTTTTTGGAGAGAATTGGGTTAGTGGAATACCGATTGGGACTTCTATAGAGGTATAACACCATTAATGATGTTTTTTAATGTGTCATAGCTTTACTAGTATCACCCAAATCCTTATCATTTGATCGATGTTGATGATGTTGAGATTGATACCAATGTGTCCTCTAAGGAGCATCATATACAAGTGTCAGATCACCATGAGAAAGTGTTATGGGGAAATACCATGATTATAGTTCATTTATTATTGTAACATGGGTGTGTTAAAGAGGATACATTGGAGAGAGAAGAAGATATGCGGGCTCAATAGCCCAATCTATTTTACCATAGAGTCTTAGTGATTCTTGGGAGTACAACTCAAGGATGAGATGTTATAAGGTGGAAATATTATAAGATTTTAATATTTTATGAATAAGGATCAAGTTTTTTTTTAGGTATTCTTTTACCCTTATTTTAGTATAACTTGGTCAGATGTTAATTTGGGGAATTTTTGGGAGAAATTGGACAAATTAGGAATAAAGAGGGGTAGTTCACAGTTGGCGAACATTTTTCCCAAAACATGCGCCCATGATAAGAAACAATGCAAACCCAAATATAGTGGATTCACATTGTTAGTGAAAATTTTTTCATACCATCTTCCCTCCTAGTAGTAACCACTTGACCCCTAGGAGGAGATACACAATTTGGTGTACAGTTAGAGAAAACTGTGTGCCCCTACCTAGGAAACCATGCATATAGGAAAATAATCACAAAAAATTTTATTCTAACATCCATAACAATTAGATTTAACTGCAATTCTACCCAGTTTAGAATAACAATTTATCCTTTGAATATAGAGGTTACTAGATTGATTCCTAGTGATCTTGACCACCTTTATTTAGGATTCAAGAACCCGATTAATGAATTTTCACCTCTCCAAGTAAGATATTATCATCTTGATTATTTTTGTCTCACTCTCCAGTATTTTAGTCATCTTTTGAATGAATGTTTTTCTAGGATAGTAATGTTTCTATATATCTATTTTGATAGATCTTACCCATTTTTTTCAGGATTCTATGTTTTATATATAGTTCCCATTCTTCATCATAATATTTTTTGTTCCACTTCAATTTTGGGTTTATAGTGGCAAGAGTATGTCAATGATCTTGAGGGTGGTGGTCTAAATTCAACTCCCATAATATTAAATTCTGATTGTTTGTAATTTTTATTAAACTTTAATTTTGATGTATGTAAATTGAATCATGAATTGAAAATTTTAATTTATTAATTATTTTATGGGATCATTGAATTTATTTATTGATTTACAATGTGATTACGAAAGGAGTTGATGTTGTGAAAATTTAATTTTCTAATTATGATCATGAAATTATTGAATAATGGGAAATTGAATTTTTTGATTAATGAAGTTAAGAAAATTTTGTCCAATTAATGGTATTAAATAATTAGTCAATTAATGGTTTTGTTTAATTGTGCGACTGATGGGATTTCTTATTTTGTTGATTAATTAAATGTTTAATTGGTTCATTAATTGGAATAAAATGATACATGGATTAACCTTTAAGGATCATTGAATTTTTTGATTAAAGGTTGTTAAATAGTTTAATAGTGTTTTGTTCATATTATACCATGTGAATTAAAGTAATGGGTCCTGATTTTTTTTGATAATTTAAATGGTATAACAGAATGTGAATTGGTGAAAAGAAGGTTATTGATTATTAACCCTGATAAATGGGATATTTGTGATAAGTTTGATGTTGAGTTGTGGGATAATGACTAAGGATCCAATGAACAATATGTGATTAGAATTTTAGGGGCATGGACTAAGGGTCTAAATACCCATATGAAATTGAGGTGTGGGATAGGGACCTGGGGGTCCATAATACCCATAAGCAATAGCATGTGTGAGATAGAGACTGAGGCTCTAAATACCCATGTGATATTGAGGTGTGGAATAGGGAAAGGGGCTCTGAATACGCATTGGGTGTTAGAAATAATGTTCTACACCCATGAAATTGAAATTTGAACATGGTTCTAATTGTTTGTAACATGATTTGAAATGAAATGATAAATAATGGACATGGTAATATGATATGTAATATCATTTGTGGATAGTTTATATACATGAATTGTCCTAAGTAGTAATTGATATTATGGGTTTCATTATAAACACAATGATATATGTGGTTCTTTAAGGAATAATTCAATGTTATAAATGTTTCAATTATTTATTTTACATTATTATTTTTACAACTGCGTACACTAGTATTGAATGGGTATTTTTTATACACTATTTGTTTCACCCACAATTTAAAGTATGTAACAATTCCTTTATGAATTTTAAGTTTTTAATGTGTTTGGGTGATTTTTTGGAGGGTTTGGATGCCATTCGGAATGTTTTCATAGTTTTATATTGGGGAAAGGTTGGTGCATTATTAGTGGAAACAATGAAACACCTACAAGAAACCGTGAACAGTGAGACATGGGCTAAGGGGTGGAATATGGTTCAATGATAGTTTATCAAAACTATGTAGCCACCAATGAGAAACCATGAAAAGTGGGATAGTGGGATTTTAAACATTTGGTGAAAAAATATTTTAACCATGCGATCCAAACATGTGCAGCTCTCCTTGAGGTAGAGGATTTCCCACAGTTAGCAAACAATTTTCCTAACTGTGTGAGTAACTGTTCACGGATTAAAAACAATATTACAAAAAAAGAGGTTGCAGGTTAGGATTATTTTTAACCCCTACTTTTTACCCTAAATAACCCTAATATGAGTATTCTTCCTGCCAAAGGATTTGGAACTATTCCCCATTGAATTGGAAGTGACCTTGAGACATTTGTTGGTGTATTGAAGCCTGATTCTCTTGGAATGTCTTCGTTTATGGTTGTTATTGGTGGTTTTTCATATATGTACATTTATATCTACCTTAATTTCTTAGATATAGTATAATATGGATAAATATTTGGTATTTTATGCCAATCATGATTAGATTTGGCCTTCTTGATACTAGGGGAATAGATCTATGGAGTTTTTTTTGAGATTCATCCCAGTTTCATGGGTGTTTTAGTGTCATTATTCATTGTCTCCATACATTTTTATGCAAGTGGATTCACTCTAGACTCATCTATTTATAATGTGAAGGCTTGATTTAGAATTTGTTGTTTTGTGTTAATTTGATTATTATTTTTTGTGTTCAATGTCTGGTGTAAACTGGATTTGGTAATGGGTTATGGGATTGTGTAAATTGGGTGTTTTGGTGGAAAGTTAAAATGGTAAAATGATATTACATTAACAATTTTAAAATGGTTATTTTTTTGATTCCTGGATGTTTTTTCAATAAATCTTTGTATTTATTGGATTTGTTTCTTGGAAATGTGTTTTAAATAAAAAATTTTGTTTTTATTGAAATGGTTTGTTTTATTGTTTTCAATAAAAGTGATGTTTTATGAAATTATTAAATTGGGTTTGAAAAGTTTAAATTGGAATGTGGTTGGATTAAATTGATAATATGGATGGAATGGGATAGAAAATGGTATTGAACAACCACCATCAGCGGGTTAAAGTATGGACGCGAAGTTCTACCATCAATGGTAAGAAAAATCATGCTGGTTGTGTAGTCACATGTATGGGTGTGTGTGGCTAAGTGATAGGGAATATGTAACACCAATTAGTTTAATGAAATGGATTAAATGATTTTTTTAGTTTCTTACCTTGGAACATTTTGTTTCTTTGAGAAAATTATTTTATCTAGAAACATGTTTTATATATGGTTATAAACAGTATTCAATTACTTTATATAAATTTTTTTTGTATTAATATGCTAACTTATTCTATCCTAGTGTCTTGAGTGAGGAATTTATTTTGGGGAATCCTAATGAGTTTTATTACTCACCCCTAAATTAGAACTTTAGTGATTTTTTAGATATAGTTTATTGGGATATGGGAAAAATAAAAGTATGACACTTCTCAAGTGGTGCATAGTGATACTTGGGATGCATTGGGGTGTGTAGCATGAAGCATGGTTGGATCTTGGAGTTTTTTCAGAGCTTTTGGGTTTTGAAGGTTATGTATTCCATAATTTACTTAGAGGTTATTTTGTATTTTGTTATGGTAATCTATTGTAGTTTGGTTTTGGGGTCAATGGTACTTATTTGATATGGTTTACATTGTTATCATGCATCAGGTAGTGTCTTATTTTGTTATGAAATGTTTAGGTGGATGGTTTTATTTCTTAAAGGAAAATCATCCCCCAATTATATTGAATCATTTTTCATTTATTTTCATCCCTATTAACTTATGGATGTCTCTTAAGGCCATGTAATTTCCTTCTACCTTCTCAAGACAATGAGGAGGGGTGGGATGTTACAAGTGAAATTAATCCTAGTCCTTCCAAATATATTTTTGGAAAAAATGATATCAGTTTGTTTGATCCTTGATGATTAGTCATATAGGTCTTTGAGTTGAGAATTCATTTTTTTATTCCGTGAGTTGGGATGGTAGAAAGAAGTAGGATAATTGAGGCTTGAAATGTAGAGACAAAAAATACATAGCTATCATTTTCATGTTGAACTAAATTTACTAGTGATTTAGGTACATAAGATTATTAGATACACTTATAGGATTTAGAATCTCATTATCATAGGGTTATCCAATGATACAATCATGACATGAATTATAGAAATGAAATCCCACTGGGAGTTCATTTTTCTCTTGGAGTAATTATATAGGATTTGGTGAAAATTGTGGATTTTGGAAAATGGTTTATTTTATTCCAATGTATGATTTTGAAAATATCACAGTGGTGGTATTTTGAAAATGGGTTTATTTTTTAAATAAATATGTAGTTTTTCGAAAATTATTGAACTTGAAAATGTTATATTTTATAAACAAATGTTTTGATAGAATGATGTGATAGAATTTGAAAATTTCATGCCTTTAGATGATAGAGTGTGAGACTAATGCATTTGTTGTGTCTTTAAAAAATGGAACCCAATAGGCATAATAGAAAATAACCAGAGGAATATGCTGATAATGTGGTTGTACATGAGCCATATGTGAGCCAAAAGTTGGTTGAGAGCATAGTCCATGATTTTCAAGATGTGGATAGATGTAAATATATAGAGGATACATGGAATTTTGATCATTAAATCCAATTGTTGAAGCTGATTCCACCCATCTTTCGGGGTGATTTAGAAAAATAGAAGGAAGAGTTGTGGCTGAATAAGATGAGTCAAATAATTTACTTCCTTATAACTCTAGCATAATTGAAAATCATGTTGGAAATGTATATGATGAAGGATCCTTCATACCAATATTGGGATTTAGCAGTTCAGTCCAAAATGGACAAAAGAATTTAATGATAGGGTTTTGAAAAATATTTTAATAGAAAATTATATCCTCATAAATTCATGATTTATAATACAATAGATTTATTTATCTTGAATAAAGAGAGCCCCAAAATTATATAATATGTATATAAATTTAATAATTTAGTTTTATTTTCACCTGAAGTTTCTTTTAGTGCATCCTTAAATGAATAAATATTTGAATCAGGGTTGAGGCTAGAAAATCACTGTTACATTATTGTTCTATGTATAATGTATTATATAGAGATGGTCAATATCAATACTATAGAATACATATAAATATTAGGAGCGACAGGTTGAGGAAGTGTGTTGATAATTATATGAAATTGTGGGAACTCTAATACTATGAACAAGTGTATGAGGGACACCGATGTCCAAGGTGGGCGCGTGACTCAAAATCATACATATGGAATGGTGAAACTTCCCCCAAGACCTAAGTACAATAACGTATGTTTCCAATATGGATATCCTAGTCACATGAATCAAGAGTGTACCACAACACCTATAGCATGAATCAATTACAACAAGATGGGGAACATTCAGTGCTAGTTTCATAGTGCTTTGATTTTTGGTGTTTGGAACAGTTATTAGTTGTGCCAAATTTTGTATGCTTCGATGAGATGAGGGTAACCAAATCAATCTCATCTGCAGAACAGAGCTATACATGGAGATTCTAGGAATACAATGACATCTTACTAAGGGATATTTCACTCTTGAAATAAAGAAAAAACATCCATGAGAAAGCAGTTATAGGTAATGAGAAGGTTATTATGGATGATGAGTTTGGAACATCGACTATGAGTAGTATGATTCATTTTAATTATAACCTTATATAATGTTATTTTTATATGAGTTATTCCGATTCCTTTATTACTTATTTTGATATTGATTTACTGTTTTTGACTGTTGATATTATTCCTCTTGAGTCAAAACATCAACTCATCTTGGTAAAAGAGAATGTTGAGCCTCTGTTTGTAAATAATGTTCTATAATGGTTGATGGAACTAAGATGATATGGGACTTCTCTATGATTTATATGGATGTATATGATATAATCATATGTATGGATTGGTTTCAAATGTTCAAATCTCACAATGAATTTTTTACCATAACGGTTAGTTTGTAATTTGAGGATGGAATTGAGCATCTTCTTAGAGGAGACCGAAATATTAAGGAAAATGTAATGGTCTTATTGGATCCATCGGTAAGAATGATCTCATACTTGTTCATATAATTGAACATATCATTGATGGAAGATATTAATAATACTAGTTTTCTAGTAGTTTTTGATTAGTTTCTGGATCCTTTCCATAAAACTTTCTCAGGGTTTCTAGCCACGAGAGAAATGGTGTTTATGAGTGACCTCATTCCAGGGACCATTACTATTTCCCTTCTATCTCATTAGATGGAACCAATAGAATTATGATATTTTCAAGTGTAGTTTGGGGAGATGGAAAGCAAAGGGTTCATTCATCCTAGCACTTCTCTGTGGGCATCTTAGTTTTTTTATCAAAAAGCAGACGAAACTCTTAAGATGTGTGTGCATGATTGAAATATTAACCAAGTTACAACAATGAATCGGTATCCACTTACAAAAATTGATGATATTTTCAATCAATTTATTATAGAACAATGGTTCTATAATATATACTTGCAATCAATATATCACCCATTATGAGTTTAGAAGGAAGATATCCCAAATATATATTTCAAAATAAGATACAACAATTATGAGTGTGTGTTAATAACTTTTTGTCTTATGGATCCACATCCAATCTTTATGGAATTGATTAATTTGTTATTTCAGATGTATCATGATTATATTTTTTGGTGTTTGAGGATGACATATTACTGTATTCAAGGACTGATGCTGAGCATGAGGAACACTTAGAGATAGTGTTGGGAATCTAACGAGATCATAGTTTGTATTCCAAATTATCAATGTGTGATTTTTATACAATAGGCAGATTTTCATGGACATGAAATCTATAAAAGAGGTGTTTCTATGGATCTATAGAATATATAGGTGATTACCTCTTCGAAACCTCCAAATAATTCCTTTTTGATATGTATTTTCATTGGTTTAGCTGGTTATGACTGATACTTTTTTTTCCTGATTTATCAGGAATAGATTAACCAATGAAATCCTTAGAAAGGAATTATTTTCCATTCCAATAGTACATGGAATGTTAGAGTTATTTTCGAGATCTTAATGGTCTCATTATATCAGCAATAATATTGATTTTTTTTGGAATCAAGACGGGGGTACGTGGTGTATTGTGAAACATCAGGATCAGGGTTGGGATGTGTTCTCTTATAGGGAGATAGTATTGTTACTTATGGATAAATATTGTCACAGTTTCGTAATATAAACTAACTAATAAATGTTTTGGTGTTAGTTTTTATATTTCAAGCTTCAAATACATAGCATCATCACCTCTTTGGTGAGAAATTTACAATTTTTACAGATCATAAAATCATGAATCATTTTTTATAAAAAAGGGATTTGATACTAAGATAATTTATATAGATAGAGTATCTCAAAATGTTTTACTTTTACTTGATTCATACACCATGTAAAGGAAATACAATGGTTTATTCATTAAGTATAATGTCTTATGATCAGTTGGAAAAAGACGTTTTCGATGAGTGGTAGTTGATGTCATCCCTAGCCAATATGAACTTGTATTGTGATGACCGGGAGGGTACAATGGTTTTCTTTCCATCATAAGTGGTTCTTGATTTGGTAAATATGGGTAAGGAGGCACATACATCTGATTCAAATTGAATTTATACGAGGTTAAAAAGTAAAGTTAGGAAGACTATTAAGGGATAGATTCTCGAAGGGAGTTTGGTGTTGTGGTTCAGAAATAAGATTTTCATACATATGGATTGTCCACAACCACTTCTTCACACAAACCACAATTGTATATGGGTTTTCCATAATTGTATAAAAAATATGTATAAGACATTGAAAACACAATTTTGGTGGGTAATTATGAAAAGGATGTTTTCTGAGTTCATTTAAAGATTTTTAATGTGCGAGAAGGTTAAAGATGAGCATCTACCAATAGAAGGTATCTTATTGTATTTACGTATTCTTTTTTTGGAAATGGGAGTAGATATCCATGGATTTTTTAATAGGTCTCCCAAGAATGGTATGAAAACCTAACACCATAAGGGTGAATGTGTTTTTGCTCACAATAATGGTCCATTCATCCCTATTCTTGAATATTATATGGTGGAAGGGTTGTCAAAAAAAATATATCCTAGAATTGGTAATGAAACATGGAATACAGATTTTTATATTATCAGAGAGAGATCTAAGGATTACATCTTATTTCTAGAAATACTTATATAAATTAATTGGGACATGGTTGAATATGAGCACAACATATCATCCTCAGATGAATGATAAGCCTTAAAATATGATAAAAACTTTCAAAGTTATGTTTCAGGATTGTGTAATGTATTTTGGTGGCACATGGATAGGGAAAAAATTGTTGTTGGAGTTATCATACAACGAAGACTATTATACCTCGATAAAAACGGATAATTTTGAATCATTATATGGGTATACTTGTCATTAACCACTTTTTTTCTTGTAAATAGGTGAAAGTTCAGCATTTGTGTTGATCCTTGTCCAATAAACAATAGGGAATATTCAGTTTATTAGGAAAGGGATGGAGACATCTTAGAGTCATTAGAAATCATACTCATATCATCATCAACAACCATTATCATTTAAGGTGAGTGATCATGAGATTTAGTGGATCTCCTCCACACTTGGGATTCCCCTTTTTTTGATATAGGGAAAGTTATATCCTTGATATATTGGTTCTTTTGAGATACATGAATGGGTTGGTGAGGTGGAATATCGGTTGGTACTACCATCATTGATCAACGTAGTGCATAATTTGTTTCAAGTATATTAGTTGAAAAAGTATCATTCTGATCTTAACCATTTAATTCTATGGGATCACATTGAAGTAGAGGTGAATGCTTCATTAGTGAACATGCCAATGCCGATTGAGGATATGAAATAGAAAGTTGTTCATGGGAAAATCATTGGACTGGTATAGGTTTTGTGGAAACATGATAAACCAATGGCAAAAACACTTTCTAAGCATTAATGTTTTTTTTACTTTGTGGGGATAGAAAGGCCAAGGGTGGGGAGAATGTAGCACCCCCAGTTTTCAATTAGTGACCCTTATTTTATTGTTTTTATTTATGTAAAGTGTTTGTGTTATGTTTGGGAGGGATTCAATTGTTTTTATAATGTTGTGGGGATTTATTAAAGGTCTATCATTGGTTCATGGTTAATAGAAACTATGCAAACTCTATATGAAATTCTTCACAATGTGATATGGGATAAAGGAACAACACACAGTTAGGCTCACATTTTTTACCAACCATGTGTACAAAAAGGTGAAAATGTGACATGTGAGATAGTGGGTTTTTTCATTTTTGGATAAAGTTTGTTTTACCATGAAATCCAACCATCCAGGGTCCTCCATGAGGCAGAGGATGGCACTTAGTTAGGGCACAAATTTCCTAACCTAACATAATAAAAAAAGATCCTAAATAATTCGATTTGGGTTGGGATTATGTTTTATCCCCTCTATTTCCCAAATAGACACTAACTAAAATATTATTCCTCCCAAAGGCTATAAACCCTTATGTATTGAATTATTATAAATCCTGAGGCATTTCCTGGTGAATTATAGTCTAATTCTCTTGGTAAGACTCCATTTATGGTAGTTTTTGGTGGGTTTTCTTAAATTTACTTCCCATTATCTCTTTAATTCTTAGATCTAGTCTATTTTGGATATATCTATGTTTTTATGTGAATAATGGTTATATTGTTCTTTTATGATGCTAGGAGAGGAGGTCTCAATTTGGTTTTTGGAGTTTTAACCCATTTTCATGGGCGTTTTGGTATCATTCATGATTTTCTCCATAAATTAAGATTTAGGTGTCCTTACCCTTGAATCGTTTATTTATATCTTTAATGAATAAATTAAATTTATTTAGTGATAAATTGATATGGATTTTATTGTTTAATGATTTACGGTAAAAAAATTGTTATGGTTTATGGGATTGTGAAAATTTGGTGTTTTCATGGAATGTGAAAATCGTATCTTCATTTAAAAATTATTCTTTTATTATTTTTATTTGGTTTTGATGAATGGAAAAGTGATTTAAATGAATGGTTATTTTAATTTGGAATGGTACTTTGGAATGTTTCTTTCAATAAAATGGTTGGTTTTATTTAAATGGTCTGTTGTTATTTTTTTCAATAAATATGTGGTATTAATGAAATAGTCCAATTGGTTTTAAAAAGGTAGAATTGGATTTTTTTTTGGATTAAATGGTTAATAATGGATGGAATTTGATGGAAAATGTTCACACAAAGTACTACCATCATATGGATGGATTATGGACACGAATTTCAGCTATCAATGGTTTCACCAAGCATGTGTGGTTGTGTGGTTGCATGTAAGTGTATGTGTGGCTATGTGACATGGAATGGGTAATATAAATTATATTATTGAAATGGTTGAATTGACTTGTTTGGTTTCTTCACTTGGAACTTTGTATTACTTTGAGGAAACTATATTTTTGGAACTAGTTTTATATTTGTATATAAAATATTTTCAATTTCATTATATACATTTGTTTATATAAATTTTCTATCATGTTCTATCCTAGTGGCATGTATAGGGAAGTCATATAGGGGGTAGAATAATGAGTTTTGTTACTTACACTTACTTTTCCTTTTTTGTTCTTTGGTAGATATCATTTCTCGGGAAATGGGAAAAATTAACATATCAAACATATATAGTGGTGCATAGTGATACATGGGATGTATAGTGGAGTGGATCATGGATCCAGTATGGAGCCTATAGTTTTGGTTTAGAGTTTTTTTTGTATTGGTTATGTCTTCCGCTATTTACTTTTATGTTATGTAGTCTTATGCTATGGTACTATATTTTAATGTGGTATTGATTTTAATGGTTTTTGTTTTAGTTATCTTACATTGTTATTATACAGCTTGTAATGGTTTATTTTATTTAGTATTTTTTATAGATTTAATTAGATTCATAAATGGAAAATCATCCTCCAATTGTATCAAATTCATTTCCATTTATTTATAGCCATTTCCAACTATGGGATATCTCTTATATACTTTTAATATACTTCCACATTCATAGTCCATTTAGGAGAGGTGAGATCTTACACCGTTTGTGGTGGCCTACTGTGTTTTACTCACAACCTAGTCGGACTGCCTTATTGGTACCTGAATAGACTTCATGTTTAAAAAAATGGATAATGAAAATTTCCCTATACTACATTGATTAGTTAAGATAGATCATGGATGATGGAACCATACTTTGTGTTGGGTACCTCTTGGGGGATTTTTCAGTGTCTTTATTTTTTATATCTATTTGAGAGTTGAAACTTATTTGGCATGACATATCTACTATTTAGATGTGGATATTTTTTTAGTTGTGGTTTATCATGTGATATTGGTTCCTTTGAGTTATTATATTATTCTAGTTTTTTTATTCTCTATTGGTAATTATTTGGTTACTCCTATTTTATTTCTACATTGATATTGAGGGTATAATATCCCCATGTTGATATGTTACTCTATCAGTATTTATTGGTAGCCTCTGGATTTCGAGTAGGCACGCCTGAGGTCATGTGACCTATTATATCAGATAATCGATGTGTGGAACCAGTGTTGGGATGTTACATGGAACAACCATCATGGTTATAAATTTATTAACCATTACAGTTACACTTGAAATAAAACTCAAAATTATACTTGGAATAACTATCACATTACAATACCACAATATCCTCAAAGAAAAATATTTATCTAACTCAATCCAATTACCCAATTATTCGTAGATTTATAATGGGATCACCAAATAATTTTATTATATTAAAACCAAACATCCTCAAAAATTATGACAAACTTCATTAATTGAATTCATAATATCATTCATTTATAAAACATTCTTTGTGCCCATAAGAAAACATTTCCGGTTATTATAATATCCTTCCAATTTTATAATCATTTTTTATAATAAATAGAATATAAAAATTGAGGTGTTTTTTGATGAAATAATGAAATATTGTAATGTAATACAAATATCAAACAATGGGTATGATAGTGGGAAAAGTGGTTGTCACCGTATATGTTAAAATTGAATATTCATTTGGTCTTTTTATATTGAATGTGTACACATTCCAAAAAAATATTCCATTTGGAAGCTGATTAATTATATTAAAAAGAAACATAAAATTTCCTTTATGATTCAATTATATATATATATATATATATAAATAAATCCATAACATAATTTTATAAATACGTGTATTTAAGAAAAAGAGTGTTTTAAGGGAATCTTTAAAAAGGTCACTTAAAAAAAAGTCCCATAACTTGAGTCCGACTTTTCATGTAAATTTTTTATCTTTGTAAACACTAAAATAGGTCAATTATTTACTTTAGGAGGATGATTGTCAATGTTATTATTAATTTTTTTCACTTATTACCATTCTATAATAGTTACATATTAATTAAATTTAAGTCGAATGTGTTGAAAATATTTAGTTCATAAGAAAAAAATGGATTTTTTATGTTGACTATGGTAAAAGAGGTTACTATTCCATCATATTAAAAATTATAATAATGAAAATATTATCATTTATTTATATAAATTATACTTTTCAATACCAAGAATTAATTATGGTTCTTAGAAATTAACTATTTTACAGTTATGGATATACTTGGTTGTATGTATAGATGAGTAACATTACTATTTTTCAACATTCATTATGGAAAGAATATAGATATTCTTTGATATTTATAGAATGATCATAATATAATAAATATCATATTACTTCTCTAAATATACTTATATGTATCATCCATGTGATGTTGTGATTAAAATTTTTCATTTAAGTATTTCATGTAAAATTAAATTAATAATGTATATATTATAAATAATGATATTTTTAGGTATAATATTTTTTTAAATAATATAAAAATCAGGAAAATATTAAAATGTGAAGAGGGGATAAGAAATAGTATAAACTTCAGTCACTTTGCATTTATATTCCATTTGTAACCATTTGGATTTAGAATGACATTAGTATATTTTAATGTTTTAATAAATTCCAATGGTGTCCCTCCCCTCAGTTATAAAAGGCACACCTCATATCTCTTCTTCACACCAAATTGATTGTTATACTATTACTATTATCTACCACATTCTTTTTTTTCTTAATCCACATTATAGAGTCTTTGTTCTTCCCAAACGACCAGCCCTAGATCCCTTATGATGAGATCTAGATGAGTTATTTCAAAGAAGTTGTAATAACCTTAATCAATCAATTCCATTTAAATTATTTTTTTACATCCTATAAATATATTATATTCTTCATAAAATAATAAACTCATTATAATAAATATAATTCAATGTGATTTTTATTTTTAACCTCCTTTAGTAACGCACCTTCCTTCTAATGGGAAGTGAAAATATCAAACTTGCATATGTACAACTTACCATATCCCACATAGAAATAAAATTAAATTCTCATCAACATATTATATGGATGGGTATCATGATGGATTTAATATTTATATATGATACCTATAAAATAATTACAAAACTTCATTGATTATATCATATCTACCTTCTTATCTTCTGAACCATATGAAAATGATAGTGTTCATCATGTGTCCATATATACAACCACCTACATAAAATGATGGGTTTCATTTTACATTTTTGATCCAATTGGATTTTAATAGGGTTATATTTAATTACTATTTATCATATATATAATATAATAATAACTATGTAAGGGTTATTTAATATTTAACTTTCTTTAAAAAATAGAATTACTGTTCATGAGAACATATGACCTACCATATCAATGTATGATGTAATTAGCCCGAATGGCTTGAAGGCCTTATTTTTTATTTTATTATGTAATATCCCCCTTTTAATGTTTCAAGAGGAACCCATACTTACCCATAGGCCCAAGGCCAAGGACCTACTTGAACCGCAATACATTACCTGAAGGCCCATAGGCATACCATGCGCAATACATGACCCATAGGGCCAACCCAATAGAACTGTACCTCCCCATCTTCTGCATCATTGATTGCCTAGCTCCCCACCATTCATTGCTGATCGACTATCATTTCCCGATACAAAGTTGTATGGTTTCAGGTCCTGATAAAGGTTTTCATACCCTGTCATTCTTCCAATCTAGTTAGATCTACATATGGTGACTACTACACTTGTTTCATTGATTTTCTAATGGGGCCCGCTCTGTGTGAACTGGGCTACTTCATGGACTCTATGGCCCGAAGGCCCTATGGTCCAAAGGCCTTTGATGACCCGAAGGCCTTTGAGACCCGTATGCCCAAACCAGTATCATGAAGGCCCAAATCTGGTGAATAGTCCTGTATTCCACAGTATTGGAAAATAAATTCTATAGTAACTTCTACAGTACCCTAAAAATTTGCCTCCACCTGGTTTTGAACCTGGGTCTCTTGGATGCCAAGAAACAGCCCTTACCACTCGGGTACGAGCTCATTGGCCGATGTATGGTGTAATTCATTTTTCAGTATACATATTTTTTGAATGACTCTAAACATGTATATAATGAATATATATGATATTTATATCATTATTATAATTATTTAGATGATGGAATCGTGATCAAAATTCAAGGACCAAAACTAACGAACTAAAATATAAATGGAAAACAAGGAAGATATCACCAAGAACAACAATTTGGAAAGACAAGTGTTAACTAAAAAGTAATAAAAGGTTATAAGTAAATAATATATGGTATTATATATATTATTTATGATATTTAATATATTTATAGTAAACATATTTTAATTATATAGGAGGTTCCAATGCATACAATAGATGTTGGACCTATGGTAAGAGATTCTCTTCTAACTTTTATTTTTATGAATATTCACAATGTTAAAATTATATGGGGTGTATATATTCATAATTAGTTAAATTCATGATTCTTATTATTAATTTTTTAGTATCTTTCATAAAAAATTATATTTATTTCTTTAATGGGTATTATAAACAAAATGATACCAATGCGGTAAAAGTGTTATGTTACTAAATTATTTTTATCGAGATTGTTTATGTTTATGTTTTTGATGATGCAATATTATTATATACCTCTAATAAAACTAATTATTTTCATTAAACTAAGGTTATTTTTTGAAAATAATATTTTCCTTAGATTTTAATTTCATTAAGAACTCAATAAAGAAAAAAAGATATGTTACTAATAAAAATCTACTTGGTTCCTCTTTTCGTTTGAAAAATATTTTTCGTAAACTTTCATGTCTTCTTCAAGTATTTAAAAAATTGTTTTTAGTATTATCATTTGATTGAAAAAAGTAATTTATAACAATGTTTTATTTTTTTAAATAAAAAATAAATATTATTTTCAATCTCTGAATGAGCTACTTTTTGACTTTTCTAAAAAATTGTGAATGGAATGTATTATTTTAACTTATAGAAATAAATGGAATTTGGAATAATAGTGATGGATTAATGATTTGAAGATTACATTAAAATTTTACATGGTTATTTACGATGAAAATATTTTACTTAATATTTGGGAAATATTTATTTTTGAAGAAGGATATTTCAAATTGAAAAGGATATTTTAATCAAGAAATGTTTCAAGTGATATTTCAAAATCATTTTCCATTTAATATGGAATCCCATATTATTAGTAAATAATTAATAGTGATAATGTATAATGATAAAATCCATATTATTCCTTCGGATTCTTTATGTTTGTGATGGAAAGATGTTTATGAAACACATTTCTCTTCCATGGGTTACTCAATGATGAAATACTTTTGAAACCCATTTATTTTCATAGGTTATGATATGATGTATGTCTTACGATCTTGTGGAACACATATTTATGGTTTCCATTTTGATATGTGTGGGACTATTATCTACATCAACATCATTGTGTAATTAATGACATATCATGAAATTAACAAGACTATAATGGGGAGAGAACCCATTTCATTAAGGTACATTGTCCCCTAAAATAGTCTTAGGAGTTAACTTTTAATTCTATAATGTTTTGGGAGTAAACCCAATACACCATGATAGTCTTTTAAATGATATTTTACTACAAAAAAAATATTTTAGACACTTATTTATATTCCAAAATTCCATGTATTATTCCAATGTTATGCTTCTATGGCGCATGTTCTTTGATTCCTATAACATTCTTGGGTGATAAACTACCAAAATTTATTCCATGACTAATTATTATGGTATGTGACTTGCAGGGTATGAGTTCTAAATGTTATTATCATATTATCATAACTTTATGTTCTTGTTATGCTCAAGTGATTAATTGTATCTACCTTATTTACCTTTACTAAGCATCTGATCTCACCTTTTTTGGTATCCTTTACCTAGGATATGAAGAAATATACTATGTATGATATGTCTAAGAAGGTTCATAGTTATAAAGATTTTTTTGGGTGATGTTTTAGATCTTTTGTGAACAAGTTTCTTATGATTACAATATTACAAAGTTTCTAGATCTATACAATTATAATGTGGATTATAATGTCATGAAATGAATATTCATCTACTTGGATGTGGTATCTATGTATGAATATTATGGGTCACTATAGTTGGTATGAGAGGAAGGATTAGTTAACATTTGGAAACTACGATGGTATGAATTTAGTGAAAACCATGGGATAATTATACGTATAGGATAATATCATAACGTTTTGATAATGATCCCGAATGACCAAGGTGAAACCTAAGGTCTCATAGAAATTTGTGTTATGTTTTAGTTATTATATAAATTATTTTTCATTATTACATGGTTTCCCACTATGATCATTGTTTCTCAAACTATGTTTTCTTGTTATAGTTAATGGATTTAATATGAAGGAATTGTTTTGAAACTAAATTTAGTGGACAATGAAATGACTTTCCTCCTAGGATACCATATTTTATGCGAGTTCAAATACCAATTTTTTTTGTTATTTTAACACAATGTTTTCAATATATGAATACTCTTGAGCTTCCAAATGAGAAATGGTGGAAAAAATATATTGTTTAGTCCTTCATGAGGCAACACACTCTACTTTTATTGAGTTTTTTACCCACTAGTTAATGATTAATGTACTAATACTATAGAAAAGATATTTTTGACTAGTGTTTGGAACATGAGAAATTCATTCTAGTTGTTCATAATTTAAAAGAATCAGAAGAATATCAATTATATAATCATATCATGAACAAGTAGAAACATGAGAAAATCGACACTATGGATTGGTATAGTTTAATAGATTATTTTTCAAAGAGTAAATCCCTCAAAATCCCCACCAAAAATGTATATGGAGTTATATGAGAATAAATAGAAGGATGATGATTATCTTGGTATTAATGAGTAAACTTTTAACATACTTCTGAGGTATGCTTATGTTATTATCATACAACCTACATGTATGTTGACATATTCTTCACTTACATGAAAACCATGTCTCTAATGGGTGTCAAAAACATTTACTTAAATATCTAATAAATTGTTCTATGTGCTATCAAGGATGATATGATTATTATATTGACCCATAAATCTTATAATAAATATAAGAAAAGAGTGATGTGATTCAATTTAAATCATAAAAACCATAGAGATATGAAGATGATAATTAAATTTTTATCAAAGTGTGAAAGAAAACATGGATGAAATAGTATTAAGGGAATTGGTAAATGATTCAAGTGTGTTTGGGAAGGTCATTGGGAAATGAATTTTCAAAGTGATGGGAGTAAGTTAACTACTAATTAGAAATGATATAAAGGACCAAAATATTCCCCACCGACACAGCAGTGTTCCAAATTCATGTAATATGGGAATTATGACAACTAGTGACATAATCTAAAGGATAATGAATATGATTGATGTGAACAACATCTTAATCCCATTGAAAAATGAAATATCTCATATGATCACTATTTTTTTAGGGTTGTGATAATGATGTGATGAAAGGATAACCTTCTATCCAATTTAGAACCATTAATTACTTAGTTTATTCTATATATACCCACAATTTTATATTAAATGAATTTTATAGGGGTGTCAATATACCACCCCAATGATTAGATACCGAGTTACCTATAAAATCTTATAATTGTACGATAATATCATCTCATGTTTATGATTCTTATCTGGTTTATGTTTTTGGGAATATTCTTCCTACAGATCATATTATTCTCCCAATGTAATGTTTTATGTTACCCTTAGCATATATTGTATTTCATTACATAAATACCACATCAATTACTGATGATGGGAATCTTGCATTGATATTTCCAACAAACCAATTATCGTATGTCAGTGTGATTATAAATATGCTCTTCAAATTGAAATAAAAACCATTGTATAGGTATTGATTCCTATTCAAAATTGGTTTTTATCTCAAATGGTTGGGGAGAAACTCAAAATAAAATATATTCTTATTTTATGGGAGTTTTTAATTTCTTTCTAGAATAATTTTTATGTTATCCAATGAATCATTTTGTTGAGTTGTCAATATAATTCATATCTAGTTTGACACCTATTTCAAATAGTCTATATATAATGGCCCCAATTGAGTTGTAGTAAATGGAGAAGAAACTCAAATATAATATTCACTAGGGATTCATTTTGATAAGTGCATCACCATGGTGTTCCATTTATATTTTCTTAGGAACAAATATGGATCAATGAAACTTTTTAATGATTGTCGTGAACCTTACTAAGTCACTATCAAGGAAAAGGTCCATATTTTACATATTAATGACACATTTGATCAAATGTGAGAAGAATAATAATTTTCTAATATTGAAATTCCTTCAGGATATCATCAATTAAAGGAAGAGAAGGAGTATATTCCCAAGAAAGTATTCTATACAATGTATGGACCCTAATAAATTTTAGTAATTACATTTGGTGTTACTAATTACCCAACTATATTTAATGATTTAATTAATAGAGCCTCTATATATTACCAAGATTATTTTTTGTCAGTATTTAAAGCTAATATCCTTATATATATATATTAAAATATCTATAAATATCATTATGATCAACTGATAAATGTACCAAAAACCCTGAGGAAAATGAATATTTATGTAATGATTACCAGTTGTGAGTTATAGATTTATAAAGTTTCTTTCTTGAGTTATATAATCTCATGAGAGGGAATATTATTAGATCCTTCAAAGAAATAAGTTATTAACCATTGTTTTAGACCAACCAGTGTGACTAGAATTTATAGTTTTCTTTGTTTTGATGGATATTAATGGGGCTTTGTGGAAAATTTATCATGGTTTTCTAATCCATTCATCGTGTTAACCCAAAACGGAGATAGGTTTCATTGGATATCTAAATGTGAATAAAATTTAAAGTAACTAAATATAAGGTTTGTCAATGAAACTATTCCTACTTTATCCTATAGTTGATAATATTTTCCAAAATATAATAATTCATCAAAGGAATGATTGGTATGTAATATCATGAAAAATGATACGGTGATAGATAATTATTTATGCCAATTGATGTTTCATGAGAAAAATTAACCATCTTAGGATTTGGAGTTATCTGAAATATTTTTTTTTCATAAAAAAATGGATGCATTATCTTTACAAAGAAAGTTGTGCTATATTTATTGATTGTAAAAAAACAAGGTATATTTTCAAATAGAAAGTGTTGAATACATATTAATGATTATTATTTGATCTTATTTATGATTATAACTACTCAATAAATTAACAATATTGTAAAGAAAATAAGGTGGATGATGCTCTAATTCGAACAAATAATGCTATATTATTTATGATGAGGATAAAAAATGACCTGGTATTTCTAGATTTTCAAAAGATGGATTTTGAATCTATAAAGTAAGGGTGGAAAACATATCATCCTCAAATGATAATTTAACTATATATCCATGTGAATATAAAATTGGTGTAGCTGGATGATATAAAACAGCAAATAGATGAATTTTTTTACTAATATTATCATTGATTCAGATGGGATGATAGGATTTAGGTACTTTTTGTGTGTCCTATCCACACTAGATGTTAATATGTAGTTGTTTGATGAATCCTACAATCCACCATTCATTATTCATATTGGAATTAAAAAAATATACATAGAGATCTAAAAGTGTATGTATGGTGTGAAAAAATACAGATATAACTATTGTTGATTATATATCCTAGTGATTGGAATTTTATAAAGTTAATGATAGGTGGAAAAAACTAAGGTGATATTACAACCATTAACCATAAAATAATGAAAATGGGAAAACATCACATTGAAATTTTTCATTGGAATGCCAAAAAAAATTAGAAGGGCACAATGATATATGGTTTATAGTTGACCACATTGTGAATCAAAGACACTTCATTTACATTAGAAACGATTTATATCTTGAGCGGCTTTATAAAATATATATCAAGAATGTGGTAAGGTTTTATAGAGTGCAACATTCTATTGTGTCTTCCCCAGATCCAAGGTCACCTTGATGTTATGTGAAATTTATCAGTTGGATCTAGAAATAGAGTTGAGTTTCTATATTGCATATCATCCTTAGATAGTTGGTTAGTCTAAAAGAACAATACTAACCCTATAGTATATGATGGTATCTTGTTCTATGAATTTAATTTGTAGTTAGCATAAACACCTTCCTCCAATTTATTTTTCTTATAAAAATAGCTTTCACTCGAGTATTTAGATAGATCCTTATAAAGTTGTATATGGAAATATGTATAGAAATCCAAAGTTATACGATTAGATTGGAGAAATAAATCTATTTTGACTTGATCTAGATGAGTAAAATATATGGAATTTTTGGTCTATTCAGAATCCCATCAAGATATATTAGAATCAACATAAGAACTATCTTAACAATCCTTGGTCTGAATTGGAATTTAAAGTTAGTGATAAATATATTATAAGAGTTTATTCATGGTAGAATATTATTAGATTTTGAAATAATTAAAAAATGATCCCTAGGGTTATATACCTTTTACAAATATTTGTTTGAGTAGGGATGCTATCTTATCACATTGTGCGTACAACAGACCTCTCTCAAGTTCACAATATGTTCTATATATCTCTAATAAGAAAGTACATGACTTATCTGTCACATGTACTAAATAATAAGTTGTCTCACTTGAAAATGTTTTTATTATAATTAAAAACATATTGAAATGTGTGATTGTATAGATAATGTAATATGGAACAGGACTACTCACCCAGTGAATGTTTTTTTAAAGAAATCAAATATCTGAATAAGCTACTTAGTAACTCGAGGATGTAATTAAACAAATATACCCTCATTAAATTTATTAGATTAATAAATATAAAGTAAAAAATTTATTTTAAGAAGGGTATAATGTAACTTCTTAAGATTTAATGAAACATTTATTTTGAAAAAAAATTATTTCTTTGATAGCTTACGTTATACAATACACCAAGTTAAAAAAACCATGATATACTACTAAAATATTATTATTTAAAGTTATTGTTATAACCAGGCCATTGGATTTTTCGGTATGAACAAGAATAACTAAATTTTGAAAAATATATGTTTTATATTTGAAGAAAATGAATGCATGGTTATTAATTTATTAAAAATAAAAATAAAACATATATTTTCTAATAAAAACTACTTTTTGTGTGGATAATGTACATTTATCTTAATAAATTATATCATTCACTAATGGTGAATTATATAATTTATATATATATATATTATACTTAACCTAATATTTTAACATTCAATTTATATTTTTCTAGGCATGGGATAAGAATATCCTATGTTTTAGGCTTAAAAATGTATTTTTCAAATAAGAGGTTTTCATCATGTGTTGTGCGTCTATTTTAAAATTAATTTCTGACAATTATTGAAAATTATTTTTATAAAATGGATTCCATATTTTTATTTAATATGTTCATATTTTGTAAATAGGTCCATTTTTTGGTCAATAAGAATAGTAACCATTTCAAATATTATCACCTCGGTAGATGGTAAATCATGAAAATCTACTTTAAGAATAGGTTTTAAGGCCATTATTTTTCATTAAAATTCTTATTGGTTGAATTTAATTGTAAAATTATTAAATTATTATCTAAATCGAGTTCTTTTAATGGAAACATGTCCATAGAACGAGCCTATATTAAATCAAAGAATTTAATAAAAGGAAACTCTCTTAATTTTAAATATCCCTTTAGGGAGGACAATTAGAAAAAATCAAGTTATAAATAGACATAAGTATATATTTTCATATTAATGAAATTATATTAATGATAGATATGTATTTATAATTATTTGATCATATGACAACCTTAAATGATTATGAAACTATGATGTAGTATTTCTCATGTTAATAAAAATTAGAAAGAATGACTTCTAAATATTAAAAGTAACATTTTTTAATTAGATAATTTGTTCCATGAATTGTTTTTATTATTATAACATATTTATTTTGCTTTATATAATTATATTATAATTAAAACATAGCCTCTATGACATATAAGTCATATTTAATGAATTGTGTCTAAATTACAAATAATGATATTTTATGAAAATAATATTTTATTAAATTATAAAAAAATAACAATAAGAAAATAGTGGTAAAGGGAGTTAATTTATGGTCTCAAATTTCATACCATGGACATTTATTCTCAGTTTCAAACTGTTTCTCTTGAGAATTACTTTAATATATTTTAATCATATAATAAGTTCCATGGGTGACCTTCCACTAAATTATAAAAACGCACCCCTCCTGGCTCATATTTATCCATCATTAATCATTGTATCCTTATAAAAAACTCACAATTTATATTATCCACTCACCAAAAAAATTATAGATGTGAGTTTATTCCCATAATACCAACCCTATGGACCTTAATAGGAGATCTAAAGTAGTAATTTCCAAGAAGTGGTGATCACATTAATCGATCACATTCTTTTTAATTATTCATTTACATCATATAAATAAATTATATAAAGAATAAAATAATAAATTATGTATCCTAAATATATTGAAATGTTTTTTTGGTTTTGAAACCACCATTATTCACCCTCTTTCCATCAAATGGGATGTGAAAATACCGCTCGTGTAAGTACGACTTACTGTCTCTATGTACCGATACCAGTTATTTCTCATCACCATCTTATATTGATGGGAATTATGATTTTTTTAATTCTTATGTATTATAAATAAAAATAACAATAATTATGTAATTATAATATAATATATTCCTTCTTACCTTCCAAACTGTTGGAAAACAACAACATCCTTCTTGATAACATGTGGACTACCACCTCCACGATGCAATGTGATTAATTTTTTATTTCTATTTTATTTGGATGGAAATAAAGATAGATTTAATTGATATATATGATATATATATATATATATATAATATCTTTTATTTAAATGTGACTTATTATTTACCTTTACTTTTTCATTTCTTAAAAAATAGAAACAACGTTAATGCATACATACGACCCACCATCTCTATGGATATTGTAATACATTTTTATATTCCTATATTTAATAAATGACTCTAATAATGTATATAAAGAAAATTTAATATATTTATATCGTAATATACTTTATTTATATCATTTAACCCATATAAAAATTAATTAAAAACAAAACAACTAAAAAAATATATATGAAAAACCAAGCATGTATCACCTAGAATAATAATTTTAATAAATTAGTGATAAATAATTAGGGATATTAGGCTATCATTAACTATATAGTATGATTTATATATATTATTATTTTTCATTATTATATTTTTAATAAATCTAAATTTATTGTATAGGATGTTCTAATGTGTATGAAGGAAGTCATACCTAAGAAAATTGATTTTCATCACAATTCTTTTTTCTGAGAGAGAGATGCCAAATTCACCACATGTTTATTTTATGTTGTGTATATAATTCCCATAAATGTATTTTATGATGTCTATTATGGAATTTATGGTTATATATATATATATCTATACAAGGTTATTTATTTTATTTAGATTGTGATTATGTTATACCGAAGCATTAAGGGGTTTAGGTTACAATCTCATTTTTATTGGGATTGTTTATGACTAAGTTTATAATGATGAAATATTATGATCAACCTATCAATAAACTCAAAAAATTAATTATAATGTCATTAATTTCTGAAAATACATTTTTTTCCTCACCTTTATTACCAAATATACAAAGAATATTTTTTAGGAAAATTGATGGTATTTCTATAATTAATTGGAAAACCATTTTCTTACATGTCCACGTCTTTTAAAAACGATTTAAGAAATGATTTTACTAATCTCCAATTATTCTTTGAAATCATTTTTTTCAATTTTAACTTATTAAAATATGGTTGAAATATAATCCAATTAGTTTTCTTAATGAAGAACTTTTTGACTTCTCTACAAGAGTACAGAAGTAATGTTTTATTTAAACATATACTACATAAAAAAGTTTTACGACCTCATAACCAATCAATTCAATGAATCTTAAATTAAATGTTTCTATGGATATTTTCAAATATAATGTTTCCTCAAATATTTGGTAATTTTTTATGTTTTAAAAAGTTTATCTGAATGTGAAAAGGATATTTTCATCATCAAATGATCAAAGTTGAAATTTAAAATCATTTTCAATCTATGATGAAATCATTATAATTTATCTAAGATTTAATAGGGACAATATCCAATGATACCATCCTTATTATTTATCATTATGGTTTATTTTTATGATTTCATAATTTTTATGAAACCCATTTCATTCGATAGGTTATTTTATGATGATGTTTTTATGAAAAAAAATTATTTTTAGGGGTTTTGATCTGATGAATGTTTAATGATCATGTGGAACACAAACATATGTTTATAATTATTTGAAAGATGTCACCCATATCTCCCTCCAATTAATTGGGTAAATATTGATATCTCATGATATAAATAGAACTAGAATAGAGATTATACACCATTCAGTAAGGGAATTTTTAACCTATGATAGTTTTGGGAGTGAAGCATGAATACTACTACTATTTTAGGAATGAAACTAAACTAGAATGATAGTCTTATAAATGATCTTAGAATAATAAAGAAATGATTTTATATTCTCATTTTTAAGCTACGATTCAATGTATTATTCCAATGTTTTGGTTATATGGATTATCCTATATGAATCATTTATGATTCATGTCTTATAAAGTACCAAAACAATTTCAATGACCCATGATTATGATCTATTATTTGCATGGAATGGTTTTAAAATGTCATTATCTTGTTCTCATACCCTTATATTCATTTTATACTCAACTGATAATTGATATGTCCATTTTTTATCCATACAAAGAATCTAAGATCACCCTTTATTATGTTTCCTTTACATAGGTTATAAAGAAAGATACTATGTTATATATGTTCAACAAGGGTTCTAGTTAGGAAGGACTAAGTGAGAGACAAATTAGATCTTTAAGGGACATGTTTTTTGTGTTTCCATATTTCCAAAGAAACTATAAATGTACAATTCTATCATGTATCATTATTTTATTTAATTAATATTCCTCAACTAAGATGTGATATCATTTTATGAAAAGTATGGGTCACTATATCCACCCAAAGTTGAATCCTTGATCATTATAGCTTAAATCCTTATTTTATCTTAGAAAAATGTCTTCCATTAGTGATTTATTGGTATATATCAATTCATTAATTTTTTATACAACATTTATAACATTTCTTTACGTACCTAAAAATTATGATACCCTAAATCATGAAAATAAACTTCTACATGGACCAATATGAATCTGTTGAGGAAAAGGTCATCATTCTATGTACTCTTGTAGAAAATAAAATTTCCATTCCTCTTGATTCAATTTTCTATTTTGGAATATGATCAAAACCTTCTGATTCTCTCAACCAGTTTTGGGATATTCATTGGTGGTGGAATATATTCTTCTTAGAAAACTATAGCTTGGATTATACAGTTGTTATATTGGTTGAACCCTCCTTTTCTCCTATACCATTAAAGTGTGTTAATATTCAGATACATGTGTTATGGTGGGGGATTACTGGATAACTATCTTATTTTAAAATTACTCTGATAATATGGTTTTCTTAAAATAAAACATGATATCTTGTACCCCTTTATGATTTATGTATATTTATTATTTTCTATATATTATTTATGTTAACCATTCCTATTTAGTAATTGTAAATTTTGATTTGATCTACTATATACATTTATTATAGATTTCATCATTGTTATGATCATACACATATTTTATTCAATATTTTCTCATTTTTATGCACTACCTTGATCCGAATTATATTTAGACCGACATCTTGATTTGTAGACATGTTATTTTGTAATAGTAAATTTCTAATAACTACCCATACACATGTTTAGTTCCAATGACACCATGAATAGTATAAACCTTACATGATCATAATCTTTAAGTCATATTTTCATGTTTCTTTGATTTACTGTTTTCTATTATACCATGTTGAGGTATGTCTTGGATGATTCTTGATGTTATCTCATGTTAATGTATTTAAACAAGAGTAATTATATTTAGATATTTTTTAGAACTACCATCATATATATTAATATTGTATGGATTCTTAATAATTCAAATAATAGTATTTTATATGTAATTTAACTGTCCATAAACAATGGAAATATATTTATTTTGAATTTTTAAATTTATTCACATACTATTATATTATTAAATTGATATAGTGATTATTATTAGAGTCTTATTTTGATAGTAATACAATGTTATAGTCATTTTGTTTCTTGATATTGTATATAAATTTTTTTAGATCATGGTCTTAAATTTATGGATTAGTACATGTTTTGCAGATACACATAGATAACTATATAGATATAAGTTCTTGATTCTCCCTATGAGGAGTGATGCCTTATATATAAGAAAGGTTATCTATATATTTATACAGAAATAACATATATATTCACATGTTCCTTTACTATATGAATATAGTCATCCAATGTGAGGAAGAATGCATACATATATATGATTACATTTCCTTTATAAAAGGAGATGGTGGATTCCTAGGAGAGGATGATTATAGACACAAACCCACACATAGAGAGCGATATGTATATATATATATATGTTAACATGTATGTGTATCTATTTATTCCTGTAATGGAATTGATTTTATATTTATCTCTGATGGATAATATTATCCTTGTAGATATGTACTACAACCAAAATTGGAAGAATTTATTGATGAATGATTAGCTAATTCCTACTAGTAATTTATTAGAATAAAAACATAAAAATATTACATTACTTCACTATCACTTTGATAGATGAGTTTTATTTAATTATTTTTATGTTTTATTAAATTACATTGTGGAATCTTAAACTCGGAATTATGGAATATATGGAAGGATTGATGGTTACTCTACTAGGTATGATGTACTCACACACTAAATGTGTTTCTTTGGGATACCAAAAGACCTTGTTTCATGTGATCCATGTAATGGTAAATCACATATGAAATAGAGAATTTTTTTTATAGAAGATAAGTGTATTATATTTACAGACCAGATAAAGAATTTATTATTCAGAAATGGTGTCAACCCATTCTTATGTCACTTTATAAAATTTTAATTCGGACACCTCACCAATATACCCTCAATGCTTTCTATCTTTGTGTGTCATGTATCTACTATGTTGGGTATTTTTTTCATATTTCAAATCAATATATATTTGACATTATATCTATTTAGAGTTTATTACATATATATATTTATAAAATAGGTACCACTGACACATAAATTTCCCTTTTGTCAATATTTTTATTTTTTCCATTTTTTTTCCTTCTATATATTTCATGTCAAAATATTTATCGGTTTTTTATATATACTATTTTATAAAAAATAAGATAAAATCAATTCTCCTTAATTATTTATTTTCCAACAGTCTCTATTTGACCCTTCTGAGATTGAGATGTGCAGCGGAGGTATTGTGGAAGTTTTTATCACATGTTGTTTGGTTTTCTAGGTTGGGTAGTAACATCCAAAATCTTATGGACCTTTACAATTTTTTGTTAGTTGAATGATGTTAACATAATATTTTATTCATTTTACATCATTAAAACAGTTGTATTCTCTACTATAAGTATTCTTCCTTCACAACTACATGTGATTGAAATTCAAGAGAATAATATCCAAATTAGGTATCTACATTGATTTCCCCACCCTGATTTTATATTAGAGACTTAAATTACATTTAAACTACAATAATTGTGACATTTAGAGAATATTTTAATGTGTTTATGGGGAATCATGGGATGTATTTGTTTTAGTGAAAAATGTTAAAATCATTCCACATAGATGAGAAACTAAATTTACTCTTATTCAACCATCAATTTTTTATATATCTTTTATAATTTTTTTTATCATTTTTCTATTGAATAAAAATAATGTATTTCATAAATTTCTAAAAAAATTTTATAAATCAAAATGCATTTCCTTAAAGGTTAATATTTTACTATCTTTTATACATCTCAATTTTAGGATTGTTTTCTTTAGAAAATATTGTTTTTTTGATATAAGAGATACTAATTTATCATAATGGTGACCATAAATTTCTAGACAAGGATATATAAAATCTTAGAACTAAAAAATATATCTAATTAAAAACTGATGAAATTATATCTTTACTATCCAATAAACATATTTTGATGGAACTATAATTATTTTCTAGGAATAAATTAATTAAATATATCAGACAATGATATTAAATTTTTGTATTAAAAAATTATATTCCATAGGATGTAATTTACTTACACTATGATGGTGTGTAAAAATATCATAATTAGGTTGATATATGGAGATGAAATGAAAGAGTTTCCTCCATGAACATTTGAACAACCATTGAGATTTATAGATACAACCATTGAATATTTAACTATAAATGGGAGCATCAATCAAAGAGGAGAGAAATTTTTCCTCACCAATAATCAATATTTGTAAATATTTTTGTTACATAGTTTTACATTGATAGAACATCATTGTATAATTTTTAGATTGTTTTACTTATAGGATATATAAGAGGAATATTTTTAATTTCTTTAAGAAGATTTGTGTTTTTTAATTGTATGACTGAGCTTGCTAATCAATGACTTTTGATGATAGGAAGATAGAGGCATGTATGATTCTGATTATTGATTGAATATAGGGATATAAATAAATAGTTTATCTGATCTCTATGATTGAGGGTTTCTGTGGTTAAAGGGAATATAATTTATGGTTAGGTGAAACTGTTTACCATAAATTTTAAGGTTTTTGATTTCCTTAATACATAAGGTTAATGTGTGTAATCTTTTATAATATTTTTTATGTTTTGATTATAATTTTTATAGAATATTAGTTTACTATTTCTAAATGATTTTTATTATTATTTTTTATTTTTTAAGAACGCTTAAATTTCTATAAATCACCTCTTATAATTAGAAAATTATTATTTATCAGACCTTTTGATTTCATATCGATAAATCAGATAGAGTGTTCATCAAATGACACAATTTAAAAGGTCTAGTTATTTTTTGTTTTATTTTATAAACTACAATTAAACCCACTTATATTAACTTGTGTAATTTTATAATCCTACATTTGGTACTAGATGAGGTTCTACTTCATTGAAAAATTTCCAATTTTTATTTAAAAACATTGTTATAAAATGTTGGTTACGTGTTTTGTTATAAACCATTACACTAATGTATCTCTAAAAAATGATATTTTTTATATGTTATGTTTAAACATTGGAACTATAGAAAATATAAATTCTAGTAGACCACATGTCTCTGATGGTGTTAATTAAGAGTAATATAGAGATCATTCAATGAATTTTATTATCAATAGTGGATTTTGTAATTTTTCTTACGTATTGGTAGTTATGTAATTAAAGGAAAATATTTTGTTTACTTTTATGAATTAATAAAAATAACATAATAAATTAAATAATAGATTTAGAAACATTTTTTATATTCTATGACTAGAAATATATACCACTAAATATCATGTTTTTAGATTGCATACAAAATATTGAAAAATTTGGAAGTTACTACGTTTTTTGACAACCAATACTATTGAAATCAAGAGAGATATACTCATATATATTTATGAATAATTTAATTTAATACCTTGATAAATTATTGAAATGATTCAACATAGATTTATGAAGATTTTGAATATATTAAAATATTCTGGTGATAAAGAACATAATGATGAAATAATGGATCAGAAGATCATTGAGATCACACCTGCTGATTAGTAACCTAAAGGAAACAAAATTTATGATACTAAAAAATAAAAACTTAAACAGAAGATATTTCATAGGAGTACCCATTCCATATGAGGGTATATTTATGAAACAAACAATAAGTATGAAATGGAAAAATTGTGGTGTTTATTTTTCTTAAGCATAAACTATTTATAACAATGTAAAATATATTCAAATGTTTCTCTAAATATGAAAAGACGAATAAATTCACGATTTAGACTGAAATTAGTACTTTATAATAAACTTATAATGAATTACCTAAAATATTTTAGATAATTAATAAGATAATTGTAATGTAATATTTCAGATTCACATACAAAAATAATAATAATAAATGTAAAGCGAGGAAAGATATTTCTGAAATGATATATTATGAGTGCAAATTATTGGTCACATGAGGCTAGATCATCCTAAGTTTTAAAGGGATTATACGAAGTATAGAAATAGTTTTATGTTATAGAAGAATAAATTTGATAAGGTTTTTGATTCTTCAGACACTCAGAGTGAATGTGGAGGACATATATATTTTTATTGTTCTTCCAAAATTTATAATTAATATAAAAAAGAATATAGGTTTAATTTCTAAAATTATGAAAAATCACACTAGCTTCTAGGATAAGGTATCTAATGAATCCTTTTCTGATTTGATGTTGAATTAAAATTAACTTGACTCAAATAATTAATATAATTATACATCCTTAAATAAAAAAACCATTTCATCTAATGATGATAAAAATTTACATTCCTTGATAAAGTATCTAGGTTTCCCAATTTTCTAGAAAACTGATACTATTAAGTTACTAAAAAACTAAATGACTCTAAATAAAAAATTATAAAAAAAATTCAAGAAATTTTTCATAAATTATTGAGTTAAAATGACATATTAAAATTTTAAAAGAAATAAAATTCTAATAAAATGAATGAGGATTATTATTTAGTTAAAAAACTAATTTAAAAAAATTAAATTAAAAAGAAACTTTTTTTAAATTTTATTTATGTGAATAAGTATTTAGATAAAAATTATAGAAAAATTTAACACCATATAAATAACATAGGGAGATGTTTCAATAAAGAGAAAAGTCATTTTCGAAATAATAACTGGTTTTTAGAAATAGATCCTTCTGTTCAAAATGTAAATGTGGTGTCCATTGAACTAATTAATTATTCTATAAATAATGTAAAATAACTTATTTTTAGAAATACTTATTTTTTTATGGAATAAGATATTTTACACCATAAATGTTTTTTATAGATATGGATTTTGAAAAATCTATTCTATAATAATGCTGGACACATCACATTTGGGAACCAAGATTCAAATTTTCTTAATTTCATTAAAATAATACGAGTACCAATAGAATCAATACTTTGTACATGTATAGTTTCTAATCACATCACATCAACAGAAAAAACAAATTCTTAAAGAAAATTAGCAATATGAAGGGAAAAAATCGATTTTGGAAGAAACACTCAAAGATAAATATATGGTATAGATAATTTTATTATTGTTAGAAAAAAATTAATTTAAAATATTTTATATATTGTAGGATTTAAGAATAACCATATAAAAATAACCAAATTATTTTAAGAATGTTATGTTTTCCACTTAAGGAATCTCAAATATACTATTCATATTTCTGAAGGTAAATTTATTATTTTTATCAAATGCCTGATAATATTTACAAACATAACACAGAATACCTTAGAGGTCAAGATATACCATGAAATAGTGCAATGGGGGATAAATTTTGGTTGTGAAATAGTAGGTTAGGACACTATAATGTCATATATGAATAAAAAATCTCATAGAAATAACTTTTTTTAGATCTACCAAATAATAGGTTTAGTTTTTATTATGCTTTTTATCCTTATAAAATTGGAAAGAAACATAGGTCATTTTTTTAATAACATTAGTGATTTTTAAAATTATGATTATTTATAGTAAGTGAAAATGGACTTATTTGGTCTTACCAAAAATGAATTATTGGTTTAAAATACTATGTACATATTTTAATTAATGACTACACATGATATACATGGGTCTTTTTTCTTAAAAAAAGTTATAATCTTCTTGGTATTTTAAATAATATTTCCCCCATGTTAAAAATGAAGAAAATATACCTTGGGAAACTATTGATAGTAACTATGGTATAGAATTTGAAAATTCTAACTTTATAACATTTTGTAGTAAAAAGGTATAATAAATTACTTATCATATCCTCAAATAACTCATAAAAATTAAGTATTTGAATAAAAAGATAGACTTATTTAGTATATTAGTATAATCAGGTAGAGTAAACAATAAGTTGCTAAAATTAATTGAATAAATATATTAGTATTTATTAATATAATATAGATCAGGTTTTACTAGGAGAATATATTAATAAAAGTCCTTAAATGTTTTGGAAATGAATAATTCCAAATATATACTACTTTAGTGTTTTTTGGATACAATGTATTCCTCCAAAATACAAATTATAATTTACATAAATTTTCTCAAAAAATATAATGAAGTAATATTTATAAGCTATTCTATAAATATTAAGGCCTATATAGTGATTAATAAATATAAAATTATTCTTGAGGAAATAGTGAATGCTAAATTTAATTAAAATGATTCTATTATTTTCAAACAACGACAACCCATATATTTTGATTTTATCTCTAAAAAATATTATCAACCCAACTTATAAAATTATATATATTGAATAAATAAATTAAAATAATGTCTCACCTGAACAATAAATTAAATTTTTCTTAAAGAATATTTTTTTATTAACCGATGAATTCATATAATATCACATAATTATCTCCCTTATAAAATCATTTGTGATGTAGAGCAACTTTTTAGAACTAAAGGTTTCTAAAAAATGAATTTGAATATTTATAATTTAAAAAAAATTAACCAAAGATTCTTGATGATGATTTTGGTGATAATAAATTGATAAAATCAATGTATGATGAACTCAATGATTTTCATAGGAATCAGTCTTAGACTTTGGTTGAACCTCCTAAATATCCTTTTACAATTGGTGTAAATTATGTTTTAGGAAATATTTTTTTTATGAATGGGGTAATGTTTAGAAATAATGTTATAATTATTAAAAAGTATGATAATCAACATAAAAAAATATACTATAAAGAAACATATAATTCAATGGATATAATTTAATCTATTCATATACTTCTTGAATATACAACATTTCTATCAATATTTATTTTTTAAATTTATTTGATGTGTGATTTACTTAAATGATATGTATAGAAGGATTTATTTTAAGAAAAAACACCTGGTTTTTAAAATAAAAAATATCTAGGTCATTTATTTAGAATTTATACAATACTTTAAGGACATAAACAAGCCCCTAGATCCTGGTTTGATAGATTAACATGGTCCTTGTTAAAAATAAATTTTTGTGGGATCTATGGATCCAACACTATTTTTAAATATACCATCCTTGTTCAAATTTATATCAGTGAAAAAAATATATGGATCAACAAAAATCGTATCATATATTAAAGATTCCTTTATCAATCTGATGAAATATGAGTTTCAGATAAGTATGAACAGTGAACAAATTTTTTTCCGTGGTTTTTAGTTTTATAAAAAACAAGAAGGAACTTTTATTTCTTGATATAATTATATAAAATATTATATATAAAATTTTGGATATAATAATTTTATAAGTATATGTAATCCTATTAGACCACCAAATAATTTATTTATTGATGAATTTAAAAAACCAAATTCTCCAAAAAAAATTAGGGGAATGATTGGCAGTTTTCTACACATATAATCTAATCATCAAAACTTAATTTTTTCAAAATTATCAAGTGAAAGATATCAAGAAAATAATATAGTGACTTATCTTCAAGCTGTAAAAATATTTTTTTATTACTAAAAGGGAACTAAGGATCTTAGTTTATTTAATTGTGCTTGAAATTATATTTATTTAAGAATATTTTAGATGTTGATTTTCCAGTTCTAAATTGTAATGAAAAAGTATATCTGGTACATTGAATTTCTTAGTAGAATCATTTATTTATTAATCTTGTAAAATGTAATATTATTTATCACTTCCCATAATTGATGTAGTATATGTGGAAGTTGGATGTTTTTTTGCCAAGTGTTGTTGATTAATCTGATACTCACTGATTTTGGATTGAGTTTTATAAAAACTCTTATTTTTTGTGATAAAAAATTTTCTATAGCTTTAACTAAAAAGCCATCATATCACTGAAATCTATGAAAATAGATACAAGACACAGATTCATTCAAGATCACACACAAAATGGAGAAATCATTTTTCAATTCATCGGAACATAGGAGAAACATACTGATATTTTTACAAAACTATTAAATTGTGATAGATTTTAATATATTAAATAGAGTCTTGTAAAGGTTAATATAAAATTATCATTCATATATGTGTTGTTTTTAACCAGTCTTTTTATATTTATAAAATCCTTTAAAAGGGGGAGTACATACTTAGTATTCCATTTTGTGTTGTAAATTTGTATTTCAAATTTTTTTCTTTAAAATGTAAAGAAAAAAATATTTATTCGTATTTTTTAGAAAATTATTTTGATAGATATTTTCTGGTTGAATTTGTTTTAGATGATTCCCTAAAAAATACATTTAATAAATTTCTTCAAAAATGTTATTTATTTTACCAAAACTCCTTTACAATATAATTATGTTAAAAACCCAAAAAAGTTAATATTTTCCAATAATATTTTGAAAGAATATTTATCAATCTTCTCTCCAAAAAAAATTCTGAAAATTCTACTTTATATCTATCTGTTATGTTATATTTTTATTTTTTTACTACATTAAAATCTATTAAAAAAATATAAGTTTAATCAGACTAAAATATTGACTGATATATCATATAAAAAACTATAAATAAACTCATTATTTTGCATATTTTTATTCACATATTCCATGAAATATTTTAGATTCATTGATCTAAATTACGTATTCATTATGAAACCTATGATTTGATGAATATGAAGTGTATCTCTTTTTAGGATATACATATGGGTAGTGGGATATCCATTTTCCATCACTACTTCATTATAATAAGAGATCTCATACCTTTGTTCTTATTATGTATAACCTTTTCATATTTTTCCAAATTTTGAATAGATTCCTCAAGTGATATTTATAGAATAATTTCACTAAAGGAAATATTTATTTAGAAAGAATTATTTAAAAAATATTAATCATTACTGAGAAGAGTAATAATATTTCAGGGATTAAAATCACTATGCCTAGGGAAAGAATAGGTTAGATTACACTATCAATAATTGGTAAGATATTTATATTACTTCTTTCAGCAATCCAAGGAAGTGGACATGAAATTAGTTATGTTTTAGTTATTTAAATACATATATAATTTTAATATTAAGATAGGTACATAATTAGTTAAAATAAATTATGAAGGATAAGTTAATATTATAATTTACAAGTTTCCAGAATATTTGGGAACTATTGACAAGTAAAATGATAAGAATTTTTTGATTTATTCTAAAGAATAAGTTATAAAATTTTTCTATCTCAATAATAAATGTTGGATTGTTTCAGTACAGATGAAAAAATTCTTAATCACAAGAAAAATGTAACTAGGATAATTTGATGGTTCATGATGTTTATGTATATTATTTTTCCATTTCAATATGATAAAATTTAATATGGTGAAATATGTGTCAAATTTAATTGATTTGGTGAATGATAAATCCAAAAAATTCATTATGATTTTGTATCAAATCATTTCTAATAAGGGTTTCTCAAATTACATTGTTTTTATGAAGGAAAAATATATTAAAAAAATATTAAAGAATAAGATTTTTTTTATTCAAGAAAAAATAATTTCTAAGATGAAATTGATACATGATTCCAGTCAAAATATGTTTGTTCAATAATCAGATAAAGTTACATCTAATAAAAAAGTTGAGAAACTCAAATCAAATATTGAAAACAACTTATTTTTTGGAATCCCTTCTTATTCCAAGGAAGACTCATAAGTAGATGTAAGATGAACCATTTTATACTTATATAGATTAATGGAAGTTGATAATACTAAATATACTTCATTTTTATTGCATAATGAATAATCCATAGTGGTAAAAGAAAAAATTTATCAATTTCTTCAAGATAAATTTAAAAGGAAGAGCAAGGCTGGGAAAGAAATGGAATTTGTTTGTAGGGATATCCTTATAAAAACTATGTTGATTCAATAAATATTTGAAGAATCCAAAAAGAAAAAACATTCAATGATTGATCAGAAAAAAATTGTATATCTGAAAATATGGAAGGAGACTCAATTCAAGTTTATTTTCCACCATAGGTAGTAGATAAATTTATAGAAGTTGAAGAAAATATATCTCAATATCGATTGTAAAATCAAAAAGAAGAAACCATACAATAATATGCTCTAAATTATCTATCTATTTTAGGTAAGAGACTAATGAAAAATTATTCCCATATTTTTGAAGTGTTTAAACAATAGTTAAAACTTGAAGAACATTCAGAATTATATTCATTCTATTTTTATTTAAAATATTTTATTTTTATACCTTAGATAATCTTGTATTTAATAAGTCATCAAAAGATATAAATGATAAGTAATATTAATTTAAAATATAAGAAAAATCAAAACCCAATGATGGTGTTAATGGTGATGATGTTGATGACTATAATGATGGTAGTAATGGTTTTGAAGAAATTTGAGTTGTGTATGTTTCAAATGGTGTTGATTTATCTATAATATCTTGACCTTCTGGACAACTTGGTCCTTCTATAGCAAGTGATTCATCCAATTAAATGACTTCTCATCTGAGTAATTCATTATAATGAATAGAAATATTAATTTATTACCCTAAAAAATTAATAAATTATATTGATTGTATCATGTAAATCTTAACTAATATTCACTCAAGGTGAAACTAATTTCAAGATAAATGTGAATATTTTGAAAATTAAAATTTAGTGAAACATATTACACAGATGGTTATTCAAAATTAAGTATATTATAAATATTTCACATTAAATTAATCATTTTATATAAAGAAGTTAAATGAACTTATTTAGTGGATGAGAAATGTTGAACGTGATTTGAAATATTATGATCAAGAGGACATTCAAGTTTCATCCAAAATAGCACCAAATATGGAAAGGAATACTATTAGGGATAAAGATGAAATATAAAAAAATAAATGATAACCTAAAATATTTTATAATGAATCAAGAGGATGAATTCTATAATCTAGAAAAGTATTTTGAAATGTGTTCCAAAGCATCATTAATTAGAATAAAGAAGTTGTAGTTTAACAAAATAATTAGGGTGAGTGCTATAAAGTTAAGACTCGAGAAGATAAATTTATATATTGGAAGAAATATATAATTTTTATTTTTAAGAATTATGCTAAAAGTTACAAAGTTCATTCTTTAGAACAAGATATCATAATATTGATGGATGTGAATAAAATGATTTAGGTTCTTGAAGAATAATTTGAAAAGATGAAGTATGTCTTGGAAGAGATAGAAAATTATATGAAAGGTTTCAATTGGATAGTGATTATTATCAATAATCTAACAAATAATGAATGATATTATTTCTCTAAACTATTAATGTTTTTGTAATAATTGTAATATTTTCTTTAAAAATAAATTTTCTTGGATCAATTTCCTTAATAATTATTTATTTATGGATTTTTATAGTAAAATTGGATATTTATTTCTATAATTTTTACAATAATTTCATTCAAATTATTTAGAAGATTTTTTATTATATAATTTCTTTTGAAAATATTCCAAGAAATCTATTTATTATATATATTTTTCAAAAAAATAAAATCTATATTATAATTTACATCATTTATAAATGGAATGGTACTAACAATAATTAGAATGTTTATATGAAGTTTTCAACTCAAAAACTATGGGCAGGGAAATATAAAAACAATAAAAATGTAAATGACAAGATTAAATGGGATATGGTGATTAGATTTCAAATATCATAATTTTCTATATTAAATATTATGTTTTTTTATTTTATAATGGGGGAGTTTGTTCTTTTGAAATAATTTATTTCAGAACATTCTACCAGATTTTAAAAACAAAAATTTCATTTTTTTAGTAGAAACTTTTTCCCTATATTTTATACTTCTCACGTTATAAGAATGTTTTGGAAGAAAACTATTTTTACCTAAAGAGAAAATATTGATTTATTAGACACAAGACCAACAACTTTTTCACAAAGTTTTATTTAATATATTAAGTCCATATAGAATTATTTCCTATTTGAAGAAGTTATATTTAGACTATTGGATAGTCCTATTTATTTAGAATCAACCTTGTTTTCTGGATGGGAAATTACTAAATCTAGTAGATGAAGAAATTCAATTTTTCGAGTGAAATAATTTAATTCCATAATATAACATCCCAGATCCGGGTACTAATCCACGGGTGCCCCGAAACCGGTTGGTCACATGACCTCAAGAAAATTTTCCCAAATGCCAGAGGCTACCGACTAGCAGCGAGGGCTGAGGTCTAATAGTTGGGAAACTATTTCCTCATTTTTCAAAGTGTAGCACAACAGAATACAAGATAAACCATAAAACATCAACAACGGAAGCAATAAACCATACGTAAAAAAGCAACTATAGTAAAAGATAACCAACAGTTATATATAATGACGCAACATGCCTTAAGTTCTAAGAAAACGGTCAGAAAATGTGACACAACAATACAGTACAGTACAATACAGAGTACAAAAAATAAACAGTCGGTAGCATTGCGAGCCTAAGCCTGGTCCCATGCTCCCCCACTCCTTAGCAGCAATCAAGTACCTGTATAGGAACCTTTCCCTTATCCACACCTGTAGAAATGTAATCTGTTTGGGCCGAAGACATGACCCAAACAGGGTGTGAGAAAAGAATTCCCAATAGGCACCTACCAAAGGCCCGTGCCCAACTGTTTGAAAATATGCATGAATAGTGTGGAGTAGTAAAATGAAATAAACTAAGCAGTACTCAAAAGTAACTAACTTTACCAGTTATATTGCCATTTTATTATTCATTTAATCATTCATTATAAGGAAACCACCATAGTGAATTTCCATGTAAACAGTGAGTGTCCTCAGACACGCAAACTCTTACCCTCAGGTAATCAGAATCTTGCCCTCAGGCATTTCCCTCAGGCATAACAGATATTTCCCTCAGGCGTACGAAATGTTTCCCTCAGGCATAAAGTCTATTGCCCACAGGCACAGAAGAAGTTGACCTCAGGCCAAATTAACCACTATGCTCAAGCTAAAGGCAACACTGCTCTTAGGAAATATAAAGCACTGCCCTCAGGCTAATCAAGTAATCGGTCCAATCCCACCATATAAACAAGCAATACACTTGCAATTCCTCTGAAAGAAATTCAATAATCATTATTACAATGAGATACCCTCGGGTATCTGGCCAAACAAATAAACAGAGGAACGCACCCCTGGGGTTGTCCTGGATCCATGCAGTGATCCCAAGAAATAGTTTATTATCACATTTAATTACCTATACAATTCTAGGTATTTAATTCAACAAGGCCTCATCCACACGACACCCCATTCATGAGAGCGTATTAAAACGGTACACAAAAAACGGGCAACAGTTGGAATTTAAACACCAATCCACCTACCTTTAACACCCCTGAACAGTATACGCGAATGACGATTCAAGAAACGTCCAAGAACGACGTAGATCTGGGATAAGAAAATTACCGTTCAATCATAAATAACATCCCTTAGAGGAAGAATTGGAAACAACTTCCTAAGGAGAGTGAAGGGCTTACCCATGCGTTTCCTACGAGATCGTCCGAGATGAAAATGGATTCCCGACGCTCGATCGGGAGATCCTCGAAGGTCTGACCTACTCTCCCAACTCCTTCCTCCGGTTCTAAGACAATCCTATGAATAGGGTTTGCTACTGCCCATTTTAAGAGAAAAAAAACAAACTACACGGCGTGTACTATTGACAACACGGCGTTTACTTTTCTCATTTAACTGTTCCTCTGGCGGCACCGCCGCACTGTTTATCTGTCGACATGAGTACACATCATGTATTTCAGATTACATGGCATGTATTACCGCTCTGCTGGCAGCTACTTCCACCACCATAATATTTTCCTGCCGACTAACTACACGACGTGTAAATATCCACTACACGGTGTGTAGTCCGTTTTTACACCCTTCGTCACCAACATGGCTACACACCCTGGGTACTCATCCCACATGGCCAAAGTATACATCGTGTGGAAAAGTACACTGCGTGTAACCCTGAAATTTAGGATTTTTCCCCATTTTCCTTATTTTATCAAAAACACCTAAGGAAAAGAGAAATGAAGAAACCCATACCTCAAAAATAAGAACCAGTTCTTACAAACTTCCCCCCTTAAAGAAATTTTTCCCTAAATTTCGCTTCCAAGGGTGGTGATGATATAACTGAGAACAACTCCGGCCACTAAGCATGTATGTCAGTCTCCCGCTCCCAGGTTTCATCCTATACTCAGCCATTCTACCATAGCACCCGTATGAGAGGAACTGACCGGCCTCAGAGAACCTTCGTGCTCTTATCAATGATATGAATCAGATGATCCTCAAAGGACGCATCAACCTCAAGCTCAAACTCTTCGGGCTAAAAGACATGAGACATTTCTGAATGACAGTAACAGAACTGAGATACATGGAAGACATCATTCATGGCTCGGTACCTCTGTGGTAACTTCAACCGATAGGCAAACAACCCGACTCTCTCCAGAATTTCAAATGGCCCCACGTACCTCGGTTAATGTTTACCCTATCTCATGATCCTCCTCTGTCCCAACCTCGTTGAAACAACCAAGAAAACCCGATCCCCATACATGAACTCCAAGGGTCATATGTGGCGATCAGTATAAGATTTATGATGAGGCTATGCGGTAGCCATCCGCTTCTAAATCAACGGGACATGCTCAGAAGTCTCCTGTACGAGATGTGGTCCAATTAAATATGCCTCACTTGCCTCTAACCAGCACAAGGTTGATCTGCATGACCTATCATATAAAGCCTCATAAGGTTCCATCTGAATAGGTTCCCGAAAACTATTATTATAGGAAAAATTGACTAGGGGTATATGATTCTCCCATGATCCCCCAAAGTCTAGGATTCATGCATACAACATGTCCTCAAGAACCTGTATCGTACGGTCTGAGGGTGGTAAGCTGTGTTCAGAAGCACCTGTGTACCCAGGGCCCTCTGAAAACTCTGCCAGAAATGAGACGTAAAATGGGCATCCCTATCTGAAACAATAGAACGGGGGACCCCATGAAGACGTACGACCTCTCGGATATACAACTTCCCGAGCTCATCAACACCGAAGGCCTCCCTAATCGGAAAAAAGTGAGCTACCTTTGTGAGTCTGTCCACAACAACCCACACGACATCATTGCCTTGAGGTGACCACAACATCCCAGTCATGAAGTCCATCATGACATCATCAATTTTCCACTCTGGAATAGGTAACTGCTGTAATAGTATGGCTAGCCTCTGATGCTCCGCCTTCACCTGTTGACAGGTGGAACACCTCGTAACAAAACCAAATGCATCTTTCTTCATACCCAGCCACCAATATTGACGTCTCAAGTCACGGTACATCTTGGTAACTCCGGGATGAACTACCCAAGATGAAGCATGAAACTACCGCATCAGCTCCTCGCGTATATCCCCTATAACCCACACTCATCCATGGAAACGAAATACTTCATCATCACCTATTGTCCAACCAGGAGAAGGGTCCTCACTGGTCACCGACTCTCGTAGAACTAGGCCTTCTGAATCAGATATCTATCTCATCATCACTCTACCCAGGAGGATAGAAGTCAAAGCTAAAGAAGAAAGATAGGTCTGCCCTTGACTGTCATGCACCTCCAAATGCATCTCAGAGAATAATGCCATAAGTTTCCATTCACCACTGGCCTCTTGCACTTCCTCTATCTGAGTCTTCTTCCTCATTGCATCAGCTACTACATTACCTTCACCAGTTGTATAGGCAAGCTCAAAATTAAAGGACTGCAGGTATTCAATCCACCTTCACTGTATTAGGTTCACATCACACTAGGTAAAGATGTACTTGAGAATTTTGTGGTCCGTGAACACCACAAAATGTTATCTCAAGAGATAATGTCTCCAACAACACAACACATGAACAACTACAATCAACTCGAGATCATGCGTCGGGTAATTCCTCTCATGTGGCCTCAACTGTCGAGACCCGTACGCAAATACTCGATTGCCCTGCATCAACACATCTCCTAGCCTAATACATGATGCATCATAGTAAACTGTATAGATCTTCCTGGGCTCTGGGAGTATCAGGATTAGTGCTGATGTCAACTTTCCCTTCATCTCCTGGAAGGCTGTCTCATAAGCTTCTGACCAAATGAACTTCACACCCTTCTTAGTCAAACCTATCAACGGTGCTGCTAAGCAGGAGATGTCCTATATGAAGCGTCTGTAGTTACCAGCCAGCCCCATGAAACTCCATATTTCAAACACGTTCTTAGGATGCTACCAAAAAACTACTGCTCTTACCTTCTCTAGGTCTACTGAAACTCTTTCCTCTGAGATGATATGACCCAGGAAGTGTATCTAGTCCATCCAAAAGTGGAACTTTGAGAGATTAGCATATATCCAATGCTCTCTCAGGGTACTCAATACAATCTCAAGATGGGTGGCATGGTCGTGTCGAGTGTGAGAGTACACCAAGATATTGTCCACTAATACTACCACAAAAGATTCCAGATAAGGATGGAACACACGATTCATCAGAGCCATGAAAACTGCAGGTGCGTTCGTGAGTCCGAACAACATAACTGTATACTCGTATAGACCATAACTGATCTTGAAAGGTGTGAGAGATATATCAGATGGTCTAACACACAGCTGATGATATCCTGATCTCAAGTCAATCTTCGAGAAAACTCGTTCTCCACAAAGATGATCAAAAAGATCATCAATCCTTGGAAAGGGATATCGGTTCTTAACCTTCAACTGGTTCAAATTCCGATAATCCTCATAGAGTCTGAGGGTACCATCCGCCTTCTTCGCAAAGAGGACCGGCAAACCCTAAGGATAAGTACTGGGTCTGATGAAACCCTTTGCCTTTAACTCCTCTAACTATCTCTTGAGATTCTGCAACTCCGGTGTAGCCATCCTATAAGGAGGAATTGAAACTGGTGCCACTCCTGTAACAAACTCAACAGAGAAATCCACCTCATGCTCTAGAGGAAGACCTAAAAAGTTGTCAGGGAAGAAATCCCTGAAACGATCAACCACTGGAGGGAAATCATTATGAAAAGGCCCCTGGTCTTCCAGATATAAGCTCACAATCTGAACTGTGATACCACCTCGACCATGATGCTCTAGTCTAGCTCGACACACATGAAGATCCCACTCGCCCTTGTATAGAAACTCTCCGGCCTCTGGTGACGTGAAACTCACCCTACGAAGATAGCAATCTACAAAGGCTTGAAAGGGGACCAACCAGTCCATCCCGATAATGACATCATAGCTCATCATCTCTAATACATAGAGGTCCCAAAGGAAGTGACACCCACCAACCTCAAGGGGGAACGCCTTGCACTGATGCACACTAGCCGTTCTAGTTACCAATGGAGTGTCTTGCATCATAACATCAGAAGATAAAGAAGAAACACAGAGCCCAAGGCTCTCCACAACGGGAATAGATATGAAACTATGTGTTTCACCCGTATCGAAAATTACTGAAGATAAGACAGAAGATACTAGAATAGTACCTCTGAGAGTAGAAGGTCTGGGATCCTACTCCTATTGGGTCTATTGCACTACATATGCCTGCCTAGTGTTGCGGCCCTGTGACATAGACTAGCTACCTTGAGCTGTCCCTCCATGATGCCTCTGAGATCCTAGTGTCTAGCTACCATGACCATGACCACCATCTCTTCCTGCATGCCCTGAAGTATTCCAGTTTCCTAACTGGTAAGAAGCTGCTGGTCCTGCTCTGGCACGCAGAGTCTGTACAGGACCCCTCTCACTAGCGACTGGTGGAAACGCCCTGCAAAAGCGTTGCAGATGACCCATCTTGCCACAAGCTCGGCATTCCACTGGGTCATGTGGACACTGCGGTCTCTTACTCCCCTCTTTACCACACTAGTAGCACCTGAACGGGCCACCTGAAGAAACAGCCTTGCTGGTACTACCACCGTGATAGAAATCTATCTGTCGCTTCCTCTTAATGGCAGAAATAGTACCAGAAACTGGTGTCGAACCGCCCTAGCATGCACCACTAGCTTCTCGCAGGTTCCTCTCTGTAATCAGCGCATGTTTCACAATAGCATGTACTGAAGGCAACCTGAAAACATTCACCAGTGCTCTGATGTCATATAGAAGACCATCCTAAAAGTTTCTGGCTCTCAACGTCTCATCATCCACCAGAACGGTTGAAAAACACTGAATCTCGGTGAAATGAGCAGAATAATCCATCATAGACGTAGCTCCCTTCTGCAGATTCAAGAAATCTTGAGCTCTATCTGCCCTTAGAATCTCCAGGAAGAAGAATTCATAGAAGGCTGTCTGAAAATCATCACACGCCATGTCTCTGTGATGCTCTGACTGAGTGGTAACATCCCACCACCTCTTGGCGGAATCACGCAGCATATATTCCACGAGTTTAACCCTCCACCCTCGAGGCATCTCAAGATGCTCGAAGATAGTCTGCATCGGCCCCAACCAAGACTCCACAGCCTATGGTCCGCCATCCCCTAAAAACGTAGGTGGATGCTGCTGCTAGAAGATAAGTGTCAGTTATGCCATAGATGTGGCAACCGGTGGTTCTCCCTAAAAGGTCTTCATGAACCGCGTAAAGCCTTCACAGAACTGCCCCTCCACACCAGTGTCTGGTATAACGGCTGGCACAACATATGGCTCTGCTGGAGGATCCACTAGTAGCCCATGGTCCACCATCTCTGGAGTATAATCGTTGCCGCTCTCCTGGAGAACAACAAGTGTTCGTCTCGGTGGCTTGACTCTACAAGGTCAAACACACACATTAGATCAAGATTATAAAAGTCTAAAACGAAGGGACCAAAAGGGGAACATGAGGAAGAAGGTATTCAAGATTAGCCAAAAAATACTACACGGTATGTATACTGACTACACGGTGTGTACCTGACTTCTCTTCCCCTACCCAGGTCCTTCTACATGGCTAAGCCACACGACTCTCGTTGAACAAAACTACACGACGTGTATATAATCTACACGGAGTGTATGGTTTAATTTTCCAAATGCCTGTATCGTTTGTGACACAGCCGAGTACTCTGCTTGTTACTACAAAGCGTGTTACACCCACACACGGCATGTACACCACCCAGTTTCCCTGCCACACAGCTAAGTCCACATGGTCTGTCCTCAGACAAGACTACATGGCATGTTCTTCCAGCAAACGGCGTGTACTTAACGAGCTCCACCGACCAATGTTGTTAGTTACACGACCGAATACACGGCTCATACTACACGGAGTGTTCCATATACACATAGTGTATACAAGAAAGGATTACGCCGACCCGTGTTATTAGTTACACGGGTGGATCCTAGGTGAGACTACACGGCATGTTCAACATTGACACGGCGTGTACATAAAGATTCCACTGACCCATGTTGTTAGTTACACGGACGGACTCCGGGTCAACACTACACGGCGTGTACATCAGGTACACAGCGTGTTATCCCCAATCTTTTCCCTTCCCCGTGTCCCTCCCCACACGGTCTATGACACAGGAAAAGATTACACGGTTCGTACATAGGGTACATGGCATGTGCTTAAAAGTTTTTTTCTTCCCGAATAGAAGGACATACACGACATGTTTAAGGTACTACACGACGTTTATACTGGGTTTCTAGATAGTATGCCTCAGAAACATCTCCGGAACCCAGAAAATACTAAAAAAAACACCTATGTGCCAAATTCTGATCCGTGAGGGCCCATACTCCCCGCGAATCAAAGTTTTGCATCTTATATGTGTTATAACCGGATAAACAGTCAATGATCTACCAAATTCCGGTCAATGAGGACCCATACTCCTAAAAAACCAAACTTTTGAATCCATTCTATAAACAAGCTCATAAAACAATACCCTATCACATAGTAAGTATTTATCAAATCAGCTATCACAACAGCATGCTTTTCTAGCACAACAACTATCATGACAACATGCAATTTCTAATGTGCCTACATGGCATGGAAAATATGCATGGCATGTGATTTATAGAATGTTCCTAAATGATGAATGAGATGGAATACCCTCATCTAATTAGGTAGTAACTAAATAGAACCCATGGATAAAATATAATCTTTACAATCACAAGTGTGTCACCCAACGATGAAATCAAATCAACTGTAAAATTTTCAAAATTAGAAGAATTGAAAAAATACGAGGTAGACTGGATTTTTACGGTATATGGGTTAGCTACTCTCGGGCACAAATTATTACCAACTACCATTCTCGTCATATCCCCGAGTAAGGCTCCAAATAGTAAGTCAAAGAAAAGAATTCCTTTGATACCACTTTGTAACATCCCGGATCCGGGTACCACTCCACAGGTTCCCCAAACCCAGTTGGTCACATGACCTCAAGCGAATTTCCCGAAACGCCAGAGGCTGCCGACTAGAAGCGAGGGCCCAGGTCTGATATTGGGGAAACTATCCCTTCATTTGTCAAAGTGTAGCGTAGCAGAATACAAGATACAACATACAACAACAATGGAAGTAATAAACCATACACACAAAAGCAACTGCATTAAAAGATAACAAATAGTTATATATAAGGATGCAACATGACTCAAGTTCTAAGAAAATATCCAGAACATGTTACACAACAATACAGTACAGTACAATACAGAGTAAAAAAACAAAACAAAATAGTTGGTAGCATTGCTAGCCTAAGCCTGGTCCCATGCTCCCCTACTCGTCAGTAGTAATCAAGTACCTTTATAGGGACCCTTTCCCTTATCCACACCTGTAGAAATGTAACATTTTTGGGCCGAAGACATGACCCAAACAAGGTGTGAGAAAATAATTCCCAGTAGGCACCCACTAAAGGCTTGTGCCCAACTATGTGAAAATATGCAACAACAGTGTGAAGTAGTAAAATGCAATAAACTAAGAAGTACTCAAAAGTAACTAACTTTACAAATTATATTTCCATTTTATTATTCATTTAATCATTCATTATAAGGAAACAACCATAGTGAATTTCCATGTAAACAGTCATTGTCCTAAGACACGCAAACCCTTACCCTCAGGAAATCAAAATCTTCCCCTCAGGCATTTCCCTCAGGCATAACAGATATTGACCTTAGGTGTATGAAGTGTCACCCTCAGGAACAAAGTCTATTTCCCACAGGCATGGAAGAAGCTTCCCTCAGGCCGAAATAACAACTACCCTCAGGCTAAATGTAACACTGCCCTCAGGCTAAATAAAGCATTGCCCTCAGGCTAAGCAAGTAACTGGGCCAATCCCAACATATAAACAAGCAATACACATACAATTCCTCTCAAGGAAATTCAATAAACATTATTAAAATGTCATACCCTCGGGTATCCGACCAAATGGCTAAACAGAGGAACGTACCCCCGGGGTGGTCCTGGATCCAGGCAGCGATCCCAAGAAACAGTTTATTTTCACATTTAATTACCCATACAATTCTAGGTATTTAATTTAATAAGGCCTCAGCCATACGACACCCCATTCATGGGCATGTATTACAACGGTAAAAAAAAACGCACATCCATTGGAATTTAAACACCAAGCCACCTACCTTTAATGCCCATGAATGATATACACGAATGACGATTCCAGAAATGTCCAAGAATGATGTAGATCTAGGATAAGAAAATTCATGTTCAATCATAAATAACTTCCCTTAGAGGAAGAATTGGCAAGAACGGCCTAAGGATAGTGGAGGGCTTACATGTGCGGTTCCAACGAGATCATTAGAGGTGAAAACGGATTCCCGATGCTCAATCTAAAGATCCTCAAAGGTTAGGCCTCCTCTCCCGAATCCTTAATCCGGTTCTAAGACATTCCTAAAAACAGGGTTGGCTACTTCCCATTTTAAGCGAAAAAAACAAACTACACGGCATGTACTATTGACTACACGGCGTGTACTTTTCTCATTTAACTGTTCCTCTAGAGGCATCGCCGCACTGTTCATCCGTCGACATGAGTACATGACGTGTATTTCTAATTACAGGGCGTGTACTACCACTCTGCCGGTGGCTGCTTCCACCGCCTCACTATTTGCCTGCCGACTGACTGCATGGTGTGTAAATATCCATTACCCGACGTGTAGTCGGTTTTTACACCCATCATCACGAACATGGATAGACACCCTATGTACTCATCCCACATGACCAAAGTACACGGACTGTGGAAAAGTACATGGTGTGTAACCCTGAAATTTATGATTTTTCCCCATTTACCTTATTTTCTCAAAAACACCTAAGGAAAAGAGAAAAGACACAAACCCGTACCTCAAAAATAAGAACCGGGTTCTTACACATAAGATGAAATGTAGTTACACTATGATGGTGTATAACACTATGAGAATGAAAGGAACATGATGAGTTATAAAAAAAATTCTACAAGGTCATTGAAATCGTTTATGATATTTTCACATATAACCATTGGATATTTTCCTATTTATATGATTTATTATAGAGGGGGAGGGATATTTTTCCTCACCAACTATGAAGATTTCATATAAGGAGTTTTGAATCATATTATTAATTTAAGAGTGAATTACTATAACTTTATGATAATATATTTCATAATTCATCAGTGAGAAGAGTATTTATAATTTACTTACTAAAATTTTTTCTTTTTAATTTTTAGTCTGATCATGCTATTCGAGGGGTTATGAGAATAAGAAGAAAGAGGTGTATCTCATTAGGATGATTGACGGATTTCAGGGATACGAAGAGATATATGTTAAGATATTATTCATCGAAGGTTTCCTTGCTAATAAAAATATGATTTACAATTTGGTGAAACTATGGATACCCAAAGTTAGGGTATAAGACTTCCTTAACACAATAAAATAAATTGTATAATCTTTTATAAAAGTTTATAAGTTTTTCTTGTATTTTTTATAAAAATTTATTTTACTTGTTTTTATATGCTTCTAATTCTCCTATGTTATTTTTATAGAATGTTAACATTTATTATAAATTAATATTATACTTTAAAACTTATAATTATCAGATAGTCCAATTAATTACCAATAAATCAGACATAATATTTATTTTATAACCCATTGTAAGATGTTTAGAAAATTTTATGTTTTATTTTGTAAACTAAATGACACCCTCAATTGATGTAATTTATGTACTCTTACAGTCATACTTCTTAATACTTTTTATAATTTTTAGGGAAAATATTGTATTTTATAGAAAATAAGCTTTTATTTTAGATTATTTTGATTACACCATTCCATAATCTTTCATTTTCGTGAGTTAGTACATCAAGATGATGCATCAAGGATTGTATGTCCTAGGAATCAGTGATATGGGAAGTAATTTGGTTAATTTATCAAATATAACTCTTTTATTTTCTTGTCCTCAATATTATTGGTCAAGTTAGTTTCCATGAAATTTATATAATACTTTGGAAAATAATATACTCAGAAAAAAGTTCCAATCTTTTTATACCCTCAAAATCCTGATGACATTGTACCTCCAACCGTACTATATATGTGTGATTGGATGTGAATGTTTTTTGTGGATTAAAAGACAATATTTTATAAAATATGACCATATGAGGGGAAGATGACAGTGATTCCATTATTAGTTCATTTCAGGATGATGTCATAAATTTTTAAAAATTAAAAAATTGTTTTAATATGTTTTGATATGGGATTATTAAATGGTGAATGAAGTACATTAGAAAAAATGATAACATTTGACATGTTTAGGAAGTTTGATGAACATATTGAAGAACATATATTGAAGTACCATCAAGTTTGATACATGATAATGTAATAATGTAAATAGGGTTGAGGAATTGGGATAAAACATAGACACCATATTGATAACTGAATGCTTGTTTTCTACAAATGATCAAGCTATTATAGAATCTATAATATTCTAGGGAAAGAATAATAATACTAATAATGAGTAATTGATTTTATGTTTCTTATTTATATATTATATCCTTTTAGTGGTTTACAAAATATATTAATAGGAAGATATCTGTCATTATACCCCTGAAGAAGGGAATATAAAGTTGATGAGTACTCTGATGTACGAATACTATCGAATATGATATCCCTATGAATTTGTGGAAATATTTTGGAATATATAAGAAGAAATTTAGGTATTTATTATAGTAAATATTTATAGTTATATTATAAAAAATTATGATTAAAATAATTTATTGAAATATCACATGGATGATGAAAAAGATTAATATATTAGTCCAATAGAATATGAAAAAAATTATTGATAAATGAGGAATAAATCATAAAAGAATCATTGATTTAAAGATTATGTGATTAATTTGATTCCATTTAATACATTTAAAAGTATAGGTTTTTTAGATGAACTTAATATAGAAAAAATAGTTAATAAATAAAAAATAGATTTTGGAACATTTATATTTGTGTGAAGATTATATAAAGATGTCTTGATGTGATTTTAATGGAATCAGAGTTGTCGAAATTGATTCAATAATTTTCAAATTTTATTTTAGTTTGATAATGTTTACACATAATATCATTGATTTAGTATAAAACTAGTGATGATAATACATAAAAACAAACAAGGTGAAATTTCTAAAATTAAGGATATTAGAGAAAATATATTGGACTTACAGAAATCTAGAAAAAGAGTACAAGAGATCTCATAGGTGAAAACCTAGTAATTTAATAGAATTTTTTAACAGTGATATGTAATATCTATTTAAGGATATGAAATATATTTTGTAGAATTTGTATGAATAATATGATATTTAAGATAATACATAATATATATTTTGAATCATGTTATATTGACTATAATGATGTGTTAGAGTAAATTGAGAATTCCAAACGATATGAAATATTTTTAAGGTTCACATGAGAAACAACATGTTTACTCAAACATAATGAAAGATATTATGGTTTTAGAAATAGTTGAAGTTCCTTTGGGACCTTTAGACAACATATGTTTGCACTATTAAATAGATCATTCATATTTTATATTAAAATAATTCCATGAAAAAAAAATTCAAAAGAAAATCGACAATTTATTTATCTAAAATCATGTGGGGGATATTTCCACATTAATTTATAAAAATTTAAAACACCGTGATAAATATTACAAATTTAGGACATTTTTATTCATCGATGGTGTTGATTTGTCTAACTAGATTATTGTTTCTTTGTTTCATAGAAATTCTCCAAATAATATCTCCTACAATGGGGATCCACAAGTTCTGTTCTAATCACCAAACAATCCAAATAAAATGTCTATTTCTAGTGTGGCTGACTAATTGACTTACATTGTTTTATTTGAAAAATTCATATTTCTTAGGGCATGAATAAATTTCTCTTATTCTTGTTCATATTGAGATAAAAAATGGAGGAGGGATATCATGAGAGGAAATTTTTGTGCACATAGATTAACCATTCTCTAATTGAAAATGTAGTCATTAAATAGTCCTATGGTTAGGGTTTAATTGCAATTAATTGTTCAAAGGCCCTCAACTATTAATTAATATCCTATAAAACCCACACCATGAAAATGTTATAATTAATATTATTTTACTTTTTTCTTGTGAAAACCTATGAAATAATAAAAATTTAGTTTATATTTTTGTAAATAAACATTTCTCTTAAGATAAAATATGGTCTGCTCAACCTCCTCAATATTTTTTGAAGTCTTGAATAAATATCTTAATAAACACAATTCATTTAATTAATAAGAAAATATTTTATTAAATTTCTGAAAAATAAATATTTATTTAATATTCATGTAACTAAAAAAATAATCATATATTATCCTGTGAATATCATGAGTTAAATAAAAATAATATATTCACAAAATTTAAATAATTACCTTAGAAATAAATAATTTTTAAGTATTTGTTCTTAATTAATAAAACCTTATTAAATATTACATCTATTTTTAGAGAATAATAATTATTCCAATGGTTAAAAATATAAAATATTTAACTAATATCAAAGGAAACAGGTTGTATGTGACCCTCTGTGACGTTTCCTCAATGGAATTAGGAGAGCTTGCATAATGTTGTAGATTAGTTTCTAATATAGGTTAAGATATATATAGAGGAAGAATATATGTCTTAATGAAAAAACCCAAATATTAATTCTCACTACATAAAATAATACATTTTCATGATATCTTATCAAAAAATTGCACACTCCGATCATCAACTAATATACTTGATAGGTATTTATTTGTCTATTTTAAATGAACTTATCTATAGAAAATTGATATTTAATGTGAATATTACTTCTTAATAAAAGGATCAAGATAACAACATCTATAAATATGGAAGGGAAAATCATTCATTCATTAATTCATTAATAAATTTTCATTTTTGACATACCTAACATACCCAACATCATTGTGATTGTTTTTCACCATGGTTATGTCAATAAATACAAGTTAACATATCATAAAAGGCAGTAATAATAATATTAATTATAAATATAATTAAATATTATCAATGACCAGAATATATAATGACACATAAACATGTAGATTTCATACAGGCTAGTCTGTTCTCATAATCTTCGATCTTAGAGATTAGCAATTAAAAACTTCCTTTGAATAATTCTTATATACTTATTAGTACTGAAACTTGACAGTCAACATACTATGTGTCCCATCAAATTTGTTTTTTTCAACTTTATGAAAAACATTAAGAATGTCATCATGGAATTTCAAGGTTATCATCATAGCGTAGAACTGCTACTACCCTTTTAATGTGACAACCACTTTAAGATATTATTTCATTGTAGCTATGTAGAACATGATAGGACCAATAAAAATTTATGTTATCACTATGAGGGAGATAATATGAACAACTAATATTCTCTTGTTTTATTTTCTATCATTAGAAACAAACTTCCCCTCATGCTTGAAAGATATAACATTATAAAAATATAGAACCAAGAATAACCAGTAGAAGAAAAGTGTTTACTAGGTTCACTACTCAGTAATATTAGGTATTCAAGGCACGAGTTTCAAAAATCTAATACAACATGGCCACAATAAGACAATATAATAAATGTGGTTACTATAAACAGGGAATAAATATTCATTTACACATCACTATGATCAATCAACAATGCATGTGATATTCACATAGATAGTTTTATAACAATGTTTGTCATAAAAAATTTAAGTAACCTCCACTAACAAGAATCAAAATGATGTCATTATGATTCTATTATTTCTTTAAACCTTATCTTCAAGAAATACCTTGTTTCTTCTTCACATTATTTCTCAAAAATAGGAAATAACATCCATTAATATGATGCCTTTGTAAACACTATAACATAAAGATTTTTTCCTTATTATTTTTTAAATATTTCTATTCACTTTTTTTATCATCTCTAGTAATTAAGGCATTGTTCACTGTTGTTTCACACAAGTGAATTATAAGATATCACAACATAAATTACTAAACTGGATATATAGCCTTTTTAATTTTTTATGATACTCTCATTCACCGTACTATGACCTGAAAATAAATTCCTTAGAAAAAATTGTGTATACATGATACGGAGTCATGATATCTCATGTTTTATAGCCTTCATGTAAGAGTTTTTGTCTTAATATAAGATTTCTACAAAAATACGATGTTATTAAAAAAACCATTTATTCAAGAATTTATATCTATGTGTAATAAAAAGTCATAGTCATACATATATTCTTATTTCATGTATTAATAGGCTTATTGAATATCATTTTCAAAGGACTCAATGTTTCACAACACTATGATTTTGATCAAAAGAATAATATCTCCTCATTAATTATTAGTAGTTTCTCACTCAAACCTATGTCTATATATATAGGCATGTTCTCACTAACATTGATCATAATTTCATACTACTCTGATCCCCCTATAAATATTCCTTATAAAGGAGGATACTTATATTATCAATGTTTAAGTAAATTAAATCATGTGGACTCTTGTAATAATGAAAATAATTGTATCTCTTCCATTATAATCAACTCCTCATTTTCATGCTATTAAGATAACATGATTTATTTTTTTAAAATATGGAAATCATCCTTTATGAATGGAATGCTAAAAATAATTTCATCCTTATCATTATCATAAACATTGAGTTATCTCATGAATAGAAGTTAGGGAATGATTTCATGATATTATAGAGCCTTGTTATCTTTGACTTCTAAGATGTAATTGATCACTAGATATGATCATAAATCATATGAAGTGTGCAATAATGACTCAACAACATCAAGGTTTCTATAAGGGAAAAAGATTTTTGTGAGGATGTTCAATTTTAATTGGATAGTGTAAATGGATTTTATCAAATAGATACATTTTATTCATATATTTTTTTATGATGGAGTTATATTACCATATACATTGAATCCCACATCAAACATCATAATGGTTGAGTGATTATTTATAAATCAATATGTGTTTCAAACAGCTCAAGAAAATAGTAGGGTTTGGCCCCTAGAACACCACAAACCCATTGGCTTTATGGGTCATGCCTCACCTATACTAACCAACCTTCCCACTACCATCCATTCTCTTCATGTTCCACACCCAACCCATGTGTTATCTTATAAGCCATATGTGGCCCACTCAAACTCCTTCCACTATGTAGTATACTCAATAAAGATCTTTCTTATGGTTGAGGATGCTCCCCCAAATAATTTTGATGCGTTGATCCTTGTGTCATTCAATGGTATTCATATTTTTTTGATAAAGTCCCACCATTCAGTGGTATTCATATTTATTGATAAAGTCCCACTATAAAATAAATCATAGATTAATTCTATGTATATAATATAATTTCAGTCCATTATTAAACCCCTAATTAAAAATAATATTCTTAATGGGATTTGTTTATTTATTATTCATTTAAACTCCTCTACTTGAAAATAAATATTTTCAAAGTCATTAATTCATGAATACATCTCGTGCAGTATTTTTTATATTTCATGGACACACATAAAATCTTTTTTATTGCACAAAATTTGTCATAAATAACATAATTATTTAACATAAATAATAGTCCCAAAATATTTACAATTAGTTATGTGATTTTTGTATACGAAAAATATAAGAAAATATATTTGATCAATAAAACAATTCATGAAAAATCCATTACAACCGTCATCTTGTATAATATTTGTCCTTATTATATCCCTCTTTATATTTAGTTTTCAACCAAGGAACAAAAATCACAAGAAAATTGTACTCATGAAATGGATTATTTATCCACATATTATAATAATTCATGGAAAATATTAGTGTCAGAAACAAGAATCATTGGAATATAATATCATGCATTACATAAGCAGGGATTTTAAAAACATGTTCATTACCCTTCAATCTTTTACAAATTCTTCCTATATGAATAAATCTTTTCCTGCATCATAATCAATAAACATTTCAAATATTTTACATTCATAAATAATATGTTATCCCTTTTAATAAATCCCCATAAATACATTATTTTTCTCAAAAGTTAAAACACATACCAATGGATAAATTTATGTTACAAAATTCAATCTCCTTGAAAAAACATCCAATATACAAGACGGGGAGGAGATGAAATTGCATACCATATCTATAAAGGGCTAGTGTTTGAAAACTAATTACCACCCTCATGTTATGAAATGGTTCCTTTAATGTTTTTTTGGTAAAAATATCATTAAATTTATATATTAAAGAAATAAACTCCAAATTTGTTTTCATTATTGTCCACATGATCCTTATTGAAGTGATATTTTATATTAATTCTCTTGGGAAAAGAATGGTTCATATGATTTTTAGTGGGGTCTGTATCACTCTGATTATCACACCCCAAGATAAGTGGTAACATAAATTCAATAAGAAAATATTCCAAATAAGTCCTCATCCACTTAATTTGTGCTACTGTTTGATGGGTAGCTGCAAACACAACATATATAGTGAAAAGAGTTAAATATTGTTTTTTATTTTCATGACAACTTAAACACTATTATATTTAAAGGAAAACTCCACTTGATGCGGATTTTATATCATCAAAATTTCCAGTCCAGTCTATATCTATATAACTATATAGATCAATCTTTAACACACTATCTTGTTTTAATTAAAAAAACATTTTTTCCTGGATTATACTGAAGAAAGCACTATCCTGGAATGAGATGAGACTATTTTGGTGTATTTTTATATCTAGAACTATCTATAATATAATATAGTATTTCAGTGATTGAATCCATTATATATGATAATCTTCCAATGACATTTATAAATTTTTTGGATTAACTGAATTTCCTTTACCATATTTAAACAACCTTTTTCTCATTGATATAGGTGTGGAAAGTATCATTTTGTATTCCAGGATAAAATTTTCCAAGATTTCTATCTTATCTATAGAATGATAATTTATTTCTTCTTTTCATATAATTATAAACCAATAAATTATTTTGTTTTTCCTTACATGGAAATATCAAACGCATCTTCATCTCCTAAAAAAATTATCACATGTTTTTTCATCATTCCCTGTGAATGTGATATCATCAACATTATAAAACACAAAGAGAGAAACCTCATTACGTTTTAAAATGTTGAAAATCATGGACTGGTCTCCTCATGTAATGAGTAATGATATGGGAAATGTTTACTGAGAATGTCTTAGAACATACTGAGGTGTTAATTTCTTCTATGGTGGCTTCATATCTTATAAGGATTAGAATTCCCTTTTTAAAGAGTGACACATTTGGTTTAAAACCAAAGGTGTATATTTAGGATCCATTTTCATACATTTATAGTAAATAAATGACCCCTTGAGGCCGAGTATCCTTTCCATGGTCCATGAAAGACATAACGAAACCTACAGTACTCTAGACAAGAAGACTATTTTTTGAATTAAGGTGCTTAAATGATGGTGGAAATACCATTTACTCTTATTGGCTAGTGTAAGGATCTTATGGTCCTTTTATAAGGTGTGATCATGTATTATGGTATATTTCTTTTAACGTCATATAGTTTGTATGTATTTATTGTGCATTTTTAATGTTCTGAAATTAGGACATTTTCCATGCAGTTTAACATCATATACTATGATAATATTTTCTTCCATGTAGTCTAACATCTTGTAGTAAGAATGGAAGAACCAACATGAATAATTGTACCATATATAAGACATGATAAGAAAGTATTATGTAAATATGAATTTTACATTGAAAAAAATGATATTGTATAAATTGTCCCTTATATTGTTGGGGATGCACTTTTTTCATTTATTACTTTAGATGGACTCAATATTGAATATCTGGGTGTCACTACGTATCTGGTGATGGAAGGAATCAAGACACATTTTGTTCTTGAATGGGAGACTATCTCCGTTTGTATGACCCATACATAGAGGGTGAAATTGTTCCTATTAATTATTATAAGTGGACCCATCACTACTTATCATGTGAGGGAAAGAATAAAGACACACATAGTTCTTGGGAAGATATGCAATTTAACCTCATCTGATAAGGTAATAGGATCCTTGATGATAGAAATGAGTATTTTAACTAATCTTGAGTCCATAGATCCGGGTATTAGTATATATCCAATGATGATAGAAATGAAGGCACGTGTAACTCTTGAATGAATGTTACAGGCACAAGTCTGACCATTACACATGAATGGTAGACTCTTTATGTTTCGTTGTTATGGTAGGACCTAGTATTGAGGATCTGAGTGTCACTAAATATATTTTTATGTTAAAAATTAAGAAATACATATCTCTTGAATAGGGGTGTGGAGGGATACCAACACCTTCAATAGTGGTCCTCTCTAGTGAGGCCCATAAAAATTTGATGTTTTATATCATGAAAGATATGAAGTTTAATATAAGGCCATGAGGAATCATGTTGTACCTTTTATGGTCTTTGATTTAGGACCATAAAAACCCTATCGTGAACTGATATGCCTCAGTAATTTAGAGGGATCCCAGTCCAAAGATCATATGACCATGTGATCTATGCTCGGTGTGAGAAACATTGATTGGAAATGGTTACACAAAAAATGGAGTAAACATGAGAAAGGATAGGTGAATTTTTTATCATGCAGTGTCTATGTCATGATATGTTATTGACACATCCCTAAATTTCTCATTACAATAAAAATCTGAAAATATATAGTTTTATAAAGTGGTTTAGTTTAATTTCATAAAGCAAGAAAAATAGATGTGTAGTTTAACATTGTGTGGTAAGGACATGGGGGTGAATGTGAAATAAGGGAAACATTTTTACTGAGATAAAGAACAGTGGTGTGGGTGTTACTACATATCCTATGATGGAAGGAATCAAGTCTCACATAGTTATTGGAAACAATGCATTTTAGTATCATGTGGAGAGGACATCATTAATACAGTTTAATGTCATGTGGTAAGGATGTTGGTCACTCTATGTGGAAGTAAATTGATATTGTGGTTGGGCCCAAGAATAGAGGATTGGGAATCAATATTTATCTTATGACTAAAAAAATTAATCCACATGTAGTTCTTAGATGGAGAGATTCCCTATGTTTATTTACCTCTCACATAGAGAAAATAGGATTTCATCATTCTTTTATATAGATCCATCTCATGTTATATTAATAGTTGGTGAGAGGATGTTTCTCAGGTAGTTTAACGTGATGTGGTGAGGAAGTCTCCCTTGCAGTTCAACATCAATCGGTAAGAAAAAAAGGAAAATTGTGTAGTTTTTCAACTTATTTCAAGGAATATATTTATATATTTTCACATCATGTGGTTAGGATGTTGGTTAACCGACATGAATGAAGAAGAATCATTATGGATCTGTACAGTTTAACATCATGAGGTGAGGATGTTCTCTGTATAGTTTAATATTATTTGGTTTGGATGTGAGATGTTGTACATTTTAAATTCTTAAACATAGACTTAATTACAATAGTTTAATGCCATGTGAATCAGATGATATACATTTTATGGAATCCATGAAATGTATTTATTAAGATATCTTGCATTAGTGGGGGTTGGAACACAATCCCCATCAATTGTGTAAAATGTCCAGGCACCACTATGATTGACCTTATGTATGATTTATGGACCTTCTCATTTTCTATCAAGATTTGGAGGCTTATTTCTTGTTATCCTTGGGTTATAAGAGAGAATACATATTCTACATGACGAAATGAACAATAGTTAACCATTTTATTTAAGCCTAGTGTGATTCTATTCTGATGGACTTCAATGTTTTATAATGTATTCATCCTATTCACATCAAGACACTCTATCTATAAAGTCTATTTTTTTATTTTTTATCATCAGGGAGTTGTATAAAGAATAATATTCAAGGTGACGGTAACTAGACATATATGGGTAGTACTTCCTCAATCCCATATAATAATGAGTATGATGTTTCTTAAGTAGCAGAATGTGTGGTAGGATGGTTGGCCAATAAATCAGGAAGGAGATTGTTTGGGTAAGAATTCTTGTCCCCATTCATCATTTTCTAGAGTATATTATATATATTCTTATTCAAGGCCTCTAATTATCCATTTTTCATTGCATGATATCATGATGAGTAGTTGGACTCAACTTTTTACCCCTCATACAATTTCTCCAACTCTATAGAACATAAGATGGTATTTTCATTCCATGAATATTGTGTGTGCGACACTGAACCTAGTGAGGATTTGTGTCTTTATGAAGTTTATGATATTCTTCATCCCTAATCATGTGGGGTATTTACTCATCTAATTTGAAGAAGTAGTCAGTATCATTAATTATGTACACAAATTTCATTACTCAGACTAGAGATATGGACCCATGACATCCAGTCCATATACCAAAAAAACTAGGAATATTTTAGAGTATATAAAAATTTTGGAGGTTGGTTGATGAAGTTTTCATTGATCTCGAATGCATTACATTTCCTAGTGAATTTGACACAGTCATGTATCATGACTTTCCAATAGTATCCTATCTCATGATTTGGTAGGAGATCCTATTTCTAGAATGAAGAGCACTGATGAAACCTAGAATAGAGGGAATCTCTCTTTTTTTACTATGTATTGGATAAGGATTCCATCAAAGCCTCGCTTGTAGAGGTATTTATACTCAATTAAACAATCTTTCATGGTAAGGTTTTCTAAACGGAACCCAATATGTTATATTCTGACTCGTTCTATAAGGAGAGTCCCATTTTGAAGATAACTAATTATGGGCATTATTTATCTAGGGTTGGACACGAGTTCATTATTATTTAGTGTGGTGTTGAATTGATTGATTTGTTCCATATAGTATATGAAGACCGATGAAAACAATATTTGGTTTGTGATAGAGAATATTTCTTCCTCCTGATCAGGGTCATCCCAGACTTTGGTTATATTCTTCAAGGCGCTGGCATGATAATTCTATGATTGAGGAACATGATGCAATGTATACTCGAAAGGGAACTCTTCTATTTGTCTCCTGACATAGTTAATGAGAGTGGCCAGATCATTCATTTTTATGGAATATTCACCATTGATTTTTATTACCACTAGATCTAAATCACCTTTGAGGTTCAATTAGGCTATTAAATCTGTAGGGATAATTTCAAACTTGTGAAGGGGGAATTATATTCCGCCTCATTATTCATACAGCCTTTGAATAGTGTTAAATAGTAGTAAAAAATTCTTTTTCTAGAGAAATAAATACAATCCCTAATATAACATGGTTCATTTCTATATCCTCTGTCCTTTTTCTAATAGGTCTTTAGGATGCACCATAGATTTATACTCCAATGTATGGGGAGTTTCATGGGAAAAGAAACCATCCTCTTCTAGAATATCATTATCCAACAATGTACTTTCTAGGGTCGTATGTTCCTTAAGGAAATTATCCAAGGCCCACCCATTCACTAAAATCTATTATACAAATTGGATGTCATACTGTTATAGAATGATCACCCATCATGCCAAATGCCTAGTCAGAATCAGATGAACAAGGATGTTCTTGAGTAGATCAATATTTTCAAACAAGTTTAATTAATAGTTATATAGGTCATACCACATTTTTAACCAAAAATATGAGTGTGGGGTAGAAATAATAGACATCTGAGTATCGGGTCTCAGTACCTATCATTGTCTATATGAGGTAGTAAATATTGTTCTCATTCCCCCACATTATTATTTTATGCAAGGAGAGCACATGGAGACCATTTCAGGGAAATCACATATAATATGAGGGGATTTCCCTCTAATGTATTCATCAGGAACAGTGGGTAAAATAGGTATTATTTGTTACTTTTGAAGGATTCTTGGGAGTCATCATCCCATTTATAAGTGATTTCATTCTTCATTAGCATGGTAAAGGGGTTATATTTTCCAACCAGGAAGGCTATGAAATACTAAATGTAAGCAGGGATCCCTTGAAACCCCATTTTATCATTGAGATTACTTAGGGGTTCAATTTTCAAGAATAGCACTGGTGTTTTCTAGGCCAACCTCAATGACACTATGGAATTCCACAAAGAGAAGGAACATCCACAGTTTTACCTCAAATGTAAATTTTTGGGGATTCATCTTAAGACTATGATTTCATAACATGTTGAATACTATTTGAGTATATGTGAAGTGATTATACTACTATCGTGATATTAACACCATGCCGTCAAAATAACATTCAACCATTCTTCCCAGAAAGGATTAAAGATAAGATTCATGAGATGTTGATATATAGGTCTAGGGGTCCTTAACCCAAAGAGAATGACCGGATAGAAGAAGACCCCTTTGGGTTCTCAAAGGTAGTGGATTCCTCATATTTAGTGGCTATTATTATATGATTGTACCCCGAGTACCCATTAATGAGGAAAGGGTACTGAAAGCCTGTGGTTGCATCAATTAAGAGTTATGCGATAGGAAATGGGAAATCATCCTTCTATAAATGTTGATTAAGGTATCTAAAATAAATGGATATCCTAATCAATATGGGAAATCAGGACCTTTATCATGCTATTAAAATGTCATTATCCCTGATATAGAAGTTCTGATAATGTAAGTGACGTTAGAGTGCCAATGTTAACAGTTCTCGTAAAAAGAGAAGATAATTTCCTCCTTTGAAAGTCCTAAAAATGAAGATAAAGGGGGTATTTATCAATAATTTCATAGTGTTCATAAATGTGGAATTTATCAATGGTGTTTAGCAATGTTAATGTAAACCCATACCACCACTTTTTTAGCACTGTTAAAGACAGCTTTTAATAGTGCTAAAAATGTGATGATAAAAGCACCACTGATAAAAGGTAGATTTTTTTTCACACCCACCCCCTATAAGAGTCCACACCTTTTATCAGTTCTCCCCCCAATCCTATATTATTTATTTTGATAAGGCCTCTCTTAGACTTCAACCCTACCTCCAGTGAGTTTCGAACCTGAAACGTCCATCATATACACCATCACCTTTTCCACTCCCATATACTGTTTCGTTTTACATTTTATGTTATATCTATATTTTAATATATATTTCATTAAATATTTTCATACATTAATATTATATTTATATATTTAAATATATTTTGTAAAATGGGTATTAACTTTAAAAACTCTTAAAATACCTAAAAATGCTAAGAAACATTGGAAGGCCTAGAACCCCTAAAAACCATGAAATGACCATAACATTTGATTCGGGAGTCCGTTTTAGCTCCACAACTAGTCAAATATAATCTCATGAAAAAATATTCAATATGATATGTGGTACATTCCGAAATGAAACCCATGTCAAAATTTATAGCCATTTTAATTTAAGAAACCCAGGTAACCGACAAAAAACACAATTTTGGAGGCCTTCTAGGCCTTTATGTGGTCAAAAGCTCAGATAGAGATCATATACCTTTGTCTGAGACCCTTTCTCGTATATATATATATATATATATATATATATATATATATATTAGTCTTTAGTTTGTTATGTGATAGAGCCTAAATAGACAACAGAATAAAAATTTATGGTCTTTTGATGTTTGAGTTCGATTTATATCTTTTTTGTAACTATAATATATTTATTCCTTTTATTATCACATGATTTAATTCTCATGTGATTCTATATATTTTAATTATCATTGATTTTACTTTTTGGAGTGATAAAATGGTCTTATGGATCCAATGTTATGATCTTTTTGGGATTTTTAGGGTCTGTAGTTGTTTTAAGGGATTTTCACTTTCAATGGCCTTTCAAATAGCTATAAATTCAGAACCGGGTGTCCATTTTGCCCCTACCACATATCCAATCAAATATTGCAATAATATCTACACCTCACTGACCCAATAAAACACTTAGAAACCTATATTGAGGCCAAATAAGTCTCAAAAGGCCTCAAAAATCTATAAATTCTACTATGGGTGTTTGTTAAATATTTTATTTTGGAAATATACACTTTATCAATGCTAGTAAAAATCCATGATTGGGGGTTTTTATCGTCTCTTCGATAAAATAACTCATAAATACCAAACTTTTTTCAGAACTCTTTTAGAAATAATGATAATGACCCCCTATTATAAATGCTCTTTTACTAGCACTGATAAAGGACGTCCTTTCTTAGCACTATTTTACAAGTGCTGATAAAGGTCCCCATGTAAGGGTTATTTTTTAAAACCATTAAAGACCCATTTAAGTGTTCTAAAAAATCATTGTTAAATCTCCCCCCTTAATATAGATTTTTCTAGAACTGGGAAAGGGTTTGTAACATAACTTTTTTTTAGTGCTGTTAAAACCTCAGCACTGCATAATCCTATTTTTATAGTACTGAATCATCCCATTATTCTTATAAAATGGGATGATATTGGAAATCCATCTTGGTTATTTCACTTCTCTAAAAAGTTTATATTTTTTCAAGTTTTCATCTTCTACCTCAAAATTTATAGCAAGATAGGGGGGAATCCTACTAACTACATTATTGTGGCCTCAAAGAATATTGGGTAATATGATTTTGGGAATATGAAGATTTGGATTTAGTCTAGGAATATTTTTATAATTCCAATTGAGCACATATCAGAGTTACTTTTAAAATTTGTTCTATATATCTTGCTCCTCAGGAGGCATGGAGACACCAATCATTATAATATATGGTTCTTATTATCTTCCTAGATTTAACTTTTTATAGTCATAAAATATAGTGGAGAAACCTTCCTTGAATACAAAGGGGTGTTCCAAAGGTCTTCCTCTTCATCTTCTACCTCAGAGTCTGTAGAAGAGTTTTTTATGAAGTTTAATATCTATGGGAATCTTTACCACTCTCTAGATGAGAGAGGAAATAATATAATAAATCATCATAGCCTACTCCAAGTTTTATTGTAGAGATATTATTTATTTTTTTGTCTTTTAAACTATCATTGGGGACATAAGGGGATTGGATATCTGAGATCAAGTTTATTTCCTCAACAATATTTATCGGGAGAAAATAGTTTTTTTTTCAATCATATTGTATGGATTTTCAATGTGGTCCCCAAAACATTGGGGGATATAACCAGTATATCATCATCCAATATTGGTTGTTTTCATTCACTTTTGTAGAAACCTACCTTAGGATATGTGTATTTTCATGTCACTAGGGGGGAACTATCACCATTTAATATACAGACCTTTCCGTTGATGGGGTGTTTCAAACACAGATGGAATTTTGAGGGTACCCCTAGGTGGCTATAGTTTTAGGTACTTATGAGTATGATATTATATATGATTTCTTGATGAATAAACATAAAATAATTATTAGATGTTATATCACCAGACTAATATTGGATCTTTATCTTCGAGACAGATCTTTGTTCATGCTTATCATTCCCTTGATTGGTAAACTATGTGGGGGAATAATCACCTTTGTAATCCTCCAAACATTAGATGGATTGATTTGGTTTGAGGTTGATATCAGAACAATTTTCAATCAGATCCCATCAAATGTCAACATTTTTTAGTATACCCAAAACATATAGGGGCCTGATTTGTGCTTCGATGACCTATTCATGATCATGGTCTATGAACGATATGGATACATGACACTCTACTGGAAAGGTATCTACTCGATAGACCTAGAAATATTGATTTTTATATCAATCACTTTTGGGATATATAGGTCTTTAATGAGTGCCTCCCTGAGTTATTTAGAATGATAGAGTGTATCTAAGATTGAGTTCTTGGCTTGGACAACCACAAACTATTTCATAATGGCGTACTTTTTTGTGAAAGGTTAGTGATTTCCAAGGTGTGGTTTCTCCTTATTATGTGGATTATGATATGAGTAATTTGAGGTGGATGGTACTTTTTCTTATGCAGTGGTCGGGGGTATAATATTTTAACAGTGTCCTAAGTCAATATTTACTTCTCAAATTCCTAGGTTGATAAGATAATCACACACCTTCCGGGTAGTCAAGTAAGACAACTAGGCACAAATGGCTTCTAAACTGTTCAAGGAAAACTAAATGTCCCTTTTCAACATGATAGAGTGATTTTCCATTAGTATTAGCTTCATATATATCCTCTATGGGAATGTGACTTAAATATTGGGTCTGGCCACACATATATTATCCTATATATCCTCAATTCCTATGAATGTGGCCTCATGTTCCTTGGTTTTGTGTAAGGAACTAATACATAGAGGTATATTATTCATTGGAGAAAGGGTATTATAAGTGGATCACATTGACAGAGAAAAATATAAGGTCCATTTCTGTAGAGATATTTGTTTGGTAGGGTGGTTCTAATGATTTACATAATGCAGGGAAGAAATCTATGATAGTCAGAGCTTGTATCGAAGAATAATGTGACTCTTCAACTTTTGTCTCTTCATGTATCTGATGACCACATCCACCATTGGAAGAGATATATGGTGTCACCAACCTTGGTGGTGAAAATATATTATAGATTCATGTTTTTTCTCTTTATGGATGGTAGATGGTCAGTCAACTACTTTTTGAGTCATCTAATAGTTCAAGTTCTTTCCATGCCTGACTGGAACAATCTTCAAATCACCCTCTCTTTATGATTGGGAAATTTCTAATTAGGTCACATGATAATAGGAGTTATCCCACATCACCTAATTGGAATCTAAGATTATTTATGGAATTTATTTGAAGATGAATCAATCCTAGATGGTTTGACCCGGCCTATGATAGAAATGTTAGTAGTCAGGATGATTGAAAAGAATAACTTCACTGGGTTTTATGGGTCTTGGCGGCATGAGTAGATTATTTTCCATATAAGCAAGGAAATACCAAAGGAATTTCTCATTTTAGAAGAAGTATGATTTATTCATTCATTCCATATATATTAAGTGACCCTGATCTATTTTGGATTCTTTCTGAGGGTTATTTTGTGGTTATTTCCCCCCAAAAAGAAGGTGTTGGATGTTTTTTGACCATTAATGGTTCTTGAATGGGAACTTATACATATCTGATAGTATTATCTATAATTTATAACTTGGATATATTTTTTCACTATGTTGAATGCATGAGATGAGAATAATCTCTAGTTCATTGAATAGTATATTCCAGACATTGTTTTGTTTTTGTGAACAAATATAACCCTCAAGGATACTTCATTAAAATGAAAGCTATCTGTAGGTCATCCTAATGATCTTTATCATTGATTTCAAAAAATTATTCCTATGAGATAGGGATAATGAGAGAATAATTTCAACCCTTACTTATGAATATGATGTCATACACCCTCTCATTTTCATGTTGATTTCAGTTCATTAGGTCGTAAATTTTCTTACTCCTCAATGTGGTGCTGAACTGGTGAAGGAATTGATTATGGTGGTCTTCCCATCATGCAATTGATCCTACTGTAAGGCTGTTTTTTCATGTAAAGGTCCGACCTACCAGATTCTAAAAAAATATATCATCCTTTTCAACTCATGTTGATATTTAGGGCCTATAATTGTACCATATCAGGATACAAAGCGAGTGAGGTACTATTAGAGGTCTCACATATTGTTAATGGTAGAGAAATTAGGATTTATAAAATTGGGTGGAGGAAAGTGGCATTCACCAATTTGGGATATGACCTTATCTAAGGCTACACAAGTGAACATATCCATTCCATGGCTTTCATTAATATATCCAGGGACTCAATAATGTTTAGAAACAATGTGGGTAATATTATTTGATCATCTCCTCATCTATAGGGAGAGGATTGGGGCTGATGGGGTGGCCCTGTATTCATCTTTTCTTGATTATTTATTCATGTGAAGAATGAATTATTTCCATGGAGATAGATTTTTCATCCATAAATGAGGTAAGAAATGATCATTTTCTACTTATTCATTTTTCTACACTAGATTCAAGTATGTGGACCCCGTTTGGTACTTAGATGTTGCTCTTGTAGGAAGATTAGTTCTTAAAGGGTGAGTTTTCATCTCTCCCTGAGTATCTCCTCATTGAGATCTTTGAGATATAGAATTTGATTCTCATATAGTGAAAATTGTTCCTCAATGGAAGGATTTGCATCTCTTTGGGGAAATTATTGAGATATACCAACACCATTACCTTTATCCTTGGTATTGATATGCCATTGATTTGGAAACTCAACCTGCGGAGGTTATAGATCTTAGAGTCTCTTCTAGTTCTAGGTATGTACAACCTCACTCTATGTATCTAGACACTCCTCCCTAATCATTTTTTCCACATTCCACACCGATGAATCTATGTATTCATCCACATTATCTATTTTGAAAATGATGAATACATTCAGAGAGGTGTATCAGGAAATGTTGGTTGTTTGATTACATTAAATGGAACATAATGATTTCGAACTATCTAAATTAGGTTTGTTTATAAAACCCTTGTCTATATTTTCAATGACACAACCCCATAAATCCCAGATATGGTGTTTGATATCAATTACATTGGCATGATTACAAGGTATAAAATCTTGAAGGACTGATTAGTTTAGTATTCTTAGTAAAATAAATACATAAATGAGTATTGTATTACTAATGAATACACTAATTTCAAACATAATTTCCATTCTAAATTACTTTGGGGATAATATTTTCCATCTGGTATATCCCTTCATATATCTCATTGTATGCATCTTGGATTCTTGTGGAAAGAAAATGAAATACGGGTGAGATCAAATCCTCTGTAAGGGTAATGTGTTGAGAAATCAATAATGAATCTATGAGAATAATCATCATATAATGGTAAATAACTAAATACAAGTACCATATAATAAATAAACTGATAAGTAAAATCGTAAAAAATATAAAAAGGTAGGGAATAGAAACACATTCCATCTAAATAAATAGATAATGAAAAATCAATATGTCATGGTAAGAAATTGAAACACATTCCATTTAATAAATGAACTAAAAATTAAATGTATCTATAGATATGTTGACACAAAGTATTATGGGTGAGTAATAAATAAAAATAAATAAAGAAAGTGATTAAAAATATGATTTCATGTTTAATTCACATTAAAACCTATACCATCAAGTCCTTTCAAAATGTGGTTTAAAACTATAGAGAGAAACTTGTTTACTTTTCTCATCTTTTTTGTGTCATGAGAATCTATCGATGCATCGAGGGTATATATTGATTCTAGAACCCACCCGTCATTTCTAGTCTAATTAATTTATTACATAAAGTATTAAAAATAAATAATATTCCTTAGAAAATACCTGTATTGAATAAAGAATATAGTTTTTATAAATAGTTTACCAGTTAATAAAATAAATATCATAGTGAACACCATATGTAGAAATGATATACCGTTTATGAAATTATAATATCCATTATATGAGAATATGGATATTCAAGTAAATTTCCAAAGGAAAATTGAATAAAATAATATGATTTTGTAAATATAAAGTTAATCTCAAAAATGAAGTGATATTTCAATGATAATAATTAAGAACATTCTTGTGGAGAATAATCTATAAACATTCCATAGTGACCCATACCTTCTTGAAAAATTTAAATCATAATCACCCTGAGGTAAAAACATTACATTAAACTTATAATATCATTATAATAATGGTATTCAATATATTACATGTCAAAGGGTCGTACATACACCACAAAAATTGAATTTGGTGCATAATAACAAATAAGTCTCAATGGAATGTAAGTTGTGACTAAATCCCATAACTTAAATCCAACATGACTCGTGTGTCTTTATATTCCATAATAATAATATTATGTTAATTATTTATGTGTCTAAGACCCATTTTCATGTTTATATTAACTTTCATTTTACTTATTACCATGTTGTATAAAACTATTTAATCAATTAAATTTATGTCGGGTGTTTTGACAAAATACGGTTTCTATGTCAATTTTTTATATTGATATATATAATAATTGTAATGTAAAAGGAAAAAAAATCATATTGAGTATGTGGTATTCCATACATCCATGGCCGATTTTATCACTTTTTAGAGTGTGAAAGGCTAATACATAAAATAATATATATTAAATTTCTAAAATGATAATTATGTCATTATTATCATATATATGTTTTTTATGTCACATTTGTTTAACTAAAACTATCCTTTATACATTCAATGTATCATGTGAATGAATCACATCACTTTTATGGGGTGTTAATCCACACTTCCCAAAACTATGTTATTGTTTTTACACAAAATAAAATGTATAAAGATATGTGTTGTAAAATAATTACAAAATCTTGAATACATAATAAATATATAATATAATATATATATATAAACAGAGTTTCCATTATAATTTCCAACCATGAAAGGTTGTAATGAAAAAAACAACTTCATTTTGTGTTGTGGTAGTTCACCATACACAAAAATTGTAATTTCATTTCCCATTAGAAGGAAGTGTCTGTATGTTTAGGTATAATCATTAACATAATAAAATCCTAGTATATTTATTATATTGGTATTTTTGTATAAGTGTAACACCCTCAGTTCTTATAGAACTCATTTTTAACGAATTTATTTTCATTTATATATTACATTTCACTATGTAAAATATTCGCTTCACATGGAAATGACTTGGAAAGATCTATTCACAACACTGACTTAGAGTGCATTACACACAACACTAGGTTTCTACCAAAAATCATTTTATGTTATAATTATTTAATTGAGATAATTATAAACTAGAGGTCAAACAAAGTAATATGAATTATAATAACTACTTTTCATATATTATTGTTTCACATAAATAAGAAATATTGATAATCAATTATATAATTCTTGGTAAAGTCTTTATATATTTAAACATATTAATTTCTTAAAAACACAACATAGTATTTCATTATATGAACAATAAAAAATTAATTTTAGATAATAATAGAAATTTAATTTTATAAAAATAACATCATTTTTGAATTCAGAAAATTGAAACTGTCTTAGGGTGATTTTTTTGTATTTTTCTGATAAACTTCATTTGTGGGTGAATAATATACAATTAATGCAATTTAGTTAGAAATATTATTTTCATTTAAATAACGATTAGTGAAAGTGATTAAAATTAATTACAATGGTTAAGAAAAAAATTAGGTTAATAAATTACTAAAACCTAAATTTAAGACTCAAAATGACCTAGAAACTTGTCCAACAGCCATTGGATATCTAGTATTCATAAATAAACACTCTATTATTGAGTTTGGTTGGTTGGTATAACATTTATTAGGTAAAAATGTGGGTACACCATACTAGTTTTCAAATAATTCAAGTGTCATTTCCCTCCCCTATAAAAGTACATCCCTTATTCCTACTCTTCACACCTATAAAACCACATATGTTCTACAAGTATTGACTGAATCCACTTCCTTGCATCCATGTAATCTTTTTGGCACAAACCAAATGGTGTTATCAGATTCAGATATAACACTTTACCTCAATATAATTTCTTATATTTTCATTATACACCCCCTCCAGTATCTTTAGTCTATGATTGATTAATAAAACATTTATAATCAATATAATAGGATTTAATCATCCTAAGGATTTGACCTAAACTTATACACACCTCCATCTAATGGGTAATGAACATACTGTTTATGTGTCTGGTGAACTACTGCCTCACGAAATGATGATTTTCCATTTTTTAGTTACCACCTATCATGGTTAAAATTATGATGAAAATTTTATTTATATAAGTTATATATTATATTTATTATGCATTTAATCTTCTATAATCCTTTTAAAACAAATATATTCATACTTTTCACTATGTGTAAATATAAAAATTTTGTTTTAGAAAACGTGGACTACCTCCCCCTAAAAGTGATACGGTTAATTCAAATACTACATGGAATGTATTAAGTGTCGGTGTATTGAAATTATAATATATATATTAAATAATAATTCTACTTTAATTATAATATACATTTATAAATTCCATTTTATTTATTTTTTTAATACAAAAAAACAGAAACAATGTTCATCTGTACGTATGTCTTACTACCTCCATGAATGACGTATTCCATTTAATACTTATATATTATATAAATTATTATAACAAAAAATATAATGAATATAAACTATATTTATATCATTTGGTACATTCTGGAAATCATTATATAAATATAAGGACCAAACATATAACAAATTAAGAAACATGTGAAGAATAATGTAAATATTACCCAAGGTAAAACCTTAATAAAGGATTATTAATAAGTGGTTAATATAAGGTCACAATAAAACCATATTTGATATTATTAATGATAATATTATTCTATAAAAAGTTTTATGACAATTTTTTATTTATTATACATGTGTTTTTTAAGAGTACGGGGAGAGTCAAGACACAAGGTAAGGGGACTTCATCTAAGTTTTTATTTCTATGTGATATATTCTTTATTCAGCACCCGTTCTATTATTATGTTTTCTATATTAACCATGGATGAATTATTAGATTATTATACTTAAATTTATGGGTATTTATATATCAATTTTATGATATTCCTTTCTTGGGGTTTATGTTTCCAAAGTTACCAATTCGGTAAAGTAATTTTGTCTCGGTTTTCCTTCATTGAGACCCATACCATGTTACAAACCTAAATTTCTCTATTCCAAGAGTATAATACCTTTGAAATCTATGTCATGAATATCCTTCATTTCATAGTATTTTAATCTTCATATAATCTCATTTTATTACATGGGGAGTATGGTTTAAAGTTACCGAGTTGTAAATGTTTATTGAAAAAATCTCATCACTTGTCAAGATTGTTTATGTTTATGCTTATTTTGATAAAACATTATTATCCATATCTCAAAAAAAAACATGACTTTTATTATCCTCTATATATTCATGATATATTAATGTATTGGTACCATTATTCCTCTCTTTTAGACAAAATATATTTCAGAATGTTTTTTAAGAAATCCTGAGTTTACCCTCTCTTTTGTTGGAAATATATGTCCATCCAAAAACTTGTTTTCTGAAAAGGGTTTCCAAGAATATTATACTATTATTCTATAATATTTAAAATATATTTTTACCCTTTTTTACTTAACAAATTTTTCAGCGAAATTTTCTTGTCGCTTTCCGAATAGGGCACGTTTCTACATTTTTATATATGCGAAAAGGAATGTTTTTTTACTTCGTATGACATACACAGATTTACCCATCATCATTTATAAGGAAATTAATTTTCATGTTTAAAAGTGTAAATTTTTTTTTAATTATTTTGTAAGGAATGTTTTTAAAAAAAACTCAATCTTATTTTAGATGTTTTCATAGAAAATGGTTTTCAAATTGTTTTTCCAAGATTTTTTTATAATTTTTCAAATTTATTTTCAATGAAATGATTTTCAACATGTTTTAATTATTTCTTTATATGTATTCAAAATAAAATTAAAAGAAAAATGTTTTTAAAAGTTTTTGAATCTTATTTTATAATTTATGCAGGAATTTGTTTTAAAAAGTTTTACATGTTATTTTATAAGTCTTCATGGAAATGGTTTTTCAGAAATGTTTCCAAGATGATATTACAAATTTTCAAGGAAAATGTATACAAAATTGTTTCAAGTATTATTTATAAGGTTTAATGGTATTTTCTTAGAAAATTATTTTCATATGTTTTTATGTATTAAAAATAATTTTACAAAGAAGAAATGATATTTTTGTCAAGAAATGTTTTTGATAGATATTTAAAAACTATTTTCCATTTAATCTGACATTTGTTGATGTTACTTATGCCTTTATTGAAAATTATATGAAGGTTCCAATAATCTTTTTTCTCTCAATGGTTTTTTCTTTGATGTTGTGGTCTTTATGAAACATGTTTCTCTGTCACGGGTTATATGTTTATCAAAATCATTTTATTTTTTACAGGTTATATGTTTATGAAACTTATTTCTCTTTCATGGTTTATATTCTTATGAAACATTTTTCTATGTTAGGGGTTATATGTTTAAAAAAATATTTTTCTTTAATGGGTTATATTTATATGAAATTAGTTTCACTTGTATGTGTTTTGATTTTGAGGAAATTGTTATGAAATGTATATCTTCTTCCAAAGGTTATGATATTATTACATGTTTACGATACCTATTTCATTTCATGGGTTATGATATGATTGGTTATGATCCTATGGAACATGCATATATGATAACAATATAAGATGGGTGGGACCTATATCTCCCTCCAATTCTTTGTGTAATGATTTATATATCATGATATAGAAATGGATGGAACGCGGAATGAACCAGATTAAATATTACAAGGATGGAATGATAAATGACATCAGATTAGTTTTACAAGGCTAGAATGAGTAGTGAACTCAGTTCAATAATATATAGCAGGAATGTGGTGTGAACCCAGTTCAATAAAGGACTTTTTCCACTAATAATTCCTCGACATCATTGCATTGGCTACTATGTAAATAGTTATATACACTTATGTATCTTCCATAATTCCATTTTAATTCCAATGATATGATTTCAAGGATTATGTTCTTTATTTATTTATGATTAATGCCTTATGAACATTTAATATTTATATTGTGATTCATTTTTATGATCTTATGATATGTAGTGTATGATCTTCTAATGTTAGGATCACATTATTGTACCCTTATGCTCATACTTATGATTACGTGTCTCCCTTGTTTACCCATACTAAGCATCCAATATCACCCCATTCCTATTTTTCAATCCCTATGTTAAGAAGATATGTATTAGTTATATGTGTAAAATAAGGGTGATAGTCATGAAAAACATATTGGGAGACAATGTATCTCAATTGTGTACCATTTTTTATGCTTCAATGTTTCCGAATGCATTAAACAAATAGGTCTTTAGGTGTCTATTTGATTAATATTTTAAGTATTCTATAAAAGTTATGTAATTTTAATGTATAAAAAGTGAGGATTTCTATAATAATCATTGAATAATTATAATTTAAAGAGTGGATAATGGAATTAGAACTAATGAAATTGAGGGAATATGTTTCCTATTATTTGGGAAACTCATTTGGTTTGCAATAATGGGATTCCATGGATGGATTTCATCCCAAGGGGAGGCTTCTAGGTTGGGGGTAGGGTTATTTTTGAACTATTTGGTTACATCAGATTCATGAAAAAGTGTATTGAGAGATGTGGGGAAGTGGGAGGAGATGAGGCCTTTTTATTATGGAGGAGGAGTGATGCCCTTGAAAATTTTAGAAAAGGGATTCTGCCCATTTTACAAATGTAATTAGATCCAATAAAGGTCCAAATTCAATACAAGGGATTATAAGGTCTAAATTGAACTATTCAATTAATTTTTGATATGTTTATAGGTCATTTAGGTCATTAGGTTTGAGGTTTAGTCCCATGTTAAGCTTAATTTCACCTTAATCACTATAATTAATTTTAATTACATTCCCTAATTGTTTTAAAAAAAAGATGTTGACCTTACTAATCATTATAATTAATGATCATTCTAAACATGGAATCCATTATTCCAAATTCCAATTAGATAAGTGGAAAAAATTAATTTAAATTTAATCCTGATGACTAGATGACAATGTGCATTTTTAAAGTAGAAATATCCAAAAGTTCGATAAGTTTTATATTCAATTTCAAAGTTAAATTGATTAAAATTACCTAAATTATATTAACTGTTAAAAAATTATATAATTAAAATTTAAAATAAATTTAAAATATAATTAAACCTTTTAAGTATATTTGATCAAAATGATGTTTTGAATTAAAATTCATTATTTTTGTTATTCATTAAAAATGAATCTTCATAGAAAAAAAATCATCCTATCATATTTTTAATGTTTAAATTATAAATATTAAACTAATTTTTACATAAAATATTTATAAAATTTCCAAAAGGTGGATAAAAAATAGGTTCAACATTAAAAGGTGGTAAAAGTGCATTAATAATAATATATTATTTCAATTGTAATATTTGGTTTTTCTCATCTTATACCTATAAAATAAATTATATGAATATCAAAAATATTATATTGAATATAATATATATATATTAAATTTTTATCTCTCACTAATTACAATTAATTTAGTGGGAATAAAAATAGTCTTCTATAAAAACATTCCCTTTATATTAAATTTGTTCTTATTTTAATTTATCATTAAATTGTAATCGATGAATTAGATGTATATTTGTGTAAACCAAATATTTTCATAAATTAGTTAATACTATTCATAGAAACTAGCTTATATCTTATTATATTTAATAATAAAATTTAAATAATATTTTTTTTATAAAACCAGGTCCTGCTTGTAACACGAGTTGTCTAAGAAAGTTTTTCTTGTGTGTAATTCAAGATAACTTAGTGTTGTGTGAATTTTAATAAATAAAATATATTAGAACTATTTAAAATAGTATAAATATATATATATATATATATATATATATATATTATTGAGATATTATATTCCCTTACATTCTGGATGTTGTGTTTCATACAAACTATCAAATATAATGTTCTTATTTTTGTTTTTAGGGTGTTATAATATTGGTCCATTTTGTCTTCTGACCTCACAGGTGTTTGATTATCTTCATCGTACCCTCTTCCTATCTATTCCTATGAGTGTGAAATTATGGTATTTTCTAATTATGAATGTTGAACAATGCCATAATTGAATATGTTTATTCCATGGGAGGAGGATTTAATGGGACAATGACTATCAATATTTACCTCCCAAAATGGATAAATTGTTTCTCTCTACTTTGATGAGAATGATGAAAATTACCCTAACCCTATGGGATGAGACCTATTTGGGGCCACAATTGGAATTGGTTGATCCCATTTTTTATGATTAAATGATTCTAGTTGAGTATTAGTGACTCCTAAGATGTGCATTGAGATATAAATGCCCCCAACCAAGTGGGATGTGGTTGATTGGGAACCCACATTGATTTTACTAGTACCCTATCAGGGGAAGGTAAAATTGGTGATGGATATTGAGATATAAATTCCCATACACTAATTTTTTGGGGTTTTCTTGTATCTTTTACAGATATGTACTGAATATTCTCAGTAATTTATGATTTGAGTGGAGGAGGAGGTGGTAGATACTTCCCCAAACTAGTGGGCTGGGTTCCATACTGGATGGTTTCTCTGAAAGATGCCACTAAATAATGTTTTCTATGCCACAATTTTCCTTATGTAGTAACTGGGTGTAATGGTAGATCATGATTAGAGTCAGTTTTTATATAATATTTTTGATATGGTTGAAACATTTCCCTCTATGTCTGAAATGTGTTTAAGTTGTTTCTAGGGTCATAGTTAAAAGATATATAGGTTGTATTCTCCCTCCACTCATGATTTATTGGCATCTTTGAAGTTGGGGAATTCTCTTTTAGTTACGAATTGGATCACGCATTACCCGATCCTCTTATTTTTCTACAGTATATAAAATTAAAAGATGTCATATTAAAGGGCTTCTATTGTTTTGCTGATATAGTGAAGAAAAATGCTCTATATTTCAACCATCATGAAATATGTACATATGGGGATGCAATGTAAATAAATCATCAGGGATTATTCATGGCTAAAATACAAATACAGAGTTGGAGTTTTCATGCTCCACCATTCTTAGGTTCTGAGCTATAGAAAATGCAGCCATATCTAGCTGAAAATAGAGTTTATTGATGGTATGAAGGTAATAATCATATCTTTGATAAGGGAGATCTCTATATTTCATGCCTTGATGAGGTTCCTAAATTTTTTCTTTCTGATGATCAGTTATGAAATCCTTTTCAAGCTCATCTAGGATCTCATTGGCATAAGTATCAAAGGTCCAAAACATGGTGGGGAGGTAGTTTTGAGGATCACCCTTTCCATATTTCAATGTCGGATTCCACTTCATCAGACTTACATTTATCTATCTTGTTAGACCATAGAATGTGATTTTTTGGGTCTCTTATATAATAGAGTCGTATGTTACTAGATTTTAATTGGGAAATATGTATAGTTTTCCACAATGTTTCAATCATCACTATATACAATGGTGTTTTATTTTTGAACACCTCTCCATACAAAGGATTCTATAATAGGGGGTATTTCCTTGTTCATGAGACAAATAATCATAGGTAGGTTGAGCATGATATATATTTGGAATAGAGACCCCATGATCAATCTCCCCACTACAAGATTGAGGAATATTGCAGAAATGATCACCTTATACTTCTGTTAGTTGGTCTACAGACCCATGGGTTGTTGAGAATATTTCCTGAACAACCTAAAGAGAACTAGAATTAAGAATATTAGGTTTATGTTCCTCATTATATTTCGTGCATGGAATATTCCAACCCAAATTGTTATAATGTACATAGATATGAGACTTCTTTATGAAATTTTTCTGACTTTGTTAATAACCGTCTTGTGTTTTCAGAATATGGCTTCACCACTGAGAGGCTACTTGTATATTCCAATGTGATTCCACATTATTATAAGGAATATGACTCCACACCAAGACATCTTCCACTATAACATGGCGAGCCTCGGTAACCATGGAGATATGAGCATGATCCCAACCCTTTAGATTATGCAATAGGTCCTCTTCAACAAGAATATAAGTGTATCCTAAGGCATGTTTCATTCTCACTCTATAAGCCCTATTTGTAGTGGGAATATGATCCTAGTGTGAATATTAATTCTTTGTAACAATATCCCAACAGTCCCAAGAAATGGTTGAAGGGATATGAACCTCCTCTTCTATATCCTTGAAAGGATGTTAATGCATTATTTCATCCGAAGATGTAGGGATATGATTCTAGATTTAGTGATCTACTATAATATGAAAGGTGTATTCACTGATAGAAATATGTACCTTCCCTATTGAATGTTTTATTATTACTTGTTTATCCTTATGTAGAATAGGGATATGAGATGATCCCATTCCTTTGGTGTATGTCACTAGTCTTCTTAGATAATAATATAACCTTGTCCAGAGGCATGTGCTTTTCTCACTTGGTGAACCTGGCTAGAATAAGGATATGAGCCCGATCATGGGAATCTGAAATTTGTATCCTTCTTTTTGACATGATTCTTCTCATATACCATGGAATATTCCACACTCAATTATTGAGACTTTAATGTAATCAGAGTATGAGACCAGTCTGGAGCCTAATCCTTTACCAGAATATGATGATAATCCTCATTGACTGGAAGAAGAGTGTGCCCTGCTCTAGAGAAACCAATTGTTCATATTGATCTGATTGTTGTTCTTCCCAAACTATATGGATTAGAATCTGTGTCTTTCTTAGTATTTGTAGAATTCCTAGAATATCCCAGGGAATTTTATCAGCTACTTTTATGATTTAATTACACTTTAGCAAAGGGTGTGTAGGAATGTAATCCTACACATTTTATATCTCCAATATATACTGGAATATATCTTCAATTGAACTAGTAATATGATAACACTTATATAATAATTGTTCCACTGGAATATTCTAATGGGATTCATGCATGGGGGTATGGATATGCACCTCTCCATGCATGTTATAGGAATGTGGCTACAGACTTGTTTAAAGGGAGCACTGATAGGATCATGCTCGTTGGTTACAACTATAACATGTCTATATACATCGTTAGTGGGAGTGGGGATATGATCCCACTAATTATTATCCATAAACATCCATTCATTATGTGTCTTCCTTGTTTCCAATTTTTGGGTATCATACGTGGAAGTGTGTCTGGTGGTACCCTTAACTTGAGACTGGAGGGAACTAGGCGGATAAAACTAGTGATGATGGTTGACATGAGCCCTCCTTAGCAGCCCTTGAACCGGAAGGGATCTGTAGTTGACTCCTTGGTAAACCATCATCAGATACTAAAGGTGATGATTGTTGTGATATAATGATGACCTCCAAAAATGGTGATCAGTTGTCATGAGTTCTACAAGCTTTACTGTAACATTCCTTGGACAGTGTGGACCCATTATATTTAGCCTTTAGAGACCCTTGTAGTAAGCCTAATGTGTTGGGATCACACCATTTCCATGGTATTATTGGACCCTTATATTTTCTACTTGGCATCAGTGGTGGGTAGGTGGGGTCATTCTGAGTTCTTCAGGGTTTGGAGCCAGAGCTGATTTTCTAGAATGGTCACTTGATTAAGTCATTTCAGATCAGGGCGTTCATTGCGAGAGTAGTATCTTTAATCAATAAGACAATAAGGAAAAATTTCTTTGATTGGTGTATCATCATAGGCATGATATGTGATCAATCATATAATGTTGGGTAACATAATTGTACTATTATTCATGGACTTACAATTATTCTCATAGGAGCTTGTCAATGAGATGACAGAATTATATCCTAAGGACCATAACTATAGTGGACCAGCTATAAGATTCTTGTCTGGTCAGGTCCCATCAAATGGTAAACTGGCCATTCTATTATCTGAGATATTCACATCAAGTTGAATATTTTTGTTTCATTGGGAAAGATATGCATGTTAATGGTGGCCACACATGTGGTGATAAAAAATAGTCTAATGAGAACTGGGCATTGTATTATTTTCATATTGTTAAAGAGATTCCATAGTTATTTTATTTGACATCGGTTTCACAATAATTTTCATTAGAAATATGTGGATGGGTTTTTTCGAACGATTTCATTATGGGGGATTGATGTTGATATAGTCATTTACAAAACATTCTTCATGCATGTTCATATTTATTAGGAACTCTTAACATTTCCAAAAATATGAAATTGGATATAGACATTATTTCCAATGTTATATAGTCTATGGGGGTTTCAGACCAATTAAAAATCCTTACCATACATTTGTCAAGATGATGGGAGTTGGGGCTCATCATTCTCTTTTGGGGTGGCCCCTAAGATATTGGGGCTAAAAACAGTATATCATCATCCAAAATTTGTTTTCTTCTATCACTTTTGTAGAAGCCTACCTCATCATATGTGGATTTCAAATTTTAAAAGGGGGAACTATAACCATGTAATATGAAGACCTTTCCATTGATGGGGTTTTTTATACATAGATGGAATGTTGAGGGTACCCCCATGTGGATATAGTGCCAAGGCCTTCTGAGTATGAAATTTTAAATGATGTCTTGATGGAAAAATACAAAATCAGTGATAGATGTGAGATCCCAAAACTATAATTTATTCTTGACCTTTTTGATAGATCTTATCTCATGATTATCTTACCCTTGAATGGTCTACTATGTTGGTAGAAAATTACCTTTTCTATCCCAAAAACATCGAAGGATTTTATTTGGTATGAGTTTGATCTGAAACCCATTTTCAATCATATCCCATCGAATTTCAACATTATTATATATGCCTGAAACTTATTGGGGATTTATGTGTGCCTCTATGACCTCTTCTTGTTCATGGTATGTGAACGAGACGTCTACATGAAAATGTATTGGAAAGGTCTCCACTCAATTGACCTCAGCTGCAATGAATTCTATATAAATATCTTATGGGATCTAGAAGGATTCAATGATTTCATCCCTGAATTATTTTAAATGATATAGTAAATCTATGACTGAGATCTAGGCAGTGACAACCACCAGCTATTTCAGAATGGAAGAATTTTTTGATAGAGTTCAGTACTTCCAAAATTAGGATTTCTCCATATTTTGTGGATCATGAGATGAATAATGTGAGGTGTTTGGGACTTTTTCTTATGTAGTGTTCAGGGGTAGAATCATCTACCAATGGTGTAGTTCATCCCATACTTTAAGGTCTGCTAGAATTATGAGATAATCACACCCTTGCTAAGTAGTCATGTAAGACAACTTGGAATGAAAGACCACTAGAGGGTCCCAAGACAACTCAATGTCCATTTTGGGTATGTTGGAGTGCTTTACCATGAATATTAGATTCATATAATTTATATAAGGGGATGTCAAAAAAATATTGGGTCTAATCAAAGTTTTATTATTTTCTATATCCTAAGTTCATGCGAATGCAGCCTCCTATTGCTCAGTTTGGTATAATAAACTCATAAATTGTGAAATATATTTCATTGGGGAAGGGTTTTTTTCAAGGGTATCACATTTATTTATCCAAATATGAGTTATTCATCTAATAAGGGCACCATTGGGAGAGGTTTTTCCCATGATCCAGATAATGCATGGTAGAAATATTTGATAGTCAGAGATGACATCGAAGAATAATATGACTCTTCCTCTTCTGTCTCTTCATGTATCTAATGATCACATCACAATTTGGGAGATATATATGTTATCAAAAACCATTGTGGTGGAAATGTAGTGGAACTAAATAACTATTTTATCTAAATCATTCATGAAATCATTCAACCAATTTTGGAGTCATCGCATAGTTGAATTTTCTGTCCATACCTAACTAGAAAATTCTTCCAATCACCCTCCCCTTATGACTTGGAAAAGGTTATTTAGGTCACATTATCTTATTATTTATCCAACATCACCTATTTGTAATATACCATTCTTTAAATAATTTATTTAAATATGAATCAATCCTGAATATTTTGACCCTACCTATGATAGGAAGGGAAATAGTCAGATGATTAGTAAGATTGACCTTTTTGGGTTTTCTAGGCTGCATAATCTTGAGTAGGTTTTTTACATGGATGTGAGTAAATAACCATGTAAATTTTCATTTTATAAGTAGTAAGATTTTCTAATACATTCCATATATCTCGAGTGACCCTAATATATTTTTGATTTTTGATGCTGGTGATTTTTATGTTTTTCCCCTCTATAGGAGGCATTGGGAATTTCAAGACCTCTATAGGTGCTTGAATGGGAACTGAAACTTTTTTGAAGGAAATAGATATATTTTCTAACATGGAGATTCATTTTCTATTTTTTGAGGAATGAGATGAGACTTATATAAGGTTCACTAAATAGTATATTCAAGAAATTGTTTTGTTTCTATGAACTCATGCAACCCACCATGATACACCATTAAGATGAGATATGTCTATCTCTCATCTGGAAGATCTATATCATAATGTTCAAAAAATTATTCCTATGAAAGAGGTATAATTGGAGAATGGGTTAAACAATTATTTATAGATATGAAGTCATACTCCCTCTAATTTTCATGATGTTCACTATTCATCGGGTAGAAAAGTTTCTTCTTCCTCAATGGGGAGATGAACTAGTGAAGGAATTGATGATTATGGTGTTCCCATCCATAAACTGATCCTATGGGAAGGATATTTTATCAAATAAAAGATGTTCACCCGAGATTCTAAAAAAAATCTATCATATTTTTTGCCAACTATTTATATTGAGTAACCAATATTAGAACATACCAGGATATGAAGCGAGTGAGGTGCTATTCTATTTCTCTCATAATGTCAATGCTAGAGAAGGTAGGATTTCCAAACATGGGGGGAGGAAAAGTGTCATCCACCCATTCAAGATATGGCTTTATCTAAGGCTGCATAGGAGTGCATCACCCTTCTATGACTTCTGTTAATATATCCAGGGACTCGATGGTGTTGAGAAATGTTTGAGGTGTTTTTGTTTGAACTTCTCCTCATCTATAGGGAGTGGGTATGGGTTGATGGTGTGTCCATGTTTTCATCTTCTTAGGATTCTCCATTCATGCGAAGAATGATTGATTTCCCTAGAAAGAGAGATTGTCTCCATAATGGAGGTAAGACATTCTCATTTTAATCTTTTTTTATTTTTTACACTAGATTAAAGGATGAGGACCTAGTTTGATTCTTATATGATGCTCTTTTAGGAAGATCAGTTCTTGGAGGGAGAATATTCATCTTTTCTTGAATATGATAGCTGATTATAACGTTTACCTTTATTATCTCCTCATTGAGTTTTCTGAGTTCTTGAACATCATTCTCATATAGTGAAAACCATTCCTCAACGGAAGGCTTTTATGCACTTCAGGGTGATAATTTAGATATACCCACACTATTCCCTTTATCCATGGTAGTGATCCGCCATAGAGGTTGAAACTCGATATTTGGAGGTTTTAGATTTTGGAGACTCCTCTAGTTCTAGGTACATTCACCCTCTATGTGTGCATCCAGATACTACTCCCTGAGCCTGTTTCCTACATTGTTCCCCTATATATCATTTTCTTCATCGACAATATCTTTTTATTAATGGTTAATAAATTCATAGAGGTGTATCAGGAAATGGTAGTTTTCCCATTACATTAAATATAATAGAATGATTGTAGATTATCTATTTTAGGGTTGTTCATCAAACCCTTTGTAAGAACCCGAGTTTTTAAAACAAGTCAAAATTCTGACCCTTTTCGATTTTTTGACTTGTTTCTAAGAAAACTGGGAAAATTTGGGAGGTTCTAGAAATTTCAAAATTACATGCCGTGTATTCAAAATTACACGCCATGCATGGGTTAGAAATATACCAGCAATCTGCTTTCCAGGTACATGTCATGTGATGACCATGTAAGAATTTCCTACAACACAGCATGTAGTATTTCTTTACATGCCATGAATTCTCCTTTTCATGTACTGGCTGAATTATAGTTGTATGTTGACCCATGTGGCGCGTCCAAGCCATGTGGCTACATTGGTTAAGTTGGAGCATGGACAAGTCCAGTACATGGTGTTTATTCCTTTATACATGCCGTGTATTTTTATTTTTATTCTCTTAAATGAATGAGTGTCATGTCTAATTTTAGGAAACACCTTCTTCTACACCAACATCAGAACAGGTCCGTTCTGAAAACCCAAATTATATAACCTTCCATAGAATCTTCAACCGGAGTCTGTTATTTAATCCTTCAATTGCTCCAAGATCACAACAATGAGGCTAAACCCGGACACCCTATTCTGTTCTTGATAGTTTGCCTCACATGTCATTGTTCCCATTAGAGTGGAATTGCCAGGATTTGACGGAAATGTAGATATACAAAGATCAACTTCGAATTAGAGATTGATATCGTACGTTACTACATATACGAGTTTCAGGTAGTTGGTGCATACCTTCTTTTGTGTTTTCGTAGTCATTTGTGTGGTCCGACCTTTAGTGAGTATTTGGTTATTTTGAGCGTGACCCTATTTTTCCATGCTATTGCATATTAATTTGTTTATTTGACCTATGGGATTCTTTTGGTTATGCCATGTTGCCTATTTTTCTTATGCAGGGTCAGGTGAGGGGTCATTGCTCAATTGGGGCATTTTGACTGGGTATGCCAAAATGTGTAAAAATGAATTATTTAGTTTAAACTATTGAGTTTAATTTGATAAGGAATGATTTGAATTTTTAGAGGCTTTAAAGACCTCACTCCTGGTATGGGACATCACTTGGTTAGTGAATTTCAATTGTTTAGTTTGTTTTTCGTTTTTAAAAGTGATTGTTTTGATTATATATGTAATTGTTAAATTGGAAGTGATGGAACCCCTTTGGGTTGTGTTGGGAGTGTCTCAGAAATTCTTGAGTGATGTTGATCATAGTTTGGGCTTGACTCGGGTTACATATAGTGGTTTTGACCACGAGATTTGGTGTCATGCGTATTGTCTTGAGGAAGTGTGACTATCAGGTTCATTATGGATGGGTTACATGGATGGCACGGCCATAGAACGTGAGTGTCATGGTATCAGGGGCACCAGGGGTTCGAGATGTTGTGGCTTGAGTACTATGTTAGTGATTACCGCTCATCCAAAACATTGAGTACGGTGCACAATGATAGACTCTATGATGATGTTGTTTTGACCACTCGTGTGGGTAGAGGGGACCCTTAGTTGTGGTTTAGGTACTATTTGTTTGGGTTTCTTTTCATTGTAGTCCAAGTGGAAGATGAGGAGCCTTCATAGGATAACATTGAGGCTATTGGGTTAGGGGTAGAGGCTCGCCATTATTTGGGGCCAGATATCACTGTCTCTACAGTTAATTTATTTGAGGGAAGACATCACTGTCTCTATAGTTACTTATTTGAGGATAGGCATCGTTGTTACTATGAGTTACTATTTCATGGACATGACTTCGGGATGTTAGTACTTGGGACACATGGTTTCAGGGGGCACATGGTTCCGGGGAACATGACATAGGTTCTGGCATTGGCTGAAGCAGGTGACACTTCATGGTGGTTACTGAGCACCAGTAGATTTTTATGTTCATTTGTGCATCATACTGTTTACTATTTTCATTATAACTACATGCCTTCTTAAACATTTATATTAGATACGCACCTTTGGGTGGTATCCTACTGAGATTTGTCTCACACCCTACACGGGCCCTTCGGTACGTGTGTAGACTTTATAGATTTACGTGCTGGAAAGAGGTCAGCATCCAGAGCTGTACTGCATTAGCTGTTGCATGGAGGTTGTGTGGACCTTGAGGTCTTGCCTAGCTGGAGTTCACCTTGTTTTATTTTTATTCCTATATCAGCATGCTTACCTAGTTAATTTTAGCTATTGTTGGTTAGCCACTGACACCATTTTTATGCATTGACTTTCTATAGATGCATGCTTTTTTAGTAGTTAAAAGGGGTGTTCACCATGCTGTTCTTTTTACATTCCACTACTATTGTTTATAATTATTACTTCTATTGTATATTGCTATTGATTGTGATTTAGCCATGTGGGTCTGGTATAAGTCTGTTGAGTCTTTTAATTTCATATTATGATTTGAATAGTTCCTTTATTATCCTCTAAGAGTGTATAGCCTTCCCAGTATACCTATCTGACCCTCGCTATAAGTCATAAGACTTTGATATTCAGGGAGGAGCACCTAAGGTAGTAACATCCGACTCGTATCACACTATTCAGGTGGCTGTTCTAGTCTGGGTCGTTACAAAGTGTTATCAAGGAATTTCATAACTAGGATTTAGTAGTAGAGTTTTGCTGGCTACTTATGAGATTGAGACTTTTCATTTTATTTCTGCTGGTTTTACTTTTTGGGATATGGTAGAATGGGGATAGGTTATTGTTGGAACTGGGTTTCTAGCTTGTGTTTGTGTAACTGCAGCCCAAGGTATAAGGGATAGACCATGTTACCTTGGGTGAGAATTACTGTTTTACTTTTTCTCAGATTATAGTTTATATGATTTGTGTGATATTATTAGTTGTGATATGTTATCCTTGACCCGATGCAGTAAGGGAGAATTGGACTTTGGCCCAGTATAACAAGGCAAGTTTTTGTGGTTTTTGATTGGCACATTTTAGGGTATCTCAATTTCATAACTACCCGAATGCTTTTTTAAGTGATAATACCATGTGAAAAATGTTAATTGGCATGCTTTGTATACTTTTTAAATTTGAATAGGTTAAATTTATGATAGAATTTCTTGGTTATTGGGATGTGTTAAGGAATGATTTTTATATTTGTAGAATTAAATGTGGTTGGGTATTTGGGTCTGGCACTTGTAAGAGAAGGCATGTACTATGGTTGAGGTGATTTTGATCATCATGATTTGGGTGACTCGTTCAATGGATTGAGGAAACATTGGTCGTTAAGAGGGCATGGGCCGAGGTACTTTTGACACACGGCTCTGTTGAGTGCGGGTAAGGAGGCTATGAGGACGGGATGCCATGGGCATGGGTTGCAGTGGGGGTGAGTAAGGGTAGTACTTTTCTGCTCCCTTGTACTGCTTTTTTTATCTGTGTGAATATATTGCTATATATATATATATGGGTTGTATAACCATTTATGGTATTCAGTGGGTTCCTTTTATACGACTCAGATGGAGCATCAGGCGGGTGATGGTACAATTCCACTGGAGTAAGATCTGGTTCAGGATCCAATGTAGGCAGTGCATGAGACATATGTACAGGCTCACAGACCAGAACAGTTCCACGATATAGTGCAGGTAGGACAAAAACCGGGTTTGGCAGCATTCAGTCCGTGGCTCGGCGAGCAGCTCCGCACAAGCATGGTATGTGTCTTGTAGGGGATCGACAGTGGTGTCCCGGGGATAGAGCCATATTTGACATATCATACATGGTAGTTCAAATCGTGGCACCGACCAATTGTTCTGGAAGAGTTTGGTCTGCATGTAATTGAGAAATTGATAGAGAGCATGGTGATGATCTTTGAGTAGCTCGAGAATCCTCTAGGTCAGATGATCAATTTGGCGGCGTACATGCTGTGAGGACCGACAAAGTGTTGGTGGGATGTACAGGTTCGGGCTTGCAGGCATGCAAGACTAGCATTGAAAGTCTTCAAGGACAGGTTCTTTTAGAAATTTTACCCAAAGACACTATGGGCAGAGAGAGATCGATAGTTCTTGAGCCTTCAGTAGGGAGACATTTCTATCATGGACTATGCAAATACTTTCACTGAGCTTTCTCACTTTGCACCTGGTATAGTAAGTGATGATGCGTCAAGGGTTAGGTGCTTCAAAGATGGATTACTACACACCATTTGGATCTGGGTGAATATCGTCAGGTCGAGTTCATTCTCAGAGGCAATGAATCAAATGCTCCTATTGGAGGGTAACCAGAGGTATATGCCCCAGGTTGGTCAGGCAATGGCTTCAGGTGATGGTCCAGATAGTAGGATGTGAGGAAGGGATGAGTTCCAGTAGGGAAGCCAGGACAAGGACACAGCTTGACCACCTCATTGCAGTTCCACAGTGGTTTTCTTTCAGTGTGGGCAGGTAGGACATATTCAGAATCAGTATGATAGGCCTCCAAAGGAGTGTCAGGCATGTGGTCAGGTTAGGAATTTGGAGAGGTTTTGCAGGAAGCCTTCTCAAACAGCATGTAGGTAGGGACTGAGAAAGACTATGGCATCTGGAGATGGCTTAGGTTTAGTACTAGGAGAGGGTAGTTGAATTTCAGAAGCACGTAGAGGATGTGACAGAGATAATGGGACCCAGATGAGGGTTTAATGACCGATGACTGGAGTAGCACCATTGAGAGGTTAGGCATCAGGAAGATGTACTTCAGTCCTAGTACACACCATGGAGCTTCCAGGGGCTGAGCAGGCTGGTGAGCCGACTACAGTTACAGGTACACCATGAGTGTAGTCGTGACTTTCTTGTTTTTTTGACTTAACCTGTTGAGGCCTGTCAATTTTGAGTGCACGAGGTGCACATGATTTATGTGTACTGACTTGATGTTGGTCAGTGGGATTGGAGCCACATTAGGTGCGTGATATATTTTTATATATGTATGAGATGTGTAGAATCAGGCCATCTCGGATACGAGGTACTTGAGGGGCCTTGGGCATCGGGGCATCGAGTATGTGTGTTACTTGGGCACCATGGGAATCGTGGCATCGAGGATGTGGGTTACTCGAGGTTCTAGGCACCAAGTTCATTCTAAACAAACATCGATACAGGACCTCATGGAGGTAGACACTGATGCAGTACATGATACGTTTTCGTGTTAGAAATGACACGGGAGTACCAATGATGTGCAGGGGTGACGATGCATCACAAGAGGACCATGAGTCCAGAAATGAGTTAGCGAACCTTTTATTGGTTTGAGTTTTTTAGGGTTGAGACCAAGTTAGGCAATTCCTAAGGTGGGGTTCCCCTTGAATAATTTAGCCAGAAACTTTTTAGACTAGGGTAGTTCAGTTTACCATGATCGGGGTGTTATTTTTTGTGCCATCATTGGGTTTTTTTTGATAGATAGAGGATGAGTTATGTTAAAGTAGTGAGATTCCAAGAACCCAATATTTTTGAATGAGTCAAAATTTTAACCCTGTTTGAATTTTGGACATTTTTCTGAGAAAATTGGGAAAATCTGGGAAGTTCTTGAAACTTAAAAATTACACGCAGAGTACTCCAAAGTAGAAGCCGTGTATGGGTTTGGCATGTACTGACCACGTGCTTTCGGAGTAAATTCTGTGCGATGACTGTGTAAGAATTTACTACTACACGACGTGCAGTATTTCTTGACATGCCTTGTATTCTTTTTTCTGCGTACTGGATGAGTTCTAGTCATGTGTCGACCTATGTGGTGCATCTAAGCCATGTGGCTACCTCCGCTTAAGTCAGAGTATGGACAAGGCCACTACACAACATGTAATACATTATATACACCATGTATTTTTCATATTTATTCGCTTAAATTAAATAACATCACACCTAATTTTGGGAAACACCTTCTTTTTCCCCAACATCAGAACATGCCCATTCCGAAAACCCAAATTATATACTGTGACATAAAATCTTCAACCGTAGTCCATTCTTTAATCCGTCATTAGATACGAGATCACAACAACGAGACTAAACCTACACACCCTATTCCATTCTTGATCCTTTGCCTCACAAATTATAGTTTTCATCAGAGTGTAATTGCAGGGATTTTAATGAAATGTATATCTATGAAGATCAACTTCAAATTGGAGCTCTATATCAGATGTGCCTATGTCTACGAGTCTCAAGTAGGTGGTTTATTCTTTCTTTCATGTTTTCATGGTCATTTGGGTGGAAGAAACTTTAGTAAATATTTGGGTAATTTGACTGTGACACTATTTTACCCACTATTGCATATTAAACAGTTTTTGACATATTGGATGCCTTTGGTTATGACCTATTACCTATTTTTCTTATGCAAGTCTGGCCGAGGGGTCGTTGCTAAAATTTGGGAATTTTGGACAGGTATACCAAAATGAGTAAAAATTTTTTGTTTAGTTCAAACTGCTGAGTTTAATTGTTTATAGTATGATATGAATTTTTATATCCTTTAAAAACCTCAGTGCTGGTATGGGGCACCACTTGTTTAGTTGATTTCAATTGTTTAGTTTGTTTTTCCTATCTAAAACTAATTGTTTTGATTATATATGTAGTTGCTGAATTGCATGTGTTGTAACCCCTTTGGGTTGTGTTGGGAGAGACCTGTAAATTCTTGAGTGATGTTGAACCTAGTTTGGTCATTACCCAGGTTACATTGGGTGTTTTTGACCATGGGATTGGGCATCGTGGGCATGAGCTTGAGGTAGTGTGACTTTCAGGTTGGGCTTGGCCATGTTATTTGGATGGTGAGGCCACTGGACTTGAGCGACATGGTTTCAGGGGAACGAGGTGTTATAGATGTTGTGTCTTGGGTAATATTTTGGTGACTACCTCTCACTCAGAACATTCAGTAGTGTGCACAAAGAGATACTCTGTGATGAGGTGATTTTGACCACTCGTGTGGGTAGAGGCCCCTGTTAGTTGTGGTTTAGGTACTATTTGCTTGGGGGTGCTTGTTGTAGGACGCCACGTGGAAGGAGAGGATCCTTCAGGGGATAGAATTAAGGATATCAGGTTGGGGCAGAGGCTAGTCATTATTTGAGGACATATATCATTGTCTCTATGGTTACTATATATGAGGGTAGACATGACCTCCCCTCAAGTTACTTATTTAGGTATAGACATCGATGTTCCTCCGAGTTACTACTTCTTGGGAATGCCGTCCAGATGTCAGTACTTGAGACACACAATGTTAAGGGGGGGGGGGTATATAGTGTCGGGTTACATGATAGATATTTGGGCATTGGACACAGCAGGTGACACTTCATGGTGATTTCAAATCACCAGGGGAGTTTATGTTTATTTGTGAATCGTACTATTTACTATTTTCTTTATAACCGCATGGATGCTTAAACACTTATATTAGGTATACACCATTGTGTGGTATCCTAATAAGATTCGTCTCACACCCTACACGTGCCCCTTGGTATGCGTGTGGAATTTATGGTTTTGCATTTAGGAAAGAGGTCAACTTCAAGAGTTGGATTGCATTTTCTATTGCATGGATATTTTATTGACCTTGAGGTCTTGCCTAGCCGAATTTTAGCCTGTTTTGATTTCTTTTTTATATCTGCATGTTAACCATGATAATTATAGCAACTAATGGTTAGCCATTGGAACCCTTTTAATACATTGTCTTGATATAGATTCATGCTTGTTTTTTTAGTAGTTACAAGTGGTGTCCAACATGTTGTTCTGTTTACTTTCCACTGTTGTTGTTCATAATTTTTGTTTTTGCTGTTTATTTCTATTGATTATGCTTCCACTATGCAGGTCTGGTTCGAGTCTGCAGAGTATTATAATTTTATATTATGTGCATACCAGTACCTTTATTATCCACCAAGAGGGTATAACCTCCCCACTATACTTATCAGACCCTCACTGCTAGTCTGCAGCCTTTGGCATTCAGGGAGGTGCGCCAAATGTAGTAACACCCGACCCATATTGCACTGTCTGGGTGGATATTCAAGTCCGGTTCGTTACACCCTATGATATATTTGTAGGGACCCAACCCCAAAAATCCTGGAGATAGTGTTTTATATAAATTATATTAGCATTATTACAAGGAATCAAATATTGAAGGACGAATCAGTTTAGTAGTCTTGGTAAAATAGATACATAAATGAGTATTGTACTACATATGAAAATAATAATTATAATATAATTGTTTTTCTAAATAACCTCAAGGATGAAATTTTCCATTATCTATATTCCTGAATATATTTCATTGTATTATTCTTGGATTTCTAGGAAATGAAAACAAAATAAGGGTGAGTTCAAATACTAAGTAAGGGTTAAGTATAACAGAAGAAATAATGAATCAATGAGAATAATAATCATAACATGGTAAATAACTGAACACACACACCCTATAATCAATAAACTAAGAATGAAATTCATAACAAAAATATTTAAATTAAGTTATTAGAACACATTACATTCAAATAATTAGATAATGAATAATCTATATGGAAAGGTAATAAATTGAACAACATGCCTTTTAATCACTAAACTGAAAATAAAATGTATCCATAGATATGTCTACACAAAATATCATGGATGAAAAATAACTGAATCTAAATGAAGTAATTTCCTAATCATATTATTTAATGTTTAAGGAACATGAATACCGATATCGAAAATAACTTTCAAAATATGGTTTAAAACTACTAATGGAACCCCGTTTATTTTGTGCAACTTATTTGTCTCAGGAGAACATATCGAGGCATCGAGTGTAAATATAATGTTTGAGACCCACCCATCAATGCCAATAAAAACAATTTATCCTTTAAAATAATAAAAATAAATAATATTTTTTATTAAATATCAGCACTGAATAAAGAATATGGGTTTTATCAATATTTTACTAGTTAATCAAATAACTCTCAAAGTGAACATCGTATGTAAAAATGATATATCATTTAGGAAATTATAATGTCTCTTGTATAAGAATATGAACATCCAATTAAATTTACAAATGAAAAATTATTATAATAAAGTTCATTTTTCAATATAATGGTAACAATCACAAAAATGAAATGATATTGCAGAGATAATCATTATGAACATTCTTGAGGAGTATAATCTTTAAACAACCCAAAGTGTGCCATACCACCGTGAAACATTTGAATAACAATACCCATGATGGAATAACATTAAATAAAACTTATAATTTTATGATAATAAGAGAATTAATGATATTAAATGTCAAAGGGTAGTACATACACCAAAGAAATTTGAATTTTGTGCATAAAAACATATAAGTCTCAATGGAATGTAAATTGAGACGATATCCCTTACATTGCTTCTCACTTGCCTCGTGTGACATTATATTCTATAATACCAAACTTATGTTAATTATTTACATGTTTGAGATACTTTTTCATGTTTATCATAACTTTAATTTTACTTATTACCATGATTTATACAACTACATAATCAAATAAATTTATGTTGGGTGATTTGACCAAATTTGGATTATGTGTCAAAAACAAATTTTATAAGCCAAATATGGTAAAAGGGTTCATTATAAAGCATATACATCATAATAAACATGACATAATTATTATAATTATACAAAAATTATTCTTTTATAACAAATAAATAAATTTTTTTATGAAAAATAAACCAACATTACAATCCTGGAGATGGTAGGATGCAGGTACACATGAGTAACGTTACCATTTTTCAATGATTGTTATGGAAAGAAGGTAAGTACATATATATATTTATAGAATTATCATTATATAATAAATACCAATTAATTTAATCATATATAATTATTTATATAATTCTTGTTATGTATAATTAATCACATCGTGTCGAGGATGTGGTACTTTACACAGCCACGACCGATGTTATTAAATTTTTGTGTGTGAATAGGGAATAAAGAAAATGAAATATATTATATTTTTAGAAATCTAATTACTCCATTAATATAATTTTTTAATGTCACATATGTTAAATTAAAACCATCCTTTATACATTCCATGTATCGTGTGAATGAATCACATCGCTTTGAGGGGTGGTAGTCCACATTTCCATAAATGATGTTATTATTTTTACACAAAATGTAAAGTATAAAGATAAATTTTGTAAAATAATTAAAAAATATTGAATAAATAATAAATATCATATATAAAATATATAAATAGAGTGTCCAACATAATTCCTAGCCATGAAAGGTGGTAAAGGAAAAAATGAAAAACATCGTTTTGTGTGGCGGTAGGTCATCATTCATAGAAATTGTAAGCTTGTTACCCATTAGACAGAAGTGTGTATATTTGTAGGTATAATCCATTACATAAAATCATATTAGTATATTTAGGATTCTATTTTTGTTTTATAAATGTAAATCCCTAGTTTTTATGAAATATTTTTTTGAATGAATTTATTTTTATTAATGTAATAAATTTCACTAAGTCAACTATTCCTTTAACCTAGAACTGACTTAGATCGCATCATACACACCACCTAATTGTCATGCATTACACACAATTCTAGGTTTATAAAAATAATAATTTTATTGTTATAATTATTTAAATGAGATAACTAAAACCTAGAAGTTAAACTAAGTAATATGAATAGTAATACTTAATTTTCATATATTATTTTTTAATAAAAAATAAAAAATATTGATAATATATAGATATATATATATATATATATATAAAGTATTTATATGTTTTAAAATAATATTTTCTTAAAGAAACTAAATTTTATGTCCTTCTTGTTAACAATAGTAAAACAAATTTTAGACACTACTAGAAATTTTATTTGATGAAATGAAATTTATTTTTGAATTCATAACATTGAAATCATCTTAGGGGGAAATTTTTTCAATTTTTTCATGAAAATAAATTTTTGGGTGAATATTAAAAATTTACTACAATTTAGTTAAAAATATTCTTTTCATTTAAATAATGATTAATGGAAGTGATAAAAATTAATTAAAATGGTTAAGAGAAAAAATTGGTTAATAAATTACTAAACCTATTATTTAAGACAAAAAATGACCTAGAGACTTGTCCAAAACCCATTGGATGGAAATTATTTGGAAATTAAACTTTCATTATTAATGGTGTTGTTTGGTATCACTTTTGTTATGTAAAAACGTGGGTACACATAACCTTTTTTCAAAAATTCCATGTGTGTCCTTTCCCTTCCCTATGAAAGGCCACTACCTCTCCCTCTACTTCCCACCTTTAAAAACATAATTTTTCTTCCATTATCAACCCATTATGCTTCCTGAAATCCCTCCCTTCCTCCATGAGGCCTATCTTTCGGAATAAATCAATCGACAGAATCCTTTTGGCCCAAACCAAAAGGTGTTACTTTATTAAGAGGTAACGCCTTCCCTTAAGTTCCTTTCTTATATTTTCTTTCTCCACCCCTCCACCCACTTTATTCCCTTATTGATTAATAAAACAAATACTCTCAATATACTAGGATTTTTTATTATATGGTTTTGACCAAAACATACATAATCCTCTATGTAATGGGTAATGAACATACTGTTTAGGTGTCCGATGAACTACCATTGCACTAAATGATGATTGTTTATTTTTCATTTACCACCTCTAATGGTGGAAATTATGATGAAAAATACATTTATATAGATTATATAATTTATTTATTATTTATTTAATCTTATTTCATCCTTTTAAAACATGTACCTTTATTCTTTCCACTAGGTGTAAATATGATAAATTATTTTGAGGAAGCGTAGACTACTAGCACCTCAAAGTGATGAAATTAATTCACAAACTACATGTATTGTATTTAGGATAGGTTTAGTGAAATTATATGATATATAAGAAATTATAATTCTACAAATATTATAATACAGATACATATATTACATTTTCATTCCTCCTATTAAAACAACAATTAAAAAAGAAACAACGTTTATGCATACGTGCATCTTACCGTCTCTATGAACGGTGTATTTCATTTTATAAATCTATATTACATAGGTTATTATAGTACAAATATACTGATTATAAATTATATTTATATCATGTTTTAAATTCTGGAAATCAGTATATAATTATAATGACCAAATATATTACAAATTAAGACACATGAGAAGAATAAAACAAATATTACTTGAAGTGAAACCTTAACATTGGATTGTTAAAAGGTAGGTAATATAAGGTAAAATTAAACCATATATGATACTAGATATAATAATATGGTTTTGTAAAAATATTTATAATAATTTTTTATTTATTATACAGGTGGTTTGTATGAGTACGAAGAGTGTCAAGATACAAGGTGAGGGGATTTCATCTCACTTACCTATTCTTCTGAGATATAAACTTTATTAAACACCCATTTCTTTTTTTGTGTGTGGTGGGTATACTTCCCATGGATGAATTATATGATTATTATACTTAAATTTATTTGTATTTAAATATCCATTTGATTATATTTCTTTCATTGGGTTTATGTGTCAATTGTTACCAAATTCGTAAAGTAATTTTGTCTCAACTTTTCTTATTTGAGACCCATGTCATGTTATGAACATATATTTTTCCATGAGTTGTATATACTACCTTTGAAATATTATCCCATGAATATAATTATTTTTATAATATTTAATGATTCATGTAATATCATTTACTTACATGGGAACTGTAATGCCCTAACCCTAGTTACCTAGATTCGGTGAATTATTATTTAACATTGGCGTGATTACAAGAGATCAAGTCATGAAAGGCTGATTAGTTTAGTATCCTTTCAAGTACTAGATACATATATGAGTTTTTAATTACATCATGAAAGAACAAAAACATTGTGTCCCCTTTGAACACACTCATATCCTTTAGCCTACCCCTTGAGGTTAATCATAATATACGTCTTCGCATCTTGGAAAAAATAAAACATATAAAGGGGTGAGCACAAATGCTCAGTAAGGATAACAATATAGCTGAAACATTCATAAATATGCTAAACATTTAAGGAAATGTATAAGAATAAAACACAATACTTTTACACATAAACTTTAGTATAATATGGAAAATATAAATCAAATAATTCCATTTACTTATTGACAAGGATATTCTACTAGTCGAATAATTACATTTAATATCAATAGCTAATTTCATTATTATGGAATGTATAATGTCGGACATCATAACCACATAGTCAAGGCCTCATTCCAAGACTAAAAATAAGATTTTTCAAAGGCCATATTCCAAGACACTAGTTTGTCTCATGAGACCCATCGATGCATTGAGGAGCTATAGAGGGCTCCACCTGTCACTTACTAAGTCCAATGCCTTCCTTATATGAAAAGTTTGAAACATAACATAACCATTCATATTAAGAGAAGCATAGGAAATGTTAATAATTTAACCATGAACGATGAATGGTATAAAAATAAAACATCCACGGTCAAACATATCACAAATATTCAATACAATATGGAAGATTGTATCATAATTAATCAACTTCAAACAAGTGTAAAATCCATTAAAGGATATTGACATAGATGAAATCAAAACTATTTGAGAGAAATATTTCTTTATATTTTGAATTAATTCAAAAGTCACATAATTATACTAGAAAACATTTGTTTTTAAAATATTCTTATAATCATTTAAGGGAATGTTTAAAGGCTTTATAATGTTGGAAAATAGCAGCACTCTTCGTATAAGTTAAAAAAACATTCTTTCCATAATTTTGTCGAAATGGTCATAAAGGACCTTGTTTGGAAAACGATGGAAAGATTCCTTTATAAGCAATTTATAAAAAGTCAAAAAAGGGTATAAATGAATTTAAACCATAGTATTGGAAATAGTAAAATTGTTTTCAAATACATTTTTAAGAAACACATATGTGGATGATAAAGAGGTCCCAGTAGATACCCACGTATAAACAACCTCAGATAATGAAGAGGTTGTAGAATTAACCCTTACATTGTACTTTTACTTGGTTGAGGGTATGTTCACCTCCAGTATAATAGTTAAATAATTGTTATTAAATTATAAAAAAACCACTTACATAAATATTATATCATATATTATCTTTTAATATTTCTTTATTAATAATATTTTAGTAGTATCATTGTTTCAAGTGTTAACTGATTCATTTTCATTTATATGTTTTGTTATGTAAGTCATGTTTGTTAAAGATAGGATGTATTTTATTCATATCGAGAGTTATATTAATTTCTTAAACATTGTTTTTAATCATGAAATGAAAATTATTTTTGAATGTTTATGATGGGGAATGAATCTCATCGTGTTTGTGGAGACGGTAATCTGTATGTACGCACATATGGTGACTTTGTCATTCAAAGGATGGATAGAATAATGAATATAGTTGTAACATATTTATACTGACATAATATTATGTAAAAGGTACAAGAGTTATTATTTTGGTATGGAAACATTACAGAAGGAGGAAGTGGAATAAGAAAATAACATTGAAAGATGTGATGAAATAATTACCTTTTCTTTGGGTGATTCCTTTTGATTTTGATCAAAAGGGCTCCATAGATTGGATTTATGATCAAAGAAAGGCATCTAAGTTACTTTTAGTGTAGTTTATAAGATATTTGAGTAGTGTTTGGCTGATAAAAATGGCTTTAGAGGTGTGATTTTGAGAGAAGGGGAAGTACCCATTTATAAGAGAGGTGAGGGTCACATTATGAAAAGATTGAAATATTATTTTATTATAAAATTATATTCTTTTTATAATGGCTCAAAATGGATTTATTTAGAGGATAAGGTGAGTATGGGTTTAAATACTCTTAACCAATAGGTTTTAGAAAAGTTTAGGTAACCATTTTATCCTTATATGTTTTATTTAACTCTTTGATAAATAGTTTAACTTTTACAATGTTTTCTTGTAATTTTATATTACATGGTTAATAAAATTAATATAAAATTCAAATATAACCCCAAGTGGTTCATTAATGACATATATATCATTATTTAAGTCCTTTTTATGAACCTTATATTTTTAGAAATATCATATCATTTAATAATATAATATTTGATTTAAGAACACATTTATGACAATTTTGACACTTTTTGGGATTTGATTTTTTTGAAAGTCAAAAAAACATGATTACTTAGAAAAAAATACATTAAATTAACACTAAAATGTCATATTAACCATTAAAATTTGTGTAATTCATCAGAAGTCTCAGTTTACATTTATTGTTATATTTATAATATCAATTATTTTAATCTTTTATTACTAAGGTAATTATTTTATCATCATTGTGTCGTAACTAAATATAATTATATAATGTCTAAAAATTATAAATAAAATACCATTATGTATGAAATCATTTTATATTTCTAATTAATATTCATATTCGATGTTTTATTATGTATAACACAATATTAAAAATGTTTTACTTATTAAAATTTAAATTTAATAATTTTAATTCTTCTTTAAATAAAATAATAATAAATGTCCTAATCAAATCCACGTAGATCAAAGAGGATCATATTTTATTCCTAATGTTTATTTTGGTTGAAATAAACTTATAAAATATAATTAAGACATGTGTTAGGGTAATTATAATATCATTTTTACCATTAATTTCCCTATTTACTTTTAACCGTGGTAAATAAAAATCAAAAGTTACTATTCAGAAAAAAAATATTTTCATCCTATTGAACCAAATTTTACTTACTAATGTCAACCATATATCCTAGAGTTTTTAAATTCAATTCACAGAGGTGATTAAAATACATTTTATTCAAATTTTCTAATGTGCCGAGAAGGTGGATAAGAGACGTTAAAAAATTCAATAAAATTTTATATATCTAATATTATTATAAAATGAATCCAATTAATTACATTGAAATAATATAAGTATTATTAATATATTTTTAATTAAATTAAATTAAAATAAAATGAATAATTATTTAACTAAAAATTCGGTTTTAAACAATAACGCAGTGTTTTTTACTATTCATGAAAAATTGAATGTTTTTAGAAAAATACCAAAAATTAACCTTATGATAATTATGATATTCTGAATCCAGATATGAAGTCCATTTGGAAAAATAAAATTTATAAAATTTTAAAAAGAGTGCATTACTATTCGTAATAGCTAGTTTTATTGGTTGTGTTATGCTAGAACTTGAAGTTGCATTCGAAGCAAGCTATTGTATTATTCAAAGAGAAGCATACCATGGAAGATTAGGTTGTTATAGGGAGTATTTTTAAATTTTATTCAGTGGTGAAAGTTTATTTCAAAAATCTCATTGCTTATAAGTTAATACTTCAATTGTTGAAATCTTATAATCCATATATTATAAAAAATCATGACTTTTATTATCCTCTATAATTCATGATATTATCATGTATTGGAACCATTATTCTACTCTTTGAGACATAATATAGTTAAAAATGTGTTTTTAAGAAATCATGACTTAACCCTCTCTTCAGTTTGAAATCTCTGTTCCTTCAAAATCATTTTTTTCTTAAAAGGGGTTCCATGATCATTCTAAAATAGTTAAGATAAATTTTTTACTTTTATTAACAATTTTTAAAGGAATATTCTTGTCACTTTTTCAACAGGTACTTTTTCGACCCTTTTTACTATTCAAAGGAATGTAATTTTATAATTTTAGTGTCATGTACAGATTCACCAACTATCATTTCTATGAAGCATACGTTTCACGTTTAAAAGGATAATTTTTAAGAATGTGTTTCTAAAATTATTTTCAAAGAAATTATTTTCAAAACTTTTTCATGATTATTTTAGAAATTTTTAAGGAAAATGGTTTTAAAATTGTTTTCAAGATTTCTTTATAAGTTTTCAAAGTTATTTTCAAAGAAACTATTTTGAAAACGTTTTCATGATTTATTTATTAGTGTTCAATGTTATTTAAAGGAATAATATTTTTAAATTTTTTTGAAGATTATTTTATATATTTTCAAAGAAAAAGGTTTTCAAAATGATTAAAGTCATATTTTATACATTTTAATGGGAAATGGTTTTCATAATGTTACCAAGATACGTTTATAAATTATCAAGGAACTAGTATTTCAAAATTATTTCAAGTCTTATTTATAATTTTGTAGGGTATTTTATAGGAAAATTATTTCTAAATGGTTTTATGTATTAAAATTATTTTTTCATGGAAAAAAGGATATTTTCCTCAAGCAACATTTTTCAATGATATTTCAAAATTATTTTCCATCTATGATGACATTTGTTGCTATTACTCATTACTTTCTTGGAAATCCTATGATGGTTATATTCATATTATTTCTTTTAATGCGTTTTTCTTATTTTTGTGGTCCTTTTGAAAGTTGTTTCTCTTACACGAGTTATATGTTTATAAAAATCATTTCTATTTCATAGTTTATATATTTATGATACCCATTTATATTTCATGGGTTATATGTTTATGAAATTTTTTTATATTTTATGGATTATATTTTTATGAATCATTTTTCTCTTTCCTGGGTTTTATATTCATGAAATCTGTTTAACTTTTACGGGTTATTATTTTCGATGAAATTATTATGAAAATTGTATCTTTTTTCATACGTAATGATATGATTACATGTTTATGATACCCATTTCATTTCATGGGTGATGATATGTTTTTATGATCTTGTGGAACATGTAAATAGTATTTCAGTATGAGATAGGTGGGACCTATATCTCCCTCCAATGCATTGGGTAAAGATTTATATCTCCTAAGGTAGACATGGATGGAATATTGAAGGAACTCAATTAAGTACTATAGGGCCAGAATAAGAAATGATATAGGTTCAATATTATAAGGATCGAATGAGTACTAAACATGGTTCAGTTAAATAGATCTAGAATGGTGCGTGAACCCAATTCAATAAAGGACTTTTTCCACTAAAATGGCCTCAAAAACAACTCCTTGACTATTATGGAAATCATTATATATGCTTATGTGTCTCCCAAAATTAAATATTTTATTCCAATGATTTTTTATCGTATGTTATTTATTGCCTTATGACTCATGCCTTATTAACTTCCAGGATTTATTCCATGATTCATGTTTAAAATCTTATGATATGTAGTGTATGATCTTCCAATGTCATGATCACATTCTCATACCCTTATTCTCATGGTTATGATTACATGTCTCCCTTATTTTTCCTTACTATGAATCTGATATCACCCAGTACTTATATTTATTTCCCAAATTTAGGAGGATATGTATAATGTATGTGGTGGATAATAAGGGTTCTAGCCATGAAGAACATAATGGGAGATAATATAGCTCACTTGGGTACTGATGTTTATGTTTCCATATTTCCAAAGTCAACAGACTAATATGGTCATTGAGCATCTGTTTGTTTACTGTTTTAAGTATTCCACAAAATTTATAGAATTTTAATTTATGAAAATTTAGGGTATCTATAATAATTATGGAATATGTATAATTTAAGGAGTGTAGAATGGAAATAAAACTAAAGAGTTGGAGGAAAGATGTTACCTCATACTTGGTTAACTCATTTGTTTTGCACCAAAGGGATGCCTTGGATTAATTTCATCCCAAGGGTAGGATTCTACAATGAGGCTAGGGATTTTTATGAACTATTTGGTAAGATCATGGTTGATCCAATGTGTCTTTAAATGAGTGAGGAAGTGAGAGGAGAGGAGGCATTTTTATAGTGGATGGAGAGTGACACTGTTTTATGTTTTTTGAAAATGAATTCCACATACATTTTTACCATTGATATTGGATCGAATAATAGTCCAAATTTTATCCAAGGGTGGATAGGGTCTAAATAGGTCAAGAAAATGAATTTTGGACAAGTATATAGGTCATTTTTTCCCTTATGATTAAGGTTTATTCCCATGTTAAATGTAATTTCACCTGAATCATTGTAGTTAATGTTAATTACTTTCCCAAATCATTTTGGTAAAAAACTAAGTTGAACTTATTATACATTAAAATTTATAATGATTCCTAATATGGAATACATTTTTCAAAATTCCAATCATTTAATAGGAAAAAAAATGAACATTAATTTAATCCTAGAGGCGAGACGACAATGTGTGTTTTTAATATAAGAATATTCAAATGTCTAATTAGTTTATATATTAAATTTCAAAGTTTAATTGATTATAATGACCATTATTGGAGTAATTGATAAAAAAATAATAAAATTAAACTTTAAAAAATTAATATATAATTAATCCTTGTAAGTAAATTTGGTAAAAATATAGTTTTGAATTAAAATTTAGTATTTTTTCATTATTCATTAAAAATGAATCTTTAGAGAAAAATATCAAAAAATATCCCTAACAAAATTTATGTATTTATATTAAAAATATTAAGCTAATTTTTACATATAATATTTATAAAAGTCCCAAAATGTGTGTTTAAAATAGGTTCACCATTAAAAGGTGGTAAAAATGCCTTAATAAATATATAGTATTTTATTCATAATATTGGGTTTCTTCTCATCTTATTCCAATTAAATCAATTGGATTAATATCAAAAATATTTGAATGAATATAATATATATATATATATATTATTGATGTCTCTCACTAATTTTAATTAAGTCAATTTATTAGGCTATAATATCTTTTGGGTATAATAATAGTTTTATATAAAAAAATTCCCTTTATATTAAATTGGTTATTATATTAATTTCTAATTAATTTGTAACCAATGAATTTGGATTGTATTTTTGTACAAAACGTATTTTCATAAGTTAATTAACACTATTCATGACAGCTAGTTTATTTCTTATTATATTAAAAAATAATATTTTAATAATAAATTATTTTTTAACAAAACTCAATCATGCTTGTAACAAAAGCTATCGAAGAAAGATTCTCATGCGTGTTACACGAGCTAAATTGGTGTTGTTTGAATGGTAATATATATAATATATCAAAACATTTTAAAATAGTAAATACATTTTAAATTCTAAATATATTATATTCTCTTACACACTTGATGTTTCATTTCATACACACTATAGAATATAATGTTGATATTTTATAGTTTTAGGGTGTTATAATATTGGGATATTTAGTCTTCTGACCTCATAGGTGTTTTTTTGATCATCACCATATGCTCCTATCATATTTGCCTATGAATAGTGTCATTGAGGGATTTTCTGATCATGTATGTTGAAAAATACTGGTATAGAATAGATTTATTCTGTGGTGGGAGGAATTAATGAGATATTGAACATCAATATTTACCTCCCAGATTGGAGAAGATTGATTCCCTCTACAATGATAGGGATGATGAAAATTCCCCCATCTTTATAGAATGTGGTCTATTCGGGGCCACAATCGGCATTGGTTATCCTGATATTTTGGATTCAATTATTCTAGTTGAGTATTAGTGACTCCTAGAATGGACATGGAGATATAAATTCCACAAACCTAGTGGGATGTGGTTGAATGAGAACCCCCATTATTTTTCCTAGTACCCTCTCAGGGGATGATGAACCTGGTGATGGAGATTAAGATATAAATTCCCACAATCATGTGGGTTGGGTTTTTCTTATAGATTTTACCGATATGTATTATATCCTATCATGAATTTATGTTATGAAGGGTGGAGGTGTTGGTAGATATTCCCCCAGCCTGGTGGGTTGGGTTCTCTCCTAGATAGTTTATATGGAATATTCTACTGTGAACTATTTTATTTGGCAAAATTGTTATTATGTAGGAGTTGGGTGAAATGAAAGTCTATGATGGGAGTCAGTTTCAACAGAATTTTGTTGAGTCGGTTTCAACATTGTCCTTTGTGCTTGAAATCTTTTCTTGTTGATTCCAAGGACATAGTTCAAAGATATGTGGGTTATCTCCATAATTTTAGGATTTAATGGCATTGTTCAAGTATGGGAATTCTATTTTAGTGTCTAATTGGCTCACACATTACCCCATGCCTCTGATTTTTCTGCAGGATATGAAATTATGGGTTGTTTTATCTGAGGGGTTCTATTGTTCTGGTGAAGGAGTGAAGTGAAATTCTTTATATTTCACCCATCCTTAGATATGAAAATCTAGAGATGAAATTTAAATTAGTCGGTAGGGATTAGTCATGGTGTGAAGACAAACACTGAGTAGGATATTTTTATGCATCTCTATTTTTTTGGTTCTGGGAAATGGTTATGTGGGCATATCAAGGTGAAAATAGTGTTTATTGATGATATGTTAGGAATAATCATATCCTAGATAAGGGAGATTTTTATATACCATTCTCTAATGATTTTCAAATATATTTTCGTGTAGATTAGATATGAACTCATTTTCTAACTCATATAGGATCTCATAGACATAAGTAGAAAGGGGTAAGAACATGGTGGGGAGGTCGTTTTGTGGATAACTATTTCCATATGTAAATGATGGATTCCACTTCATTATACTTTCATAGATATAAATATTCAGTCCATATAATGGGTTTCTTGGGGTCTTTTACAAACATAAGTGGAGTGTTACAAAATTTTATAGGAAACTATGTGTAGTATGCCCTGATGTTTTGAGAATCTCTCTATATGAAGGTGTGTGAGTTTTGAACACCTCCCCATATGGAGGTTTCTTGGAAAGGAGTGTATTTTCTTATTCAAGGGACATATCACTATGGGGAGTTTTATCATGGAATATTTTATGAGTAATAAACATGCGATCCATCTCCACACTACCATATGGAGGACTATCATAGAAATGATCACATTCCTCTTTGGTTGGACGGTTTACAAACCCATGGGGTGTTGAGAATGTGTCTCGAAAAACCTAAAAGGAATTGGAAATAGGAAGATTAGGAAGATGTGACTCATTCTACATCATGGATAGAATATTCTAACATTTATTTTGAATTTTTTACAGGGATATGCGCCTATTGTATGGTAGTTATCATACTTTATTGATAACTGTTACTTTTTGCAGGAATATGGGCTCACCGCTGAGAGGATTCGGTAATATTACAATGAGATTACAATTTATTAGAAAGAATAAGATCTGACACTGAGACATGTGCTACTATAAATTGGTGACCCTCAATCACCATAGATATATAAGCCTGATGTAATCCTTTGGAGCATGCCAGAAGTCTTCTTTGATGGGAATATGAGCCCGTCCGGAGAATTGTGTCGGTCTCACATGATGAGCCCTAGATGGAGAAGGAATATAAGACTAGTATGAATATTCATTCCCCATGAAAATATGACAATAGAACACCATAATGGGAGAGGGATATGAACCTCCTCCTGTAAAGCCTCATAAAGATGTTAATTTATTCATTCATCGGCATAAGTAGGGATACAATCATATCTTCAAAAATTTTCTAGAATATGAAAGGTTGATTAACTAATAATAATATGATCCTTACCTATAGAATGTGTCATTATCAGTTTCTGATCCTCGGCTAGAACATGGATATGAGAATGATCTTGGTCCTTCGGAGTATGATTCTATTCTTCATAGATAAGAATATAAGCCTTCCCCAAGGCATGTACATCAATCACATAGTGAGACCACCTAGAATGGGGATATTAGACAAATATTGTGACTTTGGAATATATTTCCTTCATTTTTTAAATCAATATTTTCTTTGTCCCAAGCCATACACCATGATCACACATTGATACCATATTGGAATGAGAATATGATCATGGTCGGGTGACTCTTCCTTTATCTGAATATGATGATATTCCTCCAGGACTAGAGCGAGAGTGTTCCGATGCTATAGATAAATCACTTGTTCATATTGATCTAATTGATGTTCTTCTCTATCTATATGGATAGGAATCTATTCATGTCCATGTTTTTGTACTAGTGCTAGAATATTTCGGTGAAGTTATTTAGTTGTTCTTAAGCTATAATGACACTTTAGAAAAGTGTGCGTAGGAATGTAATCATGTACATTTTATATATCCACTATGTACTGGAAGATATCTTCAATTGAACTATGAATATGAGACCACTTCTTTCCTCCTTGTTACATTGGAATATTCTAATGGGCTTCATGCATGAGGTTAGGTATGTGAGCCACCCCCATGCCTCCTACTGGAACATGATTGCAGATTTGATCAAAGTGAGTTGGGATATGATCCTACTTGTTGGTTACTGCAAGAATATTCATGCATAAATCATAAGTGGGAGTGGGGATATGATCCCAGTCATGATTATTCATATCCTTCCATGCATAATGTGTCTTCTATATTTCATGTTCATGGGTATCAGAGGTGGAAGTGTGTATGGTGGTACCTTCATCATATGAATAAAGGGAACTGTTGGGATAAAAAAGTTGATGATAGTTGATAGGATCCCTCTTTGACATCCCTTAAACTGGAAGGGATCCATATTTGAATCATTTTTCTACTCTCATTAGATACTAAAGGTGGGTATTTTGGAGATATGGGGAAAATCTACTAAAGTGATGATATTTTGTTATGAGTGCCATTGGAATTAATGAAAATTTACATGGGTGGTATAGAACCATTAGTTTTTTATTTTGGAGACCCCTGTAGGAAGCCTAAAGGGTTGGGATCATAACATGTTAGTTATATTCCTAGACCACTGTATTTTCCACCTAACATTGGTGTCAGGTAGGTGGGGTCATTCTGTGTCCCACAAGGGTTTCCACTGTAACTGATTTCCCAGAACGATCACTAGATAAAGACATGTCAGATCAGGGTTTTCATTACGAGAGAAGTATATCCAATCAAAAAAGACAACAAGGAACAAATTATTTAATCAATGCATCATCAGAGGTGTGGTATGTGCTCAATCATATATTCTTGGGTAACATAATAGTCATATTATTACTAATAAAGAAATTTTTCTCACATGGACTTGTTAAAGAGTTGATTGAATTATTTCCTAAGGACCCCAACTATAGTGGATCGGTTTTAGAATTCATGGCAGGTAATGGCCTATCAAATTGTAAATAGTTAATTCTGTAATTTGAGTGATTCATGTCAAATTAAATATTTTTGGTTCTTTGGGAAAGAGATTCATGTTTATGGTGACCACAAATGTGGTGAGAAAACAATGTTCCGAAGAGAAATGAGAAGTGTATTATTTTTATATTGTGAAAGAGATTCCAAATTTATTTGATTTCACATCAGGTTCACCATTTTTTGTGTTTCATAGGAAAATACGTGGATGGGGTTTTTCCAATAATTTCTTTATGAGGAATTGATGTCATTACAATCATTAACTTAAAATAAATCATTCATCATTAAATTTCATATAAAATCTTAACATTTACCGCATCTAAAACAGGATATCGAGATTCTTTCCAAAGGGTGATATTCTATTAGTGTTTATGAAAAAATGACACTTTGGAACATACATTGGTCGAGTGGATGGGAGGTCAATATCATCATATTCTTTTGGGGGGGAATTTTTTTTTTCTACTCCAAGACTCTCATTTATATTAAATATATGTTCAATAATATCTTCTATATCCCTATACGAGACCAGTTAATGTCCCAAATGATCATAGGTTAAATCTTTATTTATGAAAAAGGCCATATCTTATTGGTGATTCTATCTGTATATTTATATGAAGTTCCTCATACTCTTCAAATTGATGGGTAGCTACTTGTATATTGAAGTCGTTTAACTAGAAACTCTCAACTTTTTTATTATCAAAAGAGAATATTACAATCTTTAGGTTATGATTGATCCATCATAAGGAATCCTACGTATTCTAGTTTATAACTTGAATCAATAACAATTTAGTTTTTTAGAACCATTAATTTTAATGTCATACAAAAAATCCATATATGGGGAAACTAGATATTTGAGGTCAGACCTCGAGGAGGCATCCTATGTATCCTAGTTATATAGTAAATAAGGTATACCATAGTGAAATTGAATTCATTTTATGTAGATGAATTATGTTTAATTATTATATAATGTTAATTATTCGGTCTTGATAGTTGAAATGTAAAAGTCACGGGGAATATTACACCAAGGTGGCTATTTATTTGAGATATGGCCACAAAAAGAATCCTATGTGTACTGGTTATTATAAGAATCAAATTATTGATAGTATTGTTTTATTAGGTCTTACACACTATTGTTTCCCTAATATATAGGCAGTCAAATAATGCCATTGATTGGGGATTACACACTGAGGTTTCACTATCTAGATGAGGTTCATGATGCTTGTGATATGTTCATTTCAACTAAAAAAACCCACATGAGAAATTACCAGGGTGATAAATAAGGGATAAAATGTAAAATGTATCACTTATTGTGGATGTAGATATTATCTAATGGGACATCCCTTTGGATTTGTAAAATATTTTCGGGGCCTTATAAAGGCGTCCCATGTATCCCGATTATGGAAGGAATCAAATTCATTGTTGATCAGTTAAATCAGGGGTAAAACAATGAGTTTTCCCTTGTATAGAAGTGGTAATAAAATCCATTGGTCAGGGCTTACAAACTATGGTTTTCCTAATACAAATGATGGCCAAAGTTATCATGTCCTAGTGATCTTGTTGGACCTAGAATGACTGTATGTCTTACTTGCTTGATTGCCTTCAGGACATGTCATGATTTTATTCCTCACATGTTTAATGATGTTTAGATATTTCATAATATATGGAATACATTTATAAAGAAAATAACATGAACCAGTTGAATTTTACAAAGGATGTTGAATAAAAATAAAGGAATGTTTTAAAACCATCGCATGATCAAGGATGACATTTCTGGAGGACAATGCAAGACCTGAATGACTTCTTGTAGAGTCCATCAAATGACATATACAAACATTATTGGAGGATAACGTGTGATATTGATGAATGTTATGGAATACATCTCAATATATTGGAATACATACTTGGAGGGTGTCACATGACTTGGATGACTTCTCATGGTGTCATCGCGAATTCCGAATGACATGCTTGGAAGGTTCCGTGAGACCTGGATAACTTTTCTAGATAACATCATGGGAACTATTTTATAAGACCCAGTTCCATCCTAAGGCACAAATAAGTTCCAATGTATGATGTGATAGAAATTACTAGAATACTTTACATGGTTTAGATGGTGATCCCAGGGTTTCTTGGGACACTTGGATGGTATACCTAGAGGGAAGCATGCATGAAGTGTCTAGAGGACACCTCATGATACAAATAGTATATCATGTGTGCATCACATCACCTAGGTGACATGTCTTGGGGTTGTCACATGACCTGGGATGTTCATAAAAAGCACATAAAGATCATCATTTATGTCCTTTGTATAAGTATACCATCAGTTTTAGTCTTTTTCATAATTTTAATGAAATGTACTTTTTAATTCTTCAGTATTAGTTTTTATAGGTCTTCTGTTGTCCAATAGATATGTGGGATGTTTTATTATAACCCACCATATGTTCTCATCCTGATTTATGAGTGATCTTGTGAAGTTTCTATGAATGTTGACTGATCTCTAAGGTCGTTCCCTAGATTTTTACATGGCAGAAGACCTTGTCATCACAATATTTTTCGGTCCGAGAAGTCTTTTAGGATACATGTGTGCACCGGTGAACAGATCCAAGGATTTATTTATTTTTGATGGGGTGGGGGTTTATAGACGCCACCACACAAATTAAACGCCTCTTTACGTGGAGTATATATCATAGATATAGGATGGATTCGATGGTGGGATTTGGCTTCATACACTATGTGATATCCTACGAGAGGCGTAACATGATTTTTAGAAACCACATGACAATCCTTTCAATTCCCCATTTTTTATAATTCTTCCATTTAAAGGGGTAATTATTTAATCATTTTGGAATATAAAGGGGCCTTTGAAATGTTATTCTATTATTTCAATGGAATTTCATGAGATCAGGATGCATGTCAAAATGATATCAAGGGATCCAAGATTCTTTGTCTGGGACCCTCCGCAAGACAAAGGTGGCTTGCCAAGGGGCCATGGTGAGATCAAGACGACTTATCGAGGGAATCCTCATGTGATAAATGGTGATCACCATGGGAATATAACTCTATTCACATATGATCAACATATCTTCTCCTATAAAGAAGCTCTCACCATTTTCTTTTTTTATTTCATTGTTTATTTTACAAGGGATGGGGATCTTTTGGGTTTTCATGTATAACACCCCAAACATTTTATTGTATGATTTTATTAAATATATTCTATTCATAGATGATATTTCATAAAGAACTTTTTTCTTTTAAAAAAACTTGGTTATTTTAGAGATAGTCTTAATATAGCCATTAAACAGAAATTTTCCACTTCTATGTTTTTAATTTCGAAAAACAGTCATCTAGAGTTGTGACCACTGATTTATTTGGAGTCTGATAGAACAAACATGATTTTTTGATGAATAATAACATACCCTTATGAATAGTAATGTTAATAGTAATATGATCCTTATGAATAGTAAATAATGATAATATTTTATTTTCTTATTGAAATAAGATAATAAGATCATAATTAATTTTTCAATGTGATATAAAACTAATTATACCTTTAAAAATGTTATTTTTGAATAAAGTTTGATTTTATTTAAATATTAAATTTAAAATACATAGTAAATTATTTTAAAAAAATGGAGTTCATTTTTTAATTCTACACATAGAAAGATGGTTAGGTTGATTTTTTGGTATATTTCTAAAATACTGGAATTTTTCCTGAATAGTAAAAATATAGTTTTGAGTTTTCGGCATTTTAATGACATCATGATGATATAATAATTAATATAAAATGATGGTCCACTTTTGTATATTAAAAAAAGACATGATGTGTCCCATGTGGATAAAACCATGGGAAAATACCATGGGCAAGCCCATGGTTTTGCAAAAATCACTAATGAGGTGTCCCTTTAAATTAATAAAAAAACTCCCTCTCAATTACTACAAATATGCACTCACCCCCATCATTTTCCTTCATTAAAAAATCATTATCCTATAATATATGGTATTTTACCCCCTAGGAGTCTTTCCAAGGTGTCCTCAAACCCCCAAGGTCCCAACCTTCATGTTTTGGGCGTTACTTTACAAGGTAAGATAATCAATAAACCTTCTCTTTTCTTAAAGCATTCATTTTATATTTTCTCTTTTATATTAATTTGGATTATGTAGGTATATGTCACTACATATTCCCCCTTATTTCTATATTAGTTAATAGTTACTAGAGACCCCCTTTCCCTCATCAAACTATTTTATGAAATTTTAAGGGTTGTCGATAAGCTGCTGAATTTTTGAGAGAGATTTCTCAAAATTTTCTTCTATTTTGAGTTCCTTTATTGTATAATTATTTCGTCATATCGCCTCATCCAAATTATATGATAATTAAATTACCTTAAAATAAATGGAATTATATTATTATAATGCAATATTTCATCATCATCTATCTTTCCCCCTCCTCCTATACTAAAAATGAAAACACCATCCGAGATGTGAAAATTTATCACATTCAAGGACGACGAGTTATCAATTTTCATTACCTTGTTCAGTCCTTGTAATGAAACCATTGTTATCATTGAAACATATACAAATGTATTTATTTTATCTAATTAATGTTATATAATCCTTACACAACCATAATATAATAAAATAATACCAAACAAGTTGATTATGAACAAAACCGCCAAGTTAATCCAAACATTTGTAATTAACTTTTATCTAATGAATAATCATCGTGGTATATAACCAAAAATCATTATAAGATCATTTATATCTCTATAATTTCATTAATCAAATATATTAACAATTCATAATGTTTAACCATATATCAAATGAACTTCTATTTAGGTCTATAAGTAAACTGATCTTGAAATCCACGGAAGAAAATGCTTCCAAAACAATAAAATCAAACCTCTTAAACCCATTAAAAGGGACATGAATGAACCAAACAAGGTTATAATAAATCAATTAAATGTATAGTAGGTTCTATAATTATTAATTAATGAAGGTAAATTGTATTATTCAGGTCATTAAAACAAACAACGAACACACTCGAGCAATAGGTAAGTGGTTTCCTATCTCACTTTTAATTCTGTGATATTTCCATTGTTCGCACATATTGCTTGAATGTGGTGTATGTGTCCAGAGTTTTTATATATAATATCATTTTTACCTTTATTTTAATGGTATTCAATGATTCATTTGATAATTATTTATTCTTGGTCACACAAAACGATTGAATACAATATGGTAGTGGGCTTTGTAACAAGGTTTCATTTCTCATGACTTACTTTGTATTGTGTGCCTAATAATTATTATTTGTTGTAACTAAATCCCATTTGAGATAATTTTTCTTTTTAAATTGTAAATATATTATATATCTATATTCTGGTTTCATGGATATGATTATTGTCTGAATCCATATATCCTTTCACATATGGTGTTTATTTGGAATATTGTTTTAACTATGGAAATATTAAGGAATTTATATTCAATAATATATATAGATATTCAGAAAGAATATTCTACTTTTATTAAATCTTTGTATAAAGAATTATTTTGATATTCAGTGATGGGAGGGGCCTACTATAGCCCCTCGATGCATTGACAAGTCCCATCAAACAAATCAGTTGGCAACAAACCCTACAAGTTTATTTCCAAAAATTAGATGGGTTTCTACCCACGGAACTAAACTGTTTTAATGGTATTATGGTATCATGTGCCAGATACATGACACACAATTAATAATAATTATCTTTATTCATTTTCATCTATTATTTTCCATGAGGTTTTCACTATGACAAAATCTATGGATGCAGTTTCATTCTAGTTTATTGATGGTGTGAGTTTTTTATTTATCACCATGCCATATTGATGATGTAAAATTGTTTATGATTCAAATATTATTGAATTCATTCTTCTGGTATTTCTAACCCTTAATAATAATTTGAGCACACCCATTTAATTTTTTTTACCTTCAATAAGTGATGAAGAGTAGATCATTAATTGAGTTTCTATGGATGCAAATTTTAGTTTTTGTTATGTATTGTATTTTGTATCCTTTTCAAATGTAATTTGAGTTACATAAATGTATCAAGTTTCATTAAGAGTACTAAAATGATCATTCCATTGGGATTTATTTCCATTTAACCATTACAATGTTACATGTAATGCACCAGCTACGGTCTAGAGGGGTTGAGGTGTTACAGTTGGTATGAGAGGAAGTTTAGTAGCCAACTTGAAAACTAGATTGGAAAATTTATAGTGGGGAACAAAAACCTAGGGTATTATTTGAGGATAGACATACAATAACGCCATGGTATTTTGTTATGGAATAGATGATGTGAATATTTCTAGAAAATTCATGTCTATTTGGATAAAAATAGGTATAGGTGGCTCTAGCATAGATGTACCAAAGAGTGAACGCTCCGAAAATGAGTTTTGTGCTTGACCCGGGGTATCTTGGTACATGACAATAGGTCTTACTGCACTCATTGTATTGAAACTACTGGGTGATATGCTTTGGATAATTTATGTTTTCTTTTCAATCCATTATGAAGGATTTTATTGTAAATTTTTCCTCACAGAAACCATGTCTATGAGATTAGCTATTCATAGGATTTCAATTTATGCTAAGTACTTTGCTAGTCAAGATTATGAATTATGATTCATATACTAACCTAGTGTATTACATTATTTAGAAATGGACCCTAATGGAATAAGGGGAATCAATAATCATGGGAAATGTAGGGATTTCCCCACTGAGCAAGTAAACACAGTCAATGTTGGAGCAGATCAGATCATGACCATATCTGGACAACTTACTTAAGTTGTAACGAATAACCATTAATCACTTGTGTTGGGTTGTTTCATGTGGTAGAAGCCCCTGTATTTTAGTGGGACTAATAATATAATGGTAGTTGAGTAGTTGATCAAGTCCCTTGAAAATATATTCAAGGCATTATGATGCAATGAAAATGAAAAAGTAGTGCTGGTAGTATATTGTATTAAGGGTGACACCAATCAATGGTGGTACTTGATCTAGAATACCATTAAGGAGAAAGAAATAGAAGATATGGAATGGAGGACTTTTAAGTTAATATTCATTGACACCTATTTCCCTCATGAGAAATGAACCAAAATGAAGAGGAAATTCCTTGGCTTAAAGAAAAGGGAAGAAGACAGTGTTGCAGAGTATGAGACTACCTTATCAAGGCTAGCCAGGTATGCCATAGATTACATACGAGGCTCAGCAGAAAAACATGATAATTTCTTTGAATGTCTTACGCCATGTCTTTGAAGGGTAGTGGATCATCACAAATTTTCATCATATGATTAAATTGTATCAAGTGCTATCAAAACAGAGAAGAAATTTTCTAGATCAAATTTGTTCAAGGGAAACAAAGGTAATAAGAAGTACTCTGATAACCAATAAAAAGGTGAATCATTAAACAAGAACAAGGGAATGAATAAATTCCGATTATGTGAGAACTGTGGAAAAAAACATATCAAGAAATGCTTGAAGGGCATGTGAGTATGCTATAGGTGTGGAGAAAAGGGCCATTGATCTAATGAATGCATGGGGAAGATAAAATTTGATGATGTTCAATTGTATAATTGAAAAGAGATGTGAGTCTATGAAAATGAGTATCCTAAGATCCAAGGAAACATGCCTCTGAAAAGGCCAAGAGAGTAAGGGAGAGATTATACGATTACAACTGTGGAGGTTGAAGTTCTTAATGATGTGGTGGCAGGTACTTTAATTGATTCCTCAAACATAGAAAATAATTTATTTGATATTGGATCATCACATTAACTTATATATTCCTAATTTCCCAAGAAAATTATACATGTCCAATTTTATTTAATAAAGGAGTTTTCAGTCAAAACTTCTAGGCGATGCATCATTGCAACCAAGGCATGCCAACTAGTCCCCCTCATGACACATAAACTTTCTTTAGTTTCCAACCTTATCATCATACCAATGACTGCCTTTGATATAAATCTAGGTATAAATTGGTTGTAAAATTATGATGCGATGATTTATTACAAGAAAAAAGAAGTTACAATCTTTGAAAATGGTGTAGAATCCCTAATTGTTTTAGTAGAAACCTCGAAAAATGATCCTTATCTAGATCCACCCACAATAGGTTTATTGAATGAAATTCTTGGAGAGTAAATGAACCCAATGTCTATCTGTGAGGAAAGAAATATTCAAATTGAAAATGTATATATTGTGAAAGAATACATTGAGGTATTTCTCTAGGATTTACCTAGACATTCTGCAGAGCAAGAAGTTGAGTTTCCTATTGATTTAATTCCTGGTGCAAGACCCGTATCAAAGAATCCATTTAGAATTTCCATTGTGCAATTAGTGGAGCTAAAGAAAAAACTAGTGTAATTGAGTAACATAGGATTTATTCTACCTAGTGTTTCTCCATGGGGAGCCCCTATCCTCTTTGTCTATAAGAATGATGGATCCATGAGGCTATTCATTGATTACAGGGAAATCAATGTTATTACAATAAATAAAAAGTATCCTCTACCGTGAATTGATGTTTTATTTGATCATATTCATGGAGAACAATACTTTTCAATGTTTTATCTTTACTATGGATATCATCAGCTGGATGTGAAGAAGGATGATATTCCTATGACAACATTTCGAACTAGGTATGGGAATTTTGAGTTTACAGTGATGCCTTTTGGACTGACTAATGAACCCTCTTTTTTCATGGATTTAATGAATAGATATTTCAAGGAATATCTTGTTAAATTTTTTGTGGTATTCATCCATTATATCTTGGTATACTACAATTTCTATGAACACCATGAGAATCACTTGCCGATTATTCTGAAAATTCTTAGAAGGAATGAATTTTATGGGAAGTTTAGAAAGTTTGAATTCTGGATTCAATTAGTTTCTTTTTTAAGACATATTGTCTCTTTGGATGAAATCCTAGTTGATTCTACGATGAATAAGGCAATCCAATAATGGGCTAAGCCAATGGACATAACTAAGGTATGCAGTATTATTGGCTTAGTAGGTTACTATTGACGTTTCTTTAAGAATTTCCCCCAACTAGCTAACCCACTAACCAAGATCTCACGTAAAGGAGTTAAGTTTCTGTGGAAAAAAGAGTGTATAGAATTCCTTAAAGAATTGAAAACAAGATTGGCCAATGATCTAATTTTGAATCTTCTATCTCGAAGTGATGGATTTGTAATATACAGTGATGTATCAAAGAATGGGTTGGGTTGCATCCTTATGCAAAATGATAAAGTTATTTCTTATGCATCAAGGAAGTTGAAGAGCCGTGAGAAAAATTATCCAACTCATAATCTTGAGTTTGCATCTGTAATATTTGCTCTGAAAATATGGAGACAATATCTTTATGGTGATGAATGTGAGATATACACGAATCACTAGAGTTTGAAATACATTTTCAAACAAAAATAACTCAACATGAGGCAAAGGAGATGACTAGAGTAACTCAATGATTTTAATTTTTCAGTACACTACTTCTTAGGAAAGAAAAATAATGTGGAAGATGCATTAGGCAAGAAAGATCGTGGACTTCTGACTCAAACGAGGATTGAGAGAGATCCTATATTAATGGATCAATGATAGATGGATATAGGAATTGATAAGGAAGGGGAAACATCTTTCCTCTTTCAAATGATTGCTAAACTATCTTTGCAATAGAAGATAAAAAGATCTCAATCTGTTGATGAAAATATAGATAAGAAAATTAATACATTGAAGAATGGGAGATTGGAAGTCTTCGTGTACGAGGAAGGAGTTCTGAAATTTGGGAAGAGATTATGTGTTCCATCGATACCTGAGCTAAAATAGGAACTATTAGAGGATTTTCATAGCTCAAATTTTTCTATACACCCTAGTTGCACAATGATTTATAGTGATCTGAAGGAATATTTTAGGTGAAATAATATGATGCGGGAAATTGATGACTACGTTTCATGGTACCTAGTATGTCAACAAGTGATAGCAGATAAACAACATCCTAGAGGGTTGATACAACATCTACCTATTCCTATGAGGAAGTTGGATGAAATTACAATATAATTTTTCACTAGACTATTGAGGACACCTATAAGGAATGATGCAATATTGGTAATTGTTGACCATCTCACAAAATCAGCAAATTTCCTTCCAATAAGAGAGGATTTACCACTTTAGAGCCTAACAAGACTTTATATTAATGATTTTTAAGACTTCATGGTGCACATATATCAATTTTATCCAATAGAGATCCGTAGTTTACATCTAAATTCTAGAAATGTGTCCAGAAGGCTTTGAATACTGAGCTTCGTATGAGTACTGCATATCACCCCCAAACTGAAAAACAGTCTGAAAGGACTATTCAAACTATGGGAGACCTGACGAGATCATGCTCTTGTGATATTCAAGGTATTTGGGATCAATACATTCCTTTGGTGTAATTTTCCTACAACAATAGATTCTATTCTAGTATTCAAACGGCTTTATATGAATCATTACATGGAAAGAGATTTCTAACTCCAACTTGCTGGGACGAATTAGGTGAGAGGAAGCTTATAGGCCCAAAAAATATTGAAGATACCATGACAAAGGTGAAGAAAATTTATGCCCACATTAAATAATCCCAAAGTAGGCAGAAGGGTTATGTTGAAAATCGGAGAAAGGATTTGTAATTTCAAGTGGGAGATCATGTATTCCTAAAAGTATTTCAATAGAAGGGTGTATTATTGTTCGGTAAGAAAGGGGAAATATGCCCCAGGTTCATCAGGCCATTTGAAATTATGGAAAGAATAAGAGCTATAACTTACCATTTAGAAAAGCCTCCAAGTCTCTCAAATGTTCATGATGTGTTCCATGTTTCATTGTTGAAGAAACCCATTCCGGACCTAATGCATGTACTCACCAATGAAGAAATAGAACTGGAAACTGATTTGTCCTAATGTAAAGAGCCTACCAGAATTCTTGATGAAAGGGAGAAGGTATTGAGAAATTGGACAACTTTTATAGTAAAGGTTCTTTGGAGAAACTAGAATATGGAAGAAGAAACATGGGATCCTGAGAATGTTATGAATAAGAACCGTCAACATCTTTTTTGTGGTATTTATATATAAAATTTTGAAGATGAGATTTCCAAAGGATGTAATAATATAACACCCCAAACATTTAACGGTATTCTTCTCTTAAATATATTCTATTAATATCTTACATTTCATAAAGAACTGTGTTCCTTTGAAACAACACATGGTTATAAAGGACATTTTCATAACCTATCCATTAAACATAAATTTTCCTATTCTTTGTTTTGTATTTCGAAAAACGGTCATCTAGAGTTTTGAAAAGCAAGTTATTTGGAGTCTGATAAAACCAAATTGATTTTTTGATGAATAGTCACATACCCTTATGAATAGTAATATAATCCTTATGAATAGTAAATAATGATAATATTTTATTTTCATAATTTAATAAGATAATGTGATCTTAATTAATTTTTCAATGTTATATAAATCTAATTATACCTTTAAATTTTTTATTTTTTAATAAAGAAAGAATTTATTTAAAAATTAAATTAAAAATACTTAGAAAATTATTTTCAAAAAAGCGGATTTCATTTTTTAATTCTACACGTCCAAAGCTGGTTAGGGTAATTTTTTTGGATTTTTCTAAAATACTTGATTTGTTTGTGAATAGTAAATATATTGTTTAGAATATTCTATAGTTTAATGTCATCATAATGATATAATAATTAATATAAATGGATTTTCTACTTGTGTACAGTAACATATGAGATGAGGTGTCCCATGTGGCTAAAACCATGGCCATATACCATGGGAATGACAATGGTTTTTCAAAAAGCACTAAGGAGGTGTCTCTTTTAATTATTAAAAAACTCCCTGTCATTTACTATAAAATACCCACTCAAACTCTTCGTATATCTTCATTAAAAACTCATTATTGTAAAATATATGGTATTAATACCTCTATAAGAGTCCTCCCAAGGTTTCTTAAAACCCCCAAGGTCCCAACCATCATGTTTTGGGAGTTACTCTACAAGGTAAGAAAATCGACAACCCTTCTCTTATCTTAAAGCTCTCATTTTATGTTTTCACTTTTATTTTCAATTGGATTATGTTGGGATATGACATTAAATATTCCAATTTATGCCCATATTATGTATTATTTACGAGATACTACCTTTTTATCATTAAACCATTTTATGAAATTTTAAGTGACGTCGTTAGGCAGCTGAATTTTCATGAGGGATTTCTCAAAAAAAAATTCTATTTTAAGTTCCTTTATTTTATACTTATTTATTAATATACCATCATCCAACTTCTATGATAATTCCAGTACGTTACATGTACTTGAATTATGTTATTCTAATGTAATATTATATCATCATCTCTCTTTCCCAATCCTCTTATACTAAAATTGAAAACACCGTCCGAGATGTGTTAATTAATCACATTCAAGGATGATGGGTTATCAATATTCATTACCATGTTCAATTATGGTCATGGAACCATTTTTATGGTTGAAAAATATCTGAATATTGTATTTCATATCATTAATGTTTTTTAATCCTTACACACTCATAATATAAAATAATAATACAAAACATGTTCATTATGAACATAACTGCCAAGATAATCCAAACATTTATAATTAACTTTTAACTAATGAATCACCATCCTGGTCTATAACCAAAAGTAATTATTAGATAATTTATATATATATAGTTACATTAATAAGATATATTAAAAATACTGGATATTTAACCACACATCAAACTAACTTCCATTCATTAGTACAAGTAAACAGATCATAAAAACCAAGGAAGAAAATGCTTCCAAAACCATAAAATTGAACCTCTTAAGCCCATAAAAAGGGCCATGAATGAACCTAAAAAGGTTATAATAAATCAATCACATGTATATAATGTTCTGTAATTATTAATTAATGGAGCTAAATAGTCTTATTCAGGTCATTAAAACAAACGAAGAACACAACTGAGCATAAGTTAAGGGGTTTCTTATCTTACTTTTAATTCTCAAAGATTTTCATTGTTCACCACTAATTTCTTGCATGTGGTGTATATGTACTGAAATTTCATATATAATTTCATGATTATATTTATGTTCATGGTATTAAATGATTCATTCGATAATTATTAATTCATGGTCAAATGAAATGATTGATTACAATGTGGTAATGGGCTTTGTAACAATTTTCCATTTCGTTGTGACTTACTTTGTATTGTGCACATAATAATTATTATGTGGTGTACCTAATTCCCATTTGAGATAATTTTGAATTTGAAATTGTAAATATATTCTATATCCATATTCTGGTTTCATGTATATGATTATTGTCTTAAGCAGTATACCCTTGCATACATGGTGTTTATTTGGAATATTGTTTTTACTACGGAAATATTGACGAATCCATGTTCTCTAATCTATACAAATATTGAGAAGGAATATTGTAATTCTATTAAATATACGTATAATGAATTATTTGGAAATTCAGAGATGGTTGGGGCCCGCTGTAGCCCCTCAATGCATCGACGGGTCTCATGAGACAAATTAGTTGGAGACAAACCCTTCGAGTTTGTTTCCAAAAATCAGACGGGTTTTTATCCACATAACTAAACCATTTTAACAGTATCATGGTATCATTTTCAAAATATATTACACCCAATTAATAAGAATTATCTTTATTCATTATTATTTATTACTCTCTATGAGGTTTTCACTATGGAAAAATCCATGGAATCAGTTTCATTCTCAGTTTATTAATGGCCTGAGTTTTTCATTTATTCACCATGCCATATTGATTTTGTCAAATTGTTTATGATTTTATTATTATTGAATTCATGTTTCCAGTATTTGTAAACCTTAATGAGAATTATAGATCACCCCTTCCATTTTTTACCTTCAACATGTGATGAATAACAGTTCATTTATTGAGTTTTAATGGATGTTGTTTTTAATTTTTGTTATGTATTGTATTTTGTAAACTTTTCCAATGTAATTTGAGTTACATATATGTGTCTAGTTTCTTCAAGACTACTAATATAATCATTCATTTGGTTTTTCTTTCCTTCTAACCATGCCAATGTAACAAGTCATGCACCAGCTCTAGTCTAGAGGGTTTGGGGTGTTACATCATGAGTGTTGTCGAAGACAATAACTCTCCTCATTAGCGATTCATCGCATGACCAACCAAGGGTCTTATATTGATTCATGATTATTATCATAGAATAAAAATATACATTTCTTTAGAGTATGAGGGAGAGTTGAAGGTTGTCTGTACATTTTCTAAACACTTCACATGAAGAGGGTGAAATACTGGTAGGTAATTACATGATAGGGAAAACATATTTCGAGTGGTTTCACGGTGTGTTAAGAATTGTATGGGTGAAACATATGACTTTTTCAACAGAAATATTCTAATGAATTTTGGGTATTTTTTTCCGTATTTTTCAGTATTTTTTGGATGGTTTGGTAGGATTCTATTAATTGAAATGTCTTGTAAAATGGAGGAACTCAACTAGAAATAATCACAAGATCATTGAATGAATCTGATGCCTTTATGAGAAATGAAGGGCTTGTTAAAGTGGCTCTGTGTGATCTCCCAGTAGGATATGTGCTGCACATGAGACGTTCACATGACCTTATGAAGGTCATGAAATCACTTTTCCTATTTTATGTTATGCGATCCTCATGTCTTATCCTCCTTTTCTTCAATTTATTTATTAGAAAAATAATTCCCATGTTCATGTATTTCTTCCCATGTGAATTTACTGATGCTCATTTGATGGGAATCAATCGATAAATATGCTGAATTATTTTTTGATTAATATAGAATATGAAAACTATAATATTATGGTTGGTGAATATATGAAACCTGAAATGGATAGTTTAAATACTACTCATGAAGAGAAAAATGAGTATCCAAAAAATTATAGCATCCATAACAAGATTCTATGTAAGATAACTCATAATATCTACTGAATAATATATTCTTTGGAAAACTATAATAATAATTTTAGAATCTATGATTATTATATTTGGAACATTTAAACTCATAGTGATTGGATGGTAAATTTTAGCGTATTTTATGAAACCTTATATTTACTTCTAAGATAATAAGTTTCACAGATTCATAAATAGATTATAATGTTTGCAAATATAATATTATCAATAATTTTAAAATATGCATATGTTGAATATATTCGGGACAAAATTATTAACATAAATTTGATATAGTTGGATTAGAAAAGAACAAAAATTGATGATAGGAATTATCATAAAAATATTAGTGTGTATAGCTTAATTAAAACACTGATAACTTAGGAAAATAGAATGGAGTTAGAAGATGTTAAAGAGAAGTGGAATAATAATGTTTTTTTGGTGATTCATGGGAAAATAAATCTTAATAATGTGCTTAAAATTATATTTCTAAACATCATTCAAATGATAGTACTGTGTAACTTAGTCAATGTTAACATTATCAACTTAAAATACATATGAATAACATAATCGAGAAGAATAATTTCTATAATGATTATCTAAATTACTAAAAAGATTAAAATAGAATTATAAAATAGGATATGAGAATAAATATTATTTAAATGTTATATTTTATGAGTTTCATAAGACAAGAAATATCATACCAAAATTCTTACGGTTGAAGAGAACCGATAAAGAGTCGAAAAAATCATTAAACCATAAAGGGAAGAATGATTTAAGGGAAATTGAAACATAGAGGATAAGTGACGATTTATCTTCCTAATGTTCTTCAAATAAAAATTGGATTAAAATGATCTATATGTTTTGTTCCATATTTCCTCAGAGAAATTTTTTATCTAAGTCAAAGGTAACTACTTATTCACTTAAAAATTTTCCTTTAGATTATACTTTTCCTTTTTCCGAAAAGTAGGTAGTTGATAATCCACCATTTGAAGAAATGGATGAATATGTTAATGGATTGGAGAAATTATTTATAATGTTATAGAAATAATATGATCGTGATAAAAATATCTTGATATGTCAAATGATTTATTTTCAGAAAAAAATTCCACGATTAATGTAAAATATATATCTATTTCAACCTTTAATTATCATAACAAAATGGTAAGTCTAATTTTTTGAGTTTAATATTTTAAGAATATACATTCCAATTTTACTTCAATATGGTAGAATTTTAATATTCATATCTGATAGTTAGAACTATGTAGGATATATTCCTTTATCATTTATGTGGTAACATTTGGTGACAAATTTTGTTATTCCATAGAATGCACACTTTTGTAAAAATTGTAAAATGGGTGGTAACTAGAAGATTAATATTTCCTTGAATAAGGTTCAATTATACAAAAAATATAGAGATTACATTTTTAATGAATCAGTAACTATTCAACACTATAGGGATTGTAATATTTGCGTTCCACATGTTTTATTTTCTATTATTTCTAGACCCAAGAATGTATCTGTAGAAAATATTTATTTCATTTTAGGAAGGGATGTTAGATGAAAGATGTTTAAACTATGAGTAATAAATAATTTAATAAATATTGTATTATTAATATAGTTTATAATTATTTTTATTATAATATTTATGAAATAAAAAAATGGATGTAGACTTTCTATATTAGGGTGTGTTCCAGAAACAAACACCTAATAAAATGATAAAATATAACTAATATGAATTTATTTTGTTCCATATTTCATATCCATTGTTTTTATAAATATTTTTTGTTCACACTAAATGTTATGTCATTCTAGAATCCATTAGAAATAATATTCATCTTCCTAATATATTTAATAAACCTCATCCTTATATAAAATATTGATACAACAAAAAATGTTGGTATGATCATTATTATAAATTAACTTTCATTTCCTATTTATTGTTATCCAAATACTTAAAACACCATTAGAAATGGGGGTGGCATTACTAATTTGAAAATAAATATTCTTAATTTTTTCTCATGTACTTCATATATTCATTTAGAACATTAAGAAAAATTTATAGGATATTACTCGAATTTATATTGAAACAATACCTTAATTAATTATTTTATTAGTTTTATGTAATGAAATCTAAATAATATATGGTTCTATTGACTTCTTGTTTTTATCTTTTTTTTCTTGAACACCCCTCACTACAATTTATTTATTCTGAAAATCATTGTATTCTCAGAGTCAATAATATGTAATTGTTTTCATTATAATATTTCTCATGTAATACTAAGATTGGTCCTACTATTTTCATTTGATTATATTTTTAGTAAGATACTACAGATTTTGTTTATTCTTATGTAGCACCTTGTTACTACATTGATATTTTTACATAAACAATATTACCTGGATAATTATATTTTATTAACTTTACTCATTTTATTTTTGATAATTCTAAATGAGAAGAATGTTTATCAATTAAAATGGGTTAAATATTTAGAAAATCGAAGGGGGATAATTTAAGGGGGAGAATATTTTTTATTTAGGGAATGTTTTAAATGAACATAATGGTATTGAAAGTGAATGTTTGGTTTATTTATATATTTTTAGTATGTGAGAGACATAAATTTCATAGTTAATCACTTATCTAAGTGGGATTATGATTTTATGAAGAATATGGAGTCTTAATTTATTTTAACTTAACATATCATTTTTTCATGTATTTTGATTATCAAAAATGGGATGTCTATAGTGTCTTTTTCCAATTACGGCATCTTCCAGAGATGTTAGTTTGATAAATCACAAAACATTCCTTATTTTATGTTTAATTAGTTGTAGTATTTTTAATTTTTATCTTTTGAAACACATTTTATAGATGACCTGATTTTGAACCATAAAATTCCAAAACATCAAAAGGCCACTTTAAATACTTGACCATGAAAATATATTGAGTGATTTTGTTTTTTTACAAAGGGATAGTTGTTTTGACGAACAATGGAGTTTACCAAAACATTATGTTTCATGAAAATTCCCATAAATAAGAGACTATTTCATTGAGGAATAGATGTTTGAACACTTTCAATCTAGAGTCATACAATACAATAGTTTTTGAGTGTCTTAATTAGTATATGTTTACTATATCTTATTATAGATTCTAATTATGGGGAATTTATGTTAAAATATATAAGAATAAGGTTTTAGTTTTTTTCATCTTATAATGTTTGATCGAAGGGATTTCTAGGATAATATTGTTTTATATTGAATATATTTTATGATAAAATATTGGGATATGATTTGTTTTCAATCATCTAATGAAATATGAGCTCAAGAATAATACTTACATCCCCTGAATTTTAATAAAGAAACCAAGGTATAATAAATGTATTTTCTAATATCTCACATTGTGTTTGTTTTATTATTTCTAAACTCAAATCCTTTGGATCTTGGAACTCTTCCCCTACCTCTTGCAAAAAAATTAAAGAGTTTCAATAATTAGAATTTTTTATGTTCTTAAATTAATATTTCTTAAAAGAGTTTATATATTTTTAAATAAATTTCCAGTACATTTTTCATTATTATATTTATTAGGTTTTATTATGTATTTTTACCAATCATAGTTCATAAATTTATTTTTTAATTTCTCTTTTATTTATTACTACTTTACATTGAAAATTGTGAACATATGAGTTATAGATTAGTTATTGTTAATTAATTTTAGTTAAACATAAATTAGAATGGTCATGAGGAATCCATATATAATAAAATAGATAATTTTCCAACATTAATGTGAACACTTTTTTTGATATAATTTAGAATTATTTATTTTATATGAACCTAGAAGATCTGGAAATGATTTTGAAGTTTTCATTTTTCAGAAATATACCCTCCCAAATTCATGAAATGTATTATTTCAAATAAATTTATATTATTGATAGATTATGTAAAATGAAATTAATATTTTGTCTTGGATAACACGCAGCACAAATTTTATCTTCTATTTCACCCATCATCGAGTTCTTTGAAGAATTATGATACACACAAGCTCGTGTCTTACCGAAAAACAAAATATTATTAATGTAATTTATTTTACATATCATTTATCACCTAGACTTTATAATGGAAATAATAAATATGATTAACTAGAGTATGAATATATGGTTGAAAGATTATTATATAATTAGTCCTTTGGTGGTCATTTAATTAGAAATAAAAATAATAACCAATTGAATATAAAGGATGCGTTTTTGTGAAAACCTATTTTTATGACTAGAATAGTGTTTTATTTTCATAAATCGAAGTATTGATTGTAATTGAAATTTATTAATGAAATATATATTTTTTATTTCTAATAAAAAGTTTTTAAATACATCAAATATTTTTTATAGGGTTAATGTAATGATAAATAAAATTTTAGGCATACAAAGTTATGTATTTTTTAAAAGGACGGTTTACCACCATTTAATTTAGCACCAATTTTTAATATATCTTTGACACATATATAATCTTTAACAGAAAAAATAATGTTAAAATTTTAAATTATAATATAAAAATTTACTTTTTTAAATTTTTTTTATTTTTCTTATAAAATTCAAATATTGAAGAATATTGAATGCCACTGAATTTTAATTGAAAACTACTGTTTTGACTTAATAATTTATATTGATAAGACGTATATTAAATTGGTTTTAAAGTATAATTAGAAAAATTGAATAAAATTTAAACTAATTTAGGTTACTTTAATCAAAATAACATTGAATTTAGTTATAAAAACATAGTAATACTTTAAGCACAAACAATTTAACAATCGGCTTTCTCGTCCCATCTGTGAGACTACATTTAAATTAATTTATGTCACATATGTGATTGGCACGTGGAAAATTTTATTCCATAAGTAAAATAAGATTACTTTATAATATATAATATGGTAAACATTGTTTTTGTCCAAAAATATACGTGAATGTAATCAAATTTAATTACATTGATCAAGGATAAATTGAGTTTACATAGTGGTTAGACATTAATCTTAAAGGGACCAATGAACTATAAACTTTTCCAAACCAACTTTGATTACCATTTTTAGACCATATATATAATATTATAGAATGAGGTTCATTATTGGGGTCACAAGAAAAAAAGGGAGACCTCCTAATAGTGTTTACCTTTTCATATTTACATGATTGCCTCTCCCACTCCACTATAAAAAGACACCCAAACAACCCCTCTCTTCAAAACAATAAATAACTTTTGGCTCATAAAAAACCTTACCTAATAATATTTCAACATATATCCTTTGATAATAGAATACTCAAATTATATAGAAAGAAATCCATGTAAGTACTTTTGGTGTAAACAAAAATGAGTTACAAAAAAGTGGTAATATTCGTCAATCATCCTTTCTGTTCTCATTCATTATAAAAGAAATTCAATTTTTTGTAATACAATATTATATAAAAACCTTAGTATCCTCAATATAATAGGATGTTTTTATGTTAAGGGATCTACTTACACCTCTACACAATTCTATAAAATAAGATACATAATCATCATTCATATTTATAATAAACTACTACCTCACGAACTGATGTCATTCATTCATCCATTTCCACCACTATAGTTTGGTAATAATGATTTAATTTATCTTTTTATATGATTTATATGATTATTATTATTACCTATAACTTATTGAATTATTATATAACACATTCCTTAATGCTTTCTATTTTGTGGGAATACGATAAAATCGTTTGTGGACGTGTGGAATATTGCCTCATAAAAACGATGCTATACGTTCACACATCACATTGAATGTATTGAGTATTTATTTAATAAATATATATGATATAAATGAAATATTAATGTTATTAATGTCACCCCCAAATAAATTAATATTAAAAACATTATATTTGATAGCATAGGTGACATGGGGCACCAAGCGCATAAGAGGATATAATAACATAATACTTTAAAATATATTTACTATATTAAATAGATTTGATAGATTTTTTATTTTTCAATTCACACAACTATGATTAATCATGTTCTACAGTCAAGAGAAACCTTCATTTATGGATTATATTACACACAAACTGAACAATCATATAATATTAAAATATTATTATTTAATATAATAAGATATAAACCAGAAATTATGAATATTATTAACTAACTTATGAAACGAAATGGTTTTTCTAAATATAAAATGATTTCACTAGTTATCGACTAATGTGAAACAAAAATTATAACCAATTGGATTTAAAAAAACAAATATTATTATGTATAAGCTTCTATAGGAGTTCTGTCTTAATAAAAATAATTAATTAAAATTATTTAATGATTTTGATGAAATATATATGTTATGTATTATATAAAATATTTTATATATTAATCAATTATGTTTAATATGCATAAAATAATAAAAAAGACTATTTTACACATTAATATTTATATTTTTGAAAACAAAATTTTAATGAATAGTAAAAGATACTACATTTTATTTCAATATTTTTCATATGATTTATTTAAATGGATAAATATTGTTTATTTTTATTCTTAAAGTTTAATTCGATAATATTCTTATCTGTTAATATAATTTAATTTATTATAATCAATTTCACTTTAAAAATGACTATAAAAACATATCCAACTTTCGGATTTATTACTTTAAAAATCTGGGTTCTCTTCCCACTTACGAGATGAATTTTTATTTATTTTATGCCACTCCTGTTATTATATATTTAGAGAAATTGATTCCATATTTTCAATCAAAATATGTTATAATTTATAATAGGTTCAAAATATTTTTTAACAAAATATAGTGAAATTAATTAAAATTGAATACAATTATTAAGGATAAATTAAGCTTAATAAAGGACTAAGCTTTTAACTTAAGGTAACAATGATCTATAAAATTGTAAAATTCCCATTTATGGACATATATAATCCATAAAACTTCCATTATTTTTCATGGTTGTTTTGGTTTGGATTGTTTTAGGTAATAACATGTGTTCACCTAACATGTTTCTAATAATTGTATGTGAGTCCTTATCCTTCTCTAAAAAAGGCCATGACCTCTCCCCATTAACCAAACCTCCCAAACTACTAAGTATAAGCCACAATATACCCAAATAGATTCAAAATACCTCATATCTAGACCTTGGAGTCGCCCTTTGTGAGGAATACATCCAATAAATCCATTTGGTACAAACCAAAAGAAGTTTTCAGATTAAGATGTAACATCCTGTCTCAATATTTCCCATTTAATTTCCATTCTCCACCCCATAAAACCACCTTATTCCCTTATTATATAAAAAACAGTATCATAAATATACCAGGATTTTTTATGTATTTTTTTCCATAAAATTACACACACCTCCAACTAATGGGTAACAAAAATATTGTTTCTATGTCTGGAAAACTACAACCTCACAAAACAATGATTGTTCAATTTTCCTTTACCACCTATCATGGTGGCCATTATGATAGAAACATGGTTTATATATTATATAAATTTTATAAATTTTGTATTTATATTTATTTAATCCTTTTATAACACCTTTAATACTTTCCTTTTTCAGTAGTACGATAACGTCATTTGAGGAAGTGTGGACTACCACCCCCTCGAAGCGATATGATTCTTTGACACCGTACATGAAATGTATAAAGGATGGTTTTAATAAACCTATGTAACATATATGACATATATTTGATACTATAATCATATTATACCAATTTATTATTTAGTTTTCATTCTTTTAATACAATAATAAAATTAATGTAGTATTTACGTGTATGTATGACCTACCATCTCCATGAACGGTGCACTTAATTTCTAGTCTCCCAATATAATGGACTAATATAAATACATATATACTGATTATAAATGATAATTTAGTCATGGTTTACTTTCAAGAGATGATTAAGCCATTATCTAATTTATGATAACAAAATCATAACATTTTAAAACTTACTCGAGAAAACTAGGCAATTAACACACGAAATAGTGAAATTAACGAAGGTTATTAACAAACAGGTAATGAGATATTATAAGAAGTTAATATATGTTACTATAAAAATGGGTATAGTTTGGGTATAATTTAGTAACATATTTAAAACCACTATAAAAAAGGATAAATAATAAAAAAACATTCAAGGTTAAGGTAAGAAAATTTATTCTCAATATACATTTTATTGAGACTTATTTGTTATTATATTCCAATTAAATTTTATTTGGTGTATATAATAAACTTTTACTGTTATATCAAGAATACCCATATATTATTGATATTATATGTTTTATTTAACATCATAAATTTCTTAATATTATTATTCAGATGTTTCAAGTGGTATATGACAGTTTGGCTTGTTTAAATATTATTCTTCTTAAGATTCTTCTTAATAAATTATTTTTTCAATCTCACTACCTTTTTTGATTGTTAACCTTATCTTGAAAAAACATATTTCCTTTTAATAAATTTTCATTGGAAATGTAATTAGATATACATATTCTCATTCAATGGACATTAGTATTATATAACCTATATATCATTCTACATATGGTGTTCACTTTAGTAGTTATTTGATTAACCATGGAATTATTTATAGAAATGAATTCTTTTATCAATATCAATATTTGATAAGGAATTTTATTTATTTTGATTATTTGAAATGAGGAATTATTGGGATTGGTAATTATGGGTGGATCATGTACATTATATAGATCCCCAATAAAATGATAGGTTATCATAAGACAAATGATTGGATAAATTAAGTAGGTTTCAATCCATAGTTTTAAAGAGTCTTGTGAATTGTCTTGACGGTATAGGTTTTCATGTTCCACGAGCATGAATTCTATTAAAAATTAATTTACCTCATTTAGTGTTAGTTATTATTCATCCATGAAATTTTGGATTGACATATCTTTGGATTCATTTCATTTCGGTTTATTGAATAAATGGAATGTGCTTCTATTTCCTACCATTCCATATTGATTTTTCCTTATCTAGTTATTTGAAAAGAATGTTTTATCAATCATTTACCATTCAATGTTAATTTATTCTCATAAATTCATTATTAATTCTAGTTTACATACCCTTAATAAATATTTCAGCAAACCCTTATTATGATTCATTCCTATAGGTTATGAAGAAGAAATATTTGAATAAGATTTCAAGGCTGTAGTTTATTTCATGTATATAAGTATCATTTTGAAATTTATATTTATAAATTTATTATGGGTATCATATATGAAATATTTATTTCTAATTCTTATAAATTTATCATTACTTTTGGATTTGATTCATAGGAATCAATGCAATGTAATAACAAAATTCACCAGCCCCAGGATTATTGGGTCGGGGAATTATAGCTGGTATAAAAGGAAGTTTAGCGGAAACCATTGAAACTATATTTTGAAAATATAGACTAGGGATCAATATAATATGATATAAATTAAGGATAAATATACAATAATATCATATAATTTTGGTAAGGTATTTATTATGTTGGTATTCTATGAAATACATCCTTGTTTGGATACTACCATTGGACGTGGTTCTGGAACAAATGTACTTTAAAGTAATAACTCTGACAAGGTGTTCTGTATAATGACCCAAAATCTATTAAATGTAATTTCCCCATTATTAAATTAATTTATCATAGTTTAAACGACATTAAATCACTTAGAGTAAAAAATAAATACTTTATAAATGAATAATTAATTATATAATAATTATATCTTGAAGTTCCACATCCAATAGAGATAAAATATTAACTTTACCTTAGGAATGGTAATATGACCACTATGAATATAAAACCATCCATATGAATAGTATAATCAACCAAATATGTTTAGAAAATTTTGGCATCTTATAAGTGGAAATATGATATAATTATATCGTATTATGACTAAGTAAATATTTTAGAAATTATTAATTATGTGTTAGTATTTTTATAAATCAGAAATATTTAATTACAATTTTATGATTAATTTAACAATTTAAAATAAAATTTATTTTCATAAAAATTATTTTCAAATTAATATTTTTATGTATTATGATTTTAAGAAAATTTTATGATACCTTATGTAATTTTTTAAAGTGTTTCAAAATCAGTTAAAACTTTAAAATCTATATTTTCCACGTAAAAGATGATTTTATTTAAATATTAAATTAATCACATTTTGAAAATTATAATCATAAAATAGATTTAATTTTTTAATTCTATACATCAAAAATTTGATAGGGTGAACTTTTTATATTTTTCTAAAATACATGAATTTTTGGTGAATAGTAAAATACCATAGTTTGCGATTAATGCTAAAAACCTGAATTTTAGAGTCATCACTGAGTAATGGATGATGTAATTGAACATTGGTGTGAAATAAAATTCACATATTACTATATTTAGTCATAATAATCCTCATTATTTGTTGTCTTGATAAAAATAATAAACTAATTATTAAAATAAAAAAGAAAACACACCTCTCCTCCACTATAAATACCACCACAAACACCCTCTTCTCCTCACACCTATAAAAATTTTATCCTTTCCTAAATTCTTCCAAATACTCTTCCCTATCCCCCCATGTCCATTATCTCTTGGTCTCATCAAAATACCAAGCCTAGATTCTTTGAGGAGGATATCAAGAGGAGAATTCAAGAGGTAAATCCTCTCTCGTTTTCTTTTAATTTCCTTTCAATTTCAATTTATTTTCTTATTATCTCTTCACCTACCATCATAAAGTTGGAATGATAACTCTATTAACTTATATATAATGGACTTATATCTTTATAATGGAATATAAAACATTAAAATCACCCCTCTCTTTTGTCTTAAAAGTGAAATCGTCGCCCGTGATGTGTCCATTTACCAACATTGTGGGCGATGCACATTTATTTTTAGTAAAAACCTTCAAGGATATTAATAATACCATAAAATTTATTATAAAATATTTCAAATTTTCTTCTTTAACACTTTTTATGTTCTAAAAATAACTTATACTCATAATACTAAATGATAAAACAAAATTATTTTGTTGTGTTTGAAAATCCACCAAAATTAACCTAAAATGATCATTATTAGATTTTATCTAATGAATCAAACTAATGGTATATATCCAAATCCATTTTAATCTCATTTAATATTATATATGATCATTTATAACATATAATAAAATTTATATATGGTCAACATCATTTTAAATGAACTTCCATTCATGTATACAAATTAACGGATCATGAAAACATTGAAAATGAACACTCTCGAACGATGAAATTAAACTCAATTACTCATCCAAAGGACCATAAAATAACTTAATAAAACCATAATGAATTATATTTATATATAAAATATTCATTAATTTTTAATTAATGAATCTAATATGAATATATAGTACATAAATATGAAGAAGGCATCCGGACATAAGGTATGGGGAATTCTCAAACCCAACTCTCGTTCTTTGGGTTTTCCCACTTTCACCACATTTTCTGTATGGATGTTCCAAAAATATATTTTATTCCTAATTATATTAACTTTTATAGGACATAAATATTTTTTAATTTAGATTATAAAAAACACAATGTTTTTAGAAGAAATCTTCTTTTAAAAAACCTCTTGAGATCATTTATTTTTCGGTCAAAGTGGATGATTCTTATAACAAGTATGTTATTAACTATTTAATTTGGGAAAGAAAATTTTATTAAATGTATGATTTATGAAAAGAAACCCATACATTACCATGGTTTATTTTATATCCATGATTTATATATGTTCTAAATAACTTGCATGATAATGTAAATGTAATGACGTGACGGGTGAGTTCGGAGTTATATAGCACAAAGTAAATGATAAGATGTAACAGGTGCACACTTAATTATATATAACTCCAATTGATTAGGTAATGTGACTTATCTCATGAGTAATGTGAAATATGTGTGAAAATTATACTAGATTTGTTCAAACTATTTTCGGTATTTGACCACAAATACATGATGATTATTTTTTATATATTTCCACATTTCATGCCTTTATCCAATGTTTCCTCTCATGGTGATGATTTTGTGATTATGCTAAAACAATTTCATGTTGTTTCATTATCATATCTATCCTCTTACTAGGATTTTTATCTTACCCTATTTTCATTAATATCCTTATGTTACTACATGTACTAAGGGGAACACAAGAGACAATATGATACTAGAGAAGAAGGAATTAAATAAATGGTTATGTTTTATATTGTAAATATATTGTATAGTCTTAGTTTTCGCAAGACACTAACCATTTGGATTCACATTGTGTAATTTTTTTATGTTTTTTATCATTAGAATGAACAATAGTAATGTAATAGAAATAAGGGTCTCTATATTCTGGGCCTGATTCGGGGTAACATGGCATGTGACAATATGCCTTACTGCGCACCTGGTTTGACACTCCTAGGGGATACGATAAGGATAGTCCACATTTTCTTTACTTAATATTATAAAGGATTTTAAATTAATGATTACCCTATTGTATCCCAAATATATGATTCTATGATTCATGATGCATAAATTTATGTTATGAAATATACCTTATATATAGTTATAAAATGTTCACAACTTTATGAGATAATCCAGTGTATTACATTGTTTTGAATTGGAACCTGTAAGAAATAATGGTATCTGTACTCATGGAAAATGTAGAGTTTTCCCTGCTAAGAAAAAAAACACAAATATTATTGGATATAATCAATTTATGGATATATTATGGTTTCATAGTTAGTTTATGTAAAATAACTTTGCATGAATTGAGAAACATATTCCACAAAGAGATTGTCCTATGTCAGATCTTTTTATACAGCAGAATCACCCATCATTTAGTGGGTCCACTAATACAATTGTTTCTAGGAGATGTATTAAGTCTATCGATAAGATATTTATAGCCTTAGAATACAGTGAAAATAAAAATGTTACACTTACTGTCTATTATATCCACTATGACGCTAACCAGTAGTGGTCTCTGATCAAGAATACAAGGGGGGAAGAAGAAATTGAACTGATGGAATAAATAACATTTAAGGGTACATTATTTGATAAATATATTCCTCATGATCATCAAATTGATATGAAGAGGAAGTTCCTTGGATTAAAGAAAAATGGATAAGAGAGTGTTGCATATTATGAAGATACCATTATAATGTTATCAAAGTATGCTACAGATTATATATACAACATGGAGTACAAGATCGACCACTTCATTGAAGGACATAAGCCACGTCTCCGAAGGGTTATAGTGTGTAAAAACTATTCTTAATATGATTAAATAGTTTTATGTGCTTGCATGGAAGAGAATGAATTATCCATGTCCTATAGATTTAAGGGAAACCAAAAGAAGAAGAGGTCTTCTAAAAACCATGAAAATGGGAATGAGTCAACCAATACGAAGGGAAAGATGGATTATCCAATATGTGATTATTGTGGAAAGAATCACCCTGGTAAATGCTTTAATGACTATTAGTTAGTTATAATTGTGGGTATTAATGTCACTAAAAAAATTATGCAATGGAACGATTGAAAACAATGATATTCAATGTTACAACTTCAAAGATATGGGGAACTATGAAATTGAATCTCAAAATTTCATGGAAATATACCATTGAAGAATATAATGGATCAAGGTCATGAATATTATATTGACATGTCTATGGTGGAATGATTAATGTAATTTTTTATTTGGAGCCATGAAGTATGTTGTAAAAGTATTTTGTTTGTTATGTTCACATCATATGATTTATGATATATATAAAAATTTTACTAATTTAATTTTCATTGATGATTTTAGATCATAAATGGAATGGTACCAGGAGGAATTATTATGTATAAAATTAAATGTTTCAGAAAACACATGATTGAGGGGAAGAAAACTCTTAATATATTCTGGATATTGAGATAAACATGAAGAAATGATTGATTAGGATAAGTTATGACTACCTTAATGACATGAAAAAAGTGGATTATGATACCACTTATATAGTTTTAAACAATTTTGGATTAAAGGAATATATATAATTACTTGTTCTTCAATTAATGAATAAGGAAGGATGCATGTTTTTAATGAGGTTTTATGTTGTTTTGAGTTATTACCATATTCCAAGAGTATACATGTAGAATATATTTTCTAGTTTGGAATGTGAAAATTTAGAGCTACTTCATATTGATTAATGGTTAATGATAATTAAATTTTTGTAATTCAGTGAATCTCCTTTAGAAGTGATTGTACCAATATCATTTTTAAAATCTTACCATTTATAAAATGGTTTAAGATGATTCTTGGAAGATATTTTGGTGGATAATGTATTACTTCACCATATGATGCATCATGTTATAAGAGATGAAGTAGAAATAGTTCAAGGAATATTAAATGGAAAATATTATACTTATAGAATTGTATATTTACTTATATTCTTATAGAGTGAAATAATTCCATAACAATACAATAAATTGTTTTAAAACAAAAATATTGTCTTATTATCACCATTTTTTATGATATCAATGACCTTTATTCACACTTACTGTTTATGGTTTTGTGGTCAAAAACTTTTATATTATCTTATTCTCTAGAACTCCTATCAAAACTTGATTGTTGGACTTTTTCTTCTCTATCTATGTTTCCATTACGTACCTTTGTTCTCCTACTATGAAACCTAGTTACATGATAGTTAAACATTCCTTTATATATTACTAAGAATATGTTATATGAACCCTATTTATGATTTGGGTATTTTAACAATAGTTTATTTTCAATACCTCCATCACAAAGATAATGTTTAAATTTTGAGGACCCAATTTAATTAATGTGGGGAGAATGTAACACCAATAAATTCTAAAGTAATAACCTTATATTCCATAGCCTGCATAACACGTGACACCAAGAAAATAAGTGGATATAATACCATGATAAAATAAAATATATTTAAAATTTTAAATAGATTTGATATATTTTTTATTTTTTAATTCTCATAACACTAATTTAGCATGCATTACACTCAAGAGCGATCATATTCGATGGCTTGCGTAACATGTAAGACCGAGTTTTACCGAAACATTATACATAATTAAAATATTATTATTTAATATAATAAGATATAAATGAGCTATTATGAATAGTATTAACGGATTTTCTAAAATATATGGTTTTTATAAATATTAAATCAATTCATTGGTTACTAACTAACAGAAAACAAAAATAAGAACCAATTGGATATAAAAAATAAATATTATTATTTATATTTTCCTAATGAATTCTGTCTTATGAAAAATAGTTAATTACAACTAGATAATGATTTAAGGAAATATATATGTTATATATTCAATAAAATATTTTATATATCCATCTATTATGTATGATATTTATATGATAAGAACAAACCCTCTTTTATACATAAAAACCTATATTTTTGTAAAGACAAGTTTAGAGCCTTATAATGGAGAACCCATTATAAATATGAATTTTAAACTTTAATTGAGTTAATTTGTAAAATATAACATCCTATTTAAAATTTATACATAATAATTAGGTTATGTTTAATTTTTTCTTCTTTTCCAAAATATATCGCTTTTTAATGAATAATTAAAAATACCACATTTTAGTTCAGAATTTATTTTTCCTCTGATTTATTTATAAGGTGAAATTATTTTTTATTTTATTTTTAAAGTTTAATTAAATATTATTTTTATCAATTAATCAAATTTAGGTTATTATAGTCAATTTTAATTTGAAATTAACTATTATAACATATCAATCTTTTGGATGTTTTTACTTTAAAAACTTTGGTTGTCGTTCGACTTGAGGGATGAATTTTAAATTAATTTATGACACTTATATGATTGGAATTTTGAAAAATAGATTCCATATTTGGAATCAGAATAATTTATAATTTCTAATAAGGAAAACTTATTTTTTGATCAAAATATTTGTGAGTTTAATTAAAATAAATTAAAATTATTAAGGCAAAATTAAGCTTAATAAAAGAGTAAACCATTATCCTAGGGTCCCAAATGACCAATCCACTTGTCAAAACCTCATTTTATGGAAATATCACACACATAAACCTTACATTAATGATTTTTTATGTTTTTATTACTTTTTTAGTTAAGAAAGTTAGAATACCAAATTTGTTTCCAATAATTCCAAGTGAGTCCTTTTCCTTCAATATAAAAGGCCACCATCTCTCCCCATTCCTCACAACTCCTTAACAACTTCTGTTCATCCAAGATCTACCCAAATAGATTTTAAAAAAATCCCATCTACATTGAATACCCCCTTTCTAAATTTATCATTTTTATAAATCCTTTTTGTTCAAACCAAAAGAAGTTACCCTATTAAGAGGTAACACCTTCTCTCAATATATCTAGTTTCATTTCCATTATATACTTCATATAATATATTTATTCCATTATTAGATGTGAAAAAAGAATCCTAAATTTAATAGGACGTTTCTATGTAATGTGTGTACCTAAACATACACAAAACTCCATCAACTGGGTAAATAACATATGGTTTTTGCGTACGGTGAACTGCTATCTCATGAACGATCATTGTTCTAATTTATTATACCACTTATCATGGTGTAAATTATGATGGAAACACTATTTTTATATATAAATGTGTTTATTATTTATTTATACTCATATAATCCATTTATAAAACATACCTTTAATAATTTCTTTTTTTAATAAGATGTCATTGATTGAGGAAGTGTGGCCTACCGCCCCCTCGAAGCGATGTGATTTGTTCACACCATACATGGAACATATAAAGGATGGTTTTAATAACCCAATGTAACATATATTACATAGATATGATACTGGAATTATAATATAGATATTTAATATTTATTTTTCTTTCTTTTAAATCAACAATGAAATGAAAGTAGCACCCATGCATGCATATGACAAACTGTCTCCATGAACGATACACTTCATTTCTAATATCCAAATTTAATGGAAATATATAAATACATGTACAATGATTAAATATGATAACTATATAATGGTTTACATTATATAAAATATGAAAACATGATCTACTTAACAATAACAAGAAAAATAACAAGATAAAACATACTCGAGCAAACTAGGCAATTAACACTCAAAATAGTGAAATTAATTAAAGTTGTTAACAAACAGGCAATGAGATTTTATAAGAAGTTAATATATGGTATTATAAACATGATTATGATTCTGGTATAAGTTATTAAAATATTTTAAACCACTATAAATGATGATACAGACTACATAAACACGATAAGGTTTAGGTAATGGAATTTCTTCCCAATTTACATTCTATTGAGACTTATTTTTTAATATGCACCAATTCACATTTTTTTGTGTATATACTGGATTTTTCATGTTATGTAATGAATAACCTTATTCCAGTGATATTATAAGTTTTATTTAACTTCATAACTTTCTAGATATTATGATTCAAATTTTTCAAGTGTTATGGGATACTATATAATTTTTAACGATTATTCTCCTCAAGATTGTTCATAATTATTTTCTTTGCAATATCACATCTTTTTTTGATTGTTAACCTTATCATGAAAAAATAAAATTTTTGTAATCATTTTTCATTAGAAATTTAATTGAATATACATAGTATAATACAATGTATATTACTATTTAATAAACCGTACATCATTTTACATATGATGTTCACTTTGATAGTTATTTGACTAATTGGGGAATTATTAATAAAACTCTCTTGTTTATTCAATATAGATATTTGGTGAGGCCTATTATTTATTTTTACTATTGAATCTGTTTATTTTTTCATAATGGTAATGATAGGTGGAGCACATAATTTATATAGCTCCTTGATTCATCGATAGGTTCTTATGAGAGAAATAAGCATTCCAAATTAAAGGGGTTTCTGTCCATAGTTTTAAACAGTCTTGTGAATGTTCATGATGGTAAAAATTTTCATGTTCCTCGAAAATAAATTCCATTAAAAAATAATTTCCTTCATTAATTTTCCTTTTTTATTAATGCATGAGATTTTCCATCGACATATCTAGGGATACATTTCAATTTATTTCATCAAATAAACGTCATGTGTTTCGGTTTCTTACCCTACCATATTTATTTTCCATGTCTTATTGTTTTAATGTAATGTGTTATTAGTTATTTAAGTTTAAATGTTAATTTATTCTCATTTATTCATTATTTATTCTACATTACTCTCCCTTACAGCCCATTTATGCTCACCCATATTATGTTTAATCTCTATAGGTAATGAAGAAGGAATATTGGAATAAGCTTTTAAGGATGTAGTTTATTTAATTTAATTATTAATAATGTTTGTAATTTTTATTTCAAAATTTAATATGGGTATAATGTATGTAATATGGATTTTTAGGACCACAAAAATGATTAGTCCTTGGTGATTTTAGTCATTGTAATCAAGCTAATTTAATAAGATAATGCACCGACTCCAGGATTCAGGGGTCCGGGCATTACAATTTAGGATATAATTATCTGTCTGGTGATATAACATATCATTTTCATCTTTAATATTCACACACTAAAAAATGTGATAACTTCATTCATGGATGTTTGGACCATTGCTTCCTCAAAGCTATGTTATGCTTCATTTTTCATGACAAAATCACAAAAATGATATATATAAGTATATATAATTAAATCATATGATTTTCATTATATAATGGTCATTCTATAAGGATAAAAATTACTTAATTTATTTCGATAATTAATAAAGAGAAATGGGAACATTGCTCATGTGTACATAAAACCTATAGTACCCATGATTATAACATCGTCAAATTATAAATAACATCCTCATTGACCATAATCGACCTATTAATGTTAGTTTTGACACATAATTTGAATACTATCAAAACATCTAACATATACACTGTTGATAAAGTCATTGAATATAATAAGTTTTTAATTTAATTAAAAGTATTCATAAACATGTTATTGGTTATTAAGAATGTAAATAATCAACATTAGTTTATTATTCAAGAAGATGGAGAACAGACATGAAAAGTCAAAGTCATAGTAAGGGACTTCGTCTCTATTACAATTCATTAAGGAATACATAATTTTTGTGCACCTAATTTCATATATATGTGGTAAAAACCTCAAAACCCACATTTAATATCAAGAATAATTTATATTTAATGATATTTTACATTTCAACTTGATTAATTTTGTCTTACAGGGTTTACCATGAATGTTTCCAAGTAGTAGGTAGTTTTTAACACAATTTACATTAATTGGGTTAAAATTGTATGTCATTGGCCATTTTATTCTAAGAATACATATTAAATGAGATCTGGTTGTTTTATAATATATTTCCACTCTTATTTATTGGAATTACATTTATCATACATGTTTATTTCAATGAATTATTCTCACTCCAGTCATACGATCTTTGTAAGTTTTTTTCCCATCTCTCCTTTATTTATGTGAGATATATTCCATATTCAAAACTTATTTTTATTTGGGGTTTTATATATTAATGATGAATATATTTTATGATTCTTATCCTAAAATATATATGTTTATATATATATCCTTTCGATGATCTCTCATTCGTGGGGCCTATAGGTTCAATGTTACCTAAGTAGTAATTGATTTTTGTTACACTATTCCTTCTTTGAGATGTTTGTTATGTTATGCACCAATGTTATCTTACAAGAAGTATATACTACTAATTTTAAATTTTATATCATTAATATTCTTATACATATGATATTATATGTTTCATTCATCATTATTCCATTATTGGGGTTAATGATTCCAATTTTTCAAAGTTGTATGGGATGTTTTGGAATGTATATTGATTATTTTTCCCCAAGAATGTATTTAATGATATTTTAATGTTATTTACATTTATAAATATCGAGAAGACTTTTTTTAATTATCCTCTACCAGGTATATTTTTCATTTTCTACCATCCAAATTTATTCTATGGGTGTTTATGATTGTTTCAAATAGATTGTTATGAAAGCTGTTTCCTTATTGCGTGTTGATTATATAATAAAGATATTGTTATGGAAACCACTTCATTTCAATGGTTTCATCATTATTTAATGAAATTATTTTGTAACCCATTTCTTTTCCATGAGTAAATCATGTTTCAAATAGATTCTCCAATAACAAATTTATTTTTCATGGGTTAATCATGTTTAAAAAATATTTTTTGGGTACCCATTAATTTCCCATGGATAATCATGTTTCAATTAGGTTTTTTATGAAACTCATTTATTTTACATGGTATAATTTTATTTCAAATAGATTATTTTGAAACAAACTTATTTTCCATGGGATAATCATGTTTCAAGGAGGTTAGAGTAGAACATGTTTCCTTTTAATTGTTTAATCATGTTATGAAAAGAATTAATGTTGTTTCAATGAGTTTGATGAATTCAATATGTATTAGGTTATTGTACATTATTATTGATGGGTGCACCTAGATAAAACCTTGTGGGCCCATTATAGCTTATATGATGGGAGTGTCCAGATAGTACTCTAATGCATTTAGACATCTAGAGACAAATGTCGAACATATTGGTTATTATATTTGTAAGCATTTTTAATGGTTCTATACGGGTTTTATAAGGGTTTAATGAGTTGATGACCCACAATAACAGTACGTTTTCCATATTATTTATATATTCTTATAATGATTATAATAATAAATATTGATATCAGAAGACCCATGATTATCGACTCTAATGAATCTTTATTTATCCTTGTTTCCACGTGTTATGATCCAGGTATTTATGGGTATGAATATTCATATTTTATACTCATGGATTTTTATTATGTCATCATACCCTTATTCTCTTCTATTGTTAACTGATGAAATTAATTTATTAATACTTATGTTTTCCCTTACTAACCATCTTATCTCCCCCTTATTATATTTCATTATTCATAGGTTTTAAAGAATATTATTGAATAATATTTTTTTATAATTTATTTCACTAGGATTATGTTGATAAATTAATGTCAAATAAGAAATGATGGGTATAACCGGATATTATGTTCAAATTTATAAACCAACTATTTATGAGACCAATTTGATGTGAATTGTTTATCTAGGAGTTTATTTTTAATTATATAGAACTCTAAACATAGAAGTTCCTCCATACTGTATGTGATCCTTAATATCCTTTTTTGTATGTTTTTATGGAAAAAAATTATTCACAATTATTGGCATTATAGCATGAAATGTAGAGGTATGGATTTCAGCACATGTTCCTAAAGTGCATATCCTGAGATATTATAGTTGGTAACAAAGGATAGTTTAGATACAATTGGATATTATTATTCTTTTATGAGAGGATATATTATGATTTATGGATACCATCATAGGACTATAAGATTAAGTCTAACCATAATATCAATGTCTTAAAACACCCCATTTCTACTTTTTAAGTAGTAAAAATTTCGAGGTTATCAATGAAATTTTAGGAGATGATTTTTTGGGATAAAGTATATGTAAAACATTGGTTTAATATAAATTATTCCATTACTAATTTCATAAACAAATTTCAAGGTACTTTTAACCTTAAGAGATTATAGGATCCAGGATATTAATGTAATTGTTGGAACACAAGTATTATCGTATAGATAACTGCATTATTGAAGTTTGATTTTCTGACTAAGTGAATGTTACTTCAAAATAAGATAGCCATATTTTGTGATTGAAATCTATAAGGTACGAGACAACACTTGAGGATAATACATTATTTAATTCTGAGTTTATAGAGGTTATTTTTCATATAAGGTTATGGAATGATTTGTTTTATTATTTGGTTATTACTATTGGATATTTAAGATTATTTTATCATGTTGTGTTTTATTAAATTTTGTGAATTATCTTACTCTATGATAATGATTTTTTTGGTTAATGTCTAATGACATGTGAAATAACATAACTCTACATTTTATTATAATATTGTCATTTAAATTTTATTTTATTGCTTCATGTGATAAAAAATATTCTTTAATAATCATCTTCTGGAGAAAAAATATGATATTGTGGTCTAGGATGAAATTCATTTTTCATGGTAGTATGTTTTTTATGTTTTTATTCTAGATGGTGAAAAAATCCATCAATATTAGGAAAACAACATGAATTAATTATTTTTTTCAGTAATATATTTTTTGATGATATAATTGTACTTTTATACATATATTTGTTTTTTGGTTTTTTCGTCATTGTCTTCCTCTTGACCGCATTCTCTATTACTCTCTATTAGTCCATGGGAATAAGTTATTCCTTCCAAATAAATGATTTAATTTCCCACCAAAGTTATCCCAATGTTGAATAGTAGTTATGCGTAACTTCTAGTCACATTTATGTTCCCCAAATTTAGGTTTTAATAGGATACATTTTTAAGACTTTTTAAAATGCGGGTTTCAATAAAATAATTATGAAAATGTAAATTATTCGATAACCAAAATGAATTTCTTGGGACAAATTCATTTTAACGGGGGTAGGATGTAACATCTAGAAATTTTGTGAAACATATTCTTTCAAATTAACTTTAATTAATTAATATATTTCATTACATGAAATTAATATTTTATATTTCATCACATTGAGAATTAATTTTATCTTTTATTTCACGCAACATCGATTTCCTTTGAGGAATATTATTTCACACAAGCCCGATTATTAACAGATAATAATATAATATTAACATTATTTATTTATCATGATAGTTATCACATACCCATTATAGTGTAAGTAATGAATATAATTACCCAAATTATTATTATATGGTTTACACATATTTATAAAATTAATCTTTTATAAACTATTAAATTATATGTGAATACAAAAAACAATTGAATATAAAGGATGAGTTTTTATGAACAACTATATTTTTTAGCCGAATTGTGTTTTATCTTAATAAAATAAATTATTCATTATTATTGATGGATATTAATTAAATTTTATGTTATATATTTAATTATTTTTTTTGCATTTCAAGAAATTAGTTTGACTGGGTTAAGAGAATAATAAATCCAATTTTAAGCATAAAAAGTTGTACATTTTTTAAGATGTTGTTTTTCCAAATTTTTATAGAATGCCTATTTTAAATGTAGTTTATGAAACTTATAGAATTGGTATATGGAAAAATAAAATTAATTTTTAAATTTTAATGTAAATACTTACATTGGTTGATTTGTTGGATTTTTTTTAGAACATTTATATTTTAATGAAAAGTGAATAACACCAAATTTTAATTGAAATTTGCTTTTTCTTCTAAATATTATACATAGTTAAATTTTATTTCGATTTATTTTTAAATTATAAATAGATGAATTTTATATGATTTAAAAAAAAATTAGTTCAGTGTAATAAAATTCATATTTTATACAGATATAAAATCATATAAAACTTTAGAACATATTAACATTACAAACCCGCGTTATTGTCTCGTATTTGGGATTAATTTTAAATTGATTTATACCAATTACATGATTTAAATTTGGAAAAATTGATTCCCTTTTAAGAATAATAATAATAAATATTTTCGAATAATTTAAACTTATTTTTAGAATAAAATATTAGTGAAAATGACTAAAATTAATTACTACGATTAAGGATAAACATTAATCTCAAGGAGTCAAATATCATAGAAACTAGAACAAAACCAATTATATGGACATGATTGAAATATATCCATGATTTTATCTAATTTAATTTATTATTGGGTGAATTATATCTAAGTAAAAACTTCTAAAGTTTTTTATATTTACAAGAATGTGAGTCCCTCACCACTATAAAATGGAACTCACCCGCCCCATCTATTCACACTGATAAATCCATTTTGGATCATAAAAACCCTTAAAAAACTTTTTCCATGATTCCATAATCTCATAATATAATCCAAACATGGCGCATAATTCAATCCAAGGATTTCCTTAATTGTAAATGTAACACCCCAAGCATCCTCAGTACACTTCTCTTTGAATAATACAATATTGTGTGTTGTACGCAAATTCGAGTTCTAACACACCACAACCAATCAAAATACTCGTTATGAAAAGTAATACCCACTTTTTGAAATTTTATAAATTTTATTTTTAAAAATGGACTTCATTTTTGGATTTGGAATATTGAAATTAGCTTAGGGTGATTTTTTAGTATTTTTCTAAAACCATTTAATTTTTGATAAATAGTAAAAAACACTTAGTCTTAGTTTAAACCGAATTATTATTTAAATAATTATTTATTTTATTTTAAAATAGATACATAATACCTATATAAGTTCAATGTAATTCATTGGAGTCGGTTTATAATAGTTTTAGATATATAAAAATTTTATTGAACTTTTTTCTGTCTTTTACCCACCTCCTAGGAGCATTTGTAAATTTACATAAAACATAATTTTATCGCTTATCTGAGTTGAATTTCAAAAATCTGAGAGACACAGTTGATATCATTAAGTAAAATATGGTTCCATAAGATGAAAATAATTTTTTTGTGAATAGTAACTTTTTACTCTTATTTACCACGGTTAAAAGTAAATAGGGAAATTAAGGGTAAAAATGACATTATTATTACCCTAACACATTTCCTAACTCTATTGGATAAGTTTAATTCGACCAAAAACAACCTTAGGAATAAAATATGATCCTTTAGGTCCACTTGGATTAGATTAGGACATTTATTATTATTTTATTTAAAGAAGAGTTAAAAGAGTTAAAATCAACACTTAATAACTAAAACATTTTTAATATAGTGTTATACATAAGATAAATTTTACTATACATATTCCTTATAAATATAGAAATATTCCATATGTAATGGTATTTTATTTATATTTTTTAGGCATTAAGTAATTAACTTTACTTATGACACAATGATGATGCTGTAATTACAGTATTAATGAAGGATTAAAATAATTTATATTATAAATATAAAAATAAATGTAATTTCAGACTTTTTATGAATTCCACTAATTTTATAGGTTAATATGACATATTAGGGTTTGTTGCATGAATTTTATTCGATGTAATAATGCTGTTTTGAATTTAAAAAAACAAAATACCAAATAGTGTCAAAATTGACATAAAAGAGTTTTTAAAATAAATATTGTATTATTAATTGATATTATATTCCTAAAAATATAAGGACCTTCCAAAAGACTTATATAATTATATTTTTATCATTAATTAACCACATGGGGTTCTCTTGGAAGTTTATAGTATGTTTATTAACATATAATATAAAAATACAAATAGACGTGGTAAATGTCAAACTATTTAACTAAGTGTTAAATCTAACAAATAATGTTAAAACAGTGACACAAACTTGTCAAAAACCTATTAGTTGAGTGGTTTTCGACCCATACTCACATTATCCTTTAAATAATTCATTTTGGAGCCATTATAAACAGAAAATTATTTTATTATAAAATAATATTTCTAGATTTTCCTAAGGTGCCCCTCACCCCTCTTATAAAAGGGCACACCCCTTATATCTAATTAACACCTTCAAATCCATTTGGCTCGGCCAAAATCTACCCAAATAACCTGTAACTGTACTATATTCATCTTAGAGGCCTTCATTTAGTCATAAATCCATACTAAGGAGCCCTTTTTATCAAATCAAAATGAATAACCCGAAGAAGAGGTAAATATTTCATCACCTCTTTCAAGTTACTTTCTTCTTCCACTTCCTCTTTCTTTGTTGTTTCTATTGTAAAATAATAACTAATGTATCTTATATATACTATGATGTTATTATAAATATGGTACAACCATATTCATTATTCTATCCATCCTTTGAATGACATGTCACCATACGCGTGTACGTACGGTTTACCGTCTACACATCATCGTGTAATTGTTATTCAATACATTATTATTTGTATGGGTATAATAATGATGTGTAATTGATGTAAATGATAAATATAACATGATAATTATTCTTTATATATGATATAACATCCAATTATATATTATTTTAATATCAAAATAATGATATTGTCGCTCGTCTGTACATATAGATTACCGTCTCCATGAACGCGATGAGATTCATTTCCCATCATATCCATTCAAGAATAATTTTTATTATATGATTAAAAATAATTTTTAAATACATTAATATAATTATTAATATGAATAAGATACATCCTATCCATAACAAATATTACATACGTAACAATTTATATAAAAGAAAAACAAATCAGTTAACACTCGAAACGACGATAATACTAAGATATTATTAATAAAGCAATGTTAAAAGATCATATATGATATCATATTAATGTATATGATTCATGTATAATTTAATAACAATAATTTCACCATTATACAGAAGTTTAACCAACCCTTGACCAAGGAAAATTACAAGGTAAGGGTTAATTTCACAATCTCTTTATTATCCATGGAAGTTTTTATGTAAGTATCTACTGGGACCTCTTTATCATCCACATATGTGTTTTCTTAAAAATGTATTTAATTTTTTTTACTATTTACTATACTATGGGATTAAGTCATCTATACCCTTGTTTTACTTTTTATAAGATGTTTTGAAAGGAATCTTTCGGTCGTTTTCTAAACAAGGTACGTTATAACCTTTTCGACAAAACTATGGTAAGAATGTCTTATTAAATTATACGACGGGTGTGGAAATTTCTTTCCGTTATAACATTATAAAATATTTCCTTATAATCTTATAAGAATATTTCAAAAATAAATCTTTTCTTTTATAATTATATGAATTTTAAAATATTTCAAAATAGAAATAGATATTTCTCTAAAAAAGGATTTGATTTCATCTATGTCAACATCCTTTGATGGATTTTAAGATTACTTGGAGTAGATTTATTATGATACAAAACTTCCATATTGTATTTAAGGTTTTGTGATATATTTTACTGTGGATGTATTATTCTTACACCATTCAAGGTTTATGCATAAAGTATTGAAATTTCATTTGCTAGTTTTAATATGAATGTTTAAGTTATGATTAAACCTTTTCATATGAGGAATGCATTGGACTTAGTAAGTGGTGGGTGGAGCCTGTTATAGCTCCTTGATGCATTGGTAGGTCTCATGAGATAAACTAGTGTCTTGGAACAAGGCCTTGACAAAATCTTATCTTTAATTTTGGCAGAAGGCCTTGAGTATGTGATTATGAAAGTCTGGCATTATGCATTCCATCATTATGAATGTGGCTATTGATATTGCATGTGATTATTAGACTATTAGAATATCTATGTGAATAAGTAAATGTAATTTTTTTATTTTTTTTATTTTCCATATTATGTTGATGTTCAAGTTTAAAAGGCTTTTGTTTTAGTCTTTTAAATTTCCTTAAATGTTTATGTTCATTTATAAAAGTTTCCGCTATATTGTTATCCTTAGTGAGCATATGAGCTCACACCTTTATATGTTTTATTTTTCCCTGGAGGCGAATAAGTATATTATGAATGACTTGCAGGGATAGTCTATGGGATATTAGTGTTGTATTTGGGAAAAATGTTGTTGTAGTTTTCTATTTTATGATGTAATGTAAACCTTATGAATGTATCTAGTACATACAAGGATACTAAACTAATCGGTCTTTCGAGACATGATCTTTTGTGATCATTACAATTTTATGTAATAATGCACCGACTCTGGGATTATGGGGAAGGGGCGTTATAGTAAACCAATAGGAGTTACTGGAAAAAGAGGTAACATTATTCAATGATCATATTTGTTTTCATTTTTTCCAAAACACATAAATTGTTATTATTACATGATTATATAATAAAAAATTATACCCAATATACTGATATTATTTATGTTAAGTGATGTACATAAACCTATTCACACTTCAATCAAATGAGATATGCAATAGTCATTCAAGTGTAAGGTGGACTACTGCCTCGCGAATCGATGTCGCTCGTTCTTCCATTTCATCCTCCGAGGGTTTGTAATAATTATAGAATTCTTTTTTTATATCATATTTAATATATTAACTATTTATTCATACTATTTTCTTTATTATAAAAACCACATAACTTCACACATTCCATTTTTGGGAATATGATAACATTGTTTGTGGATGTGTGGACAACCACCACCTCAAAGTGATGTGATACATTCACACTATACATGGATTGTATTAAAGATAGATTTAAAAACATTATATGATATAAATGAATTAATTTATATATTCATGACATAATTATATATATTTTCATATAAAATATCACATTCTTCATTCCTTTTCACACACAAAAAAATTGAAAATTTTGTTCTTGGATGTGCGGACTACCACCTGCTCAAAGTGTTGTCATTCTTCTATTTTCATCACCAAATAATGATAATGATATATATATGTATATATATTTAAATTATATATTATTTATTATATAATTTTAATTATATAAAGATAAATTTTACTTACTTTATTTCTATAAAGATCAATTAAAAATGGGAATGGTACTCATGTGTACGTAGGACCCATCATCCCCATGATTGTAATGTCAGTTAATTTTTCATAACCATATTTACTATTTGATTTTGAAAGTATAATTTACTTAAAAAATCAATAATTATTTCATGGTTATTATTCTTTAAATTTTTAATTAATAACTTCACTAATCATAGTCAACCAATCAAAGTCAGTTTTGATACATAAGCCCAAAATGGTCTCGACATACAACTAAAATACTATTGATTAAGTAATTTAATATAGTATGATTAAAATTTAAATAAAATAAATAATAAACCTGGAAAATGTTTTGAATAAAGTAAATAATTATCATATGTTTATTATTTACGAAGATAGATATCAATCATGGAAAATTAGACTCATGTTAAGGCACTTCTTCTCAATTTCCATTCATTCATGCAACCATTATTATTGTGTAAATATTTCTTATATATAGAGTACTTATATATAAAATGACATGTAGCATCTTGAATACTTAAAATTTAGTTTTATTTTACATTTATACTTGATTTATTGTCTTAAATTGGGATTTACATGAATGTTACCAAGTAATAAAAGTGGATTTTTCATTCATGGGATTAAACTTAAATGACATTGGTTATGTTATTCCATGAATACATGTGAAATGGACTTTGATTGTTTTATACTATTTCCACACTTTTATTTTGGGGATCTATATTTTTTAGACATAATTATTTCATTGATTTATACTTCAATGATACAATATTTTTTAGGGTTTTTCTCATCTCACTTATTTTTCTGTGATATATATTCCATATTAACAACATATTTTTATTTTGTGGTGTATATACTATCCATGAATGTATTTTAGGTTTCTTAAACTTAAATTTATGGGGGTTTACATATCATTTAATTGATTTTGGATGAATTATTTATGTATTCTTTTCTTTGAAATTATAATTGTTCATTGTCCCCAGACAGTGTCGGGTGAGCCTGTTATAGATTATAAGATGGATTCTCCTAGATAGTGCTCTAATGAATTGGTTAATCCATTTATAGAAGTATAACAAATTGGTCATTCCATTGTTAGTGCTTTTTAAGGGTTATTTAAGGTTTTTATAAGGGTTTAAAGGAACAAGAGCCTCATCCCAGTTGGTGAAGACTTGATAAGTTCATCCAAGTGACCCGATATCAAATCTGGGGGGAGAAATATTTCTTCGATATAGTAGTAGTACTATAGAAGGTACTATTCGGTACTATAGCAGCTGAAACTATTCATATTTTTGGGATTTGGGCCCTATTTTGATCCTTGACTCCTTCAAGTCCTTCTTAGCACCCACATCCTTGAGCCAGTATGGATTTGGGGCAACCTTAATGCCTTTGGGACACCTCAAAGCCTTCTGGACACCTCAAGGCCTTTGATCCACAAGATAGAGTTCTTAAATTGACCAAGAAGACTCTTCTAGGAGAGGAATATAGATGATGATTCAAGAGTAAGGTTCATTCACTATAGTAGAGCAAAAAAAATTTGAATAATGAGGGGGTATGGGAATTTCCATCAGGCCTATCTTAGGTACGCACGATAAGATCAACCAAACAACCATGTGAATGTAGTGAGTTGACATTATAATGGAGACATTGGGGAGGAGAAGTTCGAAGTAGTTATACTATGAATTTCCTATAAGACCTTTGGGTTATGTAATTTCACGAAGCCTATAGGATATTTAAGGCTTCCCCTTCAATACATAAAAGTCTAATTATCAAAAAGGATTAAAAATAGAAGGCCTTTGGGCCATTTGGTTAGGGTTTGGGTTCAATGAGATAATGTTTCAATATGCCAATTTATTTTACTTATGATTTGTAAGTGTTTATAATGTTTCTAATGATCAATATTGATATCACAAGGCTCATTATTATTGATTATAACAACTCTGGAATTTTCCAAGTTTTTATGTTTCATGAGACATGGGTTCGTGGGTATGAATATTTATATGTTATACTCGTACATGTTGATTATTTAATCATACCCTTATGTTGTTCTGATTTTAACTGGTGACCTTCATTTGTTAATTCCTATGATTTACCTTACTATGAATCTAATATCACTACTCTTTTGTTTCATTTTACCTAGGTATTATATATTTATGTTGAAAAATTTATTTCTATAAATAATTTTACCAGGTTGATGTTGATGATATATTGTGAAATAAGAATAGATGTGTATAATAGGAGAAGATGTTGAAATTTATGAACCAATTGTGTATGAGTCCAAGTTGATGTGAATTATTAATGTACGATATTTTCAAAACTATATAAAACTGTAAACCAAAAAGGTTCTCCAAAATGTATGTGACCCAAGTTTTCCTTTTTTTTGGTTGTATGGTTTGATGGAATAAAATTGGGCCACAATTATCAGAATCACAAGATGAAATGAAATCGTTTTTATTTTAGCACTTGTTCTTAGAGTGTGGGTCCTGATCTATTATATGGATGTTATCTTATATTATTAATTTATTTAATAATTTTAATATAGAGAGAGAGATAAAATAAATTTCATTTTTTAGAAAACTATTCTCAAGGAGAGAAAAAATTCTCTCAAATATTTTTTATTAATAAAATTGGGGTTGTTATTTTTTTATATTAAAAATAACTATAAATTGATTTATGAAATTCCTAAAATGGAATAAAAAAATTAGACGTAAATATCCATGATGAATAGGGATGTGAATATAATTAGTAATGGACTTTTATAAACTGAGCATTGATCATGTATAATTAGAGTTGATTAATTGATAACCTTAACTTTGTATTATACATTGTATTTATTTTATATAATAGAGAGATATATAAAAAATTGGATAAAATCATATGGGTATGAATTTAATTTTAGTTAATGAAATAAAATCAAAATGGGAGATTGTTAATCCACTATGTGGCGATCAATGGTTTTTATTATTAATAAGAATAGATATCAATATGTGTTGAGAATATAATATTGGATAATGATTGTAGTTACAAATAATATATGATAATATTTATTGAATTAGTGAATATTTAAGAACTTATTAGATATTGGTGATTCAATTCTCCTTGGGATTTATACATGTTAAATGAAACATTCAATATTGTATAATTGAGTTTCAAAATATAATTCCTATTAATAATTAAATGTTTATTTGTTCACTAATGATCATACTTCTAGAAATCCATCCACATAATTTAAAAAATAAGAATATAAATAATAAAGATAAATTGAGTTGCTTTTAGTGACCCACACTTCTGCTAAATAAATAATATATACCTATAGATTAATATTCATTACATTTTATAATGATCCATTCTAGAATTGTATAGGTATAGTGACCTTGGATACTTGGATATCTAAATAATCATTTTATAAGTGAGATAAATCATCTCCCACTAAGTTCTTCATAACTATCAATATTTTTTTACATATAATACATAATACCTTTATTCATAACCTAGGGAAATAAAATATAAGAAAGGGTAAGCTCTAGGGATCAATAAGGGTAAATAAGGGAGATATAAATATAACTTGATCATAAGGGTATGATAACATGAGAATAGAAATTAGGAATTATACCATTATTTTAAAATATCAAACTTTGGAGTCATGGATTAATTCATGGTAATTCAAAAGACATTAATCTAAATGGAATCAAAGAACATAATCTATAGAAGAAAAACATTGGCATAATAGATACACATGTTTCATACACATAAGAATAAAAGAATATTTAATTATTATTCAAGGCTCATTGAAAAATATATAATAATTGAATGGGTTCACTTTCAAAACCATCATAGTATTCAAGTTTCACTCCCAAGACTATCGTAGTTGATTGAGTTTACTTCCCAAACCATTATAGTTTTCATGGTTCACTCCCATAACTATCATTTTGTACAGAGTCACTTAATAAATAGGGTTCACCCCTTATTCAAGTTCTATTTATCTCATGATATTTCTATCATTATCCATTGCATTGGAGGGTGATATAGGTCCAACCCACAAAATAATTAAAATCATACATATATGTGCCATATGATAATAAAAAATTCATTATATCAGAATCCATATAAACAACTGCGTTTCCAAAATATTTCATCATATCATAACTTGTGTAAATAATATAGGTTACATAAAACGTAATCAATTTAGCTTAACATAAAAAAATGAAAATGGAGGGGGTTTCATAAAAATCATATCATCACAAACATTAAACATTCAAAAAACCAATAATAGTGGTACTGCTGGTTAAAATATCCACTAACATATCAGTAACATCAAATGATGGAATCATTGATGGAATATTGTGTTGAAAGATCACTTCAAACATTTCTTAAATAAAATAACCATTTTACTTCGAAAATAATATTTTGAAAACTAAAATCTGAGAAAACATTATGAAAAAATATTTCGTTGAATGTATCCCTTGAACCTTTATTTTCGATGGAAATGGGACTTTGTTTCAGAAACTGAATGGTATGATGGAGACTAGGTAGTATATCTATTCTATATTGTGAAAAAGGTTTCACTATTATGTCATTCACATTAGGTTCAGCATTTTTTGTTTTCGATGGATTTTTACTCCCCATGATGGTTTTCTATTTTTGAATGGTTTCCAACTTGTTTTTTCAAGGTTCCAAAAACACCAAATGGTTTAGTATCCATGGGGACCTTCTTTCCAAAGACATGCACTCATTAGGTGTTTGACCTACGATTCTTAATCACTTTCATTGGCTGAGGGAATGGGATTTCAAGATCTTCAAACCATTTTGAAGGGAATTATTGCCTACTTTGGGAATCTCTTATATGTTTAATATATATTCCAGAATCCATCATTTACTTCCAAGTATGATATGGTTTATCAAATTATTATAAATAAATTATTATAATGTGTGGAATTTATAATCATCTATATATATTAGAGTTTGTTCATCAATGGATATATCTATATATATCAGATGTTATCCAATAATGGTAACCTTTTATATACTACTTATAGATTATTTGGTATATTTTAGGAAGATGTTCGATTCTGATCTAATCAGTGGGGCACATTGTAGAATATTTTCATCTAGGGAGATGAAAAGTCACTCAAGAGTTTATCGTGATCAAAAGAGATGGGATTTGTTTTTATGATGGAATAGAACCCATGAATGGGATTACTGTGTATCCTTGTGAAAGGAATCAGAAGCCATGTAGTTTGGTGTTTCTTGATGAGGATAATCATTCCTTTTATGGTCATGTGATGAGGACCCAACCATATAGTCTAACATCATGTGGTAAAGAAATATAGGTGGAAGATGCCTTATAAAACATTGGTGTGGGAATTATACCAAAACAACCCAAGTAACTTGGAAGGGATATGAGTGTCCATGTTTAATTAGACCCTTCTGGGGATATGGACCTCAAGAACAAAGTTGATTTAGGAGTTGGGTTTGAACTTCATGGAGACATCCTACATATGCCATTTGGAAGGGAATAAAATCCCACATAGTTTGGTAGGTCTTACAGTGGATTATAGTCATTTGAGGGGATTATGTTTGAGCTTATTTCTAAAGAGGATTTTCTATGAAAAAATGACACAAGGGATATATTATCTCATTTTGGTTTGGTATCTTATTTGGGTCTTGCACCAATGGAGAAGGCCCATTGATTTGGGTTATGGTTGGGACCAACTTCTCAAGAGAATGTTCATTGATCTCGGGCCTTATATAGGCGTCCTACGTATCTGGTTAAGAGTAGGAATCAGAGTTCTCAAAGTTTATTCCTCCAGATGGATTGTGCAGGTGTTGTGATCATCTCCAACAACTAATCCAACATGATTCATGGATAGTGTGAGAAACAAGAGGAAGAGAATATTCGACAAACCACACACATTTTACCCTTTATGGATAGAATAGTTTGGTGCTACAGTGGAATCGGTTGGGACTATGGAAAAAAATGTTGGGGAAATGAAACTTCCCTATCATTAATTTACATTGGATGTAAGTCTATGGTGAGGGACGAATTAATGTGAATGATGCATAGGTATAGAGGAGCAAAACTATAACTTCCTACATGAAAGGCTTGGGGATTACTCAAGAAGGGATTCCCTGAAATTGGTTCTGTAGTGGGAGTAGGATATCATTTATTGTTGGATGGAAAATAACGTGTGATCCGTTCCCTCCCTACTAAGAACTAGAGGCTATGGGGATCATAGATGATAAGGTATGAACATGGATCAATACCAATAATCAGATAATGGTAACTCTTCAACACTATCCTTGGGGTAAGGGTCCTCAAGACCATATATATTACCCTATATATTCCATGAGGATCCTAACCCTCTTGTAGGACACGTGCACGAAACCACAAATCAAAGAAATAAAAATCCATCCGGGGGACACTCTAGCGTACCTTATCCCTTGATTTTGGAAGTCAGGGGGTATTTGTTGGGGATTTAATTTGATTCCTCTCAGACAAGGGATCCAAAAGAGGAGAGGTTCGACAATTGATGGATTTGAAGAAGGCTCTAGGAATGGATTAAGTTGGATATAAGGTAGGGAAAACCAAGGAAGCTCAGGTAGGGGTGCTCTTCATAGTTTGGCATGGTTGAACCGGTAGCTCCTTGGGATATGGAAAACGTAGGAAACTACAGTTGGCCAGTAACCTACTCAAGACATCAAGGATATCTATAGTTATTTCAAGAGGTAAGTGACATAAGTCTCTTATCATGGAAGGGAACTCTTCACTAGTCTTAATTAAATATAGGTTGGCCAAATATCTCACAGAGGTTCTGTTTACTTTAAACCTTGGGAGGACTTAAGTTATGTTATTCCCCATCAATTCCCTCATCTTTAGTTGTTAGATAACTACCTATAAGGTTTCATGTGACTTGAGATAAGAACTATGGAGATCAAAGAATCAATTAGCCTTTGGGAAAATCTGTTCATACATGTCAAGACCCCATGGGCCTTTTTTTTGGCAAATATGGGACCCTGGGAAAATGTGTCTTTTCGCACTGGTGTCTTGTGTAGGTATGTCACATAGGGACCTTGCATGCCAATGGTGTTTGGGGTACTTGAGAGGATCACTTGTGAGAACTCGTTGTTCCATGCCATGTGGGTTGTGCACCCCCCCCCCCACCCCTGCTCGGTATCCTCGGAAGCCTCCATTCCCGACCCTTTGGGCTTGTCCCTTCACTTCAATCACGAACCCCTATAAAAATGGAGAGTCTCGCAGTGAAATTTTTGAGTTCAGTCGTGGACTAGTTGGGCCAAAACACATGGAAATTTAATCTGATCCTTCTTCCAGTATAAATATGACTTTCTTCATTAACTCATCAGTTGATGTCTAAATGTGGTTCACTTATTCATTTATGTGGAATATTTCATGGAACACATTTCACAGTGTCAACAAATTCCCCCTATAATTTGATTCATTCGAAAAAAATAATATAATTATAAGGTAAAATTATGGAACGTTGACACGTTCCATAATCATTTATGGGGATATATAGAATATAATCTCTAAGATTACCCTTGAAGAGATTCTATTGCAAACCTAATGGATTTCAGTTCCATTTGGAATGTGAGGATTTGGTGGGTATGATTACAATCTGATTCATGCTGCAGTGAAAGAGAATATTCTCCAAAAGGAGAAAGGGCATATTCTCATTCAAGACCTCATAAGGAACAAAATTCTCACTAATATTGATGAATTTTGATCTGCATTATCCCAATAAGATTCCATTCATAATACAATACTGGAAGAGTTCAAGTGCCATATTAAGGAGATAACTACTCAAGTTTCATACGTTCATCATGAATTAAATACCGCTCAGGGGAAACTCGAACAACTGCACAATTCACTCAAAGAATCCCAAACAGAAGGGTCAACTACCATTCTGGTTGCAATGAAAGCACTATGGAAGGATGAGGAGACTGAATCTAGTCGAATGATTGAGCTTTAACGAGAAGAGAATGGGGATCATGATTCCATTAAATAGATGAATAATTACATAAAAGGATTATTATAAAGCATTAAAGATAGATAGTATCTTGTGGATATTCTGAGGGGAGATTGTATTTTATAAATGAAAAGAATTCTATTTCTGGTCATCAATTTCTTCATCCCTATTTCCATCCTCTGATCATAATGCACTATTAAAACCAATTTTCATAAAAGTATACCAATTGGTTTTAATAACACTGATGGTATGGGGAAATGCACCAATTTTTTCCTAATTCATGGGAAATGGTGAGAATAATTTGACTGTTTTTATGGTCTTATAGAAAACCCTACAAATTTATGTATTTTAATGTCATCACCATAACTTTTTCCTAAGCTCGATATAGATGAGACTTATTAGGTGAGACTTTAATTTTTCTTAGGCTTCCCTTTTAGGGTTTTCATCCTTAAAATTTTTGTGCCTTTTTATTCTTTATCACTCGATATTTCCTAAATCATACAGAGTGCAGGTCTAGTGATATGAAACATGACTTTTGTCTAGGGTTCCCTTTGTGCGTTTTGAACCTGGGGAGTACTGTGACTCTTTTTGTGTGAATTTTAATGTCATGCATGCCATACTAAAAGGGATAGTGTTTTAGGTTGAATATATATGACCATGAATTTTGAGGTGATAACCCAAAAAAAAGCTTGGTGGTTAGGAATGTTCCAATATTCACCAGATACTTCTGAGGAGAATTTTAATACAAGATTATATGGTTTCCAAATTTATTACTTAATTTTTGAGAATAGATGAGCTATCTCCTGGGAATGAAGTTACCACTAGATTAGAAACCCTTTTTGAGGGTTATTTATGCAAGGACAACTGAGGCATGTTGTTCATAGTCAAGTGCCATCATACTTAGGATGACATTCCAGATATTGGGGTGACTTACGCAAGTCCAACGGGGAATGTACTTCATAGTAAGGTAAAGGAGTTCCAACAAATTTTGACATTCTATTTATCTTGGGTGAAAGACGTTTATGGAGATTCATATTTCTCAAGACCACACAAGCTGGTTTTTTAAGGTAAGATGTCTGAGAATGAATGAATTATCTATGTTGGTGCATTCCATGAGTGGGAAATAAATCCAATATCAGTAGTATGTGGGAAAGAGGGTATATTTTGTTAGATAACCAATGTTAGGTATATAGGGTTCACTTATAAAAAAGAATGAAAGTATCATGATGTTCAAATCCCTGAAGTATGGATAGTATATTCTGCCATATATAGTCATGAAACATGGAAATTATATTATAAAGTTTAATGTCTTGTGTTAAGAAAATTATGTTGTATAGTTTAATTTTATTCAGCAAGGACATTATGTTGTGTAGTTTATAGTTATGAAGTAAGTAAATTATGTTGTTCAGTTTAAATTCATGAAACATGTACATTATGAGAGCTTTAATTTAAGGTCTATAGATTTGACCGAAGGATTGATGATTCTATGATTATTTATAATTTGTATGGAAAAGACATACTATATTCAGGTATGTAAGGAGAAACCTGTAAGCTCCACTTTGGGATTCATGGATCTAATGGATTTTATGGGAAAAAGTGCTTATGATGTTATAGGGGTCTCTCTCGAGAATGATGTTACCACTAGATGATGAACCCGTTATGGGGGCTGTTTTATGCAAGTTTCTAAAGGTAATGTACTGAATATTCAAGTAGCATAATCTTTAAGTTTATAGACCTATTATGAGAGTGACTTATTCATGTCCAACAAGGAAATGTGCTACATGGTTAAGAAAAAAGGATCTCTCAAGAATTCTGACATTCTGTCGTTAAAAGTCGATGAAGGTTAATGGAGATTCAGATCTACCAAATCAAAAAGTTTTGTTAATGAATAAACTTGATTGAATTTGGAAAAGGTATTATGATTCATGATTTCCAATGAATCAAGATATTAGGTTCTCGACATAGGTCTGACCCAATACTAGGAAGTAGGGTGCATTTAGTTTTGGTTCATATGACTAGGACCATAAGAATATGGAAACAATGGATGGTACATGGTCAAATGGACCATGATTATTCCAGTATACTTTGAATATATGATGGGGGGAAATTTAAACCATGGTCTTGGAGTCTTTTAGGTCAATAAGAAGGATATGGGACAAATATTCATAGTATGACCACTAATTGTAAATTGCAAGTACCAGTATATCGTCGCCAAAAGTATAAATATATAGAAGATTCTTCTCCTAAGGGAGAAATTACTGATATTTGATAAACCCTTTATGGGGACTATTTTATGCAGGGCCAACTAGAGAACATACTGCATAGAAAATCTATGGAATCCATTGGATAAAAGCCCATTATGGGGGAAACTTATATAAGGCCAACTGGGGCTCATACCACATGCTAAGGAAATGGATCTCTCAAGTATCAGATATTTTTACACAAAAAAATAAGGAATGGTTATGAAGATCTAAAAGTATTTAATATTTGGAATATGAAATTTGAAAATGGATTTGTTCAATTCATAAAGGAATCATTGGAAAGATATTTTCAATGATTTTTGAGTCCCTTGAATAAATTTAACTCGTATGTAAAAGGAGTACACATCTTGTTTTCTTGGTGGGTTATCTAAGGAGAGGACCCAAAATAAAAGATCTTATATTAAATTTTTATTATATGTAGGACAAGTATAATTTTTATTTACCCCATGGATGGGTATAAGGATTAAGGCCTAGGCTTCTCTAACTATGTCAATTGTAAGAGAATCAAGCCACATGTAGTTATAGAGGTACCATGCATTTTGAAGTCATGAGGAGAGGACGTTGGTGATTCTGATGTGAAAAGAAATATTTTGGCTGGGTTAAGGTGTAAAGCCCAAGAATCACTGTATATCATGTTGGAGAAAGAATCATGAAACACATAGTTCTAATAGATATGGGTTCATGGGTAAAGTGAGAAGTCATATTGGATCTCCTAAAGTAGATTTGACTCATACATGGGAGAGTTGTGGATTTTCTATATTGTGATGCGACTAGGCCTAGGATTGATTATATGAGAGTCACTATGTATCTCATATGAGTGAGAATCAAGCCAAAAGTAGTTCTTGAAGGACTTTTCAGTTTACAATCATGTGGTAAGGATGTCTTTAATTCCTTTAAAGTATTGCATCTAGAACAATATTAGCCCAAATTTTATTAGATAAACCATAGTTGGGGAGAGAAATCCTTTACCAAACTCATAATACCATGTGATCTTTTCTCAGTGTGATAAGCGAGGAGTGGTAGAATTTTATTCCTAAACACAATGGAAACACAAGTGAAGGATATGGGAATTTCAATTATGTGGTGGTTGAGCCATGATATAGGATATCTGGGAATCACTACATAACTCAATAAAATATCAGTCAATCCATGCATAGTTCTTGGAATTCTATGCAGTTTGACTTCATGTAGTGAGGATATAGACTATCCAATGTGAAAGAACAAAAATAATGCAGCTGGAACTGGGATAGATGATTTGGGCATCACTGCATATCTCATAGGGATGAGAATGATACCATAAGTAGTTATTGATAAGTTTACCCACTCAAGTCTGATATATGCAAAAGGGGTGGGATATTTTTTAATTACATCTCGACCCATGATACGAGATTTGGGCATCACTATATATCTAAGTATAATGAGAATCAAGCCACACATATTTCATTTAATTCCATGTAGTTTAACATCATGCAGTGATGACATATATTAACTCACATGAATGGACTAAAATATTGTGGTTGTACATGAGATATGAGATATGGTCATCACTACGTATTTCACAGAGATTAGAATCAATCCACACACAGTTTTCGATAATGGTTCTTCAAACAAACTTGGTATTGATGTGATGAAGGGGCTTAAATTTTTTCTAGAAAAATGTTTGGGCCCAAGACAGATGATTGTATGAGAATCAAGTCATATGTTCTGGAATAGTTCCCTGTATAAATTTGGTTCCTACACTAGTAAAGGGGAAATTGTTTCTTTATGGTCATAGTTGAGCCTAATATTGAAGATCTAGGTTTCACTACGTATCTCATTGGAATGAGAACCAAGCCACAAAGAGTTCATTAAAAAGGGTTCTTATGTAGGTCTATTCTAAGCATAAGTAAAAATAGGGCCTAAATGCCAATATAGAGTGGGAATGATTTGAGTGATACTTATGCATGGAAGCAACCCATAAATTTTTTTAGGGACCATTAAGAATAAGTAATCATGGTATTTTGTGGGATTTTGTATGTCAAATGAGGGAGAATTTGACTATAGTGTTTATTGTCATGCGGTGAGGAAAAATGGGGTTTTCAGTTTTAGGTCATGCAACTAGGACATCAGGTCATGTAGTTTATTTTCATGCGATAAGTATGAGGATTAAATATATTTTAATGTCATGAAATATGGATTCATATGGTGCTATCTGGTTTATAATTATACTACTAAGAAAAAAATTGTGTGATTACACAAAGTACATATTAAAAAATCCTTCATTGGTTGGAGTTGTGGTGAGTTCTCCATTTATTTAGATTAAGGAATATATTCCATTATGGTGGAATTTATGTATGGGGTAAGGTCCTTCCCACATTGTCTCAAGTTTGGAGGCTGCTTTACTCATATAATTGAAGTCCTAAGGACTAATACCAATTCTCCTTATAATAATGAACATAGGTGTACTTTCTTATTGAAATCTCATTATATCCAATTCTATAATACATCCAAGTGATGTAGAGTATTCAATATTATTTCATTCAGTTTCTCTATATCATCCATTCATTTATGAGAATTTTCAACTATAGATAGCCGAACACAAATGGAAACATAGAGTGATGTAAACTAAACCTCAATGGGAAATACTTTTTTTGTTATACATACCAACAAGTATGGGGTTCCCGTGTTGCAGTACAATTTGTAGTCTCACAGTCCCATAATCCATGCAATATCTCGTCAGTCCACGATTTCTTATTTTTACCCACCATCTACTATATTATGATTGATAGGGTCTTGTTAGAAGGTTATATCTTTCCATTGGTCACATCTTGATAGTAGGATTAATGGTTGGATTAGATATATTATTCCTGATATAAATTTTCTACTTCATCATAATAGAAATTGATGTCATTTTCTATCAATATGGTATGAGGTACACTTGTCAATGGTAATGATATTACCATTGACAAAGATAAAAATTCAATTTGGTCAGGATTCTTTGAGGGGTGCTACCTTAGTCCATTTAGAGAAAAAATTGGTAACAGTAAGGATGCACATGAACTTCTTAGTCATATATGGAGGATATGGTCCAACAACATCCATTCCCCTTGTGGAAAATGGATTGTACTATTTACATATTTATAGACACTTCGAGATTTGGTGGATGAAATTGGAATGGACATGGCAGGGATGACACTTCTTTTTGAATTATCTTCCATCCTACATAATCAAAGGAAGGATGTATCCAAACCATTATATTTAATCAGAAAGAATACGCCCTGATTGGTGGGAAACAAAAGATCCTCTATGTACTTCTTCCATAAAAACTGTAGTCTCTTCTCCATTAAAACATCTTAGAAGGACTCTATTGAATCCCTGTTTATAGAGGACTTTCTAGTGATTTGTGCCATATTGAAGAGTGAAATTGGGTGCTCAATGATTTATCACATATCTTCAAAATATTTCAAGTGGAAGTACTCCATCATAGAGATATTTCATGATGGGTGTTATCCATCCCATGGTAGGACCATATGGCTTATAAATGTGGATGATTTTATTAATTTTTTATATTCTTGATCGAAAAAAGGTGAAACCCCAGAACGATGTGTAATGATGATGATTGTTTTAACCTGATTTGGATCTTCCAAAGACATAGATAAATTTTCCAATGCATCTTCCTGAACATTCTATGATCACCTAATGTAGGTCAAAGTTGCCTTGGAGGGAAATTTTGACATTATCCCGTGGATAAAATCCCATAGGGTAATTAACATTTCATTTTCGATGGAATAATCCCCATTGATCTGCTTGATTATCAATTGTGAATCATGATTCACCTCTAAGGGGTTCACCGGTACTTGGAGTTACAATTCCAATCCTAGAATGGGTGTTTGATATTTTATCTCATAGTTGGTACCACTTTATGATATTAGGATGGTGTATGGAAGCACATCCTTCTTTGGGTAGATAAGAAAACATCATAACCCAACGTTGTTGAGCTGAGAGTCTCCCATTCTCTTCCGCATTGGACTTCATGAAGTACCATCAAAAATAATTTCCCAATGTTTTGGCGATGTCTTGAATATAGAATATTTATTCTTCAGGATGTTCAATATTTACTGGCATCTCTTTTGCGGATGGGTGCTCAACAAATAAGACTACCAAGGCCTTGCCTTTTACTACATTCTGAGGTTGAAACCTTATATCAAACTGCAGTAGAATAACTACCCACCGTGAACGATTTCCTATTAGCATTGGATGAATGAGGATATATTTGAGTGTGTAGGTTTAAGAAACCAATTGATTCTCATGGTGATGCAAGTAGTTATTCAACTTCTAAATGGAAAAGATTAATGTTAGGTAGCTCTTCTCAAAAAATAAATAATGATTCTCAGCATCATGCATGGTCTGACTGAGAAAATAAAGGTTATTTTCATTGACAATAACATTACTTTGTGTGAAGAAATCATCTAGTGATAATTCTAGGTACATCACATACAAAATTAGGAGGTTTCCTTCCACAGGTGTCATCAATACTAGTGGGATCAGGAGGTATTTCATGAGGTCATGAAATGCTTCTTGATATTCATTGGCCCACTAATAAGTTACCCCCTTCTTCATTAATTTAGTGATGGGTAAACACTTGCATGTGAGGATGGCTATGAAGTTCCGAGTATAGGCCAATTTTCCTTGACTCAACACATTCATGTTTTGAGGAGGTTACATGCCAAGGATAGTTTTAGTCTTCTTAGGATTAACTTTGATGTCGTAATAGCATATGATGAAGATGGGTAATTGTCTTTAGAATAACCTATAATCACTTCTCAAAGAGTTCATCTTTAGATTCTGCCATCGATGAATGATGAAGATTGGTCCCAGGTCATCCAGGTGCTCAGAACATTGTTGGGATTTGACAACTAGTACATCAACAAAGCATTCAACAAGCTTCCCTAAGAAAGGTTTGAAAATATGGTGCATGGAACATTGATATGTGGTGCCGACATTTTTCAATCCAAAAGAAATTACCCAATAGAAAAATACTCCTTGAGGGGCTAGGAAAGATATGGTTTTCTCATCTTCTAGGGCACTATGAAATTGGTTATACCAAGAATATCCATCTATGATGGGGAGGGATTGATATTGGACCAGAAATTCATATTTGGTACAACGCTAGTTGAGATCTCTGAAATCGATGAAAACCCAAATTTTCTCATTCTTATTCTTCACATGGAAGATGTTGGCTACCAATTATTGGTATTGTACCTCTTAGATAAAATCATCCTTGATTAGTTTTTCCTCTTCATCCTCAATCATGGAGGTGTGGGTCGGGTGTGTTCTCCTAGAATCTTTCATGTATCCTCAATGATATTCTAGAATAACCAAGTAATTTGTATCCACCTTAGGGTCAAGGCCTTCAATATTTGTGTAATTATAAGAAAAAACATACTGATTCTATTTTAGGAAGGAGGTTTATACATCTTATTCTTCAGGATTCATGAACGCACTAATTAGATTGGAGAGTGGATCTTCTTTTGTACCCAGATTTATATCTCTGACTTCATCCAAGTTGGTGGAGATGCCTTCCTCAAATGATGGAGTGAATCCCTAAGATATTATTGTTTTTCATCATGCTCATGTAATACTCCATGCACTTATTATTGGGGATGATATGATAAAACAAGTTCCTCAGAGGGAAAAAGAGAACTTCTACTTGGACATCTAGAGGATAAGTTAATCATTTCAGGCTCCCTTGCGGGCATGAAGCCTTCTTTGAGTCCTAGTGGGTTAACAAAGGACTGAGAATGAGTCACTTCACTTTTTTTATTTTCATATTAGCTTCTTCCATCCCATCTAATGTAATTGAGCTTCATTGGAGCTCAGGGGATGTAATGAAGACATCTTCATTTGAGAATTCACCATCACTCAGAGAGTGGATAACTTCTTTAGTGCCATTAGTCTCAACTATTTTGATAGAAATTACAAAATATGATAAATGAATTCATGAATTCTAGCATACCCTATCAATTTGATTTATAGGAAATAGATAATATGCACTGAGTTTCGTGAATGGTTTTGATGGGATCATCTGCAACCCATTTGGGGCATTAATTTAGGAAGCATCATTAGAGAATGATGGTTTCTCTCTAGTGTGATTGAATCTTGCATCAATGTACTATGTATTTTGGGATTTTTGTGGGGCCTTGTCACTATACTATGTCATAATTTAAAAATAAATATAATAATTGATATATTTGTGGTATGATGAAGGAAGGGATGCATGTTGATGTGGCCAAGGTCACCTAGGAAGAACATTGAAATATTTATCCTTCCGAATAACCATAAATTCTAAGTCATACATGAGATTCCTGAATTAATTTTTATGTGTGATCTCTCCAAGAGGATCTTTCTCATTTTTTCATAACCTCACAACATCAGAATTGAGGGAGACATGTGAGATTCATTGAGATCTTATTGACCAAGTGTTGAAACAGAGATGAGGTTGACTCAAGATCCATTACCAATGATGTATTTCCATATATCGATGTAATTTGACACGTAGAATATATACATGGGTCTTGAAAGTCCTTATATGAAAACATTCTCATCCTAATTAGAGAATGAGACGACCATGTGGAATTACATGGGATTGTTCCCCACACGATACACTTTAGCAGTAGCGAATTTGAATTCAAATTCTTGAGGGCTTGAAAAGGCATCAATAAGTGCTTCTCAGAGGTCTTTTTACCGACATAGAGCATCCAGGATTGATAACTTAGATGGCAATTAGGCTAATTTCATCAAGACATAATATTTTTGGTCAAAAGGTCTTCATATTCCAAAATTAATATACTCTTTTTAAGGCACTTAGTAGATTATTTTCCCGATGTGGATGTGTCGTCCCTTGGGATATGAGTTTGAAGTTTTCCAGTTCTCTGTGGATTAGGTTGACTGGTTCGGCATACCCATTGAGGAGGTTGTGGAACATCCTATTAAGTATCTTATAATATGATCATGTCAGGGTATACCATGTTTTGTGTGGACTAAGAAATCCCTTTTTTCTTATTGATCATGGTAGAGAGATTTCCCCTGAGTTTCAGTCGTGTAGATGGTTGGAGAAGGGGTTTGGTTGGAGTAGTGGATACCAGAATGACCACATCTTCCCCTGTATCCTTGAACCTGTTGAACTCTTCCCCTAGTTCCCCAATAAATATGATGGAAATTAGGTTTGTAATATGAACCATCCTCTGAGAGGGTATTTGTTAAGTGAACAAAAATAGTAGAACCAAATATCAACTCCCTGTCTAACGAATATTCTTCCTAGGGTGTTGACTCTTATTGTACAGATTTACGGGGCGGTGAAAATGCATTTGGGATGGTTTTCATATTGTATTCTATATTCAAGGACTACTTTGACCTTGAAACAACCTCATATTATTATTATTTCTCCTTATACTTCTGGAAATGTTTCTTTTTTAAGGATTGACCTTCATAGGATTATGCTTTTGATAAAGTTGGTTTTACTATAGAAAAAGGGGCTAAGGGTTGAGTTGACTATTTCAACTATGCTCAGAGAAAATCATGAATCCAATAGATAATTTTTTTGACCATCTATTAACAAAAGCTTTGAATATTATTAATTTTAAATTAATTCCATTCACCTTCCTTATCTCGATTGGTAGAAGAAATACATGCTACCTAGGATGGATAATTTTTCAGTTTCACTTGACCAGAGTACACCATCCTTTGTAAGAGGTCTTTGATAAAAAAACACTATTGGATGGGGTTCACCAATATTTTATGGAGGGGGAAATAATTTTGGAGATCTTCATCACTATCTTTTCTGGAATTCTCGAGATTTGGAAAATGAAATATGTTTTTTTCCAATGGTGAGATAAAGTAATTGGGGACATGATCATTTATAAAGGAATATACCTTGATTTTAATATCATAAAATTGTTTCCTTCTATGATCTCTTTGATCATCCTAATGTGGCAGTCGTTTCTGCTAACACTCAGGAGGTGGATCCCAATGGTGTGGTGAAGACTTTGAGGCAGGAGTAGGTACATGGGATTTTATAAGAGTACATGTAGTGGCCTCTTCCATTCTTGTTATATTTCCCTAAGATGATGGATCCAATCAAAACATGGCTTTGGTATCTACAATGGACTTTTTCCACATGTTGAGAAATTGAGGAAAGATACAAAAACCATCCTGTGTATTTCACAAGGATTAATGGTGTTCACAACTCATCATGGAGACTTTCTACATAAATAAGAAAAAACACTTCTTGAGGTAGTGGTAGTCTCAATGAATATTTTAGTCATTTCCAATGAGAAATTATGTATGAGTCCCTCTCAGTATCCCTTTGTTTGTAGTTTGTGAAATCCAATATTGTTTTCTTCTTCAGCGTTGAGCTAAATTGGAAGAGGAACTTTTGACAGATACCTTCCCATCAATTGATCTGCCGAGACTGAAAACTTGGGTACCACATGAAGTCTTTCCCTTGTAGTGATATTAAATAACCCATGATCTTCACTACCTTTGGTTGTTCATGGGTACCTATCATGGGATTATATGGAGAGAATACATGCATCAAATAAAATTTGAAATCTCCTAATCCATTGAAAATTGGAAATATTGGATCCCTTAAGTTTGAAGGGGGAGGATTAGGATCCAACCATTCAGGTAAGACTTATTTTACAACTTTACCAGGGTTCTCCATTATTTTATAGATTCTAGTTGTTCCATTAGTGAATCAATGTTATTCATAACCATTCGAGGAATAACTGGTACGGTTGGGACCATGATGGGTGTGGTGGCTGGAGCTTGAATTGGCGCAGCATCTAGTGGGACCACTGGTGGTGGAATTACAAGAATATACCATGGATAACCCTTTGTGATAAGCCTATAAAGACGTTCCTAACCTTTTTCTGGTTGTGTACCCAATGGAGTTAATTATTGATATAATGATTCAAGGTCCAAATATATTGGTGTTTGATGTCCCATATTGATCAGATGTTCCCTTTCTTCTACAGTTATTGTGGTAAATTCTCTTTTCTATGGTACGCCAATTGGAAGTGAAATTTTAGGGTCTCGTTTTAGAGAATATCTAGAAGGAAGGATTACTCAAAGAAACCATAAAATGAGTCTTTTAAACTCTCCCATTTCCTCATCTTGTTGAAAAAATCATTCTTATAGCGAAAGGGATGGACCTTCTTCGGGGAAAGGTTGTAAATAGTATTCCCCTTAAATTTTCCACAATTATGTGTCTTTCAAGGAGGTAGATGTTGATTAATCAAGTGGATATGATAATTAAGGTAAAACCTATGGTTTCATGTACGCACACATCTGAAATTCACTTCATTGTAGAAAATCTCATGAATATGTAATTCCTCTTCAGAATCCTCTAAATTGGTCATATGTTCTAGAGGGTCTTCCATGATGGTGTTGATGAAATTCACATATGTGTAGTGCACTAAAGTCATTCTATTAATATGTCTATGAGAATGACTTCATATCTGACCCCCATGAGACCTTATCATCTTCTAGTTTGGTTCCCCATGAAATATTTGTCCGATAGTAACCCAAATGGAATTCCCAGATAGTTCATTCATGTGTGTTTCAAGTGACTTTTCTAGATCACTGGGCTAGGAATATTGGAAGGAAAAATTTCATGGCTTCTTCCCTAATCGGGAGAAATTTTAATCCCATTGAGGAGGGTATTTGTTAGGTGAAAAGGATCCCATCTCTGAGTGTTGGAGATATTTGTATTCTACTTTCACATCCCATTGGTCTTGGTTGGATAATCCCTCGGGTTGGGTTAAAAAAATCCCTCAACCTAGAGGGTTGGGAGTGTTCCCAAATTATTTTTGATGATATTACCATCGTTTTGTTTCTCATTTTATGGATTTTGGTCGAAATGTGGGATGGGTGCATTATTTAGAACTCACAAAAAATGTCCTTTTTCGGAAGAGTATTCTGCTATTTTTAACATTTTCTCAATATTATGACAGAAATACATTAATAGGGATTGCCTCTCGAAGTTGTTAGATTCTTGACGCACAAGTATCTTAGTAGCCTTCCCTATTCTGGCTTGATGTCGTTTAAATTCAGTCAGGGGCTGTTCTTGTTGAGCCTATCTTTGTTCATAAACAAATTACATTTTTCGCAGAAAGCATGGGGTAATGACATTGCATGATACCACCATTGTCAAGTTTGATGGATTTTAGAGCATAGTGAAATGAAATTCACTAAGTTCACCATGTCATTAGATACAATCAATAGATGAGGTGTCTATGATCATATTTCACAACCTCATTAATGCATCAAGGCATGCATGTTGAAGTGTTCCCTACTCACTCTTAATCCTTGGATGTCGGGAATCCAGGATATATGAAAAGTCAATTTGGCATTGTAACCCTTATATTACCTTGATGTGAGTCTGATACTCATCATAAGGTAATACATTTGATTTTAGGTGAGGAATAGTTTTTTATATTTTGGGGTGGATTTCATGCATACAATATTCCACCAACCCTCTAAAATGTTGTATTGAGAGGTGTATACAGGCTATAACCTGACTAGTATTTCATCTTTATCATGTTTTTTCCTCATATTTACTTGATATTCTTCTTCTTTCACTAGTGGCTTCTCAACCTAGTCTGACTTGAGTGGATGCTTTCAGATTATCTTGTCCCAAGAAATGGGAATCATTTAGATTTCCTCTGTTATGTTGGAAGGAAAATTACACAAATGAGTTTCAGATAATGACTGTCACCTTTGGTTATCTTCTAGTTGAGAATTGATTTCACCTACCTATGAAAAAGTATCAGACATGACTAGCCATGTGTTTGAATGTTCTTCTTAATAATAGGGATTTATCGTCACTACATTTCAAATTAGAGAATTATTATTACAATACGAATCACTAATATGGATAGAATGTTCCCAGTGAATTCCATCATGGGGAGGATCACCATGGTGGATTATAGCATGCGGAATACCTACTTTCTCCATGGTCTTCTAGCCACATGGAGGGTTTTATGGTTATCATCAAATGATAGGGTCTCGAGATCAACCTATCTTTTTCCATGATGTAAGCCTACATGGTGAGGTTCCTGCTGAGGACCTCCATAATTAATACTACTGCTCCCATAATTGGGTAATGGGTTGGTAGGATCTTGAGCTGTGATAGATAAGTCTGTGAGGAATTCATGAAATCCAGCATTTATTGAATCATGATCGTAGATCAAATCTTGATTTTCCAATAACGTTTGATGATAATTATTCTTAGATTCCTTCTCATGAGATATTGGGACCACTTTATGGGAGAAGTGGTTATCATGGGTAGGTGTTTGTGCCTCCCCTGGAGTGTCTATTAGAACATGTTGATTAACTCAAATTGGAGTGGGTGTATGTTCATGATTTGGTTGTTTATATAATATGGGGGTTTTCTCATGACTCTATTAGACTATAGTAGAGGTATTGTTATACTCATGGGTATTATGCTGATGAGGCACCCCGTTTGTGGGGATAGTTTTATTTTTTTATTTCCTCAGGCACTACTTTTGTTTCCATGATGATATCCTTCCATGTTTGTAGGATTATGGAAGGAATTTTTGTCTTCAATTTTACCATTATCAAAATTTTATTGGTTACTTAGACAACCAAAATGTGAATATACATCAATTTAATATCTAGAGTAGTTGTATGTTCCTTCTTATGTCCTACCATTTATGTCAGTCGATAATGAAAGTACTCATTTGTGGGGGAAGAGAGTTGAGTATTCCCTCTACTTGTCATTGAGACTTCATGACTCACATCTTTGCATGATGCCAAATGAGGATGCTGGAAGGCTTGATAAATGTTTGCATGTGTGTGTTCTAGCTTGTTGTGTACCACCAAACATGGTCAAAAAACATCATTGAGTGCTCCTAGAAGAGTCTTTTGGTAGGCTTGGTGGTTGTAGGTATGTGTATGTTTCTACTTGTAGGTTTCCATCATTTTTGGTTGATGATATTCTTTTAATTCCATCAATAGAGTATACTAGATGGTTGAATAACGGCGAATGGGTGTATGTGCCCACTCTATTTTCCCCAAAATTGGGTTTGTGGACCTCTTTGGAGGAGTAAACAGTGAGAACCTTCCCCCTGCTAATTGGTTTTTGTCCCCTTTGGGCCATCATACTATCCCAATTTTGAAGGAACGTAGTCGGTCGGCTAAGGAAAACACCCCCATCATGTTGAGGGTTAACTGTCATGTGTTGTTAGCACCATAAATTACAGGTAGGATCCCTTGAAACATTCCTATGTTTCTAGTGGGTGAGGCCATAAGTGGCCTCTTGATCCACCACTCAAAAATATGGGATGTTTTGGATGATGTGTTATAGGGGAAATCTTCTAAAATGGTTGAAGATAGCGGTCGATGTTGTCTACTTTAGGACCTCCGTTCATCATTGAAAGGACTATTGGTTGTACTTGTTGAGTTGGAGGGCCTGTTTTGTGGCCTATAGGGTCAGGATAATACTGTTTTGATAGTACTCTTGGATGAATTAGTTTGAGACCTAGTGTGGAAGACACTAGTTTGGGGATGGTGCCTTTCGTGCGGATGAAGATCTAGCCTAAGTATTAATCGTGGCATTTGTTGGGGAATACGTAAAGGAGGCCATTAGATCAAAGTAAGTTCTAAAAATAATGTACATGTATATATGACAAACAAACCCAAGTAAATCCTATCAAGTCAACAACTCAAATATATGTTTGATTGATTATCTTGCTTGGCCCTCGTTCATTTTGAGAGTAGAATGAGCCAAACAATAAGGCGACACTATCATCCTTGGTTAAGGATTCAAATCGGGTTCACCATTTTTTTTTGATGGAATTGATACATCATTATGGAAATAGAAAGGTGTGAAGGATATTGGTAAGTACATACCTTTTATATTTTGAAGGAGATTCCATAGTTAAGTCATTTGCTTCGGGTTTACCATTTTTTGTTTCTAACATATTTTCGCTCCTTGTGATAGGTTTTTCTTTCCTAACGGTTTACAACAGGTTTGTTCGTGGAACTAAAAACACCAAATGCTTCTATATCCATGGGGTCAAAATTTCTAATGTTAGTTTCTCATTAGGTGGTTTAACCTATTATGCTTAAGAACATTTATTGGTTAAGAGAATGGGAGGTCAAGCTTATCACACCCTTTTTAGGGGAATTATTCCCTAATCTGGGACTCTCATAATGATTTAAGATATTCTCAAGAATCATTCATTGATTCTCAAGTATTATTTGGGGCATCCAAGTATTAGAAATCAATTATTATTATGTGTGGAAGTCAAAATCATTTGTATGTATATGAGGTTCTTCATCAAAGTAAATATATGTATGTATCTGAGGTTCTCCATTGATGGTATCCTCTTATATACTAATTAGAGATACTCTGGTCATTTTTATGATGATGATAGTTTATAACCCACTCAGTGGGCCACTCTGGAGATTATTTTCATCCAATGAGATGAAATGTCAATCTGGAGTTTATCGTCATCTAGAGAGGCAAGAGTTTTTTTTTTTATTTTTGGATCAAACCCATTAATAGTATTATTATGTATCCTTGTGAAAGGAATTAGAACCCACATAGTTCAGTACTGATAAATGGGTGAACATTATACCTTTTAACATCATCTGATAAGGACACAACCCTACAGTTTAACATCATGTAGAAAGTACATCTTGGTTGAAGATTTCTGGTCAATGTTGTGGGTGGGACTTGGTCCAAAATACCCCAAGTAACCTGAAAGGGATATGATTTTCCAAGTTGAATTTGTCACTACTGGGTATAATGAATAGAAGAACAATTTTTTTTTATGAGAAGAGTTTGACCCTCAAATAGGCATCCTACGTAATCCATTTGGATGGGAATCAAATCCCACATAGTTTGGTAGGTCTCATAGGGGAATATATCCTTTTAAGGGGATTATGTTTAGGATTATTCCTTAAGAGTATTCCATATGAAAAAAGGCCATGACTAATGTATTATTTCTTGGTAATTTGGAGGCTTATTTTGGTCTTACACCTAAGGAGGAGGCCCATTTATTTTTGATATGTTTGGGACAAACTTATGCATAGAATGTACCTTGAATTTGGTCTTTTGTTAGGTGTCCTATGTATCCTATTAAGATCAGGAATAAAAGTTCTCGAAGTTTAATACTCTATGAAGATAATGTGAGTGTCATGATCATCATTAACCTTTAATCCCACATGATTCATGATCAGTATAAGAAATAAAAGGAATTAGAAGATTATAAAAACCAAAATCTTTTCCTCCTTCACTGATAGAAGTGGTCAAGGAAACAATGAAATATGTCATGGTAATGATGAATGAGGTTGAGGGTATAGTAGAAGATTCTAGGAATATGGAAGAAGAGGTTGGGTCTATGAAACCATTCTCTCTTCACTTTATATTGGACTTAAGACCAAGGTATGTGAGTAAAAAAGGTGAAGCATGCGAAGGTAGCGATGAGTAAGACTATAACCTCCTACATGAATGTCTAGGGTATTAATCCATGAGTGATTCCATGAAATTGGTTCAAAAAATGGAAGAGGATCTCATTCTATGTTGAGTGGAAAAGAACGTGTCACCCTTACCCTCCCTGAGGGAAACTAGAGGCTCTAGGGATCAGTGATGAGATGGGACAGAAATGATTATATCTCTAGAATGAGAGAATTGGAACTCCTCAACATCTCTATGGGGTAAGGTTCATCATGACTATATATGTATAAATTTACAGATGCTCTGATAATATTGACCCTCTGGTAGGACAAGTGTGCGAAACCAATGATAGTAGAAGTACAAATCCAAGTGTGGGACACTCTAGCGTGACTTTTACCATGATATTATAAGTCAAGAGGTCTTGGTGGGGTCTTTTATTTGATCCCTCTCAGACAAGGGTGACAAAAGATGATGGGAACAACCATGGATGGCTTTGAGGAAGGATCAATAAATGGCTCGGGATGGCTAGAAGTTTATGAGAACTGGGGAGGCTCACACAGTGGGTTATCCATGATGGTATGCTTACAAAAAATAGTAGCACCATGGGTGACAGACAACCTAGGAGACTACACATGGGCGAGACCTTGTTCAAGCCTTCAAGGGTCTCCATAGGTATTCTATAAGGTATATCACGTAAGTATTTTATCAATGAAAGGATCTCTGTGATAGTCTTCATTAAATAAGGGTTGGGAAAAGTTTTGTAGAAAATTTGGTTTAATTTATACCTTGGGGGACTTATGTTCTGTTATTCCCCATTAATTCCTTCTTATTTAGGTGTTAGAGAACTACCTAGATGGTTTTGGGTTACTTGAGCGATGCACTAGGTTGATCAATGCAACAATTGGCATTTGGAAAATTATATTCATACAAATGAAGTCCCCAGGGGCCTATTTAGAGGAACAAATGGGACTCTGGGTGAAGGTGTATTTTCTGAATGGTGTCGCGTATAATTATTGCATGTAGGTGTTTCATGAAGGTTGGTTACACATGGACCTTGTTGTGCCTATATTGTTTGTTGGTACCTGATCGACTCACCTAGGTGAACCCGTTTTTCCATACCACGGGGGTTGTACCCCCATAGCCCTGCTTGGGATCAGTAAAAGCCTACGGCCCTAGAACATCATCCCAGTCCCTTCCCTACTATCATCATCCCCCATGAAAGTTATAGAGTCACCTTGTTGAATTGACAAGTTCGATCTAGGACTATTTGGGTCGTAGCACATGGAATTCTTATATACTCCTCCTTCCAACATAAAGATGTATTTCTTCTCAAACTCAGCATTTTATGTCTAAATGAGGTTCGATTCATCATTACTATGTAAAAGTTCATGGAACACATTTAACTATGTCCACAACCTCATAAAATATTCTTAATTTTTTTTGTCATCTTGTCTACAAATATTACTCATGTTATACACGTTAAAATAATGAATCCTTTCATGCTTTTGGTAAAATTATAAAGAGCCCAATTTAGAATATGACTAAGAGATTCCTTTTTAAAAAATAAAAAATTTGAAACAAGGATAAAAATTTATTTATTCAATAACTATATTTTAGTGAAAATATTCTTTAAAACATTTCTATAAAATATTTACATTGATGAAAAATGATATTTGGCCGAAGAGACAAATAATTTTAATTTTTATTAAAAATATTTTGTTGTAATATTTATTTTATAAAGGCAGTAAAATTAATGGAAAATATTTATATTAATGACATATATAGGAGATAATAAAATAAATTAGTTTAACGAGAGGTATATCAAAATGTATCATCATTAGAAATATAATAGTAATCAATCCAATAAATAGGGACATTGTAACATAAAACCATTACCACATGGGAATCCATTAAAATCACAAGCCCGATGAAATAATAAAAATAAAAAAACCTTAAATATCATGGTCATACATATATTCATGATATATCATGTATTAGTGGTTATATATACACATCATAAAACAATATTGGTACATAACATAATATATGTTCCAAAAAAGACAATTTGAGAAAAAAATCCCTTAACATAAGTCTCGAATTCATCCCTACACATTAGAACCTATTTCACAATAAATAAATGTTTATTAAAAAAATATTAAAAACCATACATATTTTCTAACATTCTATATATGATTTAATTTTTACATTTTTATTAAAAATTATTTTTAAAATCCTGTTTCATGTAATAACTACTTCATTTTTGGGTATATTTTGGTTTTTAATTTGCGGTCCTTTTAATTTAATCATTGTTCCATCATCTATATAATTTTTAAAATAATATAAATATAATATATATTCATTATATTTTTATATAGAGTAATCAATAATATTTAGATAAAAAAATGAATTACACTGTTCATGGAGATGTTAGGTGATACGTACACATAGACGTTGTTTACATTTTCCCAACTGATGGAATGAAGGGAAGTTAAATTATATAGAAGATTTCTAGAGTTTCTATTATATAATATAAATAACATATATAAATTATATTTATTCTTATTACCATCCATTGAAAGTGTACTTGAAGAAAATGAATCTCAACAATTCACGAGGCAATAGTCGGTCGTATAGGTGAGGGATGCTATCATATTCAATAGAATGGAATGTAAAACAGTTATATATGATATTATAATTAAATATTAATAATTATATTATTAATATCATAAATATAATTTATATGAATCATTATATCTTCACATAAGAGTTGGTGATGGAAAATGTAAAAAATTTGTCCATGAGGCGGTAGTCCGCCGTACACACGACCGATAGTTTCATTTATGATATGACGGAAGAAGAGACTGATGATGGTTATTACATAAAAATATATTATATCATTATATGTTACATTCTAGTCTTATTATATTTTATTTATTAGTAAATCAATTTAGTTGGTAAGAGAATAAGTAAAATGAAAGATCTTAGAGATGAAAATTACCCTTGATTAGAACCGCCTCCTTTGGATATCTTATTAAGGATCCTAAGTTTAATTTTTTTTGGATGAAAAAAAATCTATAACATGGATAAGGTATTTGGGTTGGTTTTTTGGTTGGTTTTTTATTTCCAAAGGGCTTAAGAGGTGATAATAAATGAGTTAATAAAGGCCCATTTTATAATTAGGGAGGAGTGGCATTTTTATAAATACCAAAAACTATTCAATAATGTGAAGGAACTCTCCTGAAATATACCTAGATATTTTATAAATAAATATTTTTGGGTACGTTTTGGTAAATAAACACTTCCACCATAAAAAAATACACTTTTTTAAACCTGATGTTCCTTAATCACTAGGTTTATTCACTTTTACCAATTTATTTTTCACCACAGTATGTAGTCTCTTTTTCATTTACCTAGATAGTTTACAATTAAGAGTAAAATAAATATGATATGTATTAAATCCTTTTTACCCTTGTATTTTGAATATGAAATCAAATTTATTAAAAATGATCCTAAAAAACTACTTTTAACATATACACATGTACGATATAAAACCTCATTTTTACCTTAACCAATATAATTTATATTTTTGTAACTATAATTTATAACCAAAAAATTAATTTGAACTTATTATATAATATAATTTATTCTTTTTCAAAATATGGAATAAATTTTATCAAATTAAATTCACTGAAATGGACCAATTTACTTTTAAATAGAACCTATAGAAGGGAAGAAAAAGTGGTTTTCCAAAAGATAATATTTTCATTTTTAGAGAATGATTCAATGTTAAAATTTAATTTAAATTTCTTTTAGGTAACCTAAATTGGTATATAAATAATATGTAAATTAATTAATTTTTTTTAAATCATTTAAAAAATGTGATCGTGGTAAATTCATTAAATGAAATGATTGTTTTCAATAAAAATTAGTATTTTCACTTTTCACTATAAAAATAATCTTTTCAAAAAAAAACATTCTACTAAAAACATAAAAAGATAATTTTGAACAATATATTTCTAAGTTAATGAAAATTTTAACAAATAAATTTTATTAATGTGTTAAAATTAATTTTATTTTTTTTCACAAAAGAAATAAAAACATTTTTCGTTTAAATAGTATTTTCAAAACATATGATGTTTTTATTAAAAAATCAATTACTTTTTTATAAATATGATTCCTACATATATGTCCATTATAATAATTAAGTTAAATTTGGTTATTACAATCTATTACACTATGTTTAATGTAATTCTTATAAAATTTATCATTAAATAATAATATTAAAAGTACATTTCCATTCTATGAAACTCAGTGTGGCATGTAATGCAAGCTGTCAATAAAATTAAATATATTCGAAAATATATTTCATTAAAAACATGGGGTGTTAGATTATACCTACCATAAAACGAATTTATCCCTAAAAATTTATCCCTCTAATATAAATAAATTAGGATACTTATTGCCTCATCATATTCTTAGGTTCCCACATAGCTTCATCCAATTGGTAGTTTTTCTACAAAACAATGACCATGTGTGGTCTTATTTTATAGAACATTATCTATATTTTCCAAAATACCCACAATAGTTTCTTTATAAGAGATATATTTTTCTAGTGATAAGATCTATGTGTTCAGTTTATGTGAATAAGTAGGTATGTACTTCCTCAGAAGATATACATGAAACATATCATTGACATTAGAGAGGATCGGTGGAAGTGCCAATTGATAAGCTTCCATAAATATAAAATCATGGATTTTATGAGGAATGAATGAACATGGAATTAGTTTTACATTTTCCTGAATCTAATTAACTTATTACATGGGTAAATTCAAAGAAAAACCTTCTCAGCAACTTCAAACTTCAGATTATTTCTCCTATTTTAAGCAAAATGTTTCTACCTAATTTATGACGCCCTTATGTGTTCTTGAATATATATATATAACCATCAATGCCATTTTTTCTACTAGATCAGGTCCCAATAGATTTAGTTTTATAACCATATCACCTTATATTATAATTATAACCTTATTTCCATAGATGTTTTCATAATGAGCCATATGTATTCTCGAGTGAATTATGTTATTGTATAAACAGTAAACCTATGGAAGGTGTTGATCCCAAACACTATTGATCAATCGATAATTGCCTTTTTTATTCATAAAGAAATGACCAACAGCCCATAATGCAAGAGGGTGTCATGGGGTTCTAAAATGATGCAGCCTGAGTGCATCCCCCTACAAAAAATTATTACACTCCCGGGGAAAAGTTCCCGAACTAGAAAATATAATTAACAGATCCTCTGGACTACCTCTTCGAAAAATTGCATCCTCCACGAAGTTATCCTCCATTTTCACATAGTGAACCGACCAAACACGTCTATTCTCCAAGATTCAACTGCGGATGAAATAAATTTGATTCCAAGGAGGATCCACCTATCCGTTAATAAATCTTACATCAATTTCAGAATCTGACTCCACCTTAGAACATAACAAATCGAAGCCTTTTCAAAGCATGATACCTATTTGGATAGCCTTTAATTATACACGCAACGAGTTACCCAGCCCATAGAAGCTACTGAAGGTGAACAGTACTGAACCGTACTCATCCCGCAAAAGACCACCCCCACGCATTTGACCATTTATTCAGGAGCCATCCACATTAAGCTTATATCCAAGCCTCGGTGAATCCCATCTAATCCAGCTTCTCTATGATCTATTCGGGTCTGGAGTCTGGCTAAGTAACCTGCATATTATATAATACTGTTGTCATGCTTTCACCATATAACCCAACTTGTGAACCAGCCCCTTCATTCTAACTTGGAGGAAAGTAGCCGAGGGACGCACCTCTGTCCGCGCCATATTCTGAGCCTCCCACAATATCCAGAAAATGGCGAGTACAATGATGCTACGAATCTTGAATTCCATATCTTGATTCACTGCACCCATAAACTACCTAGCGATGGAATCCTGCATAGAAGAGAAAACAACATTGGAGCAACCCCAACTACCCATAAGGGACCATAGATAATTGGCCCATTCACTTTTGATGAATAGATAGAAGACCGATTCAGCCTGCGGATTAGTACAACAAAAGCATCGCGAGGCCATGGAGATCTCTCTCTGCTGGAAATTATCCTCCGTTGGAAAGGCATTATTACGGGATCTCCATACCAGAAAATTAAACTTTGTAGGATCCTCTTTGCACCAGAGCCGAGCCGTGCACTCATGACAAACCCCTCCCTGATGGATTAGTGTCCTGTAATCATCCCTGTAGAAAAAACTAGAACCAGAACCTGTAAAAATAACCCATCCAGCTTCCTCCTTAAAAACAATCTTCCGGTAAATGGCCCTATGCCCCACACTTAGAATATAATCCAAAACTCTTGGAAAATGAGAAGCCTCCTAAACTATCATTTCTTCAAGTGGACAACATGGAAAAAATAGCTTCTCCCCAACCAAATTATCATGCCGTAAACTGATCTCCCCTCTCCCTACCACCCAGCATGAGTTGTCCTGAAGGTTCTCCAGATGATGCAACACAGTCTTTGATAAACTAGATAGTTTCAGCTTGTCCCACATCTCCCAGCACTGTCCATATTTATATCTGAGGACTTTGGCCCATAGCTTATCACCAACCATAAAATCCCATGCCATGAAGGCCTGCATGGACTGTATTGTTAAGGATATGTCCCTGAGACCGACTCCTCCCTCCTCGATGGGTTTTTTTCAGACGATTCAATGAAGCCCAATGAGCCCATCCCATGGAATTGGTGTCCCATAGGAAGAAATTCATAGTTTTCTCCATCAAAGAAATAATACCTTTTGGAGGAGAAATCACATACATTAGATGCATTGGAAACGAGGAGAGCACACTGTTTACCAAAGTGACCCGACCTCCGAAGGAAAGAAATCTGCTCTTACAACATAGAATCCTTCCCACAATTCTGCTAATGAGGTCCTCAAATAAGGCTTTATTAACATTCCCCATAGAAATAGGTTCCCCAAGGTAAATTATTGGAAATTGATTCCTCTGAATTCCCAGAATATTCTGAATATCCCAAGCTATCCTTCTTGAACATTTATCTGAAATGAAAATTCTGTTCTTCCTGGCCTTGATACGTTGTCCAGTTAAGCCACCATAGATCTCCATAATTCCCATAAGACGCAAAATGGTAGATCTCCTACCATTTATGAAAATAAAAACATCATCAGCAAACAAAAGATGTGACATGGATCCATCCGAGGCTTTGGTGTGATAAGGGAGTATCCTTCTTTCCTCCATGCCTCTATGTAATTTATTTGAAAGGGCCTCCTGAGAAATAATAAACATTATGGGGGATAATGGGTCCCCATAACTCACTCCCTGCAAACTTTTGAAGTAACCAAATCCCTTACCCATAAGATATGTGGACAACCATGGCGATTAATAGCAACGAAAGCACAGGTCACACACCCATTCCGAAAAACCCATACCTCTCATGACCTGAATAATAAATCTCAAATTCATTCTTTTCATATGCCTTGTCCATATCCACTTGAATGATGACATTGGATCAAATCACCCTTTTATTAACATCTTCCACCAACTCTTTGGAAATTCTGATCGCCCTTATATGCCCCTTCCCTTAATAAAACCATGCTATTCCAGAGAGATCACTTTCAGTATTATCTTGCACAATCTCCGCCAAAATCTTGTAAGAAACTTTGCATAATCAAATAGGTCTAAAGTTATCAATAGAAGAAGGATCTTTGATTTTTGGTAACAAATCAACTCTAGAAGAACACGAGCTCCTGTTAATGGATCCTCCCCTAAAGAAATCTTGGATGGCCTCAGTTACATGAACCCCCACAAAATCTCATGCCGCCACAAAGAAGCTCCCTAGAAAACCATCTGGACCAGGTGCACTGTCTAAGGACATAATTCGGACAGTTCCCCAAACCTCATCACTTTATGGAGTGTCTATGAGGATGTTATTATCCTCTACCTCAAAGCTGCTAGGGATAGATCCTAGGAAAGCCTCCTGCTCCTCCACTGAGCCACCACTCAATCGGTCTCCTCGTATATCACCTACAAGAAACGTCTCAAAATATTCCAAGGCCAACTGACATGCTATATTGACATCAAAAGTGTAGGATCTATCCACAAGTTTAATGTTGAGTTTCAAATTTTGACGCTCCTTCAAACAATCATGAATGAAAGCGGTATTGCGGTCACCCTCTTTAGGCCATCTAACTCTAGAGAAGAGCCTATAATATCTTTCGATCTCTAGTACCCTCTCAGCCAGGAAGGTACGTTTATCACATAACCTAATGAAAATTACCTCATCCCAACTCCACTGAAGTTGGTCCTACAAATTATTTATTTCCATCTAAATAGAAGCCACATAACTATCCTCAATTGGGTTACTAGAAATCAAGTGAGAAATATCTAACTTAAGTCACTTTAACCGCCCAACAAGCCCTATCCAAGCCCTACCATCAATTGCCCATTCCCATGAGTTTCACATTATTTGAAGAAAACCATCCACACTATGCCATTTAGATGAATACATGAATAGTTTGATCTCCTGGCTCCCACGTTTGAGCTCAACCAGTAGCGGGGTGTGATTTGAAAAAGCACAGGATAAGTGTGAAATAGAGGAAAGAGCAAAGGACTCTAACCCATGGATGTTGGAAAGGCATCTATCCAGCCAAATACAAATGCTCCTTTTCCCTTTGCGATTATTACACCAAGTATATTTACACCCGTTGAAGACCAAATCTAGCAGACCCTTACTAGACTTGATGTTTTTGATGTCAATCATACCATTGACAGAAATCTTCGAACCGCCTCTCATTTCTGTAACATCAGCAATCACATTGAAATCCCAACCAATGAACCAAGGTAAGCCCACTGGATCAAAATCCTCTAGATAATCCCACAGTTCCCTCCGTTCCTGTATGTCATTACTAGCATAAATGAAAGAGAAAAAAATATCAATGCCTATGAACCCAATCTTCACCATTATACACTGATTAATTGCCTACATAAAATCCACCTGAATGCTTCGTTTCTAGAACAACTAGATATTCTTATTCGTAGGTTGGTCATGAAAGGACTGACCAAAACCCATCTTCTTCACAAAGTAATTGATTTTACCGATAACTTGTTTAGGTTCCCGAATCATAGATAATGAAGCACAATATTTCCAGCACTCAAAACCCAAGAATTCACTCTTTTCATGTACTCCCATCCCCCGAGCATTCCAAATAATCAAAAAAACCATTAGCAGATGGAGCTTTTGTCCCTTATTCCATTGTTACCTTGGCTGAGGACAAATAAAGTTCTGCAGTACTCATCTTTGTACATCAACCATGTAACCGGCCTTGAAGCTCATGCCAAAATAGATCCTTTCTTTGGCATAAGAATCTTCTTATTCAGTGGGCTATCCGCTTCTTCCAGCAATGAAATCCTATTCCTCACCGGATAACAAGAATCCACTGAATCTGTTTCCACCTGATAAAAATCATTCAAAGCCAATCGAGCAGGTGACCTATGTGATGCGATGATTTCCTTTGCCAACCCATTAGGTAAAGCCCCCCATGAAGGATTTTCGTTGTCATCTCTAGACTATCCCACCTTGTCCAAAATAGGATATTGAATAAATCCAATTCAAAGAGAATAAGGAACCGACAAACCTGTATAGGGTGACAATAATCCCCTGGGTAAGCTTGTAACCCCGTAAGCCAGTAAAAGGTTGATTCTTCCAGAGAGAAGGGATGAAACCATCGACTGAGGATGGTCCATCAAATCCGCATCCAACAATGCCATTGCCACACCATTTGGCTTCATCGGCAATAAATTAGATAGCTCAATATCCTTCAACAAATGTCCGCCCACCTGTGTCCCCTCCTCAGAATTTCGAGACTTTTCAGGCATGAATTAGAAAGAATTTGAAAATTCAAAAAGCTCCGTAAAACTGTTGACTTTTTCTAACCCTTCCAAGGAAGATGACGGTCTAACCTGAGTGGACGACACCACACTAGATACCCCCTGAAATTCTATCTTACCACGTGGTCCAACCACATCTGGGCGAGAAGCCTCATGACGATCACTATGACCATTCCCAGCCCCCCTGATTACGGTGTCTTGTCTTCCTTTTCCTACAAAATTCCCCGAATGCCCTTGAAATCCACAATACGAGCAAAATCTGGGTGGAGCTTGGAACACCAAGCGTTGCCACCATTTGAAACCCTCAGGATACATAATGAGGAAATGAGAAGGTAAATTAACCAAAAGATTCATCTCAACACAAATGCGAGGATTAGCTACGTCCAATAGCACCTCCGTATTCAAATCATAACAAAGAAAACTCCCCAATGAGTCACCCATTGCCGGAAAAATCGAAGGGTTATGGAAGGGAAGAGGTAGCCCCGGATGCTTGATCCAAACCGTAGCCATGGGGGATTCTCTGCCATAATGACACTCCCAAGACCAGTGTGAAAGAGTAATCTGACAGCCACCGCAACACCTATCATCCCGCACCCATGCCCGCACAAAACCCTCTTTGCTGAAGAAGTGAATGCAGAACGCAAACCAGGAATGTTTAAAAGCCTCCACTGGATGAAACAAACAACAAGAATCCACAAAGGATCTGAACACCTACAATGAGGGTTTCACCATACCAAAATAGATATGGCTATGAATTGATTTAAATTTTTAAGGATATTGACTAAAACACATATAGCATTGTGTCCATTATACATTATCCATGTTTGATAAAAAACCATAATGATGATTTTCCATTTCTAATCTATTATGTGTAACTGTTGTAGCATCACATTTTACTTTTTGTTCTAAGTCTTCAATTTATGGCATATGATGTATTGAGATATACACTCTACAATATATCACTTCATGCTATTCCACTAGAAATACCCTTTCAAATCTCTATTCATATTTTTACTTCCTAGATGAATAAGGAATGATGAACTATGAGCTTCCTTTAATATCGCTTTCTTCATATTTGGTACGGATTAAACACATACAATGTTTCTAAACCTTATCATTCAATTATAATCAAGGTTCATGTCAATAAAATCTTTCAACTTCATTAAAATAACTACATCATCCTATGTGCACAATTTAACCTCACATGGATATATTATTGAAATCATATTTAACCAAGAAAATATGTGTCCCCTTCCTTTAATATTTCTAGATACTTTCTCTTAAAATACAAAAAAACTACATCTTTTTTATCATCATCAAAGGTAAGTTATCATGACACTTTGGACTCAATGAATCATACACCTTGTTCTCTTTCTAAGGGAGGTAATGTATTGGGATATCATAATAAATTAATTATCTCCAAGCATCTTCAATGGTTCATGTTAAACTCTTTCCATGTGAGTATATAATTTAAACTATGATGATCATCATATATATCACAAATTTCGTAATAAAGATAAAGTCCCTATATATTTACTGTAAAAAATAGTGTATCTAACTCTAATTAATTTAGTTGTGTAATTTTTCTCTTAATCCATCAATTTCCTTGAGTCCTAAGCTATAACCATGTCACCCTGCATGATAGTGCATCCTAATTCTTTAATGATTTAATCACTATATATATTAGAATCACATTTCCACTATAATTTAATGAAAACATTGGTGGGAATACTAATATTCAAATTAGTTACATGAAATATTCCTCGCATTCATCTTTTTAGAAGTACATAGATTTTTTCTAAGTTAACAAGGTGGGTGGAATAGATATACCTAAAAAATTATCCAAAAAACTATCAATAATGTCCTTCTAAATAAAGAAATATATCGATCTCAATCACGATGGTTTTTATTGGAAAATATTTAATAGCCTATTTCATCAATGGATCAACTGATATGCCCTATATTGAGATTATATGACCAAAAAATGAATCCTTTTATTGAAAAAATTCACACTTTGTAAATTATTTAAACAATTTCTCCCACCTTAAGGACTTCACCATAATTCTCAAGCGATGTTCATTATCTTCCATCATCTTCAATAGAAGAGGCTATCATTAATAAAGATTATTATAAACTGATCAAGGAAATCTCAAAAGACTATATTCATTAAATATATTAAGATAGCTTGGAAATTAGTCATTACATACTCATATTTTACAAACCATATATGGAATAATTTCTTTGGTATATCCATTATATTGACCCCAAATTTATGATATACTGAATGAAGGTCAATATTTGAATAGTATTAATCTCTATATAGTTGAAAGAAGAGTCATCAATATCAGGTAAAGGATATTTTTTTATCTTATTCATATCTCAATAAGCAATTCAAATTCACGTCAATCCACCATTTTTAACAAAAATGATAAATGCAATCTAAGGTTATACACTAGACCAAATATATCCCTTTTCAATATTCCCTATCAGTTTCTTCTTCAATTCTTGAAACATACACAAGGTTATTCGATAGGAAATCCCTGAAGTATTTGTGGTTCGATATATTAGTTTTATTGAGTAATCAACTTCACTTTTCTATGGAAGTCTTGGAATATATTTCAGAAATATATAACCACACTCCCACACAATATGCATATCATTAATTTTGACTATATATAACACCACAATATTTTTTGAAATATTTTTTAAAAATTAATTTAAATTTTTGATATTTTTTATTATACATAAATATTATTTTAGATTTTACTTCACACAACACCTAGTTTTAATGAAACATGGCATAATATTAAAATATTATTAATTAATTTGATAGTTCTCAGATATCCATTTTAATTAGGGCTATAAATATTATTGAATAAATAAATAAAATATTAGGATTAAACATGAATGTAAAATGAAATATTTGGATACTAATTAATTTTAATTGAATGAAATCCCTATTTGAAAATAAAGGCAATATTTTTCTTAAAAAATATTTTTATTCACACATAAATTTTTTAATTCAATAAATAAAATAATTAAATTTCGGGGGTTTATTTAAATTAAGTTTATATATTATATATTAAATCATATTTTTATCATTAATTTATGTGTTTTCAAGATACGATATAAGAATTAATCCATGTTTAGGCTTAAAAGCTATATTTTTCTAACAAGTAGTTTTTTATTTTTCAAAACATTTATTAAAATTAATTTTTCAGAGTTTTATAAATTTTTTTACAAAATATGATATTTATTTTTGAATTTTTATTGTAAAAAATAATATTGGGTTGATTTTTTGTGAATTTTATGAATAGGTAATTCTTTAGTGAATAGTGATTAATACAATGTTTTATCAAGATTTATAATTTTGTATAAATAATTTAGAAACATCTCATTTTATTATATTTTTTTAAATAAAAATAACGTCAATTATATTTCTATTAATCCAATTAATTTTATTGGATCCATATTCATATTGAATTTTAATATAATTGTTTTTAACAATTTGAAACATTTCTCTTTGGAAAGGAACTTTATCTTCAGGTTTGTGGGATTTATTTTAAATTAAATCTTTCCACATATATGAATGGAATTTAGAATAATAGATTCAAAATTTTTAAGAAGGATAATTTTTTTATGAAAAAATATCAACATAATTTTTGACCATAATGAATAGTAAAGAAGGTAAAAATTAATTGTTGTGGTTGAGGTGAAAATGGGTTTACTGTGGGATATACTAAATCGTTACAGGATAAAATGAACAAGAAAATTTTCGAATAGGGGTTTTATGGGAAATATTTTTCCTTATCTCCTACAATTATTTTTATAATATCAATTTTGGATGAATTGGATTGTGAAAAATTGTTGTTACTCCTTTTTTTCTTTTGAAATATTACAAGTGTTCCACTCACCTCACTTATAAAAGGACACCCCCTATCATATCCTCGTTACACTTCATTAACACATTATATCTAAAAATACATAACCAAATGTTTTACTTACATACATACCAGCATACAAGAGGCCTTAGTGATATCAGAATGAAATATAGGAAGACTTTTGGTTAAACTTCATGTGTTTTTCCAAAGAAGAGGTAATTTTTCAACTATAAATCATTGTATTAATTATTCTTGTAACTCCTTAAATTATTTAAAACTATGATAAAATAATAACATGGGTATATAATTTAAATTGATATTTTTAAATATTAATTTAATATCCTAAATTCATTTAATATTCTATAAAATGGGAAAAATAATCATTCATGTGTGCGGAAGACTACTGTCTGTCAAATTGATGTTATTCATCTTCCATCACCACCTCTCACAGAAGGTCATAATTGTAACACACCATGATTTTAAAATAAGAATTTTTTTTAGAATAATGGAATTGAAAAACATACAATATCCTTCATTATACACAGCACACATTTTTTCTTATGATACACACAAAAAATATTTTATTTAATATCTTACATTACATGTAAGACCATGTTTTACCGAACAACAATATACTATTAATATTATACTTTAACATGACAGTGATCACATATCCATTGAAATGAAAGGTATGGAAAATATTTACAAAATTATTAAAATATTTTATAAAAATTTAAACATGATTAATTCCTTTATGAAAAAATAATTAAAAATAAAAATAAAAACCTTTTGAAAATAATTTTAAATATTTTTTAGAAAAATTATTTAAATTCAAACAAGTGTTTTTACACAAAAAAATTTAAAAAAATTAAAACTTTTAGACATTATTAATGAAAATAATATGTATTATATTAAATATAACATTTAAAATTCATCCAATGTGTTTTCAAAAAAATAGATAATAAAATTCCAATTTTAGGCTTAAAATCTATATTTTAAAAAAATGCAAATTTCCCCTTTTAATGGTGCACTTGTTATAATAAAATTCCACACATTTAAAAATTTTATGTGAAAAAATATTCCTAACTTTTTAATGGAAATTTCAAAAAAAAAATTAGGGTGAATTGTTTTTATTTTTTAGTGAAGTCTCATTTTTTTGATGAATAGTGGAAAACAGTGAATTTTAATTGAAAACTTATACTTCATCTAAATAATATAGAATTTCAAATTATATTTTATATTTTTTTAAAGTAAAATTAGATCAATTATACATAAATTAATCAAATTTTGGACATTATAATAATTTAAATATTCAATTTGGATATAATAAAATTTCAAACTTTTGAACATTTTAACTTTAAAAACTCATTTTATTATCTCTTCTATAGGACTAATTTAAAATTAACAGCATCCATTTCTAGGAGTTAAATGTGGAAAATTAGATTCCATATTTTAAATAGTCATTATTTATAATTTATAAAAATTATAAATTTACATTTGACCAATGTTATTAGTGAAAATAGTTATAATTAATTATAGTGATTAAGGTAAAAACATATTTACTTCATGGTTAAACATAAAATATAAGGTGTAAGAATGACAAAAAAAACATTTATAAAACCCATTTATAGACCAATTTCGAACATTTTAACCCTAGGATAAAAATATATGAGTTTTTGGGAAACTATTCCATAAAAGTGACCCATATAATTAGTTTTGAAAAGAAAGAGACAAAAAATGTACCTTTGTTCCTTTTAATTTATATAATGTTTAGTGGTAAGGAAAAAACATATCTTCTTTTATAAATATTATTTTGAAATATAAATGAATTTATTTTATCATAATAATTTATCTTTAATTATTAGAAATTATATAATTAAATTATATTCTTAAGAAACACTGACGCATGGATTATTTAGTTAATTATTAAATAAAATATATTATTATAAAAAAATTTTAAGCAAGGTAAATATAATGAATTTTTGTGTTCCATTATTTTTTTAGATAAATATATCATAATACATATTAGTGAACATAATTTATTTAATTCCATTATTATATATAAATTTTAAATTGAAATAAAATAAATAATTCCAAAATTGACATTATAGTTATTTTATAATAAATGATATTTTATTAATTGAATTAAAATTACTAAAAATAAAATATTTTGTAAATATATTTAAAAATTATAATAAATATAAAAAAAGTTCAATTCATGGACCAATTAATTTTTATAATGAAAATAATAACACCAAAATAGTAAAAACATTCTTAGCACAGTTAGCGTTAAAGTAGTGTTTTTGAACATTACAGGCATTTATGTTAAAATTAATTTCCAACACACATGTTATTGTTTCTTTATAAATTAGATTTTTATTCAAAATCATTGGGTAGAATTTTTTTAATAATTACAACTTTAATTTAGTTAGAATGGTTGAATTATATAGGTTAGAAAACTAGTTACCTTATTGAAAACCCAAAATGAAAAAATAACTAAATTTCAGAGTTATGGAAAAAGATTATTAAAAACTATATTGATTTTGTGTGGTAGATGTGTGTCTTAACCAAAGAATCTCATCCCTCAATTATTATTCAATTGTGGTGTTGAACAATGTAATGGTCCATGTAATGATAGAATAAATATTTTTCCTATTTATTAGTTTTTATGAATAAGAAATAAATTTTAAATTAAAAGGGAAGCGGTTCCTAATAAGATTCATGACACACAACAATGAGTTTCCTTTAAATCCTATATTGTATGAAAGACTGACTTATACCGAACAATAATAGAGTATTAATATTATAATTTGAAATGGATGTTATCAAATAACTTTTATATTGGTGGGTGTGAATTTGACAAACAATACTATATTTATAAAAATTTATACAATGTTTTAACATTCATAAAATATATTTGATGTTTTTCAATTAAAATATATCTTCTTCTAAAAATCCGTTTTACCACCTTTAATGGTGAAGCTATTATAAAATTATATTTTGACATGTTAATATTTTTTATATTAAAAAATAAACATCATTTTTAAATATTAATATGAAAATTTACTAGGGGTGAATTTTTTGTTTTTTATGAGGCGTCTTAGTTTTTTTGAATAGTGAATAATACTGAATTTGAATTGAAAAATGATTTTTTCTTATAATTTATTTATATAGATAAATTAAATATTAAATTATTTTTAAAATGAATTTATTTTAATTATACATCAATCCACTAATTTAGGTCATTATAATCATGTTCACATTGAAACTAGATATAAAAAAATAGCGAACATTTGATCATTTTGACATTAAAAACCCATTATATCATCCAGTCTGTCAGATTAATTATAAAAACAATTCTTCCATTTATATTTTTGGAATTTAGATAAATGAATTTGATATTAATAATAATAATAATATTTACTTTCTATCAAGTTCACCTTATTTTTTTACCAAATATATTAGTGAATGAGATTTAAATTAATTAATATGATTAAGGTAAAAAATGAGTTTACATCATGATTAAAGATATAAGTAATAAAAAGGATTTTATGGCCTTATTTAGACCATTAATCCTCTAAAGATATTTCGTAGTTCAGTTAAGACCCTTAAGGGACATGTAAGTCATTGGTAGGACTCAAGGCTTTTCAAAAATACCAAGTGTGTCCTCTCCCTCATTTATAAAAGTTTACCACATATGCCCCTCACATTTCACCCATAAATAAATTTTTATCATCTAAAACAACCCAAATATCTTCCCAAAATACCTTACCTAATTCTATAAGCCTCACATTTGGAATAAATCCATCCAAGGGTGTCTTTTGGCGGAAACAAAAAAACATTACGCAAAACAGAGGTTGTGTTCATCGTTGCAATTTTTTTATTTATTCTCCACCACTTAAATTATTTTTATTTAATTATTATATAATTAAATAGGTATCCTAAATAAAAAGATATGATGATATGTTATGGTATTGACATACACATTTGCACACTTTCATCTAAAGGGATACACAATCATCGTTTGTGTGTACTACAGACTACCCCTGCATGACCTGATGCCATTCGTTCATCCATTACCACCATTAAAGGTTTGTAATAGTTATTTATTTATAGTTTATATATTATAAATATGATATATTTTTTACATTCCATAATTAGTTCAATTTTTTTGGAATACGATAACATCGTTTGTGGATGTGTGGACTACTGCCTCCTCAAAGTGATGTGATTCATTAAAACTGTACATAGAATGTATTATAGAATTTTTTAATAAAAATATGTGATATAAATGAAATATTTATGATATTCATGAAATAATTTCCTTTAAATAAATATAATATGTCTTTTCAATTTATTACCTTTTCATACACTGAAAAAGTGATAACGTCATTCGTTGACTTATGGACTGCCTTCTCCTCGAAGAAATGTTATTCATTTTAAATAAAATGAACTATATATATAAGTATATATTAAATAATATGGTATTTAATATATAGTTATCATTATGGGAAAATAAATTTTACATACCTTATTTCCATAATGATCGTTGAGAAATGGGAATTTTACTAATGCATACGTACAACCAAGCATCTCAACGATTGAAATTTTAGTTAAGTTTTCATAACCATATTCAATGATTGGTTTGAAAATTATAATTGATGTATAAATATAATAATTATTGTATGATTATTATTATATAGATCTTTAAATAATGTCCTCACTAACCATAGTCGACCTACCAAAGTTGTTCTGACACATAAACCGAATATGGTCAAGACGCCCAACATAAACATAATTGATTAAGTAAATGTATAAAATAGTATAATAAGTGAAATATAATTAATAATAAACATGAAAAGTTTTTCCAATAAAGTTAAAAATTTACATATGTTTATTATTTTTGAATATAAAGACACATGTGACCATTCAGACTCATGTTTATGGAATTCATCTAAATCTCATTTCATTATGGCTTATTTTGATATTATACACCACATTACTTCATGAGATGTGTATGAATAACTTATTTACTATCACAACATGTATTTATTTATTATCATGTCATTTAATCTTTTTATAAATGTTATTCCATCATGGGTATCATGATTCAAATATTTCAATGATGTATGTTACACTTTGATTTAAAAATATTTTTATTTTCCTCCATGTCAATATTATTGTAATTATTTTACATATTTATTTATATGGATATAAAATTATTATAAATAAAATTTTATGCCTACTTTGATATATTCATTTCTCTGCAAGACTTCATATTTTTAATTGAAAATGAAAACCCTCTTTTCCTTATCTATGTATTTTTTTTTTTCTGAAAATGGGTTTTGAAAATGGATTGGTTATTTCAATAACATGAAATGTTTTATTGTAAGACAAAATGAAATTTGATGAGTTACATGCTGAAAATGGAAATATTTAATTTGTTAGGATTATAAGGTTCTTGGACAATTATGAAGGGTGGTAATGTAATAACCCATGATGGTTGGTTCCGTGATAAACCAATGACGAGTGGTTCTATGGTTAAGCAACAATGGGTGGGTATATGATATACCTAAAATGCATCAGATTTAGAAGTAATACATTTTTCCCATTTATAATAGTGAAATGTATAGATTTCATCCTCATTCATATTCTATTTATGATAATTAATAGTATAATATTGTCCCAAGATAATGTTATGTGTTTTCTATTCTTGTTATGGCTTTTATAGTAACCTTGTTGTGAAAAAATGGTAAATGAAATAGATTACTTTCAAATGAAGGTATTGAATACTTCCTAAGGGAGAAAATGATTGATTTATGATATATTTTTCATGGATTTTCATTTTTTCATAGGAATAACTATTTTTCTTCATTATGTATCCCATACTGAGATTTGGAGCTCATACCACATTTTGAAATGATTCTCTCGAGATTTAATGATGGTTAAGGTAAAGGAAGTAGTCATGTTAAAAGCAATGTATATTTTACATGGAAGGAAATCATACATTATTTTAAAAGTGATATTTTTTGTAAAATAGATACTAATAATAATTTCCCACATTTTATTTTATTGATTTGTTATGTAGGAGTTATGGCCTAATTATCTAAAACAATGAACCTGAAAAATATCCTCCATATAAAAGAAAGTAAATTCATGAATAAAAATATAGATTATGTAATATTTTGTTTGGGTACTAATTGTTGGTAACAATGGAAAGGTTTATATAACTTTATAATTTAGGTTAACATTAGTATAATTTCTTTGAAGTGTCTCAATTTTTTGTTAATGAATATTGATATAGCATTTGAAGATTATCTTGATGATTCATCTATTGTATGTTTGTTCAGAAGGATTTTCTAAAATGGAATCAAGGAATCTGTAATGGGAAGGCACCGAGAATAAAATATACTTCTAAATAAGTATATTGATATGGATAGAATTGGAACTAAGCAGTTATTTGTCATTATGGATTAGTTTAAAAAATAATTAAATTGTGGTGGCACCTATGCAAGTGGGAAAACAGATCTACCAAAGAGGAACATGACCATAGTGGATCATTATTTAAGACAACAACCACCATCATTTAGAGGATCATATAATCATGTCCAAGATAAAGTATAGATTAAATACCTAGAAATGATATTCATTGTCATGGGTTGTTCAGATCATCAAAAATATACTCTTTCAATTTATTTTTTTGTAGGTTATATCGACAAATAATGGTAAATGGTTACTAATATTAGAGAAAGTGAAAACATTAAAGTATTAAAATAGAATTAATTTAAGAATATTTTCCATGAGAAATATTTTCCAAAAGATGATATACATAGGATGGGAAAAAAATTATTGGAATTAAGAAAAATGGAGGAAGATTCAGTGGATTCATATGAATAAAACGTCCATCAATTAGAGAGGTACATCCAAAATTATATCTGAGATATTGATAGTAAGATAAATTAGTTTTACCTAGGATTGAAGCCAATATATTGAATCATATTGGAAAATTTTTATTTTAAGTGATATGATAAATTATTTTTATGTGATGAGAATGTATAAATAGAGTTTACTGATGATCATGTGTCCTAAGGAAACAAGAAAAAGATGATGTCCAGTTGGTAGGAAATGATAATCCATTCAACAAATAATTCTGGTGGTATAAAAACCTTGTTCCCTTCTTGTGAGAAGTGTATTAAAAAGAATAATAGGTAATTTATTTCAATGTATTTTATGTTCTAATAATGTGGTATGTTTGGTAATATATATTGTAACAATTAGAGATATGATCAAGAAAAAATTGAAAATCCAACAATAAGATGTTTTTGTTGTAATGAATTATCTCATTATTACAATGTGTATCCAAATTTGATTACCTATGGTGGAAACCATCAACATAAAAAGAAAAAAGGGTCTGTTAAATTATTTTTCTACTACTATAATTTATTTTGGTTAGTGAAATAAAGGGGTGATAGGTATGTTACTTGTTTATTCAAATTATGCAAATAGTCTATTTGATTCTAGATATTTTCTTTCCTTAATTATTAAGAAATTTTATATTAAAATGGAACTATAACCTCTTGAAAGTAAGATCGAAATTTTGGTAAAAACTATAGGGGGAGTAATAGAGAAACCAAGATTTATAAGAGTTTTCAGATTATCATGAGTGAGATGTTATTTATGGAAAATCTCAATGATCTACCCATAGTGAAGTTTGATATTATTTTGGGTATGGATTTGATTTTAGTTTATCATCATAGAACATATTACAAATCCAAGAAAATTTTACTCAATTATTTCATACCTTTGTAAACATACCATGAATATGTGAAAATCATGAAATATGGAAGTGAATGTTATCTAGTTGATTTTGTTGAAAAGAGAGTAACTGTTGGAATTAGTGACATCATAGTAGTGATGTAATTTTCATATGTTTTACCTGATAATTTTCCTATTGTTGTTCCTAATCAAGAATTTTAATTTATAGATTATTTAGTTTCTATGGATATGCCAATTTATATAACTTCTTATTAAATTACTCAATTTGTGCATGTGGAAGTGAAAAACCAGTTATAAGGATTACTTGATAAAGGATTCATTTCACTATAACATCATCATGTGGTTATCCTATATTATTTCTAAAAAATAAATACTTTACATGATACTTTTCATTAATTATAGAGCATTTAATAACATTAATGTTAAGAAAAAGTATCATTTTCTTCATATCAATATTTTATTTGATCATCTTCAAGGTGGTAAGTGTTTTTTGATGATTGATCTAAGGTCCGGGTAACATCAGCTGTAGTTGAAGGGGGATTACATTTCAAAGAAATCATTTTAGATGATATATGGGATTTATGTATTTGTAGTTATTCCCTTTGGGTTATTTAATGTAACCACTTTAGTTTTGAATTTTAATAAGTGTTTTGTTAGTTTTGGAATCTGTTTTCGGTTTTGTTCATATATTATATTTTGGTATATTCAAAAATCCATGATGAGTATGAAAGGCACTTAAGTATTGATTTAAAACCCTTAAAAGAAAATAAACTATATGTAATGTTTAGTAATAGTGAATTTTGGAAGAATAAAATGTCTTTCCATGGACATATTGTTTATAATGATCACAAAAATACTGACCATGGTTAAAGAAATGTTTTTAAAGAGTGTCTAATACCTTCCAATGTCACTAATATTTATAGTTCTCTTTTATTAGGGGGTTATTAAATATGGTTTTTTGGAAATATTTCATATATATCAATCCCATAAACTAAGTTATCAGAAAATAGAGTTAGGTTTATTTAGATAGGATACCGTGATGTTTTTTTCAAGAACTGAAAATAGAATTTTTTTAGTTCCAAAATTTTATCCCTCAGTTCTAGAAATTTTGAATTCGTCATCTATAATGATTCTTGGTTGAAAAGAAATTGTTGTGTCCTAATCTAGAATAAAAATTTAATCACCAATGATTCTTGACAATTGAAAAATCATTAGTAAAATTACCCTACACCTGATTTGGAATTAGTTGTTATTTCTTTTTCATTAACAATTTAGAAGCATCATTTTTATGGAGTGATGTGTGAAATATATTTTGATCACAAAATTTGCAAGTATATATTCACTCAGAATGATTTTAACCTATGATATACAATATGGAAAGAACTAAAAAAGTATTAGGATTTCATGTTTCATTATCATCATGCAAGCGAAAACAATATATTCAATGGTTTTAGTCAAAAAAGTAATGCTACATTAACCATGTTACATTTGAAATGTGACCGTTTGGTTAATGATTTGATGAACTTTGGCTGAGAAGATATGGATATAGAAACATATCTAATTTGTTTCTGGTTTTGATGTAGTTGTAACACCCCTATATTTTTTGATTTTTTTTAAATGATTTATTTGATAGCTTTGATTGTATGATATTCCATGTAAATTTTGCACTACACACAACAAAGGCAAAGACTGAGTTATATGCAACACTAAGTTTCTCTAAAACAGATTTTTTTATGTAATTATTTAAATAAGAAAATTATAACCTAGACATTATAATGGAATATATGAATATGAGTAACTTAATTATGAAATTATTGTTTACACATGTGTATATAAGTATTTTATCAATTAATTATAAATGAATGTAAACCCTTTTATATAAATAAAAGGTAATGTTTTTTTGGAAAACTATTTAAGTGTCCATAAGGGTGTTTTATCCTAATAAATAAACAATTAACTATTATTGGATAATATTAATGAAATATATATATATATACATATTTCAAATTCAGTTTTTATCCTTATTCTTATGTGTTTTCTAGATATGATATTAGAAAAAAATAAAATTTTAGGCATAAAATATATATTTTTATAAAAAGTTAGTTTTACAACCTTTTGATACCGTGCTTGTTTTAAATCTATTTTTGACACTTTTATAGATTTTATTTGAAAAATTAAATATCTTATTTTGAAGTGGGATATAAAAAATTTCTTTGGGTGAACTCTTATTATTTTTATGAGAAGCTTCATGTTTTGATGAATAATGAATATACCAATATTTATTAAAAGAATATACTTTAATTTTAATCCTTTATAAGGAAAAATCAGGTTTGGGTTTTTTTAATTTTAATTAGTTAACTTGTATTTTAAATTTTCCAATTATGGGTTTTGAAAAGGATTCTATACATTTATTTATCATAAAAACATTTTATGTTTTAATGGGGCATTTTTTCGAAAAACTGTTTTTCATTGGAGTTTAACAATTTTATTTGAAAATTAATTCTGAAAAGTATTTGTTTTTAATTTTAAAAAAGTTATTCCATATTTTGATTTATAAGTTCCAAATTTATAAAATATTCCCATTTTATTTTTTGACCAATATGAATAGTAACTATGATAATGTTTGTTACCACGGAAAAGGGTAAATTGGGTAATATAGGATAAAAATAAAATCTTAAAGACTATAAAATGACATTAACACATGCCAAAATTATATTGGATTAATATAAATTGAACCATAACACCTAAGGATCAATTTTATGTTTTATAATGAATCTATATCCATAAAAATGTCTTATATAATATTGAAATCAAAGAAAGACACAAAATATCACTTTAATTGTCTTAAATATATCTTATGGGCCCACATATGAACAAAATTATTTTATGAATGAATATAAAGGAGTATTTTAATCATGGTTTATTAAAATTTATGATAGTAATTTATTTTGAATTCTTATATGGTATATAATTACATTTAACCCCTACACAACACTAATGTAGCTTGTGCTAGAAGATGAAGAATCAATAAAATGATTTTAATTAAAATGGTATAACCACTAAAATGACAACCAACTTGAATAAATCTTATTTTTTGATTATATCATGACCATAATAATCCATGTTTCTAATTATGTACAATTTGGAGCCACACCAAAAATATTATGTCATTTATAAAAATATTTAAAGTATAGTCAATGTAGTCTCGTTCATGTTTTTAACAATTATAACATTATTAATATAGTGTTTTCCATAATATATATTCAATTATAAATATTATTTTAAAATATTAATTATTTATATTGAATATAGTAATTTATATATAATTTTTACTGAACGAGTAATTAACTTAAATATTTACACAATTATGATACCATAATTAAACAACCAATGGAAAAAATAAAATAAATGATATTAAAAATATTAACGTAAATGAAATTTGAATTAATTAAGGTTACCCAGAAATTAAATAGGTCACTATGACATATAATAGGTGTATTAAATTATTTTTCTCAATTTACAGTCCGATTTAGATTTTATTAATGTCAATGCAAAGAATAGTGTCAAAATTGACACTAATAATAATTTATGAAAATAATATTTATTAAATTATTTAAAAATAAAACCAAATAATTAAAAAATAAAAATTGATTATGACGAGTTCTAATTTTTTTAAATTTACTATTAAATGAAAATTTACACCATATAAGTAAAAATTAATGCGGTTTAATAAGAAAGATTTTTTTATACAAATTAAAAGTAAAATGGGTTAACTAGGCGTTAATTTAAAAGATAAGGTTTACAGTATTTTAAAAACTTGAAAAAATATTTTTTTATGATATTATAGCCATATATATTATTATATTATAATAAATAAATTTTTTTAGGTATTTAGATTGATATTTAATTTATATTAATTTAATATTTTTAAAAATTCCATAAGTTCCCCTCATCCCAATTATAAAAGGGAACCTCCTCCCTCACTTCTTCAAACCACATTGAAAATAATTGCTAGAAAAAAAATCTAATAAATTATATTATTCACTTCCTTATACACATCCTATAGGTTTTTTAATTCTAAAATGACCTAATCTTGAATCATTTAATGGACATCTAAAGGAACTATTTCATCGAAGAGGTAACCACTCTAACCGATCACTCTCTTTTTCTAATATTATACATCACCTATAATTATATGATAAATATCATTAAATAATAAATTTATCAACATAAAAAATATTATATGTTATTATGATTATGAATACACCAATATACATCACATTTTCCATTGAAAATGAAATGAAAGTATCACTCGTGCGTACGTACGACTTACTGTCCCCACTTAGCGATAAAATTCATTTTCCATCCTCATTTTTTATGAGTGGGAATTATTATTAGTTTAATATTTATATAAGGTTTTTATGAAATAATTATACTTCTGGAATTATGTAATCACATCTACCTTATTCTATATTATCTTTTGGGAAATGATAATGTCACTTGTGTGTATGTATGACTTACTATTTTAATGATGCGATGTGATTATTTTTTCATATATATTTCACATAGATTATAATAAGGACGAATTTTTTGAATATGTATTATATATATAACATATAAATTTTTCTATAATGATAATATATCATATAAATTTATTTAATTTAATATGACATGAAAATAAAAACAATGTTCAGGTGTACGTACGACGTACCATCTCCCGGAACTGTGTATTTCATTTTTATCTTTTATAGATCATTAAAAAAACAAATGTACTGAATATATATTTTATTAATATCAATTTTATAATTTTTTAGATGATACAATCATGATATAAGTAGGAGAACTAAAAAAACAAATCAAAACACATGAAAAAAACAAAGATGTTATTACCCGAAACATAGTTATAATAAAAAAATATTAAATTAAAAGATAATGGAAGGAAAAAGTAAATAATATATGGTATAATTTAATATTATTTTATAATAGATTTATAAAAGAGTTATATTTATTATTCAGGTTGTTTTCATGATTACAACGTTAGTCAAGACATAAGATAAGGGGTTTTTCTATCACATTTATTTCGGTGGGATACATGCCTTATACGCTACATGTTTCTTTAGAGTGGTGTATATAACATACATAAATGACTTTTAGGAGAAATATTTTGAAAATTTATGTGTATTTACATATACATTTTATGTTCTCTTTTTCATGGGCTATAAGGTTCAAAATTTAACAAATTAGTAGGGGCATTTTGTCTCAATTTTCTTTCTTTGAGACACACTCTACGTAATTCACAAATATTCATTTACGAGGTGTATACTCATACATTTTAAAATTATCTATCATGAATACAATTCTTTTTTTATATTATATGTTTCATGTAATTTTATTCACTCTTTGGTCGGAAATCTATGTTCCTTCAAATCAATGTTTCTTAAAAATGTTCTAAAAGTGTTTTAAATATTATTTTAGTAAATTTTAAGGAAAAAGTATTTCAAAAATGTTTACAATAGTTTCCAAATATTCATTTAAAATCTTTAGAGTTTATTTTTAATGAAATTGTTTTGGTAAATGTTTTATTATTTAAGAGGTTTTTTTCTGAAAAAACGAAAGGATATTTTTCTCACGAATTATTTGAAGTGATATCTCTAAATTATTTTCCTTCTATGACAATGTTATTTGATGAAACTTATTTTTGATTGGTTATATGATCCAATTATAAAATTTTTATTATTTAGAATAACTGATTATGTCTATAATGGATTAATGATTATGAATTGTTTTCCTACCCATGAGTTATATTTTGATGAAATGTTGATGAAACAAGATTATTTATATGGGTTCTCATATGATTAATGATTTATGTAATTTTGGCACACATATGTATGGACTTAATAATGTGATAGGTGGGACATATATCTACCTCTAATTAATTGGGTAATGATAAATATCTCATGAGATGGATAAGAATGGAACAATATGTGAAATTGGTCAGTAATATAATATTATAATGATATTAAACTCATTTCAGTAAAATTGGATTGGAACATGAGTAAACATGATTCAGTAATACATGGATGGAAGGGGATTAATCTTCGTTTAGCTGTACATGGATAAAATAAAAGTTAACTTGGTTTAGTAATACATGGATAGAATGGGGAGTGAACCTGGTTTAGTAAGAGAATTTTTCAACTATAATGGTCTTGGCATTGAGCCTTGGCTAATATGGAAATGAATTTTGAGGCTTATGTGTATAAATAAATTTCATGTAATTTTTTATCCAATCATGTGATATTTTATTTTATTCTTTATTAGCTTTTATGATTTATTCAATAAAATGATATTAATATATTTTATTTGAAGGATATTATTTTTGAAAAGTAATTTTCATGTTTTTGTTCCCTTATGCTTATAGTATCTCCCCTGATTTACCCATATTTATTATCTAATATCACCCTTTTATTATGTTTCCTTTCCCTCGTTTATAAAGAATGGTCTTAAGTTGGATTAATAAAGGGGAAGATCTTTATGGAAAATTTTAATTCTCTTTCACCAAATTATAAGAACATATTCCATGTTTATAAAGTAACTAAAATATTATGGTCCTTCAGCTTGCGTTAGTGTAATATAATTAATATTCATCTAAAAAGATGTAATTTCAATTTATGTTAATACTATATCACTATAGTTGGTATTAGAAGAGATATTTCACTACAAAAAAAACAGTACATTAGAGGGGGTTATTTAAAGGGGGTTATGCACAACCCCCTCTAAATTCATTTTCTGTAACATTAGAGGGGTTCTGCACAACCCCCTATAATCATCGAATTTAGAGGGGGTTCACATCCCCCTCTAAAATATTTAGCATTTTTTTAGTATGTAGTTGGATTTTAGAGATGGTCATGTTAAAACTTTCGCTACTTTAATAACTAGTAGCGCTATATATTTAGTTGCATGCACTATATATTCTGTTAGAGGCGATACACACACAAACAAACACACACACAAACATATATTCAGTTGGATTTTAGAGGTGTTATTTTTGTGTGTGTGTTATACGGAAGTTGTTTTTTTAAGAAAATAGTGGGGGTTCACAACCCCCTATAATGTAAGACATTAGTGGGGGTTCAAAACCCCCTCTAATGTATGAAATTAGTGGGGATTCAAAACCCCCTCTTAAACCCCCAATAATGTCTTACATTAGAGGAGGTTCACAACCGCCTCTAATTTAAGATCAGTGGGGTTGTGAACCCCAACTATTTTCTTAAAAAATCATAATATATATATATAGTATATATTGTACACATATATGAATGTATTTATAAAATTTATAATATATTATATTCACATAAATATGTAATATATATATATATATATATTAATTGTGTACGTATAAATATAATATGTATATATATATATATTTTTTCATAATATATTTGTGTAAAATATAAATATAACTATATATATACATGTGTATTCAAATAAATATAAACAATTGCAAATAAATATATAAATGCACATTTGCGTTTGTCTGTGTTTGATATAAATGTATTTATAAATACATGAATACATAATTTAATTTAAATATATGTAAATATATAATTTATAGAGGTGTGCAGAAAATATATATATATATACATATATATTTATATTCATATAAATATAGATACATGTTATTTATTTAATTTATTTAAATAATTTATGCAAATAATGTTTATCTTAATAAACTTATTAATATATATAAATACAATAATATATAAATTATGAGTAAATTTGTTAATATATATATGTTCATTAATATATATGCATATTTTAATGAACGTATTATATGCAGTTAAATATATTGTTTTTATAATGGTTATTTTAATAAACTTATTAATATATATATATAATAATATATAAATTATATGTAAATTTGTTAATATATATATAATTATTAGTATATATTCATATTTTAGTAAAAATATTAAATGTATTTAATTATATTACGCGAATAATTTATATTTTAATAATCTTATAAATATATATAAATAGATTAATATATATAACATATCAAATAACGGGAATTGGTGTACTGCTTGGAGTGTAGGTGGCCTGTGTTCGAGTTTATGAGTTCGATTTCTGCCGGCTCCAACATTTTGGAAAATATGTGGACGACATACTTGCGGATGGACTAGGAATAAGCACAGGGCGACTGGGGTGGGGCTGGACAGGGGACACCGTGAGACACCAGACCGGGGACACATCGGGAGACACCAAACAGACACGACGCGAGGGGACACCTGGGCAACCGGGGGACACAACACACATGACCCGGGGACACCGAGACACGTCGGGACACCGAGACACGAGGCTGGAGAGACATGTCGGGACACCCAGACAGACACGATGGGGGGACACCAGGGTGCGACCGGGGGACACAACACACACGCCCAGGGGGACACCGAGACACCAGACCGGGGAGACACGGTGGGAGACAGTAGACAGGCCAGGGGGGACACAGAGACACCGGTCAAGACACGCGGGGGCAGACACAAGGACACCGTATAAGCCCCAACATTAAACATTACATAATCTTGAGTTACTTCAAGAATACACATTGAGGATCTTTTCAGGTTTAGAGTTTTAGATAATTAGATCATAAAACATGCATTACATTCCACATTTAAACAAAGTGGTTACATAAAAGATAGTACTCATTTTTTCCATCAACGGAATCATATTTAAAATTTAACATGGATTATTTCTTGACACTTCCTTGACACTATCATCACATCATGTACCTTTCCCATGACCTATGAAAAACATTTCAAAAACTTGGGATGAGCATAAAAAGCTTAGTAAGGGATATAAAAGTACGAAATGAAAACATTAATCCATGCATGGAATCATACATTACTCATAAAACATAATCACATACCTCATCAAATCATGAATAAATCCTAGAAATCATAATACATAAAGGTAACTTGAGGAATTCATAACATTCTTATGTAGGGATTAACCCTCATGGTTACATTTGGAATACCCATCACAGTATATTCCCTAAATCTCTTCGGAGAAACCTTAACATTTAACTCATTCACGTTACCCAATGCATTGGAGTGCTATATCAGGCTCACCCGCCCTTAGTTTATCATGGAAGCACCTGTCTTCATAACAATTCCCATGAACCATAACATAATCGTATCTCATAAAACATGAATAAAGGAAACATAACATTTCCACTTTTCAATCATAAGATATCAATAAAAAACATTGATATAAAAACATTATGAAAACCATTTTCAATACCAAAATAAAAGAAAAGTAAAACATGGTATTTATTTGTCATTCAAAAAAATTTGTGGCTTGTAGAGGAAGCCGAAACTCAAATAATGGTCACGGCGGTAGAGAAGTCATTGTCGCTGTATATGTACGAAAACAAATTCCCTTTTTTCATTTAGTAAACGCTTCGTATAAAAAGATTCCTTTTGGATAAACGTAAAAGTAAAAGGGGTTTATACACCATATAAAAGAATGTTGTGTATAAAACAAAATATGCCTCAATGAAAGGAGATTGAGACGATGTCCCTTACCTCGTGTCCGACGTGACTCGATTTCTCTTTAATCTCCTGAATAATAAACTAAAATTAATTTTCACTTGCTTAAGAACCTTTTTCAAGTTTATTATTCCTTTTATATAACTTATTTCCATGTTATAAACATTATGTAATCATTTAATTTAATAAAGTTCATTTTGTCGATATTTGGTACTTAAGTCAAAAATGGTCTTCTTACTATTACATGTTGTTTATGTGGTCAAAGGTTCATTATATACAGAATGATATTCATGATTTGGATATCATATATTTCATATATATCCAAAATATACATGTATTTATAATAGTACATAACATTTGGAGGTAAGAAATGAAATGCACCGTTCATGGAGACGGTAAGCCATATGTAAACATGATCATTAATTTCATTTCTATTTCATATTTAATGGAGGGAAATCATAATTATATAAAGTTATATTATAATTCCAGTATAACATCATATATAATAACATTAACTCCATCCTTTATACGTCCCACATATGGAATTAACGAATCAAATCACTTTGAGGGGGCGGTAGTCCGCACTTCCTAAAATGAAATTATCGTGGTTACCCACAATGGAAACCATAAAGGTATGACACAAATAAAAAATACAGAAGCATAATGAAAACATAAACATAATATATATCATATATAAATAGAGTGACGTCTTAATTTCCACCATTAAAGGTGTAAAAATAATATTGAACAATCATCGTTTCGTGAGGCAGAAATTCGCCATCCACAGAAACATTATGTTCTTTAACCATTATAAGATGGTGTGTGTAAGTGTAGCTCGAATCCTTCACATAACAACATCCTAGTATATTGAAGATACTGGTTTTGTTACAAAAGGAATGAATATAAAGAGTTTAGGGGGTTGGAGAAGCAAAATAAAATATAAGAACAGAAGAGAAGACACTAACTTTAAATCGGGTAACTCTTTTTTATTTAAGCTCAAAGGCTTATTTGGAAAGACTTCTGCCCAAAGGGAGGCATCTTGGAGTAATAGAGGAATGTTTAGAGACAAAATGGTCAGGGGTTGGCTGAGCCAAAGGCTTGAGAGGTGTGGGTAAGGTGGTAGAGGTGGTGGCCTTCTATAAGAGGAGAGGAGAGGCACTCTTGGAAAGTTATAAAAGGTTACTTTATTATAAAATTATTTTCAGATTTTAAATGTCCCAATATAATATATTTCTAGGATAAGGTGATAACAGTTCGAAATACACCCATCAAATTGGTTTCTGACAAGTTTAGGTCTTAGATTTTACATTATCATTTCATTTTATTTAAATCGTTAAATAATGAGGTAATCGATGCATCATCATGGTGTCATAAATAATTTAATTTATTTAATGTATAAAAATTATAAAAAAATATCATTATATAGAAAATATTTTTATCTTTCTAATGAATACTTATAGTCAAAAATATGACTTGTATAACCGCATGTAAAAATTCTTTTAGTAAAACAACACATGTTTTTGACATTTCCATTTTAACATTAAATAAAAAGTTATTAATGTAATTTTCCTACCAAAGTGGCTCCATGGGGTCCCCATGTTGACCCATGGATTTTCGTGGCTGTACATGACACATCCAATAAGGGTATAACATGTGTCAAGGTCATTTCATATTATTAAAACATTATTTTTACCTTAAATTACACTAATTACCTCTAATCGCGATTAAAAACATAAAAGATACTATTCACCAAAAAATTATTTTAATCTCATTGAACCACATTTTACTTCTTAATGACAACCATTTATGTCAGATTTTTGAAATTTAAAACACAGAGGTGGTAAAATTTCATTTAAACGAAAAATCAGTTTTTTTAAGTACCACTTTGTGGTTTCACTATTCATTAAAAATTGATGTTTTTCAAAAAAATACAAAAAAATCACCATAAGCTATATTTGATATTATGAATTCAAAAATTATTCCTTTTTTATAAAATTCAAATCATATAAGTTACTATAATTAATTTAATAATTAATTCCCGCTCTCAGAACAAATAGTGTGTTTTTATGAAATAATATATATCCAAAGATTGACACTAGTTTAAGTCCAATTTCAAAGTGAAATTAATTCCTACGACCACTATTGGATTAAATTGTAAAAATATATTCTAATTTCACTTTAAAACCAATTCAAAAGATAATCTAATCATATAAATAAATTATATTAAAAAGATGTTTTGAATTAAAATACAACATTTTTCACTATTCATTAAGAAATGAACTTTACCAAAAGTTTACACACAGTAAATTTTGATGTCCCGAATCTAAAGAAGAATTTTATTTGGTCCAATATAATATATAAGAGTGACCAAAACTATATTTAAAGAGGGTTCTCCATCAAAAGGTGATAGTTTGACCTTTTAGTGATTACTAGAGTATCTATGCCTAAAATTGAATTCTTTTCATATTTTAAGCCTTTATCCTTTTTTTGGATAAGTGTAAAAACATTTAACAAACATATATAATCATACTTTAGTTATTTCTCTTAATTCCTGCCAATAAAACGACTACGTGTTAACTACCATTTAAAATAATATTATTTTATTACTAGTGTGCAACGTAAGATTTCAAAGAACCTCTTTGTTGCGTATTGGGTACGCTATCGAACATAGAAACCCCTTTAAAGTAAAATTAATATTTAATTCGCAAATATTAATAAATATGAAATTTGTTTATTCTTTATTTACCTGGGATGTCACACACCGGGGGTGACACCAGGGACAATTACATGCGCCGATTAAAAAAAACATTAGGGGCGGTTGTGTAAAACCGCCCCTAATTCCCTCTATTAGGGGTAGTTAAGGCTATAATCGCCATTAAAATGGTAAATTTTGGACAACATTAGAGGGGGTCTAAATCCCCTCTAATGTAACCGCTACTAAATTCATCACACATGTACCAGCGCTTACTCGAAACCGCCTCTACTAGCAGTAGGCGGGAATATTAGTAGTGGTTCCTCATAACCACTACTAATGTCATTAGAAGGGGTTATAACCCCTTATAAAGTCAAAAATAACCCCATCTACAGTGGTCATTTTTTTGTAGTGTTTATTCATCCTCTAGAAACTAGGTTGAAAAAAACATTAGTGAGATCCCTATAGATATTTCTAATGTTATGCCCAGGGATATCCCTAAGGATGAGTCTATGTATAAGTTACAATCCAATAATTTCGTTAAAAATCATGGAAAACTTAGTATTAAACATGAGATGTTATATATTGAAAGTAATTTCCTTTTATTATTTGGTCTTCCCACTTTTAATAGTGTTAATCATGTTATACTATTGGTTTTAGTAAATGGATAAAACCCAATAGGGCCACATTAATGTGGGATGAATTGGAAAATATAATGATTTTCCTCATGAGAAATTGAATGTTATGGGAGATGGAATTTATAATATTGTTCCTATGACCACTCAGCCTTATCAAGACATGAATCCTTATAGTCATACAAATTTCCAAATGAGGGAACAATGTTTTCTTAAGTCTTTAATGTAACACCATCCTTTTTTTTGTGGATCGATCAATTCACTGGTTACTGAGAAATGGATATGTATCATTGAAAAGATATTTTTCATTCTCTATTTTTCAAAACATGAAAAAGTTAATTTGCGAAATTATATCTCTTAATGTGAATTGAATTAGTGGTTTAAAATTATAAATAATATGATGAAACAAAATAAAATTTACTCTATGTATTGGGACGAGTTCAAGGGATTGTTTTTTAGTATGTACATTCCCCGTATTATTCTTAAAAAAGAGTGATTGAAGATTCACATATATATCATTGTTATGGTAAGAAAAGAATGATATAATTAAAATGAATCTACAAAAATATGGAGAGAAAAATATTAAATCTAGTTTATTCTTAATGTGTGGAAGGAAACATGGATGAAATTGTCTTAAGGGGACTATTAAATGTTTTATGTGTGAGAAATAATGTCATTGGGCATTTTTCAACCTTCGTGATGGGAATAAAAAAAGAAATCTCCAAAGAGAGAACCTTTCACAAGTTAATGATTCAAGTGCATGGAATGGGTAATTATGCTAACCAACACCCAAATCTATGTGATTACTATTAAGTGTTATATCAGCATCCTCTTAAGCCGAATGATAGAGAAAAATCTCTTGTGATCACTAATAGTTATGTTTTGTAAGATAATGAAGTTCTAAAATTATTGAGTATTTTTGTACTGGAATTCATGATTAATTATATAGAATTACTTTTATGGTATTAATAAAAAACATGAAACATTGATGGACTGGTCAACTATAGATTTTACTTAAGGATTTTTTAGGACCCTAGATCACCCTAAGAGGGGATAGGTGAATCAGGGCATCAACTTTATCTTTTAAAGAAACAGATCATTTTAACACGTTGGTAGGAACACGTTAAACTTGTATGATTTGTTCAATCAGCAATAAAAAATTCACACGTAGAATGAAAACATAGAAGTTTTACATGGTTCACCACTAAGATCTAATCCGAAGAGCATAAAATTATAGTGTGTTAGTCATACCTAATTCTTTTATTCTTCACTAGATGTGGAATGAAAAAGTTCAGACACCATCACTCTATGCCAGGAACACTTCCGTTAAAATACTTCAAAGATAGCTCACTGTATCACTCTAAATAATTTCATCGACTCCACCTATCTCAATACCTTGGCTGAAATATTAATAATTTTATCGATATGACATTCAATTCAATGGATTGGAATTAATGTCTCTATCGCTAACATAGAATGAGACTATTATCTCACTATAGACCTAAGTTGATTCACTCTAAAACCCGATCCAATTAATCATGATGTTCAATTATACTTTTTGTGAAGATCTTTTGTGAATCTCAACCTTTCTCAAATATAGCTTTCTTCATAGAAAAACCAAGTTTCCTCTACAAACGGTGTCGCACTACGTGGCATGAGTTTGTTACAGACCAACTTTTCCTCCACGAACTACCTTCGATTCTACAAACCACCTATAATCTATGAACAATCCCTAATTCAAATACTGACTATATCTCAGCAGACCATCTTTCATCTGCAGAACATTCTCTCCTATTTGAACCCCAAATTCTTATGTGTATTTTCTTCCTTCTGTGGACCATTATGACTTCCATAGACTGCCTCCTCCTCTGCGGACCCTTTTCATCCACGAACTACTTATTCCTTATGTTCTACCTATCCTATTCACATCCTTCCCATTTTACAAGATACAGTACCCCCATAAATCCCCTTCCTCAAATTACATTCTCCTAAATCTTCTATGTTCATGGAATCCTCCCTCACAAACCTCATCCTTCACGGGATCATCTTCCCACAAACCACATAAAACTTCACCAAATTCCTCTAGGAGAAATGATTTTTTTATCAAATATTTCGGTCAATAATTAAGCGATTAGTGATCCTATAGTAGGAAATAAATCCAAAAATTTCAGAAATCAATTCTATATAAAATTTTATATGCTATAGGTTTCACCGCAAACTAATTCTCCCGTGAACAATTTTTCTCTTTGTTGTCAGTGTACCGCCACTCTTCCTTCGTGGAGGATGATCTCTTCTACAAAAAAAACACTTCAAAGCTCTCCAAATAACCACCTATTTTCCTAAAATGATTATTTGTACCACTTACCTCAAGCCTCCTACAAACCAGTTGCCTCCCGAGAACTGCAAGCCTCCCCATGAACTGTTTTCCCTATACAGTCTATGTACCACACTTCACAGTCTGCATAGCACTACTATGTGGAATTATTTTTTTTTCTATTTTTTCAATTCATTTTTAGTACCTCCTATATAGTTCACAAACTATAATTGATGTTTTCCGAACCTTGTACTCATACAAAGAAAATATTTCTTTTCCAAGAACCAAACTCTTCATTTTGAGGCCTAAAAATATGGAAAACACTAAGAAATGACATCGCCTTCAGTATTTTTTTCATCTTGAACTGTAAGATCCCTTTCCTTGAAAACTCCCTAATTTTCCATGTGAATGTTTTCTACAAATACAAACCACACTGAATTTATAGATAAGAACATCTCTGGTTCAAACAATCTCCTCCTTTGGGAAATCTGTAGATAAATTCAATGAAGCACCATCCATATTAAAATCCCATTATGCTAGAAACAAATAATCAAATACTCTTAGTGTACCTGAGAAAATATTAGTGTAGAAAACTAGAGGATAAGAATGAATTGGGTTCTCATGTCTCATTAATATTAAATATGACACATCTATTTGTCAAAAACCTATAACTAGAAAACCATAAATTTAATTCTCCCTCATTATATCTCAACTATCCATTAGCTTCTCATGTCTCCTTCTACTTAATTGTTTGAATTTATCCATTATCCCCCATTAGAAATAAACCCAATGATCTTATTATTTAATATGTGGAGCTCAAAACACAACCCCTAGATTATATCACCCTCATAAATAATGGATTGTTCAGTATGTCAACCACTTGATCATTAGTTCCAACATTATCTATTTTAATCATGTCTTGTTCAAAATTTTCCATGATGAAGTGATATCTAATTTCAATGTGTCTTTTTATTATAGTGATGAATATGATTCTTAAGAAGATAAATTTTTCTCTTATTATTAGAGTGAATCACCATTATTAGTTACACATCATTACCAATATCATTCATCTATTACTTTATCCACAATAGTTGAGTGAACGCCTTTGTAGCAGAGATAAAATCACCATCAATGGATCAAAGAGAAGTAAATTCCAATTTCTTCCTCAACCAGTCCAAACATTTCTTTCTAATAATGAAAGCTCCACCACTTTTGGACATTATTGAATGTACATAATTAATATTTTAAGTACCTCCTAAGGTACTTACTTCAAGTTACTTTGAAAGCAGGCACTGACCATGTGGAAAAGAATATATCTTATCGTGTTTTGATTAAGTACAATATGTTTATGATGATTCTCCTTTAAATGGTGGGATCTATAAAAGTCTCATCCTCATGATTTACATGTTTAGTTCCAACTGAAATTACAATCAACATTAGTTTGGAGTCATGCAAATTGAATTTCTTCAGCAACTCTATTGCTTACCTTGCTTGAGAAATGAATGTTTGATCCTTCTTCTCTATCACCAACATCCCTATGAAGTATGTGAGTAAAGGAATCTTATACATTTCAAATTATAATTTCATGAGATTGATAATTATTCCCCTGATCTCTACCTGCTTCAAACACATGTAATATCATCAACATACATCAACACCATAAATTGATATTTCTTTTAATTATTCATATAGATATTGTGATCAACACTTCTTCCACAAATAGAAAATTCGACTATTTCCATGGCTTAAAACGAGGTTAAAAGGGACCCAAACCATTTCTATTGGCTACTACTATGGTTTTTTCCAACCGTTAGTGATATTACCATAGCAGTAGGGTTAGACCAATTTCCATGATTTTAACCATGGATGTAGGTGCGCTATTGCCCCAGTTTTGAAATCCATGAAAATTTGACTCATCATTTCCAACCATGGAAATTGACCTATGGCCATGGATTGAATCGTGGAAATAAACCACCTATTTCCATAGTAAAAAATGTGGCTATATCCTAGAAAAACTGTGGTAATAGCCAAAACCTAATTTATCACCAGCCAGATATGATATCTATACATCCCCTAAAGTATTAAACTACACAAAAACTACACCAAACAATGATTAGGGTATATATATATATATAAATATATATATATCTAGTTTATTATATATATTATTAAAACCATGGTGGAAGCATAAAAATGGTGGAAATAGGGCTTGCTTCTATATTATCTATGGTAAAATATTTCTCCCATGCAAGTGCAGGAGGCCTATAACCATGGTTTTGAAAATCATGGAAATATAACTTTTAAAAAATGGAATATATCCATGGTTTTAAAAACCATGTCTATAGTCCAATAACTATGGCTATAGGTGTGGGATATATCCATAGTTTTCAAAACTATGGATATAGCCCATGGAAAAATGGCATATAGCGACAGTTTTTATACCCATAGTTATAGGTATGTGGAAATAGCCCAATTTACTACTTTTTTTATTTTTGATTATAGTTTCATTATATAAGAATCCATTCATGAATACCATCCATATGGTTCATTATTTAGGCCATAGTGGGAATTCATTAATCTTAAAATGAGGTTGGCTCTACAATTGATAGGAAGAGAGAATTTAATTCACTTCTCATTCAAGTTTGCTATGTTGGAGCATTCCAATCCCCAATGATGTTGGATTGATCAATTTCATCCCTTCTATTTCCCCATTTTTTTTCAGATTATGTTTCGTCAGTTATCATTTCTTCTACCAATTATTCATCTAAATCATATTCATTGTGTCAGCCATGAATATTTATAATTCATCCATTATTTCAACATCTAAATGTGCCCCATGCCAACTAATTTTGATACCTGTAACTCATTTTATAATGACATGATCTTAAATTAATTTCTATAATAATAAGGAAAAAAAGTAGTTGATATAATGGTTCTAGAAGATTCTTCACCATTCTTCATTTTTTTACCCGTCAGGGGAAATACTTATCATCATATTCAAAATGGTGGATCTTATCATGAATATATTTCTATATATTTTAGTTTTAAGAATACACTATAATGGTACTCTATCTTGTGACTACCCACATTGGATAGCATTCAAAACATAAAAATTATTAATATTCTTCAACACTTTTTATCCAAGATACCACAAATAAGATCAACCCATGATAAATTATTTATAAAAATTTCTGAAAATATAACATATTTATATTCATGAAAAAATGATACTCCATCATATCTATATTTGAATATATTATTAAGTAATCATGCACATATGGTGATTTATTCATCTTGGTTATCAATAATTGATAACCTTATCTAGTTTTTAGGTTACCCCCCCTAAGAACATGCTTCACCTTCAATTACCTGCATTATAAGAACCAATACAATAACTATAGTATTAAGGGAATAAGTTGGTTTCTTATTTATTTATCAATATAAACTACATGGTTGAGATGATCTTCTCAACCATGTAGCTCCATTTGATATAGTCTTTATGCTTGCACATCTGAACACTTGTTATTATCTATGTTGTTGTGGAATGGAACTATTCACATTCTCTTCTTATTTGTGTGGAGAATTTTTCATCTTAATATCCTTCATGGATGATACAATATTACTCTTATTAACGACTAATTCTTTTTCTGGTATTAAGGTTAAACATCCTTTTATAATGTGGCCAAATTGCATGCATGTTTCACAAATAACTTCTTTAACACATGAGTTTCCTTTTTTTCATACACTCATGAACTTTTCCTGCATCACATGGAAGCTTTTCTTTTCATATTTTACCAGACAAGGCATGTGAATCTTTACTTTCCCTCATTCATTCCATATCATCTGGAAAAATAACTAAAATTTCATTAGGAACTATTACAGCAAGTCTGAATGTTACGCATGGGTTTGTCTGAGTGTCATCCATTGTAGTAGTTATCTTGGATGCACTACACATCAAATTCTTAGATTTATATTCCATAGTCTTCTCAAAAAAATTCGTTGATACCTTCTTGGGAGGGTTTATGTTTATAAAATTTTTCTGATTTCTTCCTAAGTTATCTTCTTCATTCCTAACAGGATTTTTTGATCTTCTTTTCTTATCAGATTTGGATACATGTTTAGATGATCATGTACCAAACTTGTGACCACTTCCATTGCATACCTCACAAATGTTCTCATGAATTCCAATTCTATTTTCATTAAACATTTTATTCTGAACCTTCGTATGTTTTTTCTTCAGATCTGGCTTCCTCCCCTATAAGATAGGCTTCCTCTGCGATTTTACATTTTGAAAATTTAACCCAAAAATAATAATTCATAATGCCTAATTTTGTTGTAGCACCAACATTGACCCACAAACCATGCTCTCGTTATATCCTTTGTATATGGTTGATGGAACTTCATAATGACTTTTTGTTATCATTATAGGTAACCTAATTCCATATTCTTTTTCCTATCCACCCTAGTCTTGGTGGTAGGTTCCCTATCTCCTTTCATCATCCATAATTGTTCGGTATTTTTATTAATACTTGTACACATCATGAGAATATGATTAGAGGAATTAACACAAGTTGGTTTGAATGACACCTATTTCTTCTCAATTGCTTGAGATATATTATCCAAATATTACATGTTCTTCTTATATCATGTTGAATGTATTTCATCTTTAGAATCCTCTAGTGAGAATTAAGTAGCAATAGTAAAAATTTCCTTCTTTTGTTAAGTATCAATATAAGTTTTCTCATTATTGGCCAAATGAGCTTCAAAATCTAGACATTTCATATTGAGTATGATTTTATGATCATCAATCATAATCAACTTTTCTTTATAACCCTTTTTCATTATAAAACCATCTTCTTTATGCATATTAACTTTATTCGGAATCAAGGAGTCATGTTCCATAATATTATGGGATATTTCATAAAATTGTAAACCCTTGACATCAGTAGTTTTTTTAAATTTCTCTTCAAGTGCATGGATGTATTCTTCAAGTGAATTTTTGACTAGATATTTCTCTTGAACTTATTTGATGTAATTTGATGAACATATTCATGTTCCTTATATTCTTATTCAAATAATCCAACCTCTTTAGAGAGTTTTAAACATTCATGAATTTCCCCTTAAAATCCCATTTCCATCAAATCAACTTCTCCTTATAGTTGGGTGATATCTTCCTACATACATTGAATGATTATAAAGACAAACATGATTCTTTATTCAGAAATATAATTTATAAATTTTCTTAATCTTACAAATATAAATTCATGTGAGGTTTTAGATTGATTAACATCACCACTTATGCTAGGATCATTATTTTGAGGACAAATTTCAAAGGTGATAACACATTCCTCCTGATCAATTAAAAAAAATTCTCACATGAGATAGAAGTGTTTCCCCTTTCAATGGTGGAAAACTAAGCCACGTGTTATTAATCTTCCAAGACTAGTATATAAATATTTTCATAAAATCTTGGAGAACTATATAAAACCACTCATTTCGATAAGATGGACTTATTACACTATCTCTAGTCATTATTTTTCCTATTCATCATGGTCTTAGTGAATATAGACTTATTATCTGAGATAACAATACCTTCATCAAAACAATACTTAATTGTTAACTAAAGAAACACTCAAATCTTCAACAGAGAACAAATTTGTTGTAGAGTATCTAATATACATGAACTTTCCCATTTGATAACACTTGTAGGACCCCATAACATCCTAAGAGTGGGGGGGGTGAATAATGGAGCATCCTTTTCTTTTAAGGAAATGGATTTTATTCCCATGTTGGTAGAAACGCATTAAAACTGTATGATAGATTTGATCAGAAATAAAACATTTAGATTCAGAAAGACAACATAGAAATTTTACCTTTTTCGCCACTAAGGGCTAGTCCAAGGATCTTACACCAATAGTCAGTCAGTCATACCTAAATACACTATTCATCACTTGATGTGGAATAAAAAAGAGCAGAGACATTAACTGTATTATTATAACACTTCCTTTATAAGATTTCAGGGATATCTCACTGTGTCCCTCTAAACACTTTCATCAACTCCACCTAGCTCGCTGCCTTGGGTGAAGACTTACTTATTTTATCAACATGAAGTTCTCTTCAATGGATTGACATTAAAGTCTTTATCCCCAACATTGCATGAGACACTTAATTCACTATATAACTTAGTTGAGGAACTCTAAAATCCATATCCACTTAAAAATAATATTCAAGGTTTCTTTTCATGAAGCTCCTTCATGAATCTCAACCCTTTGAGACACTAATTTCCTTCATAGAGCTACCTTTATTCTTCCTCGAACTATGCCACACCCCATGGAGTGAGTTCTACACGAACCACATATTCCCCCATGAAATGCCACTTATTTTTATAGAAACCAATCCTATATAGAATGTCCCTACATTGTGGATAGATTCTTCCTCTATGGACCACATCTATTCTATATATCATTTTCTCCTTCTCATACCCGTAGTTCTTCTGTAGAATGTCTTCCTTCTATGGACCATTATAACTTCTGTGGCCTACCTCCTCCACCACATACCCTTTTTTTTCATGAACTACTTATGCCCCATAGACTATATCTCTTCAATAAATCCTTCTTCCATTACAGCTATAGTGTCCTGTATAAACCATTCTATGTATTACCTTCGTGGAACTCTTCTCTATTCGTGGAATTCTCCCTCATGAAACTCTTCTGTCGAAAAATCATCTTCCCATGAAGCACGTAAAACATCACTATATTCATCTCATATAAAAGATGTTTTATTATAAAAATTTATCTCATTAATGATGGTATTACTAAACCTTATATAGTGAAATAGTTCTGAAAATATCATAAATTTTTTTTACATAATTTTTTTGTGATATAGGATTCCCTGCAGACTACTTCTCCCATGAGCTATTTTTCTATTCATTTTCCACGTACCACCTATCTTCTTTCACGGTGTCTGATATCTTCCAGGAGAGAAAACATATGTGGCTCCTCAAATTAGCACCTTGTTTCCCCAAATGACGAGTCAACTCGTGTATCTCCATCCTTACAAGAACCATTTGCCTCTAGAAAACTGCAAGCCTCTCCCCAAACTATTTTCCCTACATGGTCTATGTCCCGCACATCACGGTCTTCTTAGTGTTACTATGAGTAATTAATAACTTTTATATTTTCCTTATCATTACTCATACCTACTATTTGGTCCGCCAACTATCCTTCATAGTCCATGAACTATATAATCCTACCAGAAAAAATGTTCATTTTCAAAGAACCAAACTCTTGATTTTGAGGCCTTAAAAATTGGAAAACACTGGGAAATGACACCACCTTTCAACATAGTTGTTAGCTTAAACTGTCTAATCCCTTTCCTTAAAAACTCCATAATATTCCATGTGAGGATTGTCAAAAAAAAGAAAACCAAAATCAATTTCCCACAAATAACAACCTTGGTTATAATAGATTTTAAAGCTTATGATTGAGGTGGTAAGGTGATATTTTTGGAATACACATTATTAAGTGAAGTATAAAACTTAATATGTGCATGAGGTTGGGATAATTAGATAAATAGATGTTTGATTATAAATGGGATAACATTAATTACCATGGCATTGATAAGAGAAAATAAAGGTTTTCGATGTCATGGATTGAGTTTATAGAATTATTGACTTTATGGAATGAGGAAAGAGTTAATTTTTGAATGAATACATCTTTTCACCAAGGATTAATGGTAATTAAGGCAATTACCATGTTTTAGTAAAATATGTGAGGAAGGAATTCACATGATTTCTACATAAAAATAAAAGGGTACATTATGATGTATAGGGGATTGACGTTATGCTGGTTCTGAGATTTATTTATCTTCTCCATAAATGATTGTTCTTTTATCATTTGAAAGAGTTATAAGGTTAACAGTTTATGGAAAAATTCATGTTATACATTGAATAAAATTTGATAGATTAATGTATTATATCTCAATATTAGTATTTATGCATATTGGGCAACCTGTGCTAATTTTGTTATGATGATGGAAAATGGAATGAATTATCATTCAATTTAGGGATCTCACGATCTAATAGAATTATAAAAAAGATAAATATACCCTCATTTTATGCAAATATAGAGTAATTCGAAAATTTATAATGGCACAACAAATGGAGAGGTTGCCTAAAAATAAGGTAAGTATATCATCTCATTGAAACTATTCAGATTTAGAAAAAATGGTCTTGAAATAAAATGATGTCCTATTATAATAATTTCTGATGATATAAAGGACCCTTTTCAAGCCACTTTGGGTTATTTAATTTTGATAATTAACTTTATATTAACAGTGTTCTCTATCACTCTGTATTGGAAAATGATAGTTAGATTTCTCTTCCACGTCCATGTTTTTAGTTTCCACCTATATTCTAATATGTGGAAACCAAGTTATGATTAACTTTGGGAAAGTGTAATATTTCCAAATTTCCCATTTTAAATGGAATTTTAGTATTCATTTTTAATATGTCAGTTTCAATGAAAGAGACATTCACATATCAAACATTTGATAACCCAGATGAATTTCAAGGGTGAAATCCATTTTATAGGGGAATAATATAACACTATGATATTTTTATGAATTAGATTTCAAAAAAATGGTTTCATTTATAGATTCCATTTCACACTACACCATGTTAATCTTGTGGTACATGAAAACATTGTCTTATCTTGCCTTACACACAACAATGAGTTTCTAAAAAACATCATCTTGTTATTATAATTACTTAAAAAATAAAATTATAACCATGACATTAGAATGGTGGATATGAACATGGTTAAATGAATTACGAAATAATTTTTTACAAATGTCTATATAATTCTCTAATAAATTAATTATAAATGAATGTAAAACATTTTTTAAAAATAAATTAAAATGTTTTTCTAAAAAAATATTTAAATATGAACTAGAATGTTTTATTCAAATAGATACAAAAATTAGTCATGATGTACTATATTAATGAAATATGTATATAATATACTAAATACAATTTTTAACATTTTTCAAAAGTGTTTTATAGACATGATATAAGAACAAATAATATTATACATATAAAATATATATATTTATAAAAATATAGTTTTACTCCCATTTAATTATTTACTTGTTTTAAATATATTTTTTGAAAATATTATAGATTTTATTTGGAAAAATAAAATTCTTATATTGAAGTGGGCTATGAAAAATTAATTGGGATAAACATTTGGTATTTTTTTGATATGTTTCTTGTTTTAATGAATAATGAAAATACTAATTTTTGTAAAAAAATGTCTTCTCTATTAAATCATTTAATGGTAAAATTATCTTTTGTATTAGTTTTAAATTTTAATTAGTTAATTGTAATTTAAAATAATAAAATTTTGGTTTTTTAAAAAGATTTTATACCTGAAGGTATTATGAAAATATTTTTTGTTTTAATAGCACATTATTCTAAAAAACAGTTTTCTATGGTTTTTTACTAGTTTTATGTGAAAATAAATAATGAAACTTCTATGTTTTTAATATTGGATAAATCATTCCATATTTCGGTTCATAAGGTCCAAATTTAGTGAATATGAACCTTTTATTTTTTGGAAAATATGTATAGTAACTGTGGTATATTTTGTTACCATGGTAGTGGGTAAATTGAGTAATTTACCGAACAAGTGTAGCAAGAAGAAAATCAACCAAAAATTTATTAAATAAAGGAAAAATTACTAGATAGAGATGGTTGGGGTCAAAAAAATGTATTTTACCTCATCCAAAAAAATTGACAAAAAAGATAATAATCATAATAATACATGTCACTTCTATAATTTGAATCATCAGTAGTTTCCCATATAGATTGATATTTTTTTTATTGAACATCTTGAGGATTTTTGCATTGGCCATCTTTGAAACCATATAAGAAGATTTGGTAGACATAGTCTGTGGTAGGTTAGAATAGTCCCTATGTGTCATTCTATTCAAAGTATCAGGATTTAATCCCTTGCTATTAGTAAAATTTACCTTGATAAATAAAATTACATCTTTAAAATCATTGTGACCACTACTGCCAGATGCATTCAGGGGGTGATGTTCACACCTTCATTCATAGATACATTTCTCTAATTCTCATATATCCTATAATGAGATAATATTTTATGAATTTCCTGATATCAATCAACATATTGTTGAGTATCAATTTGATTGAAAACATCCTCTTACATTGTTTAAAGATTATAAGACACCAACTGCATGAATCCTTGCTCCAAATAGATTGTTTAGAGATATCCACTAAAACATTCAGTGGAGTTTGAACACTATAAATAGATTAAATGACCTATTTAATACCATCACCACATAGTTCTGGTGAAGTTGCATCCACCTACACATTCTCAACCAAGATAAGACGAAAATATGTCTGCTTCACGAGCTAACCATGATGCAAGCTTCCCTGAGGACTAGTATTATTTTGGGTTCTTATTCCAAAAGTAAACACAAGACCATTCCCGATCCTCTATCTACCACCACCCAGATCCACCATATTCTACACCTTCAATTTCTTCGTGAAATTTGTCTCATGAATCCCTTTTATAATGAAAAAGGAGAAAACTACATATTTTGGCATGTATATTTTACATTCCAAATTTATTGAATGTTCACAAAAAAATGAGGCTTTTTTTATACTCCAAATTAAGAGGGATGTCATCATCCACTGCAGATATCACTATATGGTTAATTAAGAACATGATTAATTCAACCTCCACCAGTAACCTAGAAAAATTCCTGATCATGGAAACCTCATTGGCTCTATCCATTTTGATTGGAATAAAAAAAGTAGAGTAAATATAAAAATAATCTTAGGTTGAAATAAAATTCAGTTGAGTCTGATAATTTTAATCTAGACTTTGATGTGAGTGTTTTTTTAATGAAAATGTGCTAAACCAAAAATATCATTCATGAAAAAAATAATAATTTCATTTAAATCAATTGATATCATCTCCCAGGCCTTATGTTTCAGATCCTCTAATAGAAAAATTATATTAGAGAAACCCCTACCCATGGGTATACAACTAAAATCTGAACAATTCCATAAATAGGAAACTTTTTGGACAAATTCATTAACTTTCCAAAGTTTTCCATAAGTAGGGAGCACCAACCTTGTAATGTTTGAGAACCTTAAAATATTAAACCTATAAAAAATTTCCTCCTTGTTATCAATCACACAAGAAGAATCACCCTTCTTCACAATACTATCTCGAATAACATCCCTAATATATGTTGGGTTTCCTCTGTTAGAGTTATTGTCAAATCTAGTGAAGACCTTCACTCGTTATTATTCTCTTCCATACCAATCGTGGAATTCCTAGACACATCCTTGCCATTAGCAACAACCATACCTATCATGACACACCAAGATTCACTCATGCCACTATCCCCTATAGTTCAAGTCCTCTTAGCCACTACAACCATAGATATATTCATACTACCACCATCAGCCACTTTGAATCCATATCTAGTCAAAACCGACCTGCCACCCAAGATCGAGGCCTGAAGATGCCTACATTAGATAATTGATGATTATTGAAGGCCTAGTATCAATTAAAATATCCTTCCACCACAAAACACGATCTAGTATCAACTGGTCTGGACACCCTAGATAGAGGCTCATAGATTCCTACATCTGGTAATCAAGGATCAGTGGAGGCCTCACCTCTGTTCACATCTCCAACTAGTGTGAAACCAAATATGACCTCAACTGGTCCGACCATCCAAGATAAAGGCCGAAAAAATCTTACATTGGGTAATCAAGGATAAAAATAGGCCTCCCCTCCATTAATATCTCTTGTAACTACCGTAAAAGAGGTAGCCATCATAGATCTACCAGATCTGTTTCTTTCAACATCTCCCACCACTTTGGTCCCATGTCAAGACTCATACTTAATGACCATTTAACCCTCTCAAAGAGGTATTTCGTGTACCTCACCTCCATCGATTCGAGTGTATATGAATAAATGTGGATAAACCATGTCATTAAACCCTAATCCATAAGGGAACTGACGCCATTAGAGTGCTAATGATCCCATGCGATCTTCTCCACTCAATTGGGTAATTTAAGTTAAAACTATAATGACAAAAATATATATTTACTTTAACAAATGTAATGATTTTAATTGATGAGGATACTTATACCCTTAACACTTAAGCATCTGAATTATATTTCTTAATGGAAACTTTTCCATGAAAATTACATATATAATATTTAAATTATAGAATGACACAAAATGTAACTCTCTTTGTCTTAAATAACTCCTATGTGTCCACATTGGGAAACAAATTAGGTTATGAACCAATATAAAGTATTATATTAAGGATTATTAGTTTATTTTTATGGTAGTATTTTATTTTTAATTATTATATGTCAAATAACTACCTTTATAGGTTATATAATAGTGATGTAGTGCTTGAGAAAGTAGATGAAAAATCAATAAAATGATTTTAATTAAAATGATAATAACCATTAAAATACTAAAACAACTAAATAAATATTATTTTAGGAATATATCTAGGCCATAATCATCCAAGGGTAAAATTGATGACCATTTAGAGCAACATGTAAAAGATTATGAAAATAATATTATTTTATTTAATGTATAGTCAATGTTTTCATATTCATGTTGTTAATAATTATAATTTTTTAATTTATTTTTTTTCTAAATCAATATTCAGTTATAAATATTATCTTGAAATATAAATGATTTCTATTCATCGTAGTAATTTATTTATATTTTTTAGTGAATAAATAATTATCTTAAATAATTAAAAAATTATGATTGAATAATTATTCAACCAATAGAAAAATAAAATAAATGATATGATAATTATTAGATAAATTATAATTTTAATTATTTAAGGTTCTCTAATAGTTTTTATGTGGATATGACATATAATTGGTTTATTAAATGTTTTTTTTCAAATTTATTTTTTTGTTTATAATTTCATAAGTTCAATATATTGAATAGTTTGAAAAAATACAGTAAGGATATTTTATGAAAATAATAATTTTTAAATGATTTAAAATCAAAAAATATATAAAAAACTAAAATTTATGATGATAAGTTCAAAATTGTCATAAATAGACTATTTATGTGTAATTTAAGCCATATAAGTAAAAACTAAAGTGTTTTAATATTAATGAATTGTTTACCCTAATTATAAGTAAAATGGATTAACTAAGTCTTGATTAAAATAATTAGGTATAGAATAATACCAAATTTTTTTAAAAGAACCATTGGTTATTGATTTTAAAACGACATATCATATTATATTCGAATAAATTTCATTTCAAAGGTATTTTGATTGATATTAAATTTATTATAAAATAATATTTTATAAAATTTCAAAAAAAACCATGTACCTTACTTATTCACAACACTTTGAGCCACCTATCTCAACAAATATATGAAAATTTATATTCTCCACTTCCATAGAAATATTCTATATGTATCGGTATTCTCCAAAAGACAACTCTAGAGTCCTTTAGAGGACGTCTAAAGGAGCTCTTTTGAAGAAAAGGTAATCGCTCTAACCCATCACTCTCTTTTTATATTATTCTATACATATTATAAATATATGATACATATCCTAAAATAAAAACCTTATCATTCTAAATACTCTAAATTTTTTTATGATTATGAAAAAAACAACTATATAACCCCTTTCCCATCAAACAAGAAATGAAAGTATCATTCGAGCCTACATACGACCTACCGTCTCCACAGAGCTATATAAATAATTTTGCATCACCATTTTTTATTACTATGAATTATGATGAGTTTAATGTTTATATATGATATTTACGAAATAATATACATCTAGAATTATATTATCACATCTACGTTTTTACTATATAATCTTTTTTTGGAAATCATAACGTTGCTCGTGTGTACGTAGTGATTTTCATCTCTACAAGGAATTGTGATTCATGTTTCATATTTATTTCAAATAGTTTGTAATATGTTTTAATTTTATGAATATATATGATATATTTAACATAAAAATATTCTATAATGATAATATATCATATACTTTTCTTTCTATTAATATGATAAGAAAAAGAAAAAAATATTCATGAATTCGTACGACCTACATTCTCTATGATAGGTGTATTTATTTTCTATATTTAATATATTTTTATAAAAAATTAATTAATAAATTTATGGTATATTTATAATATTTTTATCATTATATATTTTATTAAATAATTATATATTTATTATACATAAAAATATAACAAATCAAAATACATACAAAAAATAAAGTTGTTATTACCTAAAACATAATTTTGACATGAAAATTGTTAATAAACTGGTAAAAAAATTCCTGAATTAAATAATATATTATATAATTTAATATGGTTCTATAATATATTTATAATAAACATATATTTATTATATAGTAGTTTTTCATGAGTACGATGAGATTCAAGAAATCGATTAAGAGATTTTTTTCTCACTTTTATTTTTGTGGGCCATAGGCCTAATAAACTACTCGTTTATTTTTTATGGTTTATATAATATCCATATTTGTTTTTCATGATAAATATTCATAAATTTATTGGTATTTATATATCCATTTGATGATATCTTTTTCATGGGGTTTCCGGTTTAAAAGTTTCCAAATGAGTAGAGAATGTTTTTTCCCAATTTTCCTTCTCTGATAGACATGTTATGTTATGAACCTATATTATTTTATGAGGTGTGTATACTACCTTTTTGGAATATTTTATCATGAATATCATTAATTTAATGATATTATATGTTTCATTTAATTTTATTCTATCTTCAATCAGAAATATGTGTTCCTCCAAATAAATGTTTCCTATAAATATTTTAAAAGTTTTTTAAGTGATATTTTTGGAATTTTTTAGGAAAATGGAATTAAATTTTTTTTAAATATATTTAAAAGATTACTTTATAATATTTAAAGGTTATTTTCAATTAAAATGGTTTTTTACTTGATATAAATTGTTTCAATGGAAATAATTTTTTCTTGAAAAATTATTTCAAGTGATCTCTCAAAATGTTTTTCCATCTAACACAAAGTTATTTGAGGCTAATATTTTTACGATGTTATGATCCAATTAAACCATTAATGTTATTTATATGAATGGTTTATATTTATGATGGATTTATTTCAATGTTTTTTTTATTTTTATGAGTTATTTAATGATTAAATTTTATAAAACCCATTTATTTATATAGGATCAGATATAATGAATAATTTATATTTTAATAGAACATATATTTGTGGTCTTCATTATGTGTTGAATGGTAACTATATCTTTCTCCAGTTAATTGGCTAAATATTAAAGTCTAATGAGATATATAGGACAGGAATAGGAAGTAAACTTGGTTCAGTAATACAAGACTAGAAAAGGAGTGAATTCAGTTTAGTAGTAAAAGGCTGGAACGGAATAAAACTTGGTTCAGTAATACATGGCTAGAACGGGAGTAAAAAAGGTTCATTAATACATAGATACAATGGGAGTAAACATAGTTCAGTAATTCATGGTCGGAATGGGGAGTGAATCTGGTTCAGTAAGGGTCTTTTCCCACTATGATGGTCTTATCAATAAGCCTTGGCTAATAGAGAAATTATTTTCTATACTTAAGTGTATTCCACAATTCATCTAATTTTGTTACTCTTTCATGGAATATGTTATTTTATTATTTATTAACATCTATGAGTTATTCAATAAAATATCATCATGATCATTCATATATAGGATATATTTGGTGGAAAGTTAATTTCTTGTTCTTGTGACCTTATGCATATGTTATCTCAATTGATTTACCCTTAATAAGAATCTAAGATCACCCTTTTATTATGTTTCATATTCCTAGGTTATAAAGATTTTTTGGAGTGTTATTATTGAAGGGGAATATATTTATGGGTGATCTTGATGATCATTCATCAAATCAGAAAAATGTGTTCTAGGTTTCCAAAGGAACTAAACTATTATGGTCCTTGGGCATGAATTTCCATAATATAATAAATATTCATATAAGAATATTTAATATCAATATAAGGTAACAATTGGTCGTTATATAAATGAAATTTATATAAATAATTTAGAGAGTTCAGAAGAAGGATCAATCATTGAATGAAATGTTCGTATATGTTAAGAAGGGTAAGTTGCCAAATTTAATTTTTGATGAAGAAGGTGTTTTATGATTTTGAAAAATATTATGTGTACATTGTGATTCCCTTTTGATGAAATATTTTTTTGACTGAAGCTTATAGTTCTCTATTTTTTTCATCCAGGGATCATAATGATGTATAGGGAGATTCCAAAGTATTATTGGTGGAATTTAATGAATATAGATATTGTTGAATTTATAGTAAATTGTTTGATTTATCATAATGTAAAGAAAAATAATAGTCATTGAATGGGATGAATCATCTTTTTCTAGTTCTATTTTGGATATCTGAGAACATATAAATTGATTTTGTGAGCAGATTTACAAATTCATATCTTCGTAATAACATTATTGGGGTTATTATTGATCGATTAACTAAATTTTAACTTTTCTTTCCAATTCGATATAAAATGCATTCATTTCAACTCTCTCAACTATATTTAAAGAGATATTTTTGGGTTACATAGAATTATTCTCTACATATTACTATGCCATGATAATAGGTTTATATATAAATTTTTGAAAGACTTTAGATATAATTGGTCATTAAATGAAATTTCAATACAAATTTTAATCTGTAATCTGATTGAAAGTCTAATTGGACGATTCAAAAATTCAAAAATATTATTCATTCTTAATCAATGGATTACAATATAATTTAGTATCCATATAATTTTTTCATTTATTTTTATTATAATAACAATTTTTAATCATGTATTCATATGGAAGCATCTTAGGTAGTATATATAATTTGGTGTTAGACACGTGAATTTTCGGATGATAAAAGATAAATAAAGTTTATGGGATAAGAGTTGGTAGAGGAAATAGTGTAGAAATTTTAGATTATTTAATAACACATGATAACACCTCAAAATAGGAAGAAAAGTTATATGGATAACTAAGGAAATAAACATTTTTTGAGGTAGTTGATCATGTCATTTAAAAGCTACTCTATGAAAAAGTGTGATTTGTTTTAGTATGAAGGGAAGGAGAGTCCATGGTTCATTAGACCATATGAAATAATGGAGAATTTTTTACCTGTATCCTATAAAGTGGACTTACCTATGAGTTTATCCCTGGTACACAATATATTTCATGGTTCAAATTTTATGACGTATTTACCAAGTTCATCTCATGTTTTTATCTTTGAAGTAGTTCAGTTTGAAGAAAATGATTCTTATAAGGAAAATCCAGTTCATGTATATGAACATGTAGATCAACTATTTAGGATCGAAATAATTCACCAATATATTGTTTTATGGAAAACTCATATGGCTGAAGAAGAAACATGTGAATTTCAAAATTCTATGAGGTGAAGATACCCACTCTTTTCTAACAGAATAAAATTGTGAGGATGTAATTTCCAAAAAAGGTGAATGATATATGGACCTAGGTAATGACAAAATAATTAATTATCATATTTATTAACATTTATTAATTTGATATAAAATTTTAATCAAAAGGGATTATATGTCAAATATAATACATGATATGAAATAATGAGTTTCCTCGAATGATTTCATTACATACAAGGCTGAGTTATACCAAAAAATAATACAATATTATTATTATTATTTTAAATATATATTATCTCGTATCTGTTATATTTTCAAGTGTTAATAAAACTACCTATATTATGTTTACGTAGATTTATAAGATTTTTTAACATTAATCCAATATATTTTATAGGAATAGTATAATAATAAATATGATTTTTTACTTAGAATCTATATTTTTATAAAAAATAGTTTTATATCTTTTTAATTGAGCACCTATATTGAAATTAAATTTTGAAAATTTTATAATTTTAAAATGAAAAAATAATCATAATTTTTAAATTGAAATATTATAATTTACTCGGGTTTTTTTTTAATTTTTCCGAGATGTTTCATTTTTAGATAATGGATAATTTTAATTGGAAATTTGTTTTTCATCTAAATTATTTATATAATAAAAATATATTTCAAATCGGTTTTAAACTATAATTATTTCAAATAGACATAATTGAATATAATTTATTTCATTATAATCAATTTCATAGAAAAATTGGATATAAAAACTTAGCAAACCAGTGAATATTTTAAAATTAAAAAACTCGATGTCTTATCCCCTCCCTAGAATTAATTTTAAATTAAGTTTCCTTATTTTTTATTTGAGTTTATCAAAATAGAAGCCTTATTTTTATCATCATAATTAATAATTTCTAGTAATTTAAACATAGGTTTTGAGCATAATTATTTTTGATTTCAATTAAAATTAATTATAGTGATAAAGTTAAAAAATTATTGACTTAAGGTTTAATCATAGAATATAATTTGTAATAATGACACTACACTTTCATAAAAATTATATTACCGATATATTTAGAACATTAAAACTATATAGATCTATATTATTACACTTTTTACCCTTTGGGATATCTAAAAACTAGAGAGTACTCAAATCATTTTTAAAATACCAAGTATGCAAACTCCCTCACTTATAAAAGGCCACCACATCTCCCCCTCTCTTCACACATATCAAGAATTTTTTCTCATAGTGATGCTGTAAAAATGTATTCACAAAATCCCTAAAATCATCATAAAAGCATAAATTTTTCATGAAACCCATCCAATAAAGTCCTTTGGTGTAATGTTAGAGGAGTCACCCCAAAATGAGGTAAAGTTCATCAATATGCATTTCTATATTATTTATTCCACCAACACTAGTACTATTATTATTTCATGATTATTTAATATCCTTGGTTTTCAGAATATACATATATGTTGTTATCTAAAGGTTTTTACCAACACCTTTATACACTTCCATCAACTGGGATACACAATAATCATTCTTGTGTAGGACTGAATATCGCCTCGTGAACTCGTGTTGTTTATTCTTAAACTAAAACCTTTCAAGGATAGGAATAATGGTTTATTTATAGTTCATATATGATTTTCCACACCCACCAAATAAGAATCAGAATAATCACAAAGGATAAAATACCTGAATATGGGTATTATTTTCCCCACAAAAGAAAAGGTAGAGGAGGATGGTCGAGACCTTCATATAGCATGAGCCTCTAAGGGAATCACAATCACGTTACCATTTATAGGTCACATGAAGGATCCAACACATGGATCATATCCCACATAATGACCTACAGACCCCCCTTCAATGAACCTTATTTCCCTTTCAAAGTCTCCCAAGAGAACAGATTGATGCTTCGTGACAACCGAAAGAGAACACCCCATGCTGCTTGGTTTGACATTGGAATGTGCCATAAAAATGACTCAAAATACATTGAAAATAAGGATGAATTATTTTTTAAAGATAGAGGACCCCATTGGTCATGAATCATACAAACTATATCATCATTTTAAAAATAAAAAATTCCTTTATCATATCCCCGAAAACTTGTAGGACCTCTAAACCATTTTTGGACGAAACAATGAAGATTAAAGGGAGGATACAAGAGGTGTTCTTAATTCACTTAAAGAAATGCGATGAACCCCTGGAAACCGACGAGACACTATGAAACCTCAGTGACATGTCTTCCTGATCTCAAAAAATCAAATTGTCTTGTCATCCTCGACGCACATAAGTCCTCGGGTATATCTAGGGAACCCTTTGGTGCACTAAGGATGAATGAATGGATTCATCCAATGAAATAATCGTGCCTCCCCATATGACTCATATGGGTCACACGATGCATTATAAAAAAAACTAGACTAAATTTACTTGACATTACTCATGTAATTCCTCATGACTCCCAACCATTTTTACATAAAATCAAGGGAAATTAATGAGGGACTATGCAGAAAGTGATCACAGTCACTGATGAACATGTGATGCACTGAACAAATTCTACATTGCATTCCCATGAGACCCCCAGACTCACCATCCTTGACTCATGAGACCCCTAGACTAGTCACCCAAGGTATTGTGAGAGTCTTCCAATAGGCTATTGGAACTTCCAAAGGCCCTTGGACATTCCAGCGTAACAGCATGGACGTCCTTCAACATGACCGCATGATCCAACAAGCCTTTGTTAATCAATGATAATTAAATAGAGGATGAATTGATGGCAGAGACTCCCAATCGTTGGAAAATAGGTGACACACATAGAAATAGAACTTGATAGAGACTCATGAAGTTGTGTGGTGAAAGATCCCTTTGCCAACTCCAGCATGCATCCACTCTAGATACGCCAAGTAAACTAACAAGTACCCAAGGTGGAAAGGCCTATAAATTTCCCACCCCAGCATGTAAAATTCACTGGCAACAATGAAAAGGAAACTATCAACTGAAAAGGTCCCAAGAATCACAACATACTTCTCAGACCAACTTATCACACGACTGGATGACTCTCCATCAGGTAATACACCGAAGAGCATCTAGATTATTCATTTACCATGCATAAAACCCCTCATGTGATCAATCCTAGATCACACAAACTGATTTTGTAAAGGCGTATGAAGAACATACCATATGACTTCTAGATCATGGATGACCCAAATACAACTGATACAGAATAAATCTAAGGGCTTCATAATATGAGGATTAGATCTGAGATTAGAAGTGGAATACATAAGTAAAGCACAAGCTCTATGACCCTCATTCACTTCACGGAAGTCATCCAAAGACACGTGAAATCACCAAGGCATGTAACTTGGATCTTCCACACTCATTCAATATGCCATCTGGGACAGAAAATATACTCCAGACATGTCAGATCATGTAATGTGGTTCCCCCCATAGACACCACTTTGATCTCGTGAAACCCTTCAGGTATATCATCTGAGAATTGTGATATCATTCCCCAAACTCATATAATGTTGTTCGCTCATATCAGTTGAGTCTCACAGTTTCATCTGGATATGACAACCAAGATCTCAATAAGCCCTCTGGGAAATCCATATGAGACTCATGACGCCCTATATACATGTCATCCAAGTCTTGTGAGGTCTTCCAAAGGTGTCGGCCAAGACACCCAACATCCTTAAGACTCTATAACATCAACTATAGTGACAACCTCCATGTATGTCAAACCAGGTCAAGCGATGGTTCCCAATACATGCCAACTGGGTGATGAGACACTCTCCAAACCAATATGAAATGTCAATAGAGAATGTCAATACTTGATAACAATTCATATCAATGGTGTGTAAGCACCGATCATAGGAAATCCTCAGTGTGTAACCCCTAGCATAAAATGAACTACGATAACTCAGATTATTGGCCTAATTGGGAAACATAGGACAACTTATTTAGTCTTGAGATCTATACTGAACACCCCAAGGGATTTTGTTAGTAAAAAGGAACAATATCTATATTCCATGAGTCTGATCGTTTTCTCCCCCTTGTTTCTCACCCTTAGCATAGTTAATTTGGAATTCGGGGGAATAATGAACACCTCATTGGACATCATAAATATCTATTAGACTAGTCATCCATAGCACGTAAGCCCGAACATTAAGGAAACAATGAAGGCTCTGATTACTGGCATACTCAGGATACATAGGCCAACCCTCCCTGAGGTCCAACTTTCATATTTATCATCAAGGTAAATACTATCATCTAGGTCCTTTATTCAAATAATGGGCATTGATTGCATGATATACAATGGATACATAGGAAACCCCCATAGGGTTCAAGATAAATTATTTGGTATCTTAATACACAAACATATTTCCTCTTCACATGACACTATACTATATGGGACTAACACACTATGTGGGTTTTGATTCCTACAATAACCATGATACGTAGGATGCCTCATAATGGCTGAACCCCCTCCTTGAAATACTGACAGACTCCTTACATGGAAGCATATTCCAAAGTACTTGTTCATATGACTTTAGTATATAAGAAACCACATGTTTGTAGAAAATTATGAAGAACCTAGGATACATATAGATGGATTCACTAAATAGATCCATATAATTTTCAAATGAAATAGAATTCACCTATAGTCATATCGTTAGGGTAACTGGTACCATATTGGGATTATGATGAGGTTCATGAACATATCATAAATATATAGAAGAGTTCTGGTGAAGGATGTAATTCTCCCAAAATATGGTACAATGAGCCTAACCTCCCATCCCCTCGACCAATGCGAGTCCCCAATAATCGTTGGGCCAGAAAACCTAGATGACTACTAGCCTTTGGAAAGAAGGTATGTACCCAACTTTGAATGAGGGAACCATTTGGAGATTCTAGGGAAGACACAATAGATGGAAAACCCAGTGCACGATATTGATAAAGGCATTAAAATAACCCTCAATCAAACCATCAAGTGGGATTCCATTCCACGTTCACATCGAAACCTGAAAAAAAATTTGTGAACCTGATGAGATTCTATATATATATAAAATAATTGGGTTATAATCCATTGAGACGCGTTTCTTTCTCCATATAAGAAAACAACACTAATAAGCTTGACGTGAATCTCTTAGGACACTTTTTTTTTACAAAACATATATACAAAAAAGAAGTAAGACCAATATATACTAAGATTCATGTATTTCTATCCCTAAACTAACAATTACACATTAGAAGAATGTATTGAAGGAGAATACATGAAAATTATGTTAACCATTCCTATCGGTTGATCATTTTTATGCCTAAGATATAGCATTAATAAGTACCCTTTTTCTTTGTTGTCTGTATGATTGAAGATACTGCTCTCATCGATAAAATCCCCACCTAAGGGAATGTCTTCATCCTCCATCATGCGCTCTGGTAACACATCTTCTACTGTGACCCATGTGGGTCATAAAGAAATATCACCCTCTTAACATCTCTAATGGTAGGTGAAGAATATGATGGTCAGAGAATACCAATGACATGGTACAATCCTGACCATGGAAGCTGCCTGTGCGATTCTCCAAGAACAGTAGTCGGAGAATCTGTATCATCTAACAATGGTTGTTGCTAAGCTAGTATCCCTCATTGTAACAACCAACCGCTTTGGGGTTTATCCTCAGATCATGACAACTTCAAAATTATATATTTTTAAGTGTCGACCAAGAGGCTTAATATGTATCCATTTTAGTTCAAGTGTTGTCGAGGAGGGGACCTTCCAACCATTGTCCCCAACACTATATCACATATACCCATTATTCACCTGTTGAGGGTATAATCTAACTCACATCCACCTCTGATTCACACGAACTAGCTAAAAGGAGGACTCATTGGAGGATGAAGGCATTGGATATCTAAGAGATGGCTCATATCCACGATCATTCTAGAATAATTTGACAGGAACCACCATGTCGGCTCATATCCCTACTAGCTCGGAACAAGTCTATGGGAATATTCCTACAGAAAACATACAGGAGGATCATACTCTTACCTGAACACACAAATCCCATTAGAATACTCTGATGGAACAAGGAGGAAAAAAGTTGGTGCGTATTCTTGATTCAACCAACTATATATACCAACTGATTATAGAGACAGAAAATGTGCAGGCTTATATCCCTGTACACAACATTCCAAAATGAATGTATATATTAGAAACAACTGAAGAGCTCAATTGGCATTTTTTTGCAATGTTGTAGATAAAGGGACATGCTGATACACCTATCCCTACAGCCAGAGAAAATCAACACTTTGATCATCATGAAAATGTTGTAGTATCAGAACAAGAACAAATTCTTGCTCTTTTATATGGGGATTATCATCATATTCTAATAAAGGGTGACGCATCGGACCAAACTCATACTACTGTTCCAACTAGGGCTCACCAAGTAAGAGTAGAACATTCCATAGGATATGAGTATATTCCTTTCAAAAAAGTCGAGTAACATATTCCAATGGCCCAGGATTGGCTCATACCCCTATTATGGTTGGGACTCACCACATAAGAGGGGAACAAGCCTCATGATAGGCTCATATTGATATAAAAAAAGTCTAGCGGCATAGTTCAATAGCCTTGGATCGATCATATATCCCCATTCTGGCTGAGTCTAACCAAGTTAGAATTAAACAATCCTTGGGAAAGATCTATATTCCTATCAGTGAATCTACCTAGATTACTCCAGTAGATCCCATAAAGAAGACACATATCCCTACTTACACTACTGAACTACTGCTCCAAAATCATTCCACGGAAATATAGAAGGAGGATCATATACCTTCTCCCATACTGGAAGCATGTCATTATATTCTGATGGGTAATGCATGTTCAGACCAGGCTCATATTCATGTTCCAATCAGGGCTCACCAGGTGAGAGTGGCACATGCCTCAGGGAAGGCTCATACTCCTATCAAGATAGACTAGGGTCATACCCCAAAGGGTCAAGATCATGCTCAAACTATTGTCTTGACTGAGGCTCTCCATGTGAGAATGGAACATGACTCACGATAAGCTCATATCTATATGAATAATGAGATAGAAAATTAGAATACTATAACATCTTATTAGTGGTGGTCTTATACTCCCATACCTCCAATAGTTATATACAAGTTCTAGTAATGGTCACATAGAAAGATCATATCCCTGCACAATCATAATGTTAGGATAGTAAATTCCTTTCACGATGTAGAACATGGCCCATATTCCTAATTTTCTCAATGTTTGTGTCCTTGAGGATGTTCAAGACATATTCTCAACACCACAAGGGTCTTCCAACTCTTCTACCAAAGTGTAAACACAAGACATTCATTAACATGATACTCCTCATGGTAGTGTAGAGATGCATCATAGGGACTCTACTCCAGACATATACTATGGGCAACCTCCCCATTACGACAACTTCAATGGGAAAGGAAATCCACACATTTTCCAAAAACCTCTGTATAGAAAGGTGAATCAAACTCTAATAACATTGTATATAGAGGTTCTTGAAAGACTCATGACAATGATATACAGTTCCACATCAATAACCAACAACACTCCACTCCCATCAGTAGGTGACCAACAAATCCATCTTCTATGATATGACTGGATTTAGGCATGTATGTTTGATGAGAAGGAGTATAACATTGAAATATGGATAGAGATACCTAGAAACATGCTCTCCATCATGTTCGGGCCCCTCTTTACATCTAGTTATGATATACCAATTTATCTTAAAAGGATTGAATTCCTTATCTACGAAAAAATATGTGGTACACTAATCGATGACTAAATGATTGATATCTACCTTATCTAGGATATGAGTTTCACATTCAAAAAATCAAGATACTTTGATTCTAATTCAACCTGGATGTTATCTACATGGACTGGGATAAAAAAAGTGAAAAGAATAATGAAAATATACAACACTTTTTCTTCCATTTCATTTTGACACTATGGAAATTGATCTTTGAAGCCACATCTTGAATAAATGTATGAGAATGGGGGTAGTATGGAGAATTAAACTTTACCACTCCTCAAGAATATCAGAACCCTTAGACACAGAATCCAGCAATTTTATAACCACTAGAGAAATTCAGGGACAAGGTAATTTTGATTCTAATTGGTAACTGCAATATAATTCCCACACTTCAATGGTGCATAGACATGATAGGCAGGGAGATAGGATAGCCAATAGAACTTTAAACTAAGCCCCTTAAGAAAATAGAATAACATTTTGAACATAGAAAATGATGTTTTGGTCACCTGAATAACTTCTGTAAGGATTAATTCTCACCATGGGATGCCATCACACCCAGATCTCATGAGATCACATCATCACCACATCACCAAGACTATAGTAGTATATTCCATAATAGTTATCTCAGAGTGAGCTCGGCCCACTAAGCCAGGAAAATATCTAACACTGTCTCCACTCCTTCGGTCATCAATACCCAAGAGGATTCGAGTCATACCCTTGACAACCATAAGTAAACCAATCCCATTGGGATGGGTGAATTTATATCTCTATCATCACCACCAGGTTAATTTTCTCCCTATAGGACCTTGGAGGCATCAGCGATGATTCCGAATCACCACCACCCTTCACGGATAGAGACCTTTATATCTTCATGTATGTCCTGGGAATCATCAAGTCCCCATGTGGAGTCATTGGATCCTCAACAACATGACCAATCAGTGCCAATGGTGGCCCCTAATGACCCATACCCCATAAGGATGGAGTAATTTTCATCATCATTATCACTATAGAGGGAATTATTCATCTCTAGGTTGGGTGGAAGAAACCAATAGTCGGTATCACACCTATTCCTCCCAGGATAAGAAAAACCTCTTTTGTTTAAGGATCACATAGAAATCATGAACATAAACTCCCTCAGACTTAATGTTTATATTCCAGAATTGGAGGAGTGTACAAAAAAGGCACTCAAACCCCTCAGATTCATAAGAAAAAATGAATCAGTAAGGCTAAGGGTTCGAATAATGGCCCAATGGAAGATGTGCAGAATCATATCATTGTGTAGAAATCATTGCCAAAAAAACATTTCCTGATATGCCTATGTTATTTTCATCACTATCAATATGGAAGACGTTGATCAAGATTCAAATGTAGAGGGCAGCAAAATGGAACATGTACCCTAGGAGGAGGGTGATTTGGATACACCAAATGAGATTGTGCTCACCCAAAACTATAGAAGGATTCCAAATTAGGCCCCTCTAAATAATGATTTCCCACCTCCTTAGTGGAATACTATAATAGAGAAATGAAAAAATGAAACTATGTCTCAGTTTCCATCCATAGAGTAATAGTTACCACAATGTTATAGTGAAATGAGATCTCTCTTGAAAATCAATATGGAGTTACTCATGTGGAATATTCCAATTGGGTATAATCTCAATTGAGAGTCAAATATTATCCCTCCCATAGTCGATCCTCCAAAAATAGTGGTATCTGAGTTTCATGTTGGCTCCAAATCTAGAGAGCCAACCTACAAAAACGAGGAAGCCAAAAATGATTGGAACTTCCCTCCATTGCAAAGTATAGTGTCTCCATATCCTGGGTAAACATATAGTCATATAAAGAATCAAGGATTAGTGGGAGGTAAAAGAGGGACAACCTCATCATCCCCTACCTGCTCCTTATGATTGGGTGGCAGTTCGGACATCAGTTTCCCCAGAGTTACTTACCACCATTGAATCATTTTCTACTCCTATAGAAACCGTGGATGGGAGATTCACATATATTCATCCAGAAAGGTATACATATATTGAATTTTTGGATGATTATCCACATCCAATAAACATTGTAAATGACATATTTTTTACCTTTGAGGGTTCAAGTGACCCTGAATGACATGTCACACACTTTGTATCCTGATGTGGTGTGATGATGAGACACCTAGATCAATAGGAGGTAACAAAACTGAGGTATTCTATCCAATATATGATAGGTCTGGCTTTTGATTGATATAATAGTCTTCCAACATGATCTGTTGCATGATGGGAAGACCTTCGTTTTCGATTCCTTTATCAGTTTAGTTAAACAATTAGGAAAATGATGATCATTGTCTCGATAAACTGAAAACAACATGATAACTAGTGGTTGTTTGATTTTATATCTAGGTGGAAAGGTTTAACCTATTTTCTCATCATCCCCTATCATATGTGAAACTAATGGAAATTTGTGATGAAAATATCTAGGATGAGTTATAGACACCTCTAATCCCCCGGAAATATCCATGAGGGATCCGAGTGTTCATCGAAACTACAAAACATCTTGAAGAGGATATTCAGCGAACCCGATCCAAGTCTCAATTCATGCTTGGAAAATACGTGTAGGATCTAGGAAGAGCAGAAGCTACAACTATCACTCAGAAACATGCAGCGGTTCCCATCCAAGAACCCAAGAACTCTTTGAACCACGCATCGACTCATTTCGAGTGACAACCATAACATAATCACCCTCATTCAAAAGTATAGAGAAATATGGGTCGCTCTTGATGTGGGGAATGAATGAAAAAAGTATACTTCTTATGAAATGAAAAAATATCAGGTTATTTCCTAGTAGTAATGGATAATAACATGTTTATACTTCCACAACATAGGAGGCCTGATGAAGTCAACATTACCAACCGTCCCAACTATTTTCCTTTCCATAGTAGTCTAGGTCACAATATTCAGAATTGCTTCATCTTAAAAGAAATCCTTTCAGGAATGGTAGAATCTGTACAGGTGATGCTAGGATATTCTCTAGAGTAGGTGTCTTGCATACCCATATCCTAGTCAGAAGAAGAGGATAGTTGGAAGAATGTTATGGCCAGGTATGCGCAAAATTTTGGCAACTGGATGACTCAGAAAATAGATGATGAAGCTCATACTACTTTGAAATAATAATTAAAAAACTCACTATAGATCAAACACCTAAAAGTGAGATGTTAGATATGGCTCCTATGGGTGGGAATTACCAGTAGAAGTTGAATGATATAGAGAAATAAGAAACATATTCTGCTCCAAGGAAATCCCTAAATATCGAATATTTCTTCCTCTTAACATCTACAACATGGTAACCACCCCTCCAAATGGAATACTCATCAGATGAAGAGCTCTTATTCAGATCTGTCATTGTGATACACTTTTCAAAACGCTTCTATGATGATGAGTATGCCCCCTGAAATATGTTTTCATGGACATAACTGAGGAACGGGATGCTGCATGTGTTGTAGATGTGGATAAAGGGGACATCACGGATGTGGTCAAACATAATATTTTGGTCATATCCCCAAAAAATACATATATGATGCAAATAATGGTGGGAAAGAACTCTAGTAGACTCAAAAGAGGAATGGAGGGGCCTCAGATACCTCCTAGAAGTCACCCAAACACGATTTCCTTGCATAACTACTTAGTGCATGTTCAATACAATCAACCCAAACAATGGGGATGGCAAGCGCGACGTACACAACTGGAAGAATATACACCCCCAACCTCCAAAAAAGTTCTAGTACCACCTCCCTTAGATGTTACAACTCATAAACCATGTTCCTAAGATTAGCCCCATATTAGAAAGTGCCAACCTCTGGCATAAAAGTATGATTTTATAAAACAACTAACTGTAGTCCCAACTAAGTTCTCAATCCTTGATAAGATTCATCTTTTAAATGAACTTAGGGAGGAACATATTGAATCCATAGAGAGCCCACAAAACATCATGATAGATATTTCCACAACCATTGTCTATCGAGTGGAGAATATGTTCGTCAGATTTCATGATTCCACCTCATTCACTAAGAAACACTGGGATTTTAAAGACCCGTAAAATTCAAGGAAAATTTTTTCTTAATTTTCATTGGGATTTTACAAGAACGCAGTTTCTGATGGCACTTGATTCTGAGGCCCGGTGTGCCCAGAATTTCTATCTGAAGTTTAGCTCGGGTACGTTCAGTGAACGAACGAGTGGGAATTTCTACCTTTTGAACCGGTACTCGGAATCGAATTCTTGAGGGCACCGATGGAACCGCAGTGCCGGTAATTGCTTAGGAATGTTTATTCCGGAGTTGCGTTTACACGGGGGGAGTTGATAAAAATTGTGGAAGTTAAAAATAAAAATTTAACAACAATTTTTATTTTCCACATGGTAGTTTTATCCTAAGTAAGGGAGTTAGGGGTGGGACCCACATGTGTTAACCAACCTTGAGAGGATAAGGTGGGGTGGGACCCACATGAACCCAACCCCTCACTTTCCTAACTCCTCAAAACCCCCCATTTAATTTTTCCATCATATCTCCTCATTAATTTTTAACAAGTTTTGTTTAATTAAATGAGTGGACTTAATTTTGAATGTTCAAAATTTAAAGTGTTTGGAAAAGGAAATAAAAGAAGTATAAGGACTTATTTTATTTCGGTTCCATATTTTTGTTGAAGGGGGGAACGTTCTTCTTTTCTTTTGGAAGAACTTCATATTCCGGGCGAAGAACTTTTCTACCACGATGAAGAACGTCGTCACGTCTTTCTTCCGAAGAACGATGATGCGCCATCCCTCGTTCTTCTTCCCATGTCAAAGGAACGGAGACACCGTTCCACCTCATACAATCTCCGTCTTCGTCTACAAATCCACTTTCCGCGACACCGACCCGCGACGCGAAGTCTTTTTCTCCGTGATGGAAACCTCGTTCAAGTCACGCTCGAGGTAGGGGATTTATTTTATTTTTGTTCGAGATTACTCCCTTAATTTTTATTCTTCGTGAATATGTCCAACTGTTATCGTTTAACGAGAGGGGGCCGGACCGCACAAAGACAGCCGACCCACCTCCTTTTTCCATGTTGGATTATTTTGTGGTTTGAAATGGGAGTAGCGCGGTGTCGTCGCACTGTGCGGGATCCTGCGGCAAGAAATGTGCGGCACCGTCGCGCCGCACCGCGAAATCATACAAGGAAGCGACGTCGTCGCGCCGCGTCGGTGAAACCCGAAAATACCGCGGCCAGAGTGGGGTCGCGGCGGAGGGGCGCGGTGCCGTCACACCGCGGCGGAGGGGCGTGGTGCCGTCACACCGCGCCGGACGAACCAGGCCGCGGCGGAGCAGGGTGACCAGCGGCCAGTTCCGGGCCGCCGGTGTCGAAAAAGGAGGAAGGACCGGCCGGTCGGTGCGGGCCGGCCGGACAAAGGTAAAACTGGGGGAATTAATTCCCCCGGCCGGCCAACCGAGCGGCCCCATTAATGGGGTTGCGATTACAGGGAAACCGGGGGGGGGGGGGGCGAGCCGGAACGACACCAACACGCCGGGTCGCCGGCCGGGCTGGGCCGGGTTGCGCCCAACCGGGCCAGGCTGACTCGGTTCGGGCCGACCGGGGGGGTCTCGGGCCGGGTCGGTCGGGGCCCGAAACCCCCGTTTTCGGACCGTCTTCGGTATTTTTCCCATAACATGGGCTACGGACCTCCGATCGACGCAAAGTCAGTTGCGTAGTGATCCTTGGAACGATACGGTAGTTTCGGAATATCGCACTCAAGGATTCGGAATACTTTAGGTTCGGCCGAGTTGGTTCGTACACGAAACCAACCGGGCCCTCGGAACGGAAAAGCTCATAACTTGAGCTCCGGACGTCCGATTGATGTGCCGTCAACTTTGTTGGATTCCTCTTAGTGAGATGGATCTTTTGGCTAACTCCGCCCAAGGTTTGGACGTAGGTGGAGTACGGTCGGGTGGGTTTTGCCTGAAAAACCAACTGGGCCCCTGAGACAAAAAAGCCAATAACTCTCAGACCGGGCGTCCCATTGACGCGCCGTCTGCGACGTTGAGTTCCTGTTGATGATACAGAACTTTTGAATACATCAACTATGGACTATGTGTCAGTTGATGTATCAGCCTCTCAGCTCGTGGAGCGGACCCTCCCGAACGAGCTTGCTGTGTGCGGGAACCCTAGAGCTGGTTGTGACTGTGACGATGACTGTGTAGAGATCCTCAGTGGATTCGACGGCGAAGACTACATCACTCAGCGATCCTACGTGGATCAGTGCTACCGATCCTGTGTGGGTCTGATCTTGTGTGGGTCAGCGCTCAACGGTTCTTTGTGAGCCAGTGCCTACAGATCCTGTGTGGGTCCGATCCTGTGTGGGTCATTGCTGGGGTTAGTTTCCTATTGATCCTTTGTGGGTCATTGCGGGGGTTAGTACCTATCGACCCTTTGTGGGTCCGATGACTTAGATGGATCAGTGATCATCTCTATCATCATTTGAAGAAGTATACATGTGTGAGATGAATCTTGATTGATATCCTGTGTGGATTGTATTGTTTTCCTGTGTGGACTAGTTTGTGCTTGCGCTCGGAGGTTGGAGCGTACTGGAAATGGTGACTTAGGTATATGTATGGGCATATACCTAAGTAGTGTCGGATGTTACTTCGTGATTGTATCTTTCCTTTGTAGATTATCCTTTGTCGATTTTGGGAGACCATCGGGGGTCTCGGGGTCCCTACTGAGTAGCTTATACTCACCCCTGCACGAGCTATGCCCGCACTACATTGTGTTTGTTGCAAACGACGGACAGCGCTGATCAGGGTTGGGGCTTGCGGAGAAGGACGATACCTGGAGGTGGACCACTGGACGGGACGTACTCGGAGTGGTCGGCTGGACCCGAGGAGCAGTGGAGGCTATCTGTACCCACCCTTCAGGTGGGATTTCCAGTGGACCGCTCGACGTTGCGGCTTTACTTTTCAGTTGCTGTTTTCCTTTTACAGTTGTACTTTACTTTCAGTTTGGGTTTGTATACTGGCCCACTTACTTTTCCGCACTTACTGTTGTACCAGTTTTTACTTAGTGTTTACTTTTGCATGCTTGCTCTGTGGTGTTTGGGGTTTGCTTTACAAAGGCAATGCCATCCCTTTTACCGGGATTTACGCCTTGGTGCTAGTCGCCAGCCCCTGACCTATGGAAGGCGGGCTTGGGGTAGTCACGACACGGGCCCCGAGGACGGGTCGTGACAAATTGGTATCAAAGGAGTTCGGTTCTACCGCAGAACTTGGGTCTCTGATCTTTTTCTATGTGAAGCAATAGTGTTTAGCATATTGGGTGTGGTTATCAGTCCAGGGAGTCTAGTGTTGGTGTGGCGGCCGACGTATTCGTACACCAGGACCCTGACTTCTGATTTCCGACTTAATGCACGAAAACATTGATTGCATGTGTGTTTCAAGTTTTCTATGAGATTACGTTGTGTCAGCTCACCAGGTATACTGTTCTGACCATGGCGCACCTGTTTCCTTTTCAGGATGGCCCCACGATGGCAGCCAGCTAGCGTTCCGAGAGTTGAGGGTGACGACAGCCCACCAAGCAACGAGGCCTCGATGCAGGGCCCTTTGACAGCTGAGGCACCGGCAGTACCTTTACCCATCGAGCCACCGATTCTTCCAGCACCAGCCGCTTACGATGCACGTCACCTCAGTGCACTGCATGAGTTCCAGCGCCAGTGACCGCCCAGGTTCTGTGGGGAGATGGACCCCCAGGCAGCCGGGGACTGGCTGGAGGCAGTGGTGCGAGTTTTCCGGTTAGTGAGGACACCAGCAGACCTCATGGTGATCCTCGCAGTGAGCCTACTGCGTGCAGCAGCGGGCCGATGGTGGAGCGTGATGCACCAGGTGTACGATGAGGCATATCTTCTCTGTATGGACATTGAGATCCTCTTCCGCTCGGAGTTCGTCCTAGCCACCCTCTGTTCGGTGCGCATCCAGGAGCTTCATTAGCTGCGGCAGGGCAGCATGACGGTCGCCCAGTACTCGGCGAGATTTACCTATCTCTCGCGCTACTCTACAGACATGTTATGAGACCCATTCTTCCAGGCCCGGACCTTTGAGCAGGGATTGAGGCATGAGATCAGGGCATCACTGATCTCCCTCAGCATTCTGACTCAGACAGGAGCACTGGAGCGAGCTCTTCTCATCGAGAGCTTTCTTACTGAGTCTACACCAGCGGCGAGATCTACCGCAGGGCGACACGTGGCGGAGTCTTCTGCAGCCGACAGTAGACAGATGTCGTAGAAGTCCAAGCGGGCCAGGCCAACGGGCGGACGACCATAGGATACTGGCCCGGAGGTGCAGAGCACACGTAGCAAAACTAGTCTTACGAGTGGAAGACAATGCTATGCATGCAGCGGGCAGAGCCACATGGCTCGTGACTGCCCGACCCGCCATGCAGAGGAGCAGCAGACAGTTGAAGAACCACCTAGGCAGAGGCATAGCTTCGACCGTGGCGGTCCACAGGGAGCAGGCGGACGAGGCAGTGGAGCTGGCCGAGCAGCAGGTGGTGGCCGACGCTTTGAGGCTCTACAACCACCACCACCAGGAGGTCCACCCCGACCTCAGGGGAGAGCACAACTTCAGCCAGTTGAAGCCTATGATCATGGAGCTCCGGAAGCGGGTGGACACGTGCGGGACTAGCTCCAGGCATAGAGGCCCTTGACCATAAATGCCTCTGGCTTCTTTTTTTGTGTTGCCCTATGTCCTTGTACTTTGAGTTGAAGTAATAAAAGACGCTTGCAATAGTGACATTTGCTTTCTTGTCTTTTGTTTGTTATTACTAAGTGGTTCTGGTTAAAAACTGTTGACTTGACCCTCACTTGTGAGATTTTTACTGGAGGAGACCGAGTGACCACACACTGATGCCGACAGTGTGACTCAACCCTTGGAGGCGAGAGTAACGGTTGGATCTCATGGTAGCAGCGTTGAGGACTTATGACGTCATCCATGCCATGAATTAACTAATCATGACAGGATTGACTGTATTAGGCAAGGAATGTGGTTCATCCAGGGGATGAGACTGGATTTCCCTTTTCGGCAAAGGAGAAATCATTGCAGCTTTGCAGAACGTTAAGGAGGAAGGGGAAACCCTTTGTGTGGTCAGGCAGATGTCAGCAGAGCATCCAAAAGATGAGACAGAGTTTGACCAGTGCCCCTGGAGGCATGGATAGAGATGGAGCAGCCTTCCTTCAGTCTCTCACAGTCACCCCTCCACTACTGCAGTAGGTCAGAGAGGAACAGCGTGGGGACGCTGACTGTGAGACGCGGCCTGCACAGATATCCTCTGGATAGGCACCTGATGGTTTTTCCTTTGGAGCAGAGCATGACATCCTTTTTAGAGGACATACCTTGGTACCAGTTGCTTTACGAGAGGTGGTGCTGAGAGAGTTTCACACTTCTCCTTTGGTGGTATATCCTGGAGTGGTGAAGAATTACCAGGATCTCAAACGACAGCACTGGTGACTGGGCATGAAGAAGGTTGTGGCAGAGTTCGTTTCTCGATGCCTCACCTGCCAGCAGGTGAAGGCTGAGCACCAGGTACCAGCAGGCTTGGTACAGCCCTTAGAGGTCTCGGAGTGGAAGTGGGATGAAATATCTATGGACTTCGTGACTGGACTTCCACACACTTCGAGAGGTCACTACTCCATTTGGGTAATTGTCGACCGACTCACCAAGTCGGCACACTTCATACCCATCAGAGAACAGGGCTCAGTGGAGATCCTGGGACGACTTTACATTCAGGAGATTGTACGGCTTCATGGTGTGCCATCATCTATCGTCTCCGATCGAGATGCTAGCATTACTTCCCGGCTTTGGAAGGGGTTGCAGGAGGCGTTCGGGACACAGCTACGTCTAAGCACAACCTTTCACCCTCAGACGGATGGTCAGACGGAGGGGAACATTCAGACTCTCGAGGACATGCTCCGCACATGTATCCTCGACTTTGGTCGCAGCTGGGAGGACCACCTACCCTTGGTGGAGTTCGCGTACAACAACAGCTACCACTCCACCATCGGGATGGCACCATACGAGGCGTTGTACGACCAACCTTGCAGATCTCCTTTGTGCTGGTCAGACCCTGGGGAGTCAGCACTTGTGGGACCAGAGATGGTCCAGGCCACGACAGAGAAGGTCCAGGTCATCCAGGAGCGGATGAGGATAGCTCAGAGCCGGCAGAAGTCATATGCTGACAGGAGGCGGAGGCCACTAGAGTTTGAGGATGGTGACCACATCTTCTTGCGTGTCTCACCTCGACATGGATTACAGAGATTTGGCCGAGGCAGCAAGTTGTCTCCACGCTTCATCAGACCATTCCAGGTCCTCAGCAGGATTGGCGAGGTGGGTTATCTCCTGGCTCTACCACCTCAGTTGCACCGGGTGCACGATGTCTTCCACGTATCTCAGCTGAGGAGATACATGCACGACCCGATGCATATCATTGACCATGGAGAGCTTGACGTTGATGATGGGGCGACTTTTGCAGAGGTTCCAGTGGAGATCGAGGATTTATAGGAGCGGGTCCTGCGTGGACAGTCAATTCCTCTAGTGAGCATCAGATGGCAGCACGGGAACCTCCAGGAGAGCACTTGGGAGCGGGAGGCTCAGATGAATGCTCAGTACCCACATTTATTTTCCTAGCTTATGATGTATCTTTATGGGGACGTAAAGCCCTGAGGTGGGAGTAATGTAAAGACCTGTAAAATTCAAGGAAATTTTTTTCTTAATTTTCTTTGGGAATTTACAAGAACGTAGTTTTTGACGGCACTTGATTCCGAGGCCCGGTGTGCCCGTAATTTCTATCCGAAGTTTATCTCTGGTACGTTCAGTGAACGAACGAGCGGGAATTTCTAACTTTTGAACCGGTACTCGGAATTGAATTATGAGGGCACCGATGGAACCGCAGTGCCGGTAATTGCTTTGGAACGCCTATTTTGGAGTTGCGTTTACACGAGGGGAGTTGATAAAATTGTGGAAGTTAAAAATAAAAATTTAACAACAATTTTTATTTTCTACTTGGTTGTTTTATCCTATGTAAGGGAGTTGGGGGTGGGACCCACATGTGTTAACCAACCTTGAGAGGATAAGGTGGGGTGGGACCCACACGATCCCAACCCCTCACTTTCCTAACTCCTCAAAACCCCCCCATTTAATTTTGCCAACATATCTCCTCATTAATTTTTAACAAGTTTTGTTTAATTAAATGAGTTGACTTAATTTTGAATGTTTGAAATTTAAAGTGTTTCATAAAGGAAGTAAAAGAAGGTTAAGGACTTATTTTATTTTGGTTGCATCTTTGTGTTGAAGGGGGGAACGTTCTTCTTTTCTTTTGGAAGAACTTCATCTTCCTGGTGAAGAACTTTTCTACCATGACGAAGAACGCCGTCACATCTTTATTCCGAAGAACGACGACACGCCATCCCTCGTTCTTCTTCCCACATCAAAGGAAGGGAGACACCGTTCCCCCTCAGACAATCTCTGTCTTTGTCTACGAATCCACTTTCCGTGACACCGACTCGCGACGTGACGTCTTTTTCTCCGCGACGGAAACCTCGTTCAAGTCACGCTCGAGGTAGGGGATTTATTTTATTTTCGTTCGAGATTACTCACTTAATTTTTATTCTTTGTGAATATGTCCAACTGCTATCGTTTAACGAGAGGGGGCCAGACCACACAATGACGGCCGACCCACATCCTTTTTCCATGTTGGATTCTTTTGTGGTTTGAAATGGGAGTGGCGCGGTGTCGTCGCACCGCGCGGGATTGTGCGGAAAGAAATGCGCGGCACCGTCGCGCCGCGCCGTGAAATCATACAAGGACGCGACGCCGTCGCGCTGCGTCGGTGAAACCCGAAAATACCGCTGCCGGAGCGGGGCCGCGGCGGAGGGGCGCGGTACCGTCGCACCACGCCGGACGAACAAGGTCGCGGCCGGTTCCGGGCCGCGGCGGAGCAGGGTGACCGGCGGCCGGTTCCGGGCCGCCGGTGTTGGCAAAGGAGGAAGGACCGGCCGTCGCCGGTCCTTGTTGGGAGAACCGGCCGGCCGGTGCGGGCCAGCCGAACAAATGGAAAAACCGGGGGAATTAATTCCCCTGGCCGGCCAAGCGATCTTCCCCATTAATGGGGCCGCATTTACAGGGAAACCGGGGAAGCAGCGCCCCCCCCCCCCGTGAGCTGGAACGGCTTCGGCGTTTGGCCGAGCCAGCTGGCGTCGTGCACCTGCGCGTCGGGTCGCCGGGCCGACCCGGACCCGGGTCAGGTCGACCCGGTTCGGGCCGACCGGGGGGGGTCTCGGTCCGGGCCCGAAACCCCCGTTTTCGGACCGTCTTTGGTCTTTTGCCCATAACATGGGCTACAGACCTCAGATCGACGCATCGTCAGTTGCGTAGCGATCCTTGGAACGCGACGGTCGTTTCGGTATATCGCACTTAAGGTTTCGGAATACTTTGGGTTCAGCCGAGTTGGTTCGTACACGAAACCAACAGGGCCCTCGGAACGGAAACTCTCATAACTTGAGCTCCGGACGTCCGATTGATGTGCCGTCGACTTTGTTGGATTCCTCTTAGTGAGACAGATATTTTGGCTTACTCCGCCCGAGGTTTAGACGCAGGTGGAGTATGGTCAGGTTGGTTTTTCCTTAAAAACCAACCGGGCCCCTGGGACGAAAATGCCAATAACTCTCAGACTGGGCGTCTGATTGACGTGCCGTCTGCGACGTTCAGTTCCTGTTGACGATACGGAACTTTTGGATACATCAAATCTGGACTATGTGTCAGTTGATGTATCAGCCTCTTGGCTCATGGAGCGGACCCTCCCGAACGAGCTTGCTGTGTGCGGGAACCCTAGAGCTGGATGTGACTGCGACGACGACTGTGCAGAGATCCTCAGTGGATTCGACGGTGATGACTACAGCACTCAGCGATCCTATGTGGATCAGTGATACCGATCCTGTGTGGGTCTGATCTGGTGTGGGTCAGTGCTCAGCGGTTCTGTGTGAGCCAGCACCTACAGATCCTGTGTGGGTCCGATCCTGTGTGGGTCATTGCGAGGGTTAGTTTCCTATCGATCCTTTGTGGGTCATTGTGGGGGGTTAGTACCTATCGATCCTTTGTGGGTCCGATGACTTAGATGGATTAGTAATCATCTCTATCATCATTCAAAGAAGTATACCTGTGTGAGCTGAATCTTGATTTCTATCCTTTGTGGATTGTATTGTTTTCCTGTGTGGAATAGTTTGTGCTTGAGCTCGGAGGTTGGAGCGTACTGGAAATGGTGACTTAGGTATATGTATGGGCATATACCTAAGTAGTGTCGGATATTACTTTGTGATTGTATCTTTCCTTTGTGGATTATCCTTTGTCGATTTTGGGAGACCATCGGGGGTCTCGGGGTCCCTACTGAGTAGCTTATACTCACCCCTACACGGGCTATGCCCGCACTACGTTGTGTTAGTTGCAGACGACGGACATCGCTGATCATGGTTGAGGCTTGTGGAGCAGGATGATACCTGAAGGTGGACCACTAGGTGGGACGTACTCGGAGCGGTCGGCTAGACTCGAGGAGTAGTGGAGGATATCTATACCCACCCTTCAGGTGGGATTTTTAGTGGATAGCTCGACGTTGCGGCTTTATTTTTCAGTTGTTGTTTTCCCTTTCTAGTTGTACTTTACTTTCAGTTTGGGTTTGTATACTGACCCACTAACTTTTCCGCACTTACTGTTGTACCAGTTTTTACTTAGTGTTTACTTCTGCATGCTTGCTCTGTGGTGTTTGTGGTTTACTTTACAAAGGCAATGCCTTCCCTTTTACCGGGATTTACGCCTTGGTGCTAGTCGTCAGCCCCTGGCCTATGGAAGGCGGGCTTGGGGTAGTCACGACACGGGCCCCGAGGACAGGTCGTGACAGGGATGATGCCTTCCATGGGCACATCAGGCTCTAAAAATTTTATGAAGACTAAATAATATTAGTTCCCAAAGTGTTATGATTTATAATGGATCTAGGATCAATATCATCCCAGTTAAAACCCTTCGATTCTTTGGGTATAGCATAGGGGACTTATCCCCTACAAATCAGACCATTCATGGATATAAAATGCATGAAAAAAATAAATCATGGGAATATCAAACTAGAATCTGAATTTGGGGAACACACATATGAGGTCGAGTTCATGGTTATCCAGCAAGGCACATCATACAATTCCCTACTTGGAAGTCCTTGGCTCCATATCCACTTGGTCGTACCATGAACATTCTATCAATGTCTGAAATACCCCATTAGTGGAATGACATGCATGTTACATGGTTATAGTTCCCTATTCGAGACTTGTAGATCCACATATACTAAATTAGATTTCTATAAGAAGAGAAGTTAGAAAACAATGGAAGATGATGATATGCAGGTTACAACTCCCAATGGATTAAAAAAACCCCTATGAATCCCGGGATCATGCTTGATGATGATTATGTGCTCCCCATAAACATGGTAAAAGCATGAGACCTAATCCCAAAGGCACATGCCTCACATGTCCTCAGTGAAAACAACCATATCAGATATCTCTGTACAATGACATAGATATCAGGAAATGTTGATGTCTCTTCAAATATCATATGTTTCCCTGATATTGACTAATAGGCCCCCATATTACCGTCTTCACCTAAATATGTCTCCATGAACTCAGAAATGGATGTGGAAAATACCAAGAATTCCCCTCTATCATTCTAGGAGTGTGTCTCCACCACCAAATCTGAGCTTATATATATATATATATGGGATCCTAAGAAGGCCCAAGACCTAGTCTAATTAGTGTCTCCATACCCCTTGAAGAGAAATATATTTACATTGAATTTCTAAAGAAGCACCATTATGTGTTTTCCTAGAATTATACAGAAATTCCCAAACTAATGTACATCCTTGGCCACCCAATGTTGACTGGATTCTTGGACTCATGGGTGGTCATTCTTTAGTAATATGACATTTGGTTCATATAATAGATGTTAGTAAAAGGGCAAGCCCTAGATTATTTCCTTGCATCACATCCTACCCCAGAAAATACATTGGAAGACACCAATTTCCCTGATGCAAAGGTCTTCTATGCCCCTGACACTCCCCGGATATGGGTTATATAATTTTTTAGTGCCTCTTGGATTCCTATCAATATATGAATGTAAAACCCAAAGCTCGATCGGGTTGGTCTAGGGATTGTATTTACCTCTCCAAACCAATAAATTTATCCCTACACTTTCTCAATATCTGAAGGCTACACAAATAATGAGGCTGAGTATCAAGCCCTCATTAATGGATTTGAACAATCCCTACAACTGTACATATCCTACCTAAATATCAATGGGGAATCATAGCTAGTGATAAAGTAGATCAATGGAGGATATGCCACTAAAAAGGAAGAACCATCCACCCTCGCTCGACATGTCAAAGGATTGATGGTATAATTCCCTTTTGAACCTGCATTGCATTACATTCCTCGATGAAATAATGATTGTGCCGACCCGCATGCTAATGCAGTTTCTATCCTCGTTGACCCTGATCAGAAGGAAGAAACCTTCCATATTACACATAGAAGAATGGTCTCATCAATAATCATATGTGATTTGGAAGATATCAATCAGGTTACAACTTACTCATTGTTAGATGAACTGATAACCACCCCTGAATGGATGGAGCCTATAATAGGTTATCTTCTAAACGAGACTCTCCTAATATATTAAGATGCAAGGGAATAAATTTGGTGTCGAGTGGAAATCATCTCCCTATAGGATGGTCCAAACAAGAAAAAAGTGCTCTAAAAATGTGGAATTGAGGGAATTGTCCTTAGTTGCATAGAAGGAGAGGAAGTTCTCAGCATCATGGAATAAGTCAATGCAGGTTCCTGTGGCGCTCATAAATCTGGAACCAGGATCTCCCACCATATCAGCAGGTTGGGATATTAGTGGAAAACCATGATACATGACTATGTGGAATTCACCTTGAAATTTAATACATACTAGATCCATGAAAACTTCATCCATCAGCCCCAATATTTTCAAAATATATCTAGATATTCTTACCCATTTTATGTTTGGGGGATGTATGTTGTGGGGTCATATCATCCATCCACCGCTATGTAGCTCAATTACATCCTTACTTCTACTGATTTCTTTTTGAAGATGTCTGAGAAAAAACCCCTCAATGAAGATGGGAAAAAGAATATAATAAACTTCATGAAGTCCCATAACATTACTAGGTTTGAAGAACCTCTCACAATATTGATAGACAACGGCACAAAATTCTATTCCATGGAGTTGGTAAAGCTTTACCAAGAGTAGAACTTTGAGTCCAATAAATCATCTCCCTATCATGTCGTAGATATTGGATAGATAGAGGCTTTCAATAAGACTCTATAGAATCTAATATAGAATATGGTGAACAAGGATATGATGTCTTGGATGGACAAAATCATCCATGCTTTATGGGCCTACCATACCACCACATGTACTACGACATAAGAAATACCATTATCATTGGAATACGGGACCGAAGTAGTGTTTCCCATAGAGGTCCAGCTTCCCTCACTCCTAATAGCCATTTTTGGAAAACTCTCACATGATCAAAAATTTCAAAAGTGGTTGGATGAGTTGGAACGAAAAGATGAGAAGATGTTGCACACATTTCACAATCTATAAATTCATCAGAATCAGATTACACGAGCCTTCAAAAAAAGTTTTTTCTCTATTCATTCCTTCAAGGAGAACTACTGTTGGCTCTCAGAACCGTAATCATACTGGTAAGGAACCCCCTAAAACAAGATTCCAATTGGGAAGTACCTTATATCATACATAAGGTATATCATAATAGAGCTTATCCATTGGCCGCAAAGGATGGGGAACATGTCAAACCAACCACCAGTGCATTATTATCAAGAAATTCTATGCATGGCTTCCAGTAGTAGGTAATCCACATTGATGTAAGTCCCATAATCCATCCTAGGTATATGAAAATAACTAAACAGGTTCATCCAAATTGTTATGTTTTAAACTATGAGGCATCCTTTGTCCTGACCACATGACGTTAAACTAAATGTAATCTGTCCTTTCTGTGTGATGTATAACTGAACAGTTTCCTAAGACCTATGCATGGATTGATTCCTATCATCACAGTATACATAGTGATTCCTGGACCTCTATTTTTGGGTCCATACCATGGATTATTTTTCATCCACATTGGGTGATATAGTATTCTTACAACAAGAAATTAAATTGTACATACACAAAACTTCTCCCTTCCAGAAGGGTAGCCCAATGTTCTCACGGTATGACATAAAACTACATATATCTATGATATTAATCCCCATTCACATCCAGTCACCTACATCCTTACATCAAGATGTTAAACTGTATAGATCTTACAGAACTAAGTATTTCATGAATGTCATTTTCAATTGGATTTGTAGGGACAACTTGATCATGTATCTTTGTCCAACCACAACATGATACACAATAACCATGTACTTTATAGGCCCCTTTTCATTCATTTTTCTTGTGTATATCATCTCTTACGTGGGATTAGGAATTATGACAAAGTCTTCTACACATGGGAATGGAGAGACATATCATCCTCGGCATGTGCTCATCCTCACTGCATGATGTCAAACCGCATTGAATTTCTAGAACAATTTTTTTTTATTCTCATTTTTATGAGATATATTGTGATGCCCAGAGAACCACCCTTGGTCCCAATGGAATCATTGTCATTTACAAAAATCGTTTTTTCATTGTCCTCCCCTCATGTTATTAAACTTCAAGGAGTTTCTAGTGCTATGTGTGGTTTTATTCTCATTATCAAGAGATATGTAATGTTTCCTAGAAATATACCCTTGAGTCAAACCATAATGTTACTTTTAATTCATGATTGCTTGAATTCATCCATCCCCATGACAGTAAACTACATGGAACATCAAAAACTACATGTAGCTTGATTCCTATCATCATAGGATACATAGTGATGCTTGTATCTCTAGTCATGGTCCAACCTACAATGGTCTCTATATGGGTTAGACCTGGGTAGAGTATATCAAATTCAAGTGCTACCTGTGGATTCATTATTATCTTCATAAGATATATAGTTACTCCCAAGTCACTATCTTTGGGCCCATCCACAAAACTACCACTTTTCACGTCAGTCAACATCAGTCCTCACCGAAATATGTTAAACTGCACATATTGCAATAACTACATATATCTTTATTACCATCTTTATGAGATATGTAGTGACACCCAAATATCCTTCTTTTGGCCCAGCCACAATATTCCTACACATTCACATCAGTTCCAACATCCATATCGCATGATGTTAAACTGCATGAAAACATGTCCCTACAACAATATGATAAACTTTCCAAACCATATCCCATTCCCTATTCCTTATCAAATGACCACATGAGAATTACCACAGTCCAATAGAGTATAGTGTGCCTCCACCATCCTTTAAGAGTACCTTAATCCACATACCACACATAATGTTTTGAGTATAGCAATTCACCATAAAACATCCATGGAAGTTGGAAAGGATATCTGATTTCCAGGACCCTCTTATTGAACATGAATACATTCCTATGGCTCTTACATATTCACGTATGGCTTTCAACCAAATGCGCTAATATGAAAAAGGTAATTTCAATCCTCCTAAGCCCTGACACCACTATAGCCGTACTCAACAACCCATCATGTCTGGATTACTCCCAGTATTAATTTCATATATAATTTCCCATGAACTAAGAGAACTGTAAACATGATTTAAATCATTTACATATTCTAATTGGGAATATGTTGGAGTACTCCAGACCCAGGGTATCCTAATTAGAGTCTTGTGTCACGTATCCCACATTAGTTCCATTCGAGTAATGACCCTAAACTACCTATGATTTCGTTAAATTTTAATGACCTTAAAATCTAGGCCATAATGGTCTAAACCGCAATGCCATAAATTCTAATGAAAGATATAAAAAACTCAAAAATTCAAAAATCTACAAAGGGAGACATGAGGAAAAGTTGGGTCTCCACCCGCTAAACTCTTCATCTTCATAGTTTATGAAAAAATTGGCGGAAAAACATAAAATTCATAAATATCATAGTGTATATTTCATAGCCCAAGTAAAATCCAAGCTATACTCTCTAGATCAACTATTCCAGGAAAGAGTTATAGTGATGTTCATCACATCACCTCATCATGAGAATACGTTTGTTAGGCGGTGGAAATAAATTTAGCGTACTTGATCCTTCCTTTGATTTTACACTTTCCACAAGTAACACTACAAGAGTAGGTGTGTCTCAGACCCCAAAACCTTCTATGACCCTTGGAATGGATATTTGGCTTAAAGGACCCTTTTCTTGAGTATTCAATCAAAAATATTTCTTCAGCATATTCCCCTATGTCTATCAACCTAATGCGTCACTCTAGAAAAGGAAATTCCAATTCTTGTGATCCCTGACATCATCACAGCAGTACTCAACACCCCAGCATGTCTAAAACACTATATGTATGATATTCCCATATCATTATCTGGGCTTGAGTTCTCTGAGCCATGATTTACAATCCCCGCACCAAACTATCCAAGTAGATTCGACCTCCTCGATGTTACATCACTTTGTCCCATACCATTTTTCATGTCTGGAGAACAACACTCCATTCTTGAATCTTTGATGGACTGTGATTCCTGATTCCAAACCACAGTTCATAGATCTCAAGCTCTACATTAATAGATAAAGTGCCCTATGATGATTGAACCCTTCCTAGGTAGCTTTCTCCCCATATTAAACCTCATCATCTAGACATTTAATTCATCACAAATCATTAGTATCACTCAAAAATAAGTGGATATCGTCATTAACATGACATGATACTGATTCATAAGGGCCTAGAACCGCCATATAAAGGAATATATGATCGTAACACGATTCACTGTTTTATTCCACCCTTACACCGCAGTTTTAAACTAGTTTTGTAATGAATATTCCAAATATAATAATAAATTTCACTTCATGTTTGAATAATTCAATTAATTTTAATAAATATTATAATGGGCAATGTTACTTGTTTTTATTGTTTCAATGTAGGTGGAGGTGATTTGAAGGGCCTTTGATGAAGTGGAAGAAAAATGGGCCAAAGTTGCATGGATCCATGGACATCTGTCCACTGTTTTGCATATTACACGAAATCCGTGCCTCCAAATGGGATGCAATTTTGTGGCACTGTCCAGAACTTAATAGGATACATTTCATATTAAGGAACTCAATGCTGATTTGGCTTTTGTGGGGCCCATCCGAACTGATCTGTCCAAGCCACCGAAAATGGACCAAGTCAAATGTCGTGTTCTGTATTTTATCAATATCTTGAGATGTAGTTGTCCAAAAGGTGCCAAAATTTTGTTGGAGACTGTCAAGAGGCAGGGATACAACCTTTCTATTTTCTCCAAAGAGAGATAAGACTGTCTCAAGGCTGAAACGCGTCGTGCAAGTGGATTGATGAAATCTGTGTGCCTAAAACCACCTTCCATTTTTCCTATAAAATGGCACCTTGGGCTCCCCATTTGGATGTTCGGCCAAGAGGCAAGGTGCTGCCATTTTGGAGTCCCCAAGGAATCTTCTCAACATCCCTATAGGTTCTGGAGGCTATGGGAAGTTCTACCCCCAACATCTTTCTCTTCCTCCTCTTCCATGTGTTTCTAAACCCCTTGTGATCACCCGGGGAGGAATGTGATGTACATCCCGAGCTTCATGTTTGTAATATTTGAATGATCTTTTAAATTCCAGATTTTTGTGTTGTTATTCTCATCCTATATTCTTATTTTATTGATTTATGTACTGGTATGTCATTCTCAACTCATATGATAATGTTTGGGGGTACCCATTCATGTGATGTTTCACACACCGTTCACCACTTTCTTTCCCCCTTTCAATTGCAGTGTTTGTGTGGTTTATATTGGTAAATTGAACTCACACAAGTACTGTCAAGGCCATGTACATTTATGTCATGGTATCACAAAGAAATAACACACAAATCTGGACAGTGCATCGCGTTTTTTGTGTGTTGCCTTGGTGAGTTTTGGTTATGAAGTCAAACACAATTCATTCAATCATCGACGGTGTCCGGTGAATCATTGTGTGGTTTTGACTGAACCCTAGGAGGTATCCTAGTATAAACTCAGTAACATTCTAGTTCTAGGTGTTACAAACCAGGGATTAAAATATCATAACCTTATATCATGAATCAATGAAGGATAAACATCATACGAGTACCCCGGGTTGATCACGCTTAATTAATTTTGTTAATCTCTACATTATTTTATAGCTTCTATTTTCTATTGTCATCTTTAATCATCAAACACAAGTAGTATAAAACCCCATTTACCTTTTTAATTACATAATTATAACCACATTTTAGAATCAATGATCTAAGTCTCCGTCGAGAGACGACCTAGGGTTGCTGCTATACTGCAGAAATTCTAGTCAAAATTAAACAACTAATTTGACGCGTTCGACAACGCGGTCAAATTTTGGCGCCGTTGCCGGGGAGCCAAGATCAATTTTTTTTCTTTATTTTATTTTATTTATTTTTTTTACTTCTTAATTATTACTCCTTTAAATACCCCACCCCCATTTGATTGTTTTTTGTTTGGGGTTTTGTCTTTGTTTTTGGTTGTTTTTTTGGTGTGTTCTTTATCTCTCTCTCTCTCTCTCTTCTTCCACATCTCCCTCTCTAATTATATAGTATAAAATTCTATTCTTCTTTCACCCTTATTATATTTCTCTTTTATCCATCTTAAATCAAAAAAAACACAACAAACAATCAATCAATCAAACTAGACATCATTGTTGCATGACAAGATCTGGTAAAGGAACACTACTTGAATTTGACCCTGAAATTGAAAAGTCACTTCACACACAAATCAAGGCATCTAGATAAGGTCAACAAAGTAACATTGAGGAACCCCTTGTAAAACCTCAAGTGTTTCTAAACCAACCCAAAATTGAACCCAATCAAACCCAAGAAAACATGGCTGTAAATAATCGGACTTTAAAAGAACTTACTACCCCTGATGTGGAGTACCAACCTGTGTACATCCAATATCCTGAGGAAGCATCCAACTTTGAGCTTAGATCAGGTCTCATCCACCTTCTTCCAAAATTCCATGGTCTTCCCGGAGAGGACCCTCACAAACATCTAAAAGAGTTTCACATAGTGTGCTCCACCATGAAACCCCAAAATGTGTTAAGTTTAGGGTCTTCCCTTTCTCCCTTGATGGTGTAGCCAAAGATTGGCTATACTATTTGCCTTCCACAATTGGGGGCTGGAATGACCTAAAAAGACTCTTTCTAGAGAAGTTCTTCCCTTCCTCCAGAACTGCATCAATTAGGAACGAAATCTGTGGAATTAGGCAATCGCAAGGAGAGACCCTTCATGAATACTGGGAGAGATTCAAAAGACTTTTCTCAAGCTGCCCCCACCACCAGATTAGTGAGAAACTTTTAATTCAATACTTCTATGAGGGACTTATCCCCATGGATCGTGGAATGATTAATGCTGCAGCTGGTGGTGCCCTAGTTGACAAAACTCTTTCTGCCACTCGTGACTTAATAGCCAACATGGCTCAAAATGCACAACAATTTGGTACACGAGCTATTGCACCAACCCGAGGAGTTCATGAGGTAATTCATTCAGCCCTAGAACAAAAGGTAGATACTAAACTTGATGAGATGCATACCCTTCTAAGGCAATTAGCTCAAGCACAAGGTAACTCACTCTCTAATTTTATTCCATTACATTGTGGGATTTGTTCTGATAACACTCATTTTTCTGACCAGTGCCCACAACTTCAAGATTCATCTGAGTCCTGTGCAGCTGTGTTCCCAGGGCGTCCATTCCAACAAACACCTCCCTTCAGGCAAGAACCATTCAGGCCAAATCCAAATCCAGGGTGGCAAGCACAACCCCAATACCGACAAGGAGGAAACTCAAGCTACCCAAAGAAAAATTGGTATCAACAAGGCCAAGGTATGAAACCTTCTTATCCTTCAAATTCTCAAAACAATCCTCCTCCTCCTCCTCCCAAATCTGAACCAAGCCTCAAGGACATGGTGAAACAAATGGCAACCCAGAACCTTTAGTTCCCACAAACCACACAATTAGCTATTCATGACCTACGAACCCAAGTGGGGCAATTGGAAAACACCATCGGTGAGCTTAAGATGCAAGGTTCTGGACAACTACCATCCCAACCCATTGTCAATCCAAAGGACAAAGGTAATGTATGTGCAGTTACACTTCGTAGTGGTAAACAAGTTTCTCCTTCTATTGATTCAGCACAACAGGTATGTCCCCCTCATGAAAACTCTCTTTCCCGACCCTCAAAAACTTCATGTAAAGAAAACAAAGACAAAAATGGTAATCGAATAGTCATTGATGATTCAAATGAACAATCCATTCCTCTTCCTTTCCCTCAAAGACTCTCTAAATTTAAGAAAAACTTTGATAATGAGATTGACAATGAAATAATGGATACATTAAAAAAAGTTCAAGTTAATATTCCATTATTGGATGTAGTCAAGAAAATTCCCCGTTATGCCAAATTTCTTAAAGAGCTTTGCACCCATCGACGAAGGATGAAGGGGAATGAGAGAGTCAACCTGGGAAGGAATGTCTCGGCCTTGATTCAACCAGCAATGCCAACAAAATGCAAGGATCCCGGCACATTCACCATACCTTGTACCATAGGGGAGACCTTCTTTTCTGATGTTATGCTAGATTTAGGTGCTTCCATTAATGTAATGCCTCACTCTGTGTATACTTCTCTACAGGTTGGAGAGCTTCAACCAACATGAATTGTTGTGCAACTTGCCAACCGGAGTATAACACATCCAAAAGTAGTGATTGATGATGTCCTTGTTAGAGTGAAGAATCCCATCTTCCCCGCTGATTTCTACATTCTTGAGATGGAAGATACCTGAACCCAAGGACATGCCCCTCTAATTCTTGGGAGGCCATTCCTAAAAACAGAAAAGACGATCATCAACGTTCACAATGGTACGCTGTCCATGGAGTTTGGTGGAGAAAAGGTATGTTTTAACATCCTTGAGGCTATGAAACACCCCGTTGAACAGCACTCCACTCTTCCTGTCTATTCGATGGAAGTGCTCTCAAACGATGCACACACACACACACAATTCTCTCCTCAACCCAAACTCTGATTCTTTTTTGTTTTCTTCACCCTTGGATGATTTGAGTTTTGGTTCTTCTTTTGAATGTTGTGTGGGTTTAGAAAAATGTAAATTTTGTGCTTTAATTGATGAGTGTGTTTATTCTATGGTACCCATGACTATCGATGATTCTGCAAATCTCATTTCAATAGATTCTATTTCCTTTGAGAATAAACATGAGCAGATAGATAATTTCATGGACCTCACTCCCCCTAAATCCCCTCCCTCAATCCAGAAATAACTGGTTTTTGAACTTAAACAACTTCCTTCTAATTTAAAATATGCATATCTTGAGGGTATTGACCAATTGCCCGTCATTATTTCCAATAACCTCTCTCCACAACAGGAATTGAAACTGCTCAAACATTTGAGAGAGTTTAAAAGGGCAATAGGATGGTCATTGGCTGATATTCCCGGGATTAGCCCATCTATTTGTATGCACCATATACTTTTGGATGATGAGGCTAAACCCGTAAGACAATCTCAACGCCGGTTGAATCTCACTCTCCTTGAAGTGGTAAAATTGGAAGTCAGTAAATTACTTACTGCAGGGATCATTTATCCTATATCTGACAGTAAATGGGTTAGCCCAGTGCAAATTGTGCCTAAAAAACAGGAATAACAGTTGTGTCAAATGAAAGGAATGAATTGGTTCCAACACGTGTGCAAAACAGTTGGCGAGTCTGTATTGACTACAGTCGACTGAATCAAGCCACGCGGAAGGACCACTTTCCTTTACCTTTTATTGACCAAATGTTAGAACGATTGGCTGGTAAGTCCTATTATTGTTTCCTTGATGGCTATTCGGGTTATTTCCAAACCCATATAGCCCCTGAGGATCAATAAAATACAACATTTACCTGTCCATTTGGCACATTTGCATACAGAAGGATGCCATTCGGTCTATGTAATGCTCCTGGTACTTTTCAGTGATGTATGTTGAGTATTTTTTCTGAGTACCTTGAGAGTTGTATGGAAGTATTTATGGATGATTTCACGATTTATGGTTCTTCTTTTGATGATTGTTTGGAAAACCTAGGTTCTGTCCTCCGCCGCTGCATTGAAAAAGATCTTGTTTTAAATTATGAAAAATGTCATTTCATGTTTGAGCGGGGGATAGTTCTTGGGCATATAATTTCTAATAAGGTAATTTTGGTTGATAAATATAAAATTGAATTAATTTCATCCCTTCCATATCCAAAATGTGTTCGTGAGGTGTGGTCTTTCTTGGGTCATGCTAGTTTTTACCGCCGTTTCATTAAAGACTTTAGTAAGATCGCACTTCCCTTATCTCGGTTATTACAAAAGGATTCTAAGTTTGTGTTTGATAAAAATTGTGAGGATGCATTCAATTCACTAAAAAAGAGTCACACATCACCTCCCATAATCCAACCACCAAGGTGGGATCTCCTCTTCGAGCTTATGTGTGATGCCTCTAAATTTGCAGTTGGGGCAGTTTTATCACAAAGGGTTGAAAAGGCTCCTCATGTCATTGTGTATGCCTCATGTACCCTTGACCCTGCCCAGGTAAACTACACAACCACAGAAAAAGAACTCCTTTCTATTGTGTTTGCCTTGGAAAAATTCCGTTCATATCTTCTTGGGTCAAAAGTGATTGTGTTTTCTGACCATGCTGCCCTTCGTTTCCTCCTAAAGAAACCTGAAGCCAAGCCTCGCCTCATTCGGTGGATACTCCTCCTCCAAGAGTTTGACCTTGAGATTAGAGATAAGAGAGGGGTGGAGAATGTTTTAGCTGACCACATTAGTAGGATTTCCCCACCATTGGTCCATCATGTTGACTCACCCCTACCCATTGGAGAATTCTTCCCTCATGAGAACCTTTGTGATGTTGTGGACCTTACCCCCTGGTATGCGGACATTGTGAATTTTCTAGCAACATCTGGGGTCCCCCCTGATTTTAGCACTTCACAATCCCAGAGACTTAAGAATGATTCTCGTTGGTACATTTGGGATGACCCGTACTTGTGGAGAATTTTTAGTGACCAAGTAGTTCGTCGGTGTGTCCCTGACCATGAGTTCACCTCTATTTTGACCTTCTGCCACACCTTGGCATGTGGGGGCCACTTCGGCTCTCAACGAACAGCTCGAAAGGTCCTTGACTCAGGATTATATTGGCCAACATTGTAGAGATATGCCCATAGGTTTTGTAAATCATGTACTCGATGTCAATTCACAGGGAATATCTCAAAGAGGAATGAAATGCCCCAACAGCCCATGTTGTTTTTTGAAATCTTCGATGCATGGGGCATTGACTTCATGGGGCCTTTTCCAAATTCATTTGGCTTTGTGTACATCTTATTGGCTATTGACTATGTATCTAAATGGGTGGAAGAAAAGGCCACCAGGACCGATGACTCTCGAGTGGTTGTTGATTTTGTGAGGTCCCAGATTTTCAGTAGGTTTGGTCTACCAAGATTCATCATTAGTGATCAGGGTTCACATTTTTGCAATCGTAACATGAAAAAATTGCTTCGTAAGTATGGGGTTGTTCATAAAGTCTCCACTTCATATCATCCCCAATCTAACGGACAAGCAGAAATTTCAAATCAGGAAGTTAAGCGAATCTTGGAGAAAACGGTACAACCCAATAGGAAAGATTGGAGTTTGCGCTTGGATGATGCACTTTGGGCGTACCGTACTGCTTTTAAAACACTGATCGGAATGTCACCATATATGATTGTGTTTGGAAAATCTTGTCACCTCCCAGTGGAGGTAGGACACCGTGCATATTGGGCTGTTAAACAATGTAATATGAACCTTTCAGATGCAGGTGAGGAAAGAAAGCTGCAGATTCAAGAGTTGGAAGAAATTCGATGTGATGCATATGACAACTCCCGAATCTATAAAGAGAAGACAAAGGCTATTCATGATAGCATGATTCACCAGCGGAAGTTCCATATTTGTGAGAAGGTCCTCATGTACAATTCCAGGCTTAAGCTCCACCCAGGTAAGCTTCGTTCCTGATGGCTCAGTCCTTATACTATTACTAATGTTTACCCTTTTTGTGCAATACAGGATTTGCATGAGCAGAGTGGACGAAGTCTTACCGTTAATGGGCAGCAACTTAAACACTTCTATGAGGATTTTACAAAGAATCCGGTGGAGGAAATCCACCTTCTCGACGCATCATACCAATAAAACACACCAGGTTTTGTCCTTCCTTCTCACATTTTCAATTATTTCAGTGAGGACACTGCACATTCTAGGTGTGGGGGGGTGGATACATTCCTGGGTTAGTTAGGATTTTTCATCATTTTCTCCTTTTGTTTTCTCTTTCTGGCCTTCTTTATGGTATTTTTATTTTTCCCCATCAACAATTTCGAAATTCCATGATGTGGCGACCATAAAGTGGGGAAAGTAAAAATACCATAATGAATGCTAGAAAGAGAAAGTGTATGAGTTTACCATCAAGGAGTGATTTTTAGTGAATTGTTTTTCTGTCAATGATATAAATGGTTGTATCTATGTGAAACCTTTGAGATGATTGTTGCCCTTTGTGTGAGTAGTTTTTGGGAAAACTGTGTCACTAATATCTCCACAAATTTTTTTTTACCAAACCACAAAGTGTGACTATTTCTCACTTAATATAAGGTAAATATATGTTGGGTTAATATTTTTCATCTTTAAATGATATTTCCATATGTTCGTTCCTTATCCGATCTATTTCATTACTGTACCAGATTGACCTATGCGTGTGTACCTAATGTCCGATTGTTGTACGCCCTCAAAAAAAAATTGTTGTGTCCTGGGCAGGTCAAAAACCACTCTTCCTCAACCTTTGATCTTGTTATAACTATTTCAATTAGTGTTGTGAGGAGATCAAAAAAGGGTTGAGAGATGAGTGTGAGATTTGTTCCAATTGCAACTTCAAAAAAAATATAATAAATGAGTGGAGTGATGAAATGTGCAACATATGGGGATATCTAGGTTGGGAGCTTATGGTTTGACTTCTGGGAATGCTTAAATGAGTGGGTCTTGAAATATGATTGCAAAGGATGTAGGACAGGTTCGGTGACAAAATCATTTAAGCTGAAAAATGTTAAAATAACATATATTTATTGGATAGCAAGTGGAAAGAATAGCATGGAATGGTTTTCACACACACACATGGAGATTTATTGTCATTGTTTACTTCTGAATTCTTTTCTCAATTGGGTATTATGAATCTTTTTGAATTTCACTATGATATGATTTATGAGACATATTTTTCTATTTTCACTAGAAAGAACTCCTTGGTGTGGTTCATGCATTGATAACATTACTTTAAATAAAATTTCCTCAAATGATAAATATTCAGGATGTTGGAAATATATATATGAATCATTGTATTTGGATATGTTACTTTGCCCAGGAGTGCAAATGTTTTGGTGTGGGGGTGTGATCGTACCACGATTCACTGTTTTATTCCACCCTTACACCGCAGTTTCAAACTGGTTTTGTAATGAATATTCCAAATATAATAATAAATTGCACTTCATGTTTTAATAATTCAATTAATGTTAATAAATATTATAATGGGAAATGTTACTTGTTTTTATTGTTTCAATGTAGGTGGAGGTGATTTGGAGGGCCTTTGATGAAGTGGAAGAAAAATGGGCCAAAGTTGCACGGATCCATGGACATCTGTCCACTGTTTTGCATATTACACGCAATCCGTGCCTCAAAATGGGCTGAACTTTTGTGGGCCTGTCCCAAACTTAATAGGATACATTTCATATTAAGGAACCAAATGATGATTCGGCTTCTATGGGGACCAGCCGAACTGATCTGTCCAAGCCACCGAATTTGGACCAAGTCAAATGCGATGTTCTGTATTTTATCAATATCGTGAGCTGTAGATGTCCAAAGAGTGCCGAACATTCTGTGGAGACAGTCCAGAGGTAGGGCTACAAAGTTTCTATTTTCTCCGAAGCGTGATAAGACTGTACAAAGGCTGAAACGTGTCGTGCAAGTGGATTGATGAAATCTGTGTTCCTAAAACCACCTTCCATTTTTCCTATAAAATGGCACCTTGGGCTCCCCATTTGGAAGTTCGGCCAAGAGGCAAGGTGCTGCCATTTTGGAGTCCCCAAGGAGTCTTCTCAACATCCCTAGAGGTTCTAGAGGCTATGGGAAGTTCTACCCCAACATCTTTCTCTTCCTCCTCTCCCATGGGTTTCTAAACCCCTTGTGATCACCCGGGGAGGAATGTGATGTACATCCCGAGCTTCATGTTTGTAATATTTGAATGATCATTTAAATTCCAGATTGTTGTGTTGTTTTTCATCATCCTCTATTCTTATTTTATTGAGTTATGTACTGGTATGTCATGCTCAACTCATATGATCATGTTTGGGGGTACCCATTCATGTGATGTTTCACACACCATTCACCACTTTCTTTCCCCCTTTCAATTGCAGTGTTTGTGTGGTTTATATTGGTAAATTGAACTCACAAAAGTACTGTCAAGGCCATGTACATTTATGTCATGGTATCAAAAAGAAATAACACACAAATCTGGACAGTCCATCGAGTTTTTCGTGTGTTGCCTTGGTGAGTTTTGGTTATGAAGTCAAACACAATTCATTCAATCATCGGCGGTGTCCGGTGAATCATTGTGTGTTTTTGACTGAACCCTAGGAGGTATCCTAGTATAAACTCAGTAACATTCTAGTTATACGTGTTACAAACCCGGGATTAAAAGATCATAACCTTATATCATGAAGCGATGAAGGATAAACATCATACGAGTACCCCGGGTTGATCACACTTAATTAATTTTGTTAATCTCTACTTTGTTTTATAGCTTCTATTTTCTATTGTCATCTTTAATCATCAAACCCAAGTAGTATAAAACCCCATTTCCCTTTTTAATTTCATAATCAGAACCACATTTTAGAATTAATGATCTAAGGCCCCGTCGAGAGACGACCTAGTGTTGCTGCTATACTGTAGAAATTCTAGTCAAAATTAAACAACTAATTTGACGCGTTCGACAACGCGGTCAATATACTCCTTACTAAAATGGTTATTCAATCCTTCTGAGCCTTGGAAACACCACAAAAGTACCTTTACTTATAGAATGTCATGGGTCATACCCGACATGTCTACACCATATCATATTCGACACTCCAGCTACCCAAGCGAGCCTAGTATCTCTAGTATTACAACTCCACAAATTATATATTCATTAATATTACACTACCCAAGGAAAAGATACCTGGTTTTACGGATACTCTTCTTGACTAAGCATACATGCCTATGGATCCTTCATTAGTACCTATGGACATAATGAAAGTGTGCCATTATGGAAAAAATAAAATTCAAATCCTCATGAGCTTCAACAATTCCATGGTAAAATCCTCCACTTAAGAGTGTTTTTGGTCATTACTGACATGTATACACTATATATCATGATTATACAGAAGGTCAGAGCCAAAAGAACCTAAAATAAAGTAACAAAAGGTCTGAGCTAAAATCCCCTAAACTAAATAAATTGATGTTCTGAGCTAAAATACCTTAAACAAATGTGATATAAGGACCGTGCTACAAGACCCTAAACTAATGAAATATTTGAAAGAGTCTTGTGGGAGGTGTCAATAGAACATTGATTTGTTTCCCTTCCAACTTCTTCTACTTTTGTATCAGAATGGAGAGCTTCGACAAGAGAAGTAAAGTATTTAACCCTTTTTTAATCAGTGTTCAATGAATTTGATGATGATCAATGTATATATCTAATATGGGAAATCTTCTACTCATATCTCAATTTCAACATCGCCCTAGCATCCATATAAGATTCCATTTCAGAAAATAAGTGACGAACCTACTCTAGTGCCTCCATTGTTTCCCTCATTTTTTTGAAAAGGAATCATCATCCACAAAATCATACTGGTCCCTTTCTTTCGTAGCAGAGTCTCTTCGAGTCAATATTATATGCTGCATAATTTTATACCATGGTTTTCAGTCGAAGATGTATTCCCCTAAGTCATGAAATAATTGGCGATGGAGCTCCCCATGGATGTAGAAAATTTCCAAGGGTTCTCAATAATCATTATGAGGATGCATTCCCAAATCAACATACAATGCGATTGAGAATCAGACAAAAATGTGGTAGGTTTTTCATAAGAACAACTATCCAGCCGAATCAATGTTAAAATAGGACATGAATCCTCATATGCCTCTCACTCAATAATTTTATCACCCATGTCCTGTTCCAGTGGACTAATATCTTCAAAAGAATCTGACCCACTATCAAAATGAACACAATCAATGGGGGATTTATTCCTTGATGTATACCTTATTCGTAAATAAATTCCATCGAAACCACAAATAAAGGTATTGGTGATACCAGAAGCATGTCCACATGACAGACCATGTATCCTAATACACCACTAGGATAAACTTTCACCCTAGCCTGAGAATAATCCTAGGCAAGGGAAGTAGAAGATTCAGTGGTAGGAATAATAATCTCAAACCCTGAGTCTTCATGAAACAATGTCTTCCAAAAAATGTTGATAATCCATTTATGACTTTCCCCTTAGATACTGACCAAAGTAATGGGAGAAACTACCTACATAAAGTCAAATAAGCAGGCAAATTAGTAAGGTGTATATGGCTCATAGATGATCAGCTCTTCCACACATGTTATGAGGACCCCATCCTGATGTGAGACTATAGGATCCAGAAAATTCAGAAACGGGAAGGTAAATACCTCCAAAAGATTGGTAAAGAATATAGAAGTGTGTTTGATTGAAAATTTGTGAATAAAATTGATGAAATAAAATTTTGAAAAGGAATCCTTCATGGCTGCATACCATCACCAAGAAAGGTTAGCATACGACATAAAATGAGAACCACTAGTACACGAATGGCCTATGGTGCACTAGCATGCAAGGAATTGTCCAATGAATGAAAATATTTTCAGTGAATTTATACAGTAGAACCAAAGCCTCCATGAACCATTTTCGCTGGTGAAAATCCGATGGAAGTACACCCTACATACCATCCCTGTGAACAGAGTAGATCACGAAAGAGGTGTAGTTGGCCATTCCTTGCCAATCACAGATCCACAAATTGTGGTTTATTGATCCTTTGATGGGAAAAAATTTCCCCCATAGTCATCTGGAGAAGGTTCCATGCATACGGCATATACAAATTCCATGGAACTCTATAAAAGGGGAGCAAGTGTGAAAGAAGAAGGGGGAGATCTCTAGGACTGGATAAAGGTGGACGAATACTTTAGGGGTGTGAGAGAATTTTCTCCCACAACCGAAGCCATTTTTGGGACATCATATCACTTTCAAAATACTTCATTGAATATATCACGTGACCCATGTAAAAAAAGCAGTTCACAGAAGTTCTCCCTGCGAACCGTATTTGGAAGACCCTCCATAGCCAACCAGTCGACCAATAAGAAAATATAATAAAAAATCTTTTCATATGCCCATATGCAGAAGGAAGTACACAGATGATCATATGCGAATGATAGTACGCAGAGTCCCATATACATAACCTAGTATGCAGACAGTCCTTAGAGGCCAACTCTTCTGCGTACCATCTGACACGGCTAGCATGTTTGCAAACAACATCCTTCATGAATAGACAATTCACAGTCGGCTCCTAACCATCCAACTCCTACACTGAAAGCTCTTATGCAGACACCCTATGTAGAAAATAGTTTGTGCCCACTGGTCCATATCGCAGGGGGTGTAGCCCTCACACCCCTACTCGAGATCAGTGGCGGGCTACTGTCCTGGGCCTCTTGGCTAGTCCCTTCCCTACTGTCACTGACCCCCATATAAAATGGAGGGTTGCACTATGAACTTTTCAGGCTTGGTGGAGGACATTTCCTATTGCACCCTTATGCCACCCAAGAATACTTCCCATAAATACCATGAGAAGAGACATTCCTCATGCACCCCTTGAAAACACTATCACCTACCTTATATGTCAGGTTGACCTAGAGGTCCATAGAATATCACAGCATGCATGTTGCTTAAATTCGAGGACACATCCTTTACATCCATCAATCTCTGTGTCTCATGTGATTATAAATCCTTATAAACATCCATGTCCATCAGAAGAGGAAGGTCAGTGTCTTGAGGAAACCTCTTCTTGACTATACACCTCTTGCCTCAGTGGCTCTGCATATGTTTCCCACAAAAACAACTGTCAACCATTGGCAAATTAGTCCCCAGTAGATTCCTCATCCTCAGTAGAGTCCTTTCCTACCTCTGTATGCCTTAATGGCTTTCATGCCTTATATAATTTCTCTTGATACAAGAATCCCTAAAGTCACAGTTTTCACCATCCTTCCCACTCATGTCCAAGGCATGTCAGAACATCCCAGCCCGATTTTCCTACAACTAATCATGGTTTCAGTAACAAATGGTCTAAACTCTATGAACGTAAACTATGATTTATTATCATAACAACATGAAATTAAATTGTATTGTATTAGTCCCGACAACATTACATTAAACAATGGTTCCACCATCTAAGATATATGACTTTAAACTATAGTATACTGGGTTATTTTGGGTCTTTATAAACCTCCCCATCAATCAGAAGAGGAAGAACAATGTGATGAGGACAACTCTTCCTGACTATGCACATCATACCCTGATGGCTCTGCATAAGCTGCCTATAAAAACAGATTTCAACCAAAGACAAATTTGTTCTTATGAGAGTCCTCTTTTACCTCTATACGCCCCAATGAAATCCATTCCCCATATCATTTCTCTTGATATGAGAATCCATAAAATCAGGGTTTACGCACTTTATCCCTCTCTTGTTTGAGGCACATAAGAACATCCCAAAATTATTTTCTTCCAGTTAATCATCATCCAAGATATATGAATTTAAACTATAGTATACCTCACACGACATTCTGGGGCGCTCCCAGTATGGTATGCCCCAATTTTCTGAGGATGAGATGCAGGACAATCAATTTCATTTCACATGAAAGGTTTATCTATCAACAACCTCGACCAAGGTCACCACGACCTCTTCGTATATGGTTTCTCCCTCTCCTACAAAGAGGAGAGTAAGCTTGTGGTAGGTTGGATGTCTCACATCTTCTTGTTTCTCACACCAAACATGAGTCAAGTGGGATTAGAGGTTTGTGATGATTACAACATCGACATGAATCTGAACAATGAGAAATCTGATTCCTAACCAAACCATGATATGTTGGATACCAACCAGAAGGCCCAGTCTCAAAAGTGTTCCCTCCTATAAAGGTTCCATCCAACCATGCCCCCTTAAATGGGTAGCTTTTTTCATAATATCCAGACAATCCTAACTATGTAGTTCTTGATTCCTCTCCCAAGGATATGTAGAAAGCCTTTATTATGGTCATGATCCCAACATCAAGTCACATTCCATCCCTCCTGGATGACGATAAACTCTAGAGAGACTTATTATAGGGCTTGAGTTAGAATCCCCTACGTGGAAACAAATGTATGAATGCCTATGATGATCTTGAAAACTAAGGGTATCCTATGGACACACTCTTTCGGAATGATACATGGATTCAGGAATATATAAACATGAAATAAATATATAAGAGTGTCCTAGAACAGACAACAATCCTCCCCCAGAATGGTGTGTTGAGCCTGACCTCCCATCCTCTAGACCAATGGAGTCCTTAAGTGTCGTTGTATGAATCATCGATTAATGTGGTCCTACCTTTGGAAAGAAAGTCCATGAATCATGGATACTAGGGCCATTGGGAATTCCTAGCTCCATGAATAAACCAATTGGAGACCATCTGAGGAAGTTATATCCATGAAGGACTGATTGCACAAGTACTCGACCCCCAAGCAATCGCCCTTCGGGACTGATAGTCCCCGTAGGGTTAATCCAACCTTTTTTAATGGATAATGATGTTCAATTGGTTGAAACAAAAGAAATGGTGAATTTGACAAGAACCCATCTCTATAGAAAAAGGGATCTATGATAATCCTTGTTGGACCATTTCCGCACTACCCAAAACACACCACCAAGGAGGTGGAACAGAGACAATATAAGATCTTTCATCAAGGGGACCACTTCCTTCATCTACAATCGGACCACTCGGTGCATGGAAGGTAGTAAAGTCAAAATTTTCATATTGGCATAGTGAACCTATAACCTCAGTATGGTTTAATGAAATAGTCCCAACCCCCAAGATATTAAGATATCTGGGATGGGAGAGGGAGTCCAGGATCAAAGAATCATTATAGTACTCATAACAATGGAAATACTCCCTTATCCAGCCAAATAGATACTAAAAGGGTCCACTAATCCGATAAAAATTATTGCCTTGTTGGATATGGATGGGAATTTGGTATAGGTGTTCAAGGACTGATACATCCAGGTTAAGGAACTACCCTTCTGCAAGTCATGCCGCCATAACCACTGTGCTGACACAAACTCCTGAGTGCGACTCCTCATCAGGGGAAAAACCACTTGTTCAGGAATATAGCAAGAAAATCACCCAGCATAAGATCTGAAGGAACATATGGGATCACCTAATAACCCCATTAAGTGAAATCCCCAGATTTCAAAAAGGCCCAATATGTGATAGTTCTCTCACAATCTTATTTGTAAGGGCACCATTGACAGCTAATAAATGGTGTTCTATCCTCGCTACCACATAAGAAAATATAGATATGGTCTATATAAGAAATAATGGAGTGCACCATCATCTCTCTCTCCAATATTTCGTTCACAATGACATGTATCTCCCTCAACAAAATTGAAGTCTATAAAGGATCATCTCAGAAATATGAAATAGGGAGGAACTCATCATACATCTCTCCAAGGAGAGAATTTCTTACCAGTTGATGAATATCCCATTAGTTGATGGCAAACTAACCTTGGGGAAGAAGGAATGTGATGGCCCTTGGAAGACAATAGTTAATCATATCTTTAAGAAGGTTGGGCTGATGATAAATGATGAATCGAGAGATCCACATAGATTCCAAAAGATGAACCTTGTATAGATCATTAACAAATAGAAACACCTCAACCTCACCCAAAATGGCCATTCCAATTTGTCAGAAAAATTTGTACCAGGATGGAGATCCCAATTTTATTACCATCCACCACCAGGAGTATTCAACGAATAAGTGAGTATACTAGTATTGATTCGGGTAATTGGTTTTTGGCCGAAGATATGACCATTCGGACTCATTGTAAATTTGGCCAGTAGATAATCCAAACTCTAGGATTGAGCAATAACAGGATGACCGTCTTCAGTAAAGGTTTACTAAAAAAATCAAGAGAACCATATACCTATCAAACATGGTAGATTCATGTCTAGGGGAGGTATGGTGACATCATCTCGTAGACCAAACCCGTACAAAGTAATTTGGTTAGACAAGGCATAATCCTAAAAATTATTTGGAAGGAGCCCCTTCAGGGACTCATTATTAGTGTCTATGTGGTAGCATGGATGAAAATTGTAATTCATTGTGATCATGTACCTTTGGTTGGGTATGGTTGAAAAACGTTGATGAAAACTAGAATCTATATGATGATAAGTACGTGGCGCATGTCAGAAAATGAGAGCATAAAATATTTTCGAAAAAAGTATCATGCAAGTTCTGGGGTATCATACACATTGCATGACTCAATAGAGGATTCATGAACCATATATGATGTTTGTGAATCTCCTAACCACTAGAGGACTCATGAGGTGATTTACATCCACATTGCATTTCGTGAACTTCAGGACCCCCCTAGAGACCCCTGGTTGTGTGACCTAAGCATAATCACATGAGTAACCAATGCCAAAATGATCAGACCAGAGGATATCGCGATGTTTCAAGAAAATCACATCATTCATAGTAGATGTCTAAGAAATTTCCCAAGTTTAGTTCATGACTTGGTATACGAATGAGTGAGGTAGAAGCAGTCTTGTGGGAGAGCTATGAAGAAACAGACTCATGGTGCAGAATCATAAACAAGGATCATAATCAAGGTTAGCGGCACAGTCTTGTGATTGAAGAAAAAGAGGGAGAACTCCGAGAAGGGGAGGTTGGTGGAATAATTTTCTCTCCACCACCTATATATATGAACTTTTGTTGAATACCAAACATCTCCCAGTATAACCAATGTCACTCGAAGTGCCGGTTCTCAACACTATAAAAGACTTTGAGGGGAAATAGTTTTCCTCAGAACCGAGTACTTGTCCCTATTTACATCACTCTGGAGGGGGGGGGGTCATTTTTTGACACCCACCAAATAAGCATCGAGAATCTCAAAAAAGGAATAAATACCCGAATATAGGTATTATTATCCCCACAAAATCAAAGGAAGAATTGGATGGTCGATAAATACGGATCGCATGAGGCTATGATGACTCGCAATTGTGTGACCATTTTAAGGTCATGTGAAGGCTCCAACACATGGGGTATAGCCCACATAAATCCCTATAGATCCCCTTCAAAGAATATTATTTCTCTTGTAAAGGCTTCTAGATAAATGATAGCTACATTGTGATAGGTGAATGAGCATCCCCATGCTAGATGATTTGTCATTGACAAGTACTATATAAATCACATGAAATAATTAAAAAATAAGGAGGGATGCTACTCAAAGATATATATATCGAGTAGTAATGAATCTCACACACTATATCACCAATTTAAATAGTAAAATTCATTGTGGATATCCAATAAAAAACACACCTCCTATGAACCATTGTTGGATGAAACATAGGTGATAAAAGGGAGGAGGTGAGAGGAGTTCATTGTAGCTGATAGACATTTGATATACACATAGAGGTCCGCAATACACTGCATGACATCAGGGACATGTCTGACTCATCTTGTGAAATCCCTTTGGCTTATTAGCCTCGCCACATAGAAGTCCTCAGGTATGTCTAGGAAACCCTTCGACGCACTAAGGAAGAACAAATGGATTTTTCCAATGAAACGATCACGCATCCCATATGACCCATTTTGGTATCATGAATCATCACCCAAAAATAGAGTAAATGTCCTTGAAATTACTCATGACATCCTATGTGAGTCTAAAAGATTTTCACAGAAAAAAATGGAAATTTAAGTGGAAGGAGGCAGAAGGTACACACGGTCGCTGAGTAACATGTGACCCACCCACATATGTCCACATCATTGTTCTACGAGACCCCTAGAAAAACCATCCTTATCTCATGAGACCCCAAGAAAATTCACCCAAGGTCTCACAAGTGTCTTTCAAAAGGAACTTAACTCTTTGAAGGGCCATTGTACATGTTATCATAATGACCTGGAAGTCCTTCGACATGACCGCATGATCAAATACGTCTTTTCAAATCAGAAAAAATATGATAGAGGAAGAATTGATGGAGGATATTGTCGATCATTGGATGTCAGGTAAAGCACTCATAACGGTCTATGGTAGAGTCTCATGAAACCATGTGGTGACAGACCCCTTTTCCTATTCTACTATGGAATTTCACTAGATGCACCATGAAAAATAGAATGTACCTGGGGTGGCGAGGCCTATGAATTACCCACCCCAGAAAAAAAATTCACCAGATGCTACGTGAAGGAAACACTCAAGATCAAAGTTCCCAAGAATCATAGAGGACTTCTCATAGAAACCAATCACAAGACTGGTTGACCCTCTATTAAGTAATACACCTTCTAGTATCTGGGGTAGTCATGAACCAAGAATAATGCCCCTCATGTGATCATTCATAGATCATGTGAAGGACTAATGGAAAGATGTGAGAAGAACATACCACATGTCTTCCATATCATGCCATACCCAAAGACAACTGATATTGAATAAATATAAGTCGCTCTCAATAAAATAATTAAATCCCATATTAGAGGTGGAAGACTTAAGAAATGGACATGCTTGTTGACCCTCATGAATTTCACGTAATTAATCCAAAGACATACGATATCACCAAGGAATGTATCCTGGATATTTTGACACTCCATTAGCATGAAATCTGGGTCATGTGAAATACTCCATACTTTTCAGATCAGGTCATGTTGTTCCCCTTATAGACACCACTTTGATCTTGAGAAACCCTCTGGGTCAGTTACCTAAGACTTGTGAAACCCTTCAGACATATCACCTGACTCATATATCAATGTTTTTAAAAATCAATTGAGTCTCATGGTTTTATCTTGGCATGAAAACTAGGATCTCACCACACCCTCTAGGAAAGCCATTTGAGATTCGCAATGACCTCCAGACATGTCATCCAGGCCTCACAAGGTCACCCATAGGTTTCATCCAATACATGAAACATAATTCGGACCATGTCACACTAACTCTTGAGACAGCCTCTATGTGTGTCATTCCCATCTAGAGATAGAACTCAGGACATTCCAGTTGGGTCATGAAACACCCTCCAGACAAGAAGTCCATGTCAATAGGGCATCCTAGTACTTGATAACATTCCTGGATCTCAATGTGTTATCCTTGATCATAGGGAAGACTCATTTTGTAAGCCCCGACATAAAATGAACTATGGGAACTTTGATTCCCTCCATAACTGGGACACATAGGAGACCTTCTTAAGTCATGAAATCTATACCAAACACACCAAGGGATGTTTTAATACACAAGTTCCATATCATTGCGAAATGGTACTAATAATTTTATCCCCCTTGTTTCTCACCCAAAGCATAGATCATGTGGGCTTAGGGAGATGCAAAAAATACCTCATTAGACATCATATATCTCTATTTTATAAGGAAACCTCGGTATGTAAGCCCCAACAGAAAGAGAACTATGACGACGTTGAATCCTTATAAAATCTGGATACATCGGCCACCTCTCACTATGATCTGAGTTCAATATTGATCATCCATGGAAATACAAGAATCTAAATGAATATTGAAAGAAATGACATTGATTACTTATTATACATTGTTTCCCACAACGAGAACAACTCATGTGTACTTATGTAATTGAAAAAATCATTTTATCTTCATTGTGAACCTCTAAAATAAAACAAGGAATCCATATAGCATAACCCCCCATATAAAACCGAACAACGATGACTCTGATTCCTACCATAACAAGAATATGTAGGACCCCTTCTTAAATCCTGATCTAAAATAAACCCCCTATCTAGTATATGTATTTTCACGACTCTGACATCTCACCCATGAGACTGAATTTTTCCCAGGAGATAATCACCCTAACATATCCATTAGTAGACTGAAAACCCCCACCAATGTAGGAATACTGTGATTCCTACCATAACTAGGATTCATAAGACATCACTCTAAGACTCGATTCCCATAATAAATCATTTCAAGTCAGTACCATTACATATGAATTGCATCATAATCAATGAAATGATCATTATCTATCCCTTGTTTCTCACACAAAACATATCCCATGGGAGATTAGGGAGTAGCAGTAGTCATAACATATTCACAATGAGTATCTATAATGACATGGGAAACATGGATACAGAATCCTTACACGAACGAACTATGAATTGTATGATTCTCTCTATACTCGAGACATATAGGACACCCCTTTAGGGTTCAATCTTAAATATTGGGTGTCTCAATACCCAAATATTTGTTCTCTCTAGATGACACTAAACATCATGGGACTAATGAACTACATGGGTTTTGATTCCTCCAATAACCAGGATACATAGGACTCCTCATAATGTCTCAAACCCCTCCATGGAATAATTACAGATTCCTTACATGGAATAATTTGTTGTAGCACTTGGTTATACAACTTCATCATATAAGCAACCGCCCATTACTTGGAAATGAAAGAAAAAGCTCATATACATATAGATGGATTCAAAAATGGGATCCCAATCTTTTGAATATGAAAAATAATTAACCTATAGTAATTTTATTAGGGTTGATTGTCCCATATCAGGATTAGGAATATGTTCAATGACATATATTAAATCTATAAGATAGTATCCAAGAAGGCAACAATTCCCCCCAAAAAGGGTGGGATGAGCCTACCCACCCATCCTCTTGAACAGTGTGAGTCCCTAAGAGGTGATGGGCCTAAAAACCCAGATGATCAATAGCCATTGGAATGTGGGTCCATAACCAACAATAAATGAGGAAACCATTTTGTGTTTCTAGGGAAGATGCAATAGATGGAAAAACCAACATGTGCGATTGAGTGGGGACTTTAAATACCCCTCAATCAAACCATCAAGGGGGAACCCATTCCACATTCAAACCAAAACCTAATTAAACAATGATGTATATGATATTACAAATGGATTTATGCTTCTTAAATTATTATATAATTCATACCTTACTTATTTCCATTTTGTAGGAATATGATAACATCGTTTGTGGATGTGTGGACTACCTACCCCTTAATGTGATTTATTTTATCATGCTTTAAATTAAATGAATGAAGTATTATTTTAATAAACATATGTGATATTAATGAAATATATACGATATTAATGATATAATTAAGTTTTATTGGAAATATAATATATCATTTTCCTTTATTACCTTTTCAACCTAAAAATGTGATAATGTCTTTCATGGACTTATAGAATACTGTCTACTCAAAGTGATGTGATTACATATGCATCAAAATAATTATATATATAAGTATATAATAAATAGTATATTTTCAATATATATTTATCATTCTTGAAAAATAAATTTTACTTACCTTCTTTATATAATTATCATTGAAAAATTAAAACGTTACTCATGCGAATGTGTAACGCCCCAACCCCAGCTACCCGGAGTCGGTGCATTACTTCGTAACATTGGCATGATCACAAAAGATCAAGTCTCGAAAGACTGATTAGTTTAGTAGCCTGGGAAACACTAGATACATTCATAAGTATTACATTACATCATAAAGTAAAACAAAACTACAACATCTTCTCTTCATATCCCCTTATATTATCCCTGTAGGTCATTCATAATATACTTCTTCACATCCTGGAAAAATTAAAACATGGAAATGGGTGAGCTCAGATGCTCAGTAAGGATAACAATATAGCGGAAACTTTCATAAATAAACATTAACATTTAAGGCAATGTATAACTAAAACAAAATCCTTTTTAAACTTGGACTCCAGCATAATATGGAAAAAATAAAATTAAATAATTCCATTTACATACTCACATGGATATTCTACTAGTCGAATAATCACATGAAATATCAATAACCACCTTCATAATGATGGAATGCATAATGCCAGACTATCATAACCATGTAGCCAAGGCCTCGTGCCAAGACCACAAATAAGATTTTCTTAAGGCCTCGTGCCAAGACACTAGTTTGTCTCATGAGACCTGCTGATGCATCGAGGAGCTATAGTGGGCTCCACCCATCACTTATTAAGTCCAATGCATTCCTCATATGAATAGGTTTAAACATATCATAAACCATAACATAATCGTATCACATAAAACATGCATAAAGGAAACATAACATTCCCACATTTAAATCACAAGATATCAATACAACACATTGATATAATAAAAACGCTTTCAAAACCATTTTCAATACCAAAATAAAAGAATGTTAAAACTTTGTATTTATTTTTCATTAAAAAAAGTGATGGCTTGTAGAGGAAGCCGAAACTCAAATAATGGTCACGGCGGCGGATAAGTCGTTGTCACCGCATATGTACAGAAAGAAAAACATTCCCTTTTTGTCGTTTAGTAAAACACTTCGTATAAAAAAGATTCATTTTGAATAAACGTAAAAGTCAAAGGGGTTTATACACCTTATAAAAGAAAGTTGTTTATAAAACCAAATATGCCTCAATGAATGGAGATTGAGATGAAGTCCCTTAAAAATATAATTTTTAAACAAAATATATATATTATTTGTATTCAATATAATTACACATAATGAAAGTACAAATACTAGATAGGACATAAAAATATCATGACATAATTTGAAAGTAGGAGATTAACCCAAAGAATGGAAGTTGGGTTAAGAAATTCTCTTACCTTGTGTCCGACTGGATTCGATTGTTCTTTAACCTCCTGAATAATAAACTAGAGTTAATATCTACTTTATTAAGAACCATTTTCAATTTCATTATCCTTTTTATAACACTTATCACAATGTTATGAATATTATGTAATTATTTAAGTTAATAACGGTCGTTTTATCGATCTTTGGTACTTGAGTCAACAATAAACTTCTTATAATTACAAGTTGCTTATGTGGTAGAATATCCATTATCTCTAGAATTATATTTATGATTTAGATGTCATATATATCATATATATCCATTATATACATTCATTCATAATATTACGTAACATTTAGAGGTATGAAATGAAATGCACCGTTCATGGAGACGGTAAGCCGCACGTACGCATGAACGCTACTTTCATTTCTATTTCGTATTTAATGGAATGAAATCATAATTATATAAAGGTATAATATAGTTCCAGTATAATATCATATATAATATCATTTACTCCATCCTTTATACATCCCACATATGGCATTAACGATCCACATCACTTTGAAGGGGCGGTAGTCCGCACTTCCTTAAATGAAATTATCGCGTGTACCCATAATGGGAATCATAATGTATGCCATAAATGAGAAATATAGAAGAATAAGGAAAAAATAAACATATTATATATCATATATAAATATAGTGACATCTTAATGGCCACCTATGAAGGTGTTATATGAGTGTTGAACAATCATCATTTCGTGAGGCAGAAATTCGCCATCCACAGAAACAATATGTTCTTTAACCATTATATGCAGGTTTGTGTAAGTGTAGCTCGAATCCATCATATAAAAACATCCTAGTATATTGAGGATACTGGTGATGTTACAAAAGAAATGAATAAAAAGAGTTTATGGGGTTGGAGAAGCAAAATAAACAAAATAACATAAGAGAAGACATTACCTTAAAATCAGGTAACTCTTTTGATTTGAGCCAAAGGCTTCCTTGGGAGGAATTCTGCCCAATGTGAGGCTTCTAGGAGTAAGGGAGGGAAGTTGGGAGAGTATTTGGGCAGAGTTTGGCCGAGCCAAAAGGCTTTTAATGTGTGAGTAAGGTGGTAGAGGTGGGGGCCTTTTATAAGTGGAGAGGAGGGGCACTCTTGGAATGTAAAGAGAAGTCACATTATTTTAAAATGTTATTCGGATTTAAGAGGTCCTACATTGATATAATTAGAAGATAAGGTGATAAGGGTTCGAAATCCACCCATCCAATAGGTTTTGGACATGTGTAGGTCTTAGATATTACATTATATTTCCATTTTATTTAAATCGTTAAATAATGAGGTCATCGCTGCATCATCATGATGTCATAAATAATTTAATTTATTTAATGTATAAAAATTATAAAAAAAATACTATGATGTAGGAAATCGTTATATATTTCCAACTACTATTTATAGTCAAAAATATGACTTGTATAACCCCATGTACAAATTGTTTTAGTAAAACATTTCATGTTTGTGTCATTTTTTACTTTAACATTAAATAAAAGGTATTTATGTCATTTTCCAACTAAAGTGGCTCCATGGGGTCCCCAAGTTGACACATGGATTGTCTTGGTCGGACATGGCATATCCAATGATGGTAGGACATGTGTCAAGCTCATCTCATATTATTAAAACATTATTTTTACCTTAAACTACACTAATTACCTCTAATCGCGATTAAGAACTTAAAAATTACTATTCACCAAAAAATTATTTTAATCTCATTGAACCACATTTTACTTCTTAATGAAAACCATGTATGTCGGATTTTTGAAATTCAAAACACAGAAGTGGTAAAATTTCATTTAAACGAAAAATCAGTTTTTATAAGTACCACTTAGTGGTTTCACTATTCATCAAAAATTGAAGTTTTTCAGAAAAATCCCAAAAATTCACCCTAAGCTATATTTGATATTCCGATTTAAAAAATGATTTCTATTTTACAAAATTCCAAACATATAAGTTGAATTAATTAATTTTATACTTAATTCTCGTTGTCACAACAAATAGCGTGTTTTTAAGAAACAATTTATATCAAAAGATTGACAATTGTTCATGCCCAATTTCAATGTTAAATTAATTCTAATGACCACCATTGGATAAAACGGTAAAAATATATTCTAATTATATTTTAAAACCTCTAAATAGTATAATTTATCACAATAAATTATTTTGATTAAAAAAGTTGTTTTAAGTATTTTTCACAATTCATAAAAAATTGAAAGTTCTCAGAAAATTACAAAAAATTCAACTTAGGATAGTTTCGATATTACGAATACAAAAATGAATTAAATTTTGAAATAAAAAATTTCTATAATTTTAAAAAGTGGGTATTACTATTCATAACGGCTACTTTGATTAGTCGCGGTGTGTTAGAACTCGAACTTGCATAAAATGAAAGCTATTGCATTATTGAAGGAGAGGTGTATCGTGAAAACTCGGGGTGTCACATTGTCCCCTCCTTTAATAAATTGCGACCTCGCAATTTGAAATTTTTCTTTGAAAATAAAAGGTTGAAAATAGAAAATACCTTTGTGGAAAACCCACATCGGAAATAAGGTTAATAAAAATTATTTTTAAATAAAGAAAGATAAGTACAAAGGTCACAGAGATAGCCTATACTAGGATTCTATGAAAATATGGATATGGAACAAAAACAAACCATCAAGGTCTGATGGAGAGTTGTAGAGAACTGGATTAGGAGAAAGTTAACCATAAGAAAATCACAAACTTGTGATTGGTTAAACAGTCATTGAATCCCCAGTTGGAAAAGTTAATCAGCAACGTTTTTGTTTAAAGTTACCTTTTATAAAGTTGAGGAGTTTATTTAGGATATTTACTAAGAACGTAAGGGAATATACATACTTGTCATGTAGACTTTCATTCATAATTTTTTTTACCACAAACCCATCTTTCACTCTAAAAGGTAATAGAACTCAAAAATATTCTATTTATCCTAATTGTATAAGGTTCCAAATATTAACACATACCATTTAGATTAGTTAAACTATTTTGTAATAACCAGGGACATCCTTTAGGATAGTGGTAGGTAATAAAGGCCTGTCGCACTATGGTTGTGGGTTCAATTCCTGCAGCATTGTCCGACGTGACGGGTTATGCCCCACCCTGCAGGTTGTCCTTTTCCTAAAACTATAGTATTATAATATTCCAAAAATAATCTTCAGAATTGTTTTAACCTTAAAAAATACTATTCAAAGTTCAACTTAATCCATCCCAACCTTTATAGTTATCCAAAATACCTCTGTCCAAACTTTCTCTAAAAGGTCTCTTAATTCCAAAATTAATTTATCAGATTCCCCAAACAAAGTAAAGTTTCTCTTATTGTCACATAATAAAATATAATTACCTTCATCATATTAAAACCTTACTGAAACAACAAGTACTACAGTACAATCCTTATATATATATCACATTATTCTAATAACCAGAATATAATCCATGAGTCCAAAAGCACCAATAAATTAATTATTCCGCTTCAACTGTAGTAACAGCATAAGATTGTCCTTGATCCCTTGGCCTTTTCTAAGGTATGTTTCCCTGACGCTTAGGAAATTCATTTGCATAATGCCCCATTTCCCTACAATTGTAGCATTCAACATTGATAGCCTCTTTCTTTCCCTTTCAATCATGGGCTTGGTGACCTTTTTCTCCACATTTATAACAAACTCCCATTCTTTTTAGGCAAGTACCAGGGTGATTCTTCCCACAATTATCACATAATGGAAAATCCTTCTTTCCCTTTTTCCCTTTATCTGTCTCTTGTTCCACAGTTCTCTTCTTCTCTTGCTTTACTTTATTGTCATAAGATTTAGAGAATTCCTTTTCTGTCTTGATAGCACACGAGACAATATCTTCGTATGTCGAGAAGGTTTGTGAGACTAATGCTCGACGGAGAAATGGTTTTAACCCATCAAAGAAACGATCAATATTACTTCTTGCGTTATGTATATAATCTGCAGCATGTCTCGCTAACCTTGTAAAGTTGGCCTCATACTTTGCGACATTCTTATCCTCCATTTGTCTCAGACTCAGAAATTTCCCTTCCATATCTGCTCGATTGTCACGAGGAAAATATTTTTCTAAGAAAATCTCTTTGAACTCTCTCCATTCCATACTTGATACTTCTTCATCTTCCTTTGTATTTTGAATCAGCAACCACCATTGATCGGCATCTCCAGTGAGGCGGTAGACTGCCATGACAACCTTCTCCCTTTCGCTAATCCCCAAGGAATGGAATATTTTCTCTAAGGAGTTTATCCATTGCTCAGCTACTAATGGATTTGTACCCCCATTAAATGTTGGTGATTGTTGCCTCATGAAGCGGTCTAAAATTGATCCTCCACGTTGCGGATCATGGTGCTCCATACGAGTAAGGTTATTATTCATAACCTGAGTGATTTGTCCCAGTATGGTAATAAGTTGATCAGCACCAGTTGTATCTCCATCTCCACAATAATTATCTTGAGCAGGAGGAAAATCCCTACACGGAGTGCGTGCATTGATACGGTTTCCATTCCTTCCACTAGGCTCCATTTCTACACAATGTCATAAACTAGATTAGTTTATGAATGAAAATACATAATTCCATACTTGTAAAATACTTAACATAAATTGAACTATTTATGTATATAATACATAAAAATGTTTTCTTTGAGGAAGCATATACTCATAACCCTGATAGTGGTTTGTAAAGAAAATGAGAATTATCCTAAGCATATCCCCCGGGAGTGTCGTAACCAAGAGTGCAGCAAGGCCCGTTTTTGTGCACCAGTTCGCGTTCGAGTCTACCTCAAAGCGGTGTTTTCGGGTTTTACCCCTAGGTACATCTATGTCAGATCCACCTCTACCTGCTCGTATCCATACAGGGATGTATTGCTCGGAAAACTCACAAAATCTCTACAACAACAAAATTCTAAGAAGTTCTTCTATACTAATCCTCAAAGTCTATCTTTGGGCTATGTGCTCTAATCAGAGTTTATCTAAATCTAGATTCCAAGGTTAGTACTAAACTGCCTCTGATACCAACTGTAACGCCCCGACCCCATCTACCCGGATTCGGTGCATTACTTCGTAACATTGGCATGATCACAAAAGATCAAGTCTCGAAAGACCGATTAGTTTAGTAGCCTTGGAAACACTAGATACATTCATAAGTCTTACATTACATCATAAAGTAAAACAAAACTACAACATCTTCTCTTCATATCCCCTTATATTATCCCTGAAGGTCATTCATAATATACTTCTTCACATCCTAGAAAAATTAAAACATGGAAAGGGGTGAGCTCAGATGCTCAGTAAGGATAACAATATAGTGGAAACTTTCATAATTAAACATTAACATTTAAGAAAATGTATAACTAAACCAAAAGCCTTTTTAAAAATGAACTTCAGCATAATATGGAAAAAATAAAATTAAATAATTCCATTTACTTACTCACATGGATATTCTACTAGTCGAATAATCACATGAAATATCAATAACCACTTTCATAAAGATGGAATGCATAATGCCAGATTATCATAACCACGTAGCCAAGGCCTCGTGCCAAGACCACAAATAAGATTTTGTCAAGGCCTCATGCCGAGACACTACTTTGTCTCATGAGACCTGCTGATGCATGGAGGAGCTATAGCGGGCTCCACCCATCACTTATTAAGTACAATGCATTCCTCATATGAATAGGTTTAAACATATCATAAACCATGACATAATCGTATCACATAAAACATGCATAAAGGAAACATAACATTTCCACATTTCAATCACAAGATATCAATAAAACACATTGATATAATAAAAATTCTTTCAAAACCATTTTCAATACCAAAAAAAAGAATGTTAAAACGTTTTATTTATTTTTCATTAAAAAAAAGTGATGGCTTGTAAAGGAAGCCGAAACTCAAATAATGGTCACGGTGGCGGAGAAGTCATTGTCACTGCATATGTATGGAAAGAAAAACATTCCTTTTTTGTCGTTTAGTAAAATGCTTCGTATAAAAAAGATTCCTTTTGCATAAACGTAAAAGTCAAAGGGGTTTATACACCGTATAAAAGAAAGTTGTGTATAGAACCAAATATGCCCCAATGAATGGAGATTGAGATGAAGTCCCATAAAAATATAACTTTTAAACAAAATATATCTATTATGTGTATTCAATATAAGTACACCTAAAGAAAGTACAAATACGAGATAGGACATAAAAATATCATGACATAATTTGAAAGTAGGAGATTAACCCAAAGAATGGAAGTTGGGTTAAGAAATTCCCTTACCTTGTGTCCGACTTGATTCGACCATTCTTTAACCTCTTGAATAATAAACTAGAGTTAATATCTACTTTATTAAGAACCATATTTTATTTCATTATCCTTTTCATATCACTTATTACAATGTTATGAATATTATGTAATTATTTAAGTTAATAACGGTCATTTTGTCGATCTTTGGTACTTGAGGCAACAATAAACTTCTTATAATTACAAGTTTCTTATGTGGTAGAATATCCATTATTTCCAGAATTATATTCATGATTTAGATTTCATATATATCATATATATCTTGTATATACATTCATTCATAATATTACGTAACATTTAGAGGTAAGAAATGAAATTCACCGTTCATGGAGACGGTAAGTCGTACGTACGCATGAACGCTACTTTCATTTCTATTTCGTATTTAATGGAATGAAATCATAATTATATAAAGGTATAATATAGTTCCAGTATAATATCATATATAATATCATTTACTCCATCCTTTATACATCCCATATATGGCATTAACGATTCACATCACTTTGAGGGGGCGGTAGTCTGCACTTCCTAAAATGAAATTATCGCGTTTACCCATAATAGAAATCATAAAGTATGCCATAAATGAGAAATACATAAGCATAAGGAAAACATAAACATATTATATGTCATATATAAATATAGTGACATCTTAATGGCCACCTTTAAAGGTGTTATATGAGTGTTGAACAATCATCGTTTCGTGAGGCAGAAATTCGCCATCCACAGAAACAGTATGTTCTTTAACAATTAGATGTAGGTGTGTGTAAGTGTATCTCAAATCCTTCTTATAATAAAATCCTAGTATATTTAGGATACTGGTGTTTTTACAAAAGAAATGAATAAAAAGAGTTTATGCGGTTGGAGAAGCAAAATAAACAAAATAACATAAGAGAAGACATTACTTTAAAATCGGGTAACTCTATTGATTTGAGCCAAAGGCTTCCTTGGGAAGAATTCTGCCCAAAGTGAGGCTTCTAGGAGTAAGATAGGGAAGTTGGGAGATTATTTGGGCAGAGTTTGGATGAGCCAAAAGGCTTTGAAAGTGTGAGTAAGGTGGTAGAGGTGGGGGCCTTTTATAAGTGGAGAGGAGAGGCACTCTTGGAAAGTAAAGAAAAGTCACTTTATTTTAAAATGGTATTCGGATTTAAGTGGTCCCACATTGATATAATTCGAGGATAAGGTGATAAGGGTTCGAAATCCACCCATACAATAGGTTTTGGACATGTGTAGGTCTTAGATATTACATTATCTTTCCATTTTATTTAAATCGTTAAATAATGAGGTCATCGCTGCATCATCATGATGTCATAAATAATTTAATTTATTTAATGTCTAAAAATTATAAAAAAAATACTATGATGTTGGAAATATTTTTATATTTCCAATGACTATTTATAGTAAAAAATATGACTTGTATAACCCTGTATAAAAATTGTTTTAGTAAAACATTTCATGTTTGTGTTATTTTTTACTTTAACATTAAATAAAAGGTATTTATGTCATTTTCCAAATAAAGTGGCTCCATGGGGTCCCCAAGTTGACCCATGGATTTTCGTGGTCGGCCATGGCACATAAAATGAAGGTAGGTCATGTGTAAAGCTCATATCATATTATTAAAACATTATTTTTACCTTAAACTACACTAATTACCTCTAATCGCAATTAAGAACTTAAAAGTTACTATTCACCAAAAAATTATTTTAATCTCATTGAACCACATTTTACTTTTTAATGACAACCATGTATATCGGATTTTTTAAATTCAAAACACAGAAGTGGTAAAATTTCATTTAAAAGAAAAATCAGTTTTTATAAGTACCACTTAGTGGTTTCACTATTCATCAAAAATTGAAGTTTTTCAGAAAAATCCCAAAAATTCACCCTAAGCTATATTTGATATTCCGATTTAAAAAATGATTTCTATTTTAAAAAATTCCAAACATATAAGTTGCATTAATTAATTTTATAATTAATTCCCGCTGTCACAACAAATAGCGTGTTTTTAAGAAACAATTTATATCAAAAGATTGACAATTGTTCATGCCCAATTTCAATGTTAAATTAATTCTAATGACCACCATTGGATAAAATGGTAAAAATATATTCTAATTATACTTTAAAACCACTAAATAGTATAATTTATAACAATAAATTATTTTTATTAAAAAAGTTGTTTTAAGTATTTTTCACTATTCATAAAAAATTGAAAGTTCTCAGAAAATTACAAAAAATTCAACTTAGGATAATTTCGATATTACGAATAAAAAAATGAAGTCCATTTTGAAATATAAAATTTTTATAATTTTAAAAAGTGGGTATTACTATTCATAACGGCTACTTTGATTAGTCGCGGTGTGTTAGAACTCGAACTTGCGTAAAATACAAGTTATTGCATTATTGAAAGAGAGGTGTATCGTGAAAGCTCGGGGTGTCATAGAATGTATGGTTGGCCATATTAGTTATTGTAAAATTGGTTCATTTTTCATAACCATATTTTATGATTTTTTTTAAAATTAAAATTGATCTATAAATATTTTAATTATTTCATGATTATTATTATAGAGATGTTTGAATAATGTCCTCATTGACCATAGTCGACCTACCAAATTTTTTCACACATAAATAGAATATGTTAAAAAATACCAAATAAACATAATTTTTATGTAAATTCATAAAACATGATAATAAGTGAAATAAACAGAACAATAAAATTGAATAGGGTTCTATTGAAAATATATAATTAACATAAGTTTATTTTTTCTGAAGATAAAAACACATGTGACTAGTCGGACTCAAGGTATGATATTTTTTCTCAATATCCTTTCATTGAGGAATATTATGATGTTATATACCCTCATGTTTTTATGAGATTTACATACACCCCTTTTGAAAAATAATATCAAGAATCTATTTACTCCCTTGTAATTTAATCTTTTGTTAAATGTTATTCCTTGACGGGGCTTACGATTCAAATATTTCAATGTGGTATGAGACACTTTGATTTAAAAATCTCTTTCATTTACTCCAATATTATTATAATAATTTTACATATTTATTTATATGGATATAAAATGATTATAAAGTAAATTTTAGTTATATTTTTATATTTGGATTAGTCTACAAGCCTTCATGTTTATAAAAGAAAAAGAAACCCCTCTTTTTCTTTCCTAGGTATTTTATTATCGAAAATTGGTTTTAAAAATGGATTTATTATTTCAATAAATTAAAATGCCTTTATATGTGAGAAAATAAAAAATTGGAGATAAATGTTTAAAATTTCGTTCTTGTATGTGTTATTATTATAATATTCTTTGACATTATGATAGTTGGTTACATTATTATCCAACGATGCATGGTTCTGTCGTAAACCAAGGATAGAGGGTTCCATGATAAACCAAAGATAGGTGGTTCATAATATCCCATCAGTCCATTGGATATTTCTGTTGGAGGTATGGATATTCAATTTTTAATAGTTACATTTATGGATTTTAACCACTTTATTATTCCATTTATAAGAATGAAAATTATAATAATTTCTTAATATACCTTTAAGTGTTTTCTATGATTGTAATGGGTTTATGGTGATATTATTATTACAAAATGGTAGGCAATGAAATTATTTTCGAATTAAATTATTTATTAATTCTTGATGTTGAAAACTATTACATTATGATAAATTTTTAATGGGGTATCATGTTTTCCCAGGACTAACAGTTTTCCTTCTTTCTGTATCCCTTATTGAGATTTTTTGTGTACACCCCACATTTTCAAATGTTTTTTACCAGGGTTTAAGGATTATTAATGGAAATAAAAGAGTCTAGTTAAATTTTTTGGATGTATTCCATTAAAATAAATATTATATTATTTTAAATTTTTTTTTGTTATGTGAAATAAAGGATATTATTTGGAAGTGTCCACTTTGTATTTTATGGGGTTTTTATCTATGAGTAATGGACTAACTCTCTAAAACTCTAAACCTAAATAGAACCTCAATGTGGAAGAAATTAAATTCATCAATAAAACTCAATATAATGTAATGATTATTTTTTGCTACTTATACATGAGGTAATGGAAACCTCCCAGGAGTAAATATTTTGTTTATTTACAAGAATTCCACTCCTCCCCCAAAATAAAAAGTCAATCACTCTCCGCAATTATTCACACCTATCTATAATTTTGGATCATCCAATCCCTTCACAAATAACATCCAAACATGTCTCCCTTCCTCATAAATTCATATATTTTTTAAATAAAACTTTTCAATTTTTTAGTGCAAACCTAAGGAGGATACTTGAAGAAGAGGTCATATTCTTCAAAAAATTATTTTATTTCCTTATCCACCTCCATAAATTATTTTTTTAACCATAATTATATAATAAAATTCATATATTATACATAATAAGATGTTTTTATGTCATTCCTATGACCTATAAACACATACACCTAAAAAAACGGGTTATGAAATCATCATACGTGTGTTCGGTGGACTACTGCCTCGTGAAATGAAGACGTTTGTTTTTTACATTACCACCATTCTATGCTGAGAATAATGATGAAAATACTATATATATATATTATGTGTCATTTTTATGATGTTATTGTGATTATTGAATAATTAAATTACACAAACCATCATGATTTCAATTTTTTGGGAATATAATAACATTGTTCATGTGTACGGTGGAATACCGCCTCACAAAGTGAAGTAATTACTTCACACATTACATGTAATGTATTTATGAGGTGTTCAAAAAATTGTGATATATTTGACATAAATATTCAATATTAATTATAATATATCTATATATATATATATCATATACATTTATTTCATTCCAAATGACAAGAAAATGGAGGCAGGGTTCATGTGTATGTATGACCTACAGTCTCCATGAACATTGTATTTCACTTCCAATTATTATATTTTATGGAATAATATATACACATTTTTAATGAATATATAAGATATTTATTTAATGGTTTAAATTATTCATATAATGAAATGGTTTTTTAAGTAATTGGAAAAAAATAAAAGGCCAAACATATACAAAAAACATAAAAATTATTACCCAAAATGTATACTTAACGTGGAATTTTTAATAACTGAGTAACAAAAGATCAATAAAAAATAATATATGATATTAAAAATATTAATATGCTTCTATAATAATTTAATAAAATTTTTAAAATTGCTATAAATTATGTTAATGAATGTTCAACCAAAAGGATGAGTATGGTAAGGGTTTTTCTCATCTCACTATTATTTCTCTGATATATATGTCATATTCACCACTTCCTTTTTTGGAGTTAATACTTCCCATGAATTTATTTTAGGAATACTATAAGTAAATTTATTTGGAAACAAATATCAATTTTGGGATCTCTACTTCATGGTGTTCATGGTTCCAATTCTAATAAATTGATAATGGAATTTTTTATCAATTTGTTTTCGTTGAAACACATGTTATATTATACTACTATATAATTTTATTAGTTCTATATACTCTTAAATTTAAATTTTATATTACTAACATACCTAATATCATGATATTATAAGTCTCATTAAATTTTATTCCTTCACAAGGATTGCAATTTAAAGTTATCAAAGTGTTAAGAGTATTTTTTACAATATTGTTTATCGAGTTTGTGAATGATTAAATATCTGAGGATGAAATATTATAATTATAATGTCTCCCCTTATCATATTATTATTAATGATATTTTTAAAAATAATTACCATTTTAAACTCTTTTGAAATTATAATAATTGTTAATTTTTTAAGAGAATTTGACATTATTTCTCTCTTTAGTCAGAAATATTTTTTCATTCAAAACCACGTTTTTAAAAAAAATTAAATACCAAAGGGAATTATTTTTAAACAAAAATTAAAATAATTTATTGAAATATAATGTATATCCTATTAAGGATATTTAAAAATAAAATTTTTTATACTAGGCCGTAGGTAATTCCTAGATCCATGAATAAACCCGTTGGAGACCATCTGAGGAAGTTATATCCATGAAGGAATGATTGCACAAGTACTCGACCCCCACGCAATCGCCCTTCGGGACTGACAGTCCCCGCAGGGTTAATCCAACCTTTTTTAATGGATAATGATGTTCAATGGGTTGAAACAAATGAAATGGTGAATTTGACAAGAACCCATCTCTATAGAAAAAGGGATCTATGATGATCCTTGTTGGACCATTTCCGCACTACCCAAAACATGCCACCAAGGAGGCGGAACAGAGACAATATAAGATCTTTCATCAAGGGGACCACTTCCTTCATCTACAATTGGACCACTCGGTGCATGGAAGGTAGTAAAGTAAAAAAAATTATATTGGCATAGTGAACCTATAACCTCAGTATGGTTTAATGAAATAGTCCCAACCCCCAAGATATTAAGATATCTTGGATGGGAGGGGGAGTCCGAGATCCAAGAAGCATTGTAGTACTCATAACAATGGAAATACTCCCTTATCCAGCCAAATAGATACTAAAAGGGTCCACTGATCCAATAAGGGTTATTGCCTTGTTAGATATGGATGGGAATTTGGTATAGGTGTTCAAGGACTGGTACATCCCGGTCAAGGAACTACCCTTCTGCAATTCATGCCGCCATCACCACTGTGCTGACACAGACTCCAGAGTGTGAGTCCTCATGAGGGAAAAAACCACTCATTCAGGAATATAGCAAGAAAATCACCCAACATAAGATTTGAAGGAACATATGGGATCATCTGATAACCCCAATAAGTGAAGTCCCCATATTTCAAAAAGGCCCAATATGTGATAGTTCTCTCACAATCATATTTAGAAGGGCACCATTGAGGGCTAATAACAGCTGGCCTATCCCCACTACCACATAAGAAAATATATATATGGTCTATACAAGAAATAATTGAGTGCACCATCATATCTCTCTCCAATATTTCTTTCACAATGACATGTATCTCCCTCACCAAATTTATAGTCTATAAAGGATCATCCTAGAAATCTGAAATAGGGAGGAACTCATCATACATCTCTCCAAGGGGAGAAATTCTTACCAGTTGATGAATATCCCATAAGTTGATGCCCAACTCACCTTGGGGACGAAGGAATGTGATGGCCCTTGGAAGACAATAGTTAATCATATCTTGAAGAAGGATGGGCTGGCGATAAATGATGAATCGAGAGATCCACATAGATTCCTAAAGATGAACCTTGTATAGATCATTAAAAAATCCAAACACCTCAGCCTCACCCAAAATGGCCATTCTAATTTGACAAAAAAAATGTACCAGGATGGAGATCCCAATTTGATTACCATCCACCACCAGGAGTATTCAAGGAATAAGTGAGTATACTATTATTGATCCTGGTAATAGGTTTTTGGCCGAACATATGACCATTCAGACTCATTATAAATTTGGCCAGTAGATAATCCAAACTCTGGGATTGAGCTAAAACAGGATGACTGTCTTCAGTAAAGGTTTACTAAAAAAATTAAGAGAACCATATACCCATAAAACATGGTAGATTCATGTCTAGGAGAGGTATGGTGACATCATCTCGTAGACCAAACATATACAAAGTAATTTGGTTAGACAAGGCATAATCCTAAAAATTATATGGAAGGATCCCCTTAAGGGACTCATTATTAGTGTCTTTGTGGTAGCATGGATGAAATTTGTAATTCATGGTGATCATGTCCCTTTGTTTGGTTATGGTTGAGAAACTTTGATGAAAACTAGAATCCTTATGAAGATAAGTACGTGGCACATTTTAGAAAATGAGAGCATAAAATATTTTCAAAAAAAAGTGTCATGAATGTTTTGGGGTGTCATAAACATTGCATGACTCAATAGAAGAGTCATGAACAACATAAGATGTTTGTGAATCTCCTAACCTCTAGAGGACTCATGAGGTGAATTACATCCACATTGCATTGCGCGAACTACATGACCCCCTAGGGACCCCTGGTCATGTGACCTAAGCATAATCACATGAGTAACCAATGCAAAAATAATCAGACCAGAGGATATCGCGATGTTTCAAGAAAATCACATCCTTCATAGTAAATGTCTAAGAAATTACCAAAGATTAGTTCACGACTTGGTTATACGAATGAGTGTCGGAGAAGCGGTCTTGTGGGAGAGCTATGAAGAAACAGACTCATAGTGCAGACTTAAGAACAAGGATCATAATCAGGGTTAGTGGCATAGTCTTGTGATTGAAGCAAAAGAGGGAGAACTTTGAGAAGGGGTGGTTGGTGGAATAATTTTCTCTCCACGACCTATATATATGAACTATTGTTGAATACCAAAAATTTCCCAGTATAACCAATGTCACTCAAAGCACCGGTTCACAACACCATAAAAGACTCTGAGGGGAAATAGTTTTCCTCATAACCGAGTACTTGTCCCTATGTACATCACTCCGGAGGGGGGGGGGCATTTTTTAACACCCACCGAATAAGCATCGCCAATCTCAAAAAGGAAGAAATACCTGAATATGGGTATTATTTTCCCCACAAAATCAAAGGAAGAGGAGGATGGTCGAGACATACGAATTGCATGATCCTATGAGGGACTCACAATTATGTGACCATTTAAAGGTCATGTGAAGGCTCCAACACATGGGGTATAGCCCACATAAATCCCAATAGAGCCCCTTCAAAGAATATTATTGCTCTTGTAAAGGCTCCTAGATAAAAGATGGCTGCATTGTGATAGCTGAATGAGCACCCCCATGCTAGATGATTTGTTATTGACAAGTAGTAGATAAATCACATGAAATAATTCAAAAATAATGAGGTATTCTATTAAAAGATATATATATCGAGTAGTAATGAATCTCACACACGATATCACCAATTTAAATATTAAAATTCATTGTGGATATCCAATAAAAATCACACCTCCTACGAACCATTGTTGGATGAAACATAGGTGATAAAGGGAGGAGGTGAGAGGAGTTCGTTGTAGCTGATAAAAATTTGATATACCCGTAGAGGTCCGCAATACACTGCATGACATCAGAGACATGACTGACTCATCTTGTGAAATCCCTGTGGCTTGTTAACCTCGCCACACAGAAGTCCTCAGGTATGTCTAGGAAACCCTTCGACGCACTAAGGAAGAACAAATGGATTTTTCCAATGAAACGATCATGCATCCCATATGACCCATTTCGGTATCATGAATCATCACCCAAAAATAGAGTAAATTTCCTTGAAATTACTCATGACATCCTATGTGAGTCTAAAAAATTTTCATAGGGAAAAAAAGGAAATGTAAGTGGGAGGAGGCAGAAGGTACACACGGTCGCTGAGTAACATGTGACCCACCCACATATGTTCACATCATTGTTCTACGAGACCCCTAGAAAAACTATCCTTATCTCACGAGACCCCAAGAAAATTCACCCAAGGTCTCACGAGTGTCTTCCAAAAGGAACTCAACTCTTTGAAGGGCCATTGTACATGTTATCATAATGACCTGGAAGTCCTTCGACATGACTGCATGATCAAATACATCTTTTCAAATCAGAAAAAATATGATAGAAGAAGACTTGAAGGGGGAGATTGTCGATCATTGGAATTCATGTAAAGCACTCATAACGGTCTATGGTAGAGTCTCATAAAACCATGTGGTGACAGACCCCTTTTCCTATTCTACCATGGAATTGCACCAGATGCACCATGAAAACTAGAATGTACCCGGGGTAGTGAGGCCTATGAATTACCCACCCCAGAAAAAAAATTCATCAGATACTACGTGAAGGAAACACTCAAGCTCAAAGTTCCAAAGAATCATAGAGGACTTCTCATAGAAACCAATCACAAGACTGGTTGACCCTCTATTAAGTAATACACCTTCTATTATCTGGGGTAGTCATGCACCAAGAATAATGCCCCTTATGTGATCATTCATTGATCATGTGAAAGACTAATGGAAATATGTGAGAAGAACATACCACATGTCTTCCATATCATGCCATACCCAAAGACAACTGATACTGAATAAATATAAGTCGCTCTCAATAAAATAATTAAATCCCATATTAGAGGTGGAAGATTTAAGAAATGGACATGCTTTTTGACCCTCATGCATTTCATGTAAGTAATCCAAAGACATACGATATCACCAAGGAATGTATCCTGGATATTTTGAAACTCCATTAGAATGAAATTTGGGTCATGTGAAATACTCCATACTTGTCAGATCAGGTCATGTTGTTCCCCTTGTTGACACCACTTTGATCTTGAGAAACCCTCTAGGTCGTTTACCTAAGACTTGTGACACCCTTCAGACATGTCACCTGACTCATATATCAATGTTTGTAAAAACCAATTGAGTCTCATGGTTTCATCTTTTCATGAAAACTAGGATCTCACCACACCCTCTAGGAAATCCATTTGAGATTCACAATGACCTCTAGACATGTCATTTAGGCCTCACAATGTCACCCATAGGTTTCATCCAATATATGCAACAAACTTCGGACCGTGTCACACTAACTCTTGAGACACCCTCTATGTGTTTCATTCCCATCTAGAGATAGAACTCAGGACATTCTAGTTGGGTCATGAAACACCCTCCAGACAAGAAGGCCATGTCAATAGGGCATCCTAGGACTTGATAACATTCCTGGATCTCAATGTGTTATCCTTGATCACAGGGAAGCCTCATTTTGTAAGCTCCGATATGGAATGAACTATGGGAACTTTGATTCCCTCCATAACTTGGACACATAGGAGACCTTCTTAAGTCATGAAATCTATACCAAAGACACCAAGGGATGTTTTAATACACAAGTTCCATATCATTGCAACATGGTACTAATCATTTTCTCCCCCTTGTTTCTCACCCAAAGCATAGATCATGTGGGCTTAGGGAGATGCAAAAAATACCTCATTAGACATCATATATCTCTATTTTATAAGGAAACCTCGGTATGTAAGCCCCAACAGAAAGGGAAGTATGACGGATTTGAATCCTTCCAAACTCTCGATACATAGGCCACCTCTCCCTATGATATGAGTTCAATATTGATCATCCATGGAAATACAAGAATCTAAATGAATATTGAATGAAATGACATTGATTACTTATTATACATTATTTCCCACAATGAGCATGACTCATGTGTACTTATGTAATTGCAAAAATCATTTTATCTTCATTATGAACCTCCAAAATAAAACAAGGAATCTATATAGCGTAACCCCATATAAAACCGAACAACGATGACTCTGATTCCTACCATAACAAGAATATGTAGGACCCCTTCTTAAGTCTTGATCTCAAATAAACCCCCTATCTAGTATATGTATTTTCACGACTCTGAGATCTCACCCACGAGACTGAATTTTTCCCAGGAGATAATCACCCTAACTTATCCATTAGCAGACTGAAAACCCCCACCAATGTAGGAATACTGTGATTCCTACCATAACTAGGATTCATAAGACATCACTCTAAGACTCGATTCTCATAATAAATCATTTCAAGTCAGTACCATTACATATGAATTTCATCATAATCAATGAAATGATCATTATCTATCCGTTGTTTCTAACACCAAACATATCCCATGAGAGATTAGGGAGTAGTAGTAATCATAACATATTCCCAATAAGTATCTATAATGACATGGGAAACTTGGATACAGAATCCTTACATGAACGAACTATGAAATGTATGATTCTCTCTATACTCGAGAAATATAGGACACCCCTTTAGGGTTCAATCTTAAATATTGGGTGTCTCAATACCCAAATATTTGTTCTCTCTAGATGACACTAAACTTCATGGGACTAATGAACTACATGGGTTTTGATTCCTCCAATAACCAAGATACATAGGACTCCTCATAATGTCTCAAACACCTCCATGGAATACTTACAGATTCCTTACATGGAATAATTTTTTGTAGCACTTGGTTATACAACTTCATCATATAAGCAAACGCCCATTACCGGGAAATGCAAGAAAAATCTCATATATATACAGATGGATTCAACAATGGGATCCCAATCTTTTGAATATGAAAAATAAATAACCTATAGTAATTTTATTAGGGTTGATTGTCCCATATTGGGATTAGGAATATGTTCAATGACATATATTAAATCTATAAGATTGTATCCAAGAAGGCAATAATTCCCCCCAAAAAGGGTGGGATGAGCCTTCCCACCCATCCTCTCGAACAGTGTGAGTCCCTAAGAGGTGATGGGCCTAAAAACCCAGATGATCAATAGCCATTGGAAAGTGGGTCTATAACCAACAATAAATGAGGAAACCATTTGGAGTTTCTAGGGAAGATGCAATAGATGGAAAAACCAACATGTTCTATTGAGTGAGGACTTTAAATACCCCTCAATCAAACCATCAAGGGGGAACCCATTCCACATTCAAACCAAAACCTAATTAAACAATGATATATATGATATTTCAAATGGATTTATGCTTCTTAAATTATTATATAATGCATACCTTGCTTATTTCCATTTTTTAGGAATACGATAACATCGTTTGTGTATGTCTGGACTACCTACCCCTCAATGTGATTTATTTTATCATGCTTTAAATTGAAAGAATGAAGTATTATTTTAATAAACGTATGTGATATAAATGAAATCTATATGATATTAATGATATAATTAAAATTTATTGGTAATATAATATATCATTTTCCTTTATTACCTTTTCAAACTAAAAACGTGATAATGTCTTTCACGGACTTATGGAATACTGTCTACTCAAAGTGATGTGATTACATATGCATCAAAATAATTATATATATAATTATATAATAAATAATATTTTTTCAATATATATTTATCATTCTTGAAAAATAAATTTTACTTACCTTCTTTATATAATGATCATTGAAAAATTAGAACGTTACTCATGCGAATGTATGGCTGACCATATTCATTATTGTAAAATTGGTTCATTTTTCATAACCATATTTTATGATTTTTGTTAAAACTAAAATTGATCTATAAATATTATAATTATTTCATGATTATTATTATAGAGGTGTTTGAATAATTTTCTCATTGACCATAGTTGACCTACCAAATTTTTTCACACATAAATAGAATATGTTAAAAAAAGTTCACAAATAAACAAAATTTTTATGTAAATGCATAAAACATGATAATAAGTGAAATAAACAGAACAATAAAATTGAATAGGGTTATATTGAAAACATATAATTAACATAAGTTTATTTTTTCTGAAGATAAAAACACATGTGACTAGTCGGACTCAAGGTATGATATTTTTTCTCAATCTCATTTCATTGAGGCATATTATTATGTTATATACCCTAATTATTTTATGAGATTTACATACACCCCTTTTGAAAAATAATGTCAAGAATCTATTTACTCTCTTGTAATTTAATATTTTGTTAAATGTTATTCCTTGATGGGGCTTACGATTCAAATATTTCAATGTGGTATGAGACACGTTGATTTAAAAATCTCTTTTATTTACTCCAATATTATTATTATAATTTTACATATTTATTTATATGGATATAAAATGATTATAAAGGAAATTTTAGTAATATTTTTATATTTGGATTAGTCTACAAGACTTCATGTTTATAAAATAAAAAAAAAAACCCTCTTTTTCTTTCCTAGGTATTTTATTATCGAAAATTGGTTTTAAAAATGGATTTATTATTTCAATAAATTAAAATGCCTTTATATGAGAGAAAATAAAAATTTGAGATAATTGTTCAAAATTTCGTTCTTTTATGTGTTATTATTATAATATTCTTTGACATTGTGATAGTTGGTTACATTATTATCCAATGATGCATGGTTCTGTCATAAACCAAGGATAGAGGGTTCCATGATAAACCAAAGATAGGTGGTTCATAATATCCCCCCAGTCCATTGGATATTGAAGTTGGAGGTATGGATATTCAATTTTTAATAGTTACATTTATTGATGTTAACCACTTTTTTATTCCATTTATAATAATGAAAAGTATAATAATGTCTGAATATGCCTTTAAGTGTTTTCTATGCTTGTAATGGGTTTATGGTGATATTATTATTACAAAATGGTAGGCAATGAAATTATTTTTGAATTAAATTATTTATTAATTCTTTATGTTGAAAACTATTACATTATGATAAATTTTTAATGGGGTTTCATGTTTTCCCAGGACTAACAGTTTTCCTTTTTTGTGTATTCCTTATTGAGATTTTTTGTGTACATCCCACATTTTCAAATGTTGTTTACCAGGGTCTAAAGATTATTAATGGAAATAAAAGGGTCGAGTTAAATTTTTTGGATGTATTCCATTAAAATAAATATTATATTATTTTAAAAATGTTTTGTTATATGAAATAATGGATATTATTTGGATGTGTCCACTTTGTATTTTATGGGGTTTTTGTGTATGAGTTATGGACTAACTCTCTAAAACTCTAAACCTAAATAGAACATCAATGTGGAAGAAATTAATTTCATCAATAAAACTCAATATAATGTAATGATTATTTTTTGCTACATATACATGAGGTAAGGGAAACCTCCCAAGAGTAAATATTTTGATTATTTACAAGAATTCCACTCCTCCCCCCAAAATAAAAAGTCAATCACTCTCCGCAATTATTCACACCTATCTATAATTTTGGATCATCCAATCCCTTCCCAAATAACATCTAAACATGTCTCCCTTGATCCTAAATTCATATATTTTTTAAATAAAACTTTTCAATTTTTTAGTGCAAACCTAAAGAGGATACTTGAAGAAGAGGTCATATTCTTCAAAAAATAATTTTATTTCCTTATCCACCTCCTTAAATTATTTTTTAACCATTATTATATAATAAAATTCATATATTATATATAATAAGATGTTTTTATGTCATTTCTATGACCTATAAACACATACACTTCAAAAAAAACGGGTTACGAAATCATCATACGTGTGTTCGGTGGACTACTGCCTCGTGGAATGAAGACGTGTGTTTTTCCATTACCACCATTCTATGATAAGAATAATGATGAAAATACTATATGTATATATTATATGTCATTTTTATGATGTTATTATGATTATTGAATAATTAAATAACACAAACCATCATGATTTCAATTTTTTGGGAATATAATAACAGTGTTCATGTGTACGGCGGAATACCGCCTCACAAAGTGAAGTAATTACTTCACACATACATGTAATGTATTTAGGAGGTGTTTAAAAAATTGTGATATATTTGACATAAATATTCAATAGTAATTATTATATATATATATATATCTCATATACATTTATTTCATTCCAAATGACAAGAAAATCGAGATAGGGTTCATGTGTATGTATGACCTACAGTCTCCATGAACATTGTATTTCATTTCCAATTATTATATTTTATGGAATAATATATACACATTTGTAATGAATATATAAGATATTTATGTAATGGTTTAAATTATTCATACAATGAAATGGTTTTTTATGTAATTGGAAAAAAATTAAAGGCCAAACATATACAAAAAACATAAAGATTATTACCCAAAATGTATACTTAACGTGGAATTTTTAATAACTGAGTAACAAAAGATCAATAAAAAATAATATACAATATTAAAAATATTAGTATGATTCTATAATAATTTAATAAATTTTTTAAAATTTCTATAAATTTTGTTAATGAATGTTCAACCAAAAGGATGAGTAAGGTAAGGGTTTTTCTCATCTCACTATTATTTATCTTATATATATGTCATATTCACCACTTCCTTTTTTGGAGTTAATAATTCCCATGAATTTATTTTAGGAATAGTATAAGTAAATTTATTTGGAAATGAATATCAATTTTGGGATCTCTACTTCATGGTGTTCATGGTTCCAATTCTAATAAATTGATAATGGGATTTTTTATCAAATTGTTTTCGTTGAAACACATGTTATATTATACTACTATATTATTTTATGAATTGTATATACTCTTAAATTTAAATGTTATATTAATAACATTCTTAATATCATGATATTATAAGTCTCATTAAATTTTATTCCTTCACAAGGATTGCAATTCAAAGTTATCAAAGTGTTAAGAGTCTTTTTTACAATATTGTTTATCGAGATTGTGAATGATTAAATATCTGAGGATGAAATATTATAATTATAATGTCTCCCCTTATCATATTATTATTAATGATATTTTTAAAAATAATTACCATTTTAAACTCTTTTGAAATTATAATAATTGTTAATTTTTTTAAGAGAATTCGACATTATTTATCTCTTTAGTCAGAAATATTTTTTCATTCAGAACCACGTTTTTAAAACATTTTTTTAAATACCAAAGGGAATAATTTTTAAACAAAAATTAAAATTATTTATTGAAATATAATTTATATCCTATTAAGGATATTTAAAAATACAATTATGGATACTAGGGCCGTAGGGAATTCTTAGCTCCATTAATAAACCCGTTGGAGACCATCTGAGGAAGTTATATCCATGAAGGACTGATTTGCACAAGTACTCGACCCCCACACAATCACCCTTCGGGACTGATAGTCCCCGCAGGGTTAATCCAACCTTTTTTAATGGATAATGATGTTCAATGGGTTGAAACAAAAGAAATGGTGAATTTGACAAGAACCCATCTCTATAGAAAAAGGGATCTATGATGATCCTTGTTGGACCATTTTCGCACTACCCAAAACACGCCACCAAGGAGGCAGAACAGAGACAATATAATATCTTTCATCAGGGAACCACTTCCTTCATCTACAATTGGACCACTCGGTGCATGGAAGGTAGTAAAGTCAAAATTTTCATATTGTCATAGTGAACCTATAACCTCAGTATGGTTTAATGAAATAGTCCCAACCCCCAAGATATTAAGATATATGGGATGGGAGGGGGAGTCCGGGATTCAAGAAGCATTGTAGTACTCATAACAATGTAAATACTCCCTTATCCAGCCAAATAGATACAAAAAGGGTCAATTTATCCAATAAGGATTATTGCCTTGTTAGATATGGATGGGAATTTGCTATAGGTGTTCAAGGACTGGTACATCCAAGTTAAAGAACTACCCTTCTGCAAGTCATGCTGCCATCACCACTGTGCTGACACAGACTCCTGAGTGTGAGTCCTCATCTGGGAAAAAACCACTCGTTCGGGAATATAGAAAGAAAATAACCCAGCAGAAGACTTGAAGGAACATATGGGATCACCTAATAACCCCATTAAGTGAAGTCCCCAGATTTCAAAAAGGCCCAATATGTGATAGTTCTCTCACAATATTATTTAGAAGGGAACCATTGAGGGCTAATAACAGTTGGCCTATCCCCACTACCACATAAGAAAATATATATATATGGTCTATACAAGAAATAATGGAGTGCACCATCATCTCTCTCTCCAATATTTCTTTCACAATGACATGTATCTCCCTCACCAAAATTTAAGTCTATAAAGGATCATCCTAAAATTTTGAAATAGGGAGGAACTCATCATACATCTCTCCAAGGGGAGAAATTCTTACCAGTTGATGAATATCCCATAAGTTGATGCCCAACTCACCTTGGGGAAGAAGGAATGTGATGGCCCTTAGAAGCCAATAGTTAATCATATCTTGAAGAAGGTTGGGATGACGATAAATGATGAATCGATAGATCCACATAGATTCCTAAAGATGAACCTTGTATAGATCATTAAAAAATCCAAACACCTCAGCGTCACCCAAAATGGCCATTCCAATTTGTCAAAAAAATGTACTAGGACGGAGATCACAATTTGATTACCATCCACCACCAGGAGTATTCAAGGAATAAGTGAGGATACTATTATTGATTCGGGTAATAGGTTTTTGGCTGAAGACATGACCATTCAGACTCATTGTAAATTTGGCTAGTAGATAATCCAAACTCTGGGATTGAGATATAACAGGATGACTTTCTTCAGTAAAGGTTTAATAAAAAAAATTAAGAGAACCATATACCCATCAAACATGGTAGATTAATGTCTAGGGGAGGTATGGTGACGTCATCTCTTAGACCAAACATATACAAAGTAATTCGGTTAGACAAGGCATAATACTAAAAATTATATGGAAGGAGCCCCTTCAGGGACTCATTATTAGTGTCTATGTGGTAGCATGGATGAAATTTGTAATTCTTGGTGATCATGTCCCTTTGTTTGGGTATGGTTGAGAAACGTTGATGAAAACTAGAATCCATATGAAGATAAGTACGTGGCACATTTTAGAAAATGAGATCATAAAATATTTTCAAAAAAAGTGTCATGAATGTTTTTGGGTGTCATACACATTGCATGACCCAATAGAGGATTCATGAACAACATAAGATGTTTGTGAATCTCCTAACCTCTAGAGGACTCATGAGGTGAATTTCATCCACATTGCATTGCGCGAACTACATGACCCCCTAGAGACCCCTGGCCGTGTGACCTAAGCATAATCACATGAGTAACAAATGAAAAAATAATCAGACCAGAGGATATCACGATGTTTCAAGAAAATCACATCCTTCATAGTAAATGTCTAAGAAATTACCAAAGATTACTTCACAACTTGGTTATACGAATGAGTGAGGGAGAAGCGGCCTTGTGGGAGAGCTATGAAGAAACAGACTCATGGTGTAGACTCAAGAACAAGGATGATAATCAGGGTTAGCGGCATAGTCTTGTGATTGAAGCAAAAGAGGGAGAACTTCGAGAAGGGGCGGTTGGTGGAATATGTTTCTCCCCACCACCTATATATATGAACTTTTGTTGAATACCAAACATCTCCCAGTATAACCAATGTCACTCGAAGCACCGGTTCGGAACACCATAAAAGACTCTGACGGGAAATATATTTCCTCATAACCGAGTACTTGTCCCTATGTACATCACTCCGGAGGGGGGGTCATTTTTTTACACCCACCGAATAAGCATCGACAATCTCAAAAAGTAAGAAATACCTGAATATGGGTATTATTTTCCCCACAAAATCAAAGGAATTGGAGGATGGTCGGGACATACGGATCGCATGATCCTTTGAGGTACTCACAATTATGTGACCATTTAAAGGTCATGTGAAGGCTCCAACACATGGGTTATAGCCCACATAAATCCCTATAGAGCCCCTTCAAATAATCTAATTTCTCTTGTAAAGGCACCTAGATAAACGATGGCTTCATCGTGATAGCTGAATGAGCACCCCAATGCTATATGATTTGTCATTGACAAGTACTTGATACATCACATAAAATAATTCAAAAATAAGGAGGGATGCTATTAAAAGATATATATACCGAGAAGTAATGAATCTCACACACTATATAACCAATTCAAATAGTAAAATTCATTGTGGATATCCAAGAAAAATCACACCTCCTACGAACCATTGTTGGATGAAACATGGGTGATAAAATGGAGGAGGTGAGAGGTGTTTTTTGTAGCTGATAGACATGTGATATACCCATAGAGGTCCGCAATACACTGCATGCCATTAGGGACATGTCTGCCTCATCATGTGAAATCCCTTTGGCTTGTTATCCTCACCACACAGAAGTCCTCAGGTATGTCTAAGAAACCCTTCGACGCACTAAGGAAGAATGAATGGATTTTTTCAATGAAACGATCACGCATCCCATATGACCCATATTGGTATCATGAAGCATCACCAAATAATAGAGTAAATGTCCTTGAAATTACTCATGAAATCATATGTGAGTCTAAAACATTTTCATAGAAAAAAAGGAAATTTATATGGTAGGAGGTAGAAGGTACACAGGGTCGCCCAGTAAAATGTGACCCACCCACAGATGTCCACATCATTGTACTACGAGACCCCTAGAAAAACCATCCTTATCTCACAAGACCCCAAGAAAATTCACCCATGGTCTCACGAGTGTCTTCCAAAAGGAACTCAACTCTTTCAAGGGCCATTGTACATGTTATCATAATTACCTTCAAGTCCTTAGACATGACCACATGATCAAATACATCTTTTCAAATCAGAAAAAAAATATGATAGAGGAAGCGTTGAAGGAGGAGATTGTTGATCATTGGAAGTAAGGTAAAGAACTCATAATGGTATATGGTAGAGTCCCATGAAACCATGTGGTGATAGACCCCTTTTCCTATTCTACCATGGAATTGCACCAGATGCACCATTAAAACTAGAATGTAACCGGGGTGGTGAGGCTAATGAATTACCCACCCCAGCAAAAAAATTCACCATATACTACATGAAGGAAACACTCAAGCTCAAAGTTGCCAAGAATTGTAGAGGACTTCTCATAAAAACCAATCACAAGACTGGTTGACCCTCTATTAAGTAATACACCTTCCAGTATCTGGGGTAGTCATGCACCAAGCATAATGCCCCTCATGTGATCATTCATAGATCATGTGAAGGACTAATGGAAAGATGTGAGAAGAACATATCATATGTCTTCCATATCATGCAATACCCAAAGACAACTGATATTGAATAAATATAAGTTCCTCTCAATAAAATAATTAAATCCCATATTAGAGGGGGAGACTTATGAAATGGACATGCTTGTTGACCCTCATGAAATTCACGTAAGTCATACAAAGACATATGATATCACCAAGGCATGTATCCTGGATATTTTGACACTCCATTATAATGACAGCTGGGTCATGTGAAATACTCCATACTTTTCAGATCAGGTCCTGTTGTTCCCCTTTATAGACACCACTTTGATCTTGAGAAACCCTCTTGGTAGGTTACCTAAGACTTGTGACACCCTTCAGACAAATCACCTGACTCGTATAACAATGTTTGTAAAAATCAATTGACTCTCATGGTTTTATCTTTCCATGAAAACTAGGATCTCACCAAACCCTCTAGGAAACCCATTTGAGACTCTCAATGCCCTCCAGGCATGTCATCCATGCCTCACAAGGTCACCCATAGGTTTCATTCAATATATGAAACATACTTCGGACCGTGTCACACTAACTCTTGAGACACCCTCTATGTGTGTCATGCCCATCTAGCGATAGAACTCAGGACATTCCAGTTGGGTCATGAAACACCTTTCAGACAGGAAGGCCGTGTCTATAGGGAATCCTAGGACTTGATAACATTCATGGATCTCAATGTGTAATCCTTTATCACAGGGAAGCCTCATTTTGTAAGCCCCGACATAGAATGAACTATGGGAACTTTGATTCCCGCCATAACTGGGATACATAGGACACCTTCTTGAGGCATGAAATATATACCAAAGACACCAAGGGATGTTTTAATACAGAAGTTACATATCATTGTGACATGGTACTAATCATTTTCTCTCCCTTTTTTCTCACCCAAAGAATAGATCACGTGGGTTAGGGAGATGCAAAAAATACCTCATTGGACATCATGTATCTCTATTATATAAGGAAACCTCAGTATGTAAGCCCCAACAGAAAGCAAACTATGATGAATTTGAATCCTTCCAAACTCTGGATACATAGTCCAACTCTCCCTATGATCTACGTTCAATATTGATCATCCATGGAAAAACAAGAATCTAAACAAATATTGAAAGAAATTACATTGATTACTTATTATAAATTGTTTCCCACAATGAGCACGACTCATGTGTGCTTATATAATTGCAAAAAACATTTTATCTTCACTATGAACCTACAAAATAAAACAAGGAATCCATATAGCATAACCCCCCATATAAAACCAAACAACGATGACTCTGATTCCTACCATAACAAGAATATGTAGGACCCCTTCTTAAGTCCTGATCTCAAAAAAACCCCCTATCTAGTATATGTATTTTCACGACTCTAACATCTCACCCACGAGACAGAATTTTTCCCAGGAGATGATCACCCTAACTTATCTATTAGCAGACTGCAAACCCCCACCAATGTAGGAAGACTGTGATTTCAACCATAACTAGGATTTATAATACATCACTCTAAGACTCAATTCCCATAATAAATCATTTCAAGGCAGTACCATTACATATGAATTACACCATGATCAATGAAATGATCTTTATCTATCCCTTGTTTCTCACACCAAACATATCCCATGTGCGATTAGGGAGTAGCAGTAATCCTAACATGTTCACAATGAGTATCTATAATGACATGGGAAACTTGGTTACATAATCCTTACATAAACGAACTATGAATTTTTTGATTCTATCTATACTCGAGACATATAGGACACCCCTTTAGGGTTCAATCATAAATATTGGGTGTGTCAATACCCAAATATTTTTCCACTCTAGATGACACTAAACTTCATGGGACTAATGAACTACATGGGGTTTGATTCCTCCAATGACCAGGATACATAGGACTCCTCATAATGTCTCAACCCCCTCCACAGAATACTTATAGATTCCTTACATTGAATCATTTGTTGTAGCACTTGGTTATACAACTTCATCATATAAGAAACCACCCATTACCGGGAAATGAGGAAGAACCTCATATACATACATATGGATTTAATAATGGGATCCCAATATTTTGAATATGAAAGATAATTAACATATAGTAATTTTATTAGGGTTGGTTGTCCCATATAGAGATTAGGAATATGTTCAATGACATATATTAAATCTATAAGATAGTATCCAAGAAGGCAATAATTCCCCCCAAAAAGGGTGGGATGAGCCTAACCACCCATCCTCTCGAACAGTGTGAGTCCCTAAGAGGTGATGGGCCTAAAAACCCAGATGATCAATAGCCATTGGAAAGTGGGTCCATAACCAAAAATAAATGAGGAAACAATTTGGAGTTTCCAGGGAAGATGCAATAGATGGAAAAAACCAGCATGTGTGATTGAGTGAGGCCTTTAAATACCCCTCAATCAAACCATCAGGGGGAAACCATTCCACATTAAAACCAAAACCTAATGAAACAATTATGTATATGATATTTCAAATGGATTTATGCTTCTTAAATTATTATAAAATGCATACCTTACTTATTTCCATTTTGTAGGAATATGATAACATCATTTGTGGATGTGTGGACTACCAACCCCTCAATGTGATTTATTCTATCACAATTTACATGGAATGAATTAAGTATTATTTTAATAAACATATGTGATAATAATGAAATATATATGATATTCGTGATATAATTATGTTTTATTGGAAATATAATATATCGTTTTCCTTTATTACCTTTTCAAACTAAAAAAGTGATAATGTCTTTCACAGACTTATGGAATACTGTCTACTCAAAGTGATGTGATTACATATGCATCAAAATAATTATATATATAAGTATATAATAAATAATATTTTTTAATATATAATTATTATTCTTGAAAAATAAATTTCACTTACCTTCTTTATATAATTATCATTGAAAAATTAGAACGTTACTCATGAGTATGTATGGCTTACCATCTTCATTATTGTAACATGGTTCATTTTTCATAACCATCTTTTATGATTTTATTTAAAATTAAAATTGATCTATAAATATTATAATTATTTCATGATTATTATTATATAGATGTTTGAATAATGTCCTCATTGACCATAGTAGACCTACCAAATTTTTTCACACATAAACAGAATATGTTAAAAAAATCCCAAATAAACATAATTTTTATGTAAATGCATAACATATGATAATAAGTGAAATAAAAAGAACAGTAAAATTGAATAGGGTTCTCTTGAAAGTATATAATTAACATAAGATTATTTTTTATGAAGATAAAAGCACACGTGACTAGTCGGACTCAAGGTATGATATTTTTTCTCAATCTCCATTCATTGGGGCATATTATGATGTTATATACCCTCATTATTTTATGAGATTTACATACACCCCCTTTGAAAAATAATATCACGAATTTATTTACTCTCTTTTAATTTAATCTTTTGTTAAATGTTATTCCTTGATGGGGCTTACTATTCAAATATTTCAATGTGGTATGAGACACTTGGATTTAGAAATATTTTTCATTTACTCCAATATTATTATAATAATTTTACATATTTATTTATATGGATATAAATTGATTATAAAGGAAATTTTAGTTATATATTTATATTTGGATTAGTCTACAGGCCTTCATGTTTATAAAAGAAACAGAAACCCCTCTTTTTCTTTCCTATGTATTTTATTATTGAAAAATGGTTTTAAAAATTGATTTATTATTTCAATAACTTAAAATGCCTTTATATTAGAGAAAATAAAAAAATTTGATATAAATGTTTAAAATTTCATTCTTTTATGTGTTATTATTATAATATTCTTTGACGTTATGATAGTTGGTTACATTATTTTCCAATGATGCATGGTTCTATGGAAAACCAAGGATAGGGGGTTCCGTGATAAACCAAAGATAGGTGGTTCATAATATCCCCTCAGTCCATTGGATATTGATGTTGGAGGTATGGAAATTCAATTTTAATAGTTACATTTATGGATGTTAACTACTTTATTATTCCAATTATAAGAATGAAATGTATAATAGTGTCATAATATGCCTTTAAGTGTTTTTTATGCTTGTAATGGGTTTATGGTCATATTGTTATTACAAAAGGGTAGGCAATTAAATTATTTTCTAATTAAATTATTTCTTAATTCTTGATGTTGAAAACTATTACATTATGATAAATTTTTAATGGGTTTCATGTTTTCACATGACTAACAGTTTTCCTTCTTTGTGTATCACTTATTGGGATTTTTTGTGCACATCCCACATTTTCAAATGTTTTTTACCAGGGTATAAGGATGATTAATGGAAATATGTTTCCCTCTGGAATTGGGGATGACCTCATAGATTTAAGGTTAAAACATTCCAAACGGTTTCGATTGGTTTTGTTCGTAGAACCAGAATCATCCAATGATTCCATATCGATTTGAACCTACTTTCCAAAGGTAGGCGCTCATTAGTTGTAGGCTGATGAAGCTTAGGAATTTGTATTGGTCGAGAGGATGAGAGGTCGGACTCATCACACCTTTTTGAGGGGAATTATTATCTACTCCGGGAATCTCTTTATAGATTTAAGTTATGTCCGTGAATCCTTATTACATTACCAATTATAAAATGAGTTTTCCTTTAGATCTGACAATCAATGATTGATATGTAGGAAATTTAGAGAATCTTTTATATGTATTCGAGGTTATTCATTGATAGAGAATTATATGTATTTGTTAGATATTCTTATTCAATGGTATCCTTTGATACATAAAAGTATCTTGGTCATTATGATGACCATACTGGTTTTAAAGCCACTAAGTGGGGCACTTGAAGTTTATTGTCATTCAGAAAGACATGAATTTTTTCAATGTTGGGATCGTACCCGCTGATGGGCTGCCTACATATCCTTTATTTTGGAAAAGAAATCAGAACCCAAGTAGTTCAAGTAAGGGAGTATGATGTTTATGATTGATGGCTCAAAGAAAGATTTCATAATTACTTTTACACTCTAAACTCACGTGATTCATGCTTGGTGTGAGAAACAAGTTGTATTGGTAAAGCTAGACAATTGTTCCATGAAAGATGCAATCATAATAAATGAGGATTAAGATTTACTTCATAGAAGAAATCCAAGAACAGGGTCCATAAAGGTATATGTGCTTCATGGAGATTTGTATACTCTAATCTTGGGTCTTACTCCTAAGGAAGATGCCCAAGTTAGGAGGGGACTTATGATTGGGTTTTATTCTTGAGAAGGAAGTATAGATCAAAAGTAAATTAGGGCTGGTTAAGGGACCTGGGGCTTACTCCTAAATAGAATGCCAATATTTGGGAATGGGTCTTATTCCTGAAAAGGAGGCCTAGGTTAATGAGGACTTGGGGCTTATTCCTAAGAAGGATGCCCAGTCTTGAGAATTATTACTGGGGATTATTCTTGAAAAGTAGGCCCAGGTTAAGAGAATAATGGTTGGGGCTTACTCCTAAGAGGATTCCCATATTTGGGAATTTTAATATTGGGGCTTACTTCTAAGAAGGATACCCAGATTGGGGGACTGGGGGCTTACTCCTAAGGAGGATGCCCTAAATTAGTGGGAATTATGACTGAGACTTACTCCTGAAAAGGAAGCCCATGTTAAGGGGTTCTCTCATCTTAAAGGATGGGGTTGAATGAATGAAATCTCAATCATTAGTGACATAAAGATGTTTAAATCACTAGATTGAGAGATATTCCATGGAGGTCCTTTTAGATAAGGATGTCAAATCAATAAATCATTCCATAATTGTCTTTGAAGAGTTTCTTGATGACTGAATCTTGAATTGGAGAGGTGGAATGGCATAAGAAGGGTAAAATGGGCAAGAAAGGCACCCAAAAAGGCAGGGGCACGCAAGTCCTGGCAGGCACGCAAGTACTACGTGGGCGCGCAAGTCCTGGTCGCGTAGGTATACCTACGCGACACATGGGTACTTGCATGTTTGTAAACCATCATGATAATACTTGGGCGATCCTTGACCAATTCCGTTAGAATTATCCTGAGGTACATCCAGAAGAGAGGTGCGCAAGTTTTGGTGAGGAAGTAGGGCGGTGCTCAAGTATGTTCATTTCCCGTTAAGGGTAAAACACGTTAGGCGCACAAGTGTAAGTGAATTCTAACACTTAGACCTTACTACTCTTGTTTAGACCTTCCATTCTAGGTAATGAATTACCTTAGAAGTGTTTGGAAGACCTGAAGAAGAGACCTAGGCGTTCAGAGCTCTAAATCTGAATTCTGGAAAAAATTTCTCCTCAAATGGGGGGCCCACCAGGTCTATTTATAGGCTGGAGAAGAGCCCGAGTGGTTATCACTTAGGGCACTCAAGTCACATGCACGACCATTAGGCGTCATGCAAGTAGACTTGCGCGACAGTGATGGAACTTGCGTGGCGCATGTGCTTTTGAAGCCTTATTCATGCCTTTGTCAGTTTTTGATTTTTTCTTCAAAGGATGAATCAATTTGCACTGTGTCATTTCCCTTTCCATTCTTTTAGAAAATGTGACGAAATGGAGTGTCAACAAAAGTCCCCCCCTCAGAGTTGGATCCGGAAGAAATGAGGATGTGACTCTGAGGAAAAGAAGAAAACACAAGAAATGGCGGCACACAAGTGTTCAGTGCGCAACACTTGGCGCACATGTTCAAGTCACGCAGGGCTGGAGTGCGCTGGATGGATTGCGCAGGTGGGTATCTTGGCCTATAAATATGCGACCCCATTTCCATACAAAGCATCCAGATTTCAAACCTTCGAGATCTCACCGCGTAGGTTTACCTTCGCCGCCAAAGATTCGCTGTTTTCCGATGTTTCTTTGATGTCGCGCTGCTGTATAGGTATTTGGACTTGTGCGGTGATACTTGTGTGCCAAAAAAACTTGTGCGGTGCATTAACACTTACACGAGACATTCATACTTGCGCGCCATAATTCATTTTCCATTTTTTCTGAAATTTCGTCACAAAGTTTATGAAAAATCAATCCATTTATGAGTTAATTTATTCAACTCTTCTATAGATTTAATGGCTCCCAAGAGAATCGGAACAGCTGATGGACTGGCTAGCAAGCGGATTGATGACATGATGAACATTGTTGGCCATGATTACTATGATATCTGCGATTTCACTCTCCCAGATTTGGCTATGTACTTGAAGAAATATCATCCTAATTTCCCAGAGAGCATCTACCTGCCTCTATATGGTCATGGTCATCTTCAAGGATTCAATGTTCCAGATGCAAATAATTATATGCCTGAGATGTAGATGCACTACTACACCTCTATTTCAGTTATGCTGTGCATTAATAGCAACAACATTGGCGTGAACTTTCATATTTTTCCTCCATGTCATTTCCTTGCAGATATGAAAATGGCAAACCCATGGGCTGAAATGTTTTTCACTGCCTGTTGGTGGAGAGAAGTCAAACATGGAATTTGAGCAATATCTAGAAAGTGTATTCTCTCCAAATGGATATTTACTTCCAATGCTTCATTCTCAAATCCATGTATCCATCTTCCAAGTCTCTTGGACGGAAATAGAGTCACTGTTTGATCACCAGAAAATTTTATCAAACCGCACTCAAGAACATTCTTTTATAATTGTTCCAAGAAGAGCTGGTATCACTGCATCTCTTTATGGTATCCAGTTGAATGAATGAATTCCAGGTGGCTTCTGATGAAGATTGGGATTCCATAAATAAAAAGAAGAGTTATGTTGAAAGTATTTTGTAATTCCTGAAAAATAGAAGAGACTGCAGTCTGTGGATGTCCTTCTAACTCTTGTGCATCAATGAAAAATTCTTTCACCTTCAATCACTTGTGCACGTATTTTCCTGCTACATATTTTAAATTTTACATAAGCCAATGGGCCTAGTAATCATAGTTTTACTTTTAATAGGATTAGTTTAAATAACCCTAAAAACTTTGATTCTTTTAATTCCTCAATATTACCTAAATCATACAGAATGTATGTTTAGTGAGCAGGAACTTGACTTTTATTCAGAGTTCCTTTGTCTTTTTGTGGGCAGTTTAAATTATTGCACATCGGACATAAAGAGGCTAATGTTTAAGGTGGAAATAGGTTTGACTGAATGAATTAGAATAGACTCAATTCCTTGACAATTCATCTGAAAACATAGTACCATACTCAAGTATGAGGGAAAATATATAAACTTTGACTTAAGAATATTTGAACCTGAGGAATGATATGAAAAAGATCTAAAAGAAATTATATGAAGTAGTTTCCAAGAATGAAGTTACCATTACGTAACAAACCCGTTAGGGGGTTGAATTATGTAGGGCCACCTAAGGGCATTGGCTACATAGTCAAATAAATAGCATCTTTTGGATAACAAGTCTGTTATGTAGACTGTTTATGAAAGGCTGCCTAAGGGCATGGGTTTCCTAGTCAGGCAAAAGAACTCTCAGAAATTTACTTTCCTAGTGCTAAAAAGCCAGTGAAAGTTTACGGGGATTCAACTTTTCCAAAGTATAGATTTTGCTTTATGGAAAGAGGTACTTGAATATGGAGAAGATATTTTCCAAAAAAGATTATCGAAGAATTGGATGGATATAACTCCTACGAAGGTCTGATCCAAACGTAGGGAAGGAGAATATAAACCATAGACTTAAATAAATTCAGATCATGAAAAAGGATATGGGACAAATATGTTAAGGATGGCTATTTTTTCGGATCCCTACATACTGTCATTTAAGACCAATAAGGACAAAAGAGGCTTTCTTCCCAAGAATGATGTTACCAGTATCTAAAAACCCCGTTTGGGGGTTGAATTATGTAGGGCCACCTAAGGGCATTGGAAGCATAGTCAAATAATAGCATCATTTGGCTGACAAATCTGTTATGGAGACTATTTATGCAAGGCCGGCTAAGGGAACATACTGCATAGTTAGGGAATGAATTCTCAGAAGTTTGAAATTTTTGTAACTAGAAGTCAAGAAAAGTGTTATGAAGATCTAGAAATATTTAAGGTTAGGATTATGACACATAAATATGGGTATTTTCCAATGTATGCAGAGATACACAAATCAATACTAACCATAATCATGTTGTGGCTGGGTCCTGAATGGAAATGTTGGACTTCACTACATATCCCATAAGTATGGGAATATAGCCATACGTAGTTCTTGAACTACAGTTTAACGTCGTGGGGGACAAAATGATTGGAGTTCTTAGTTTAGGGTCATAGATCTTGGACCATTATAAGAAATACACAGTGTGTGTTTTCATGGGGACTTTTCAGTCAAGGGACTGAAAGTGGAATTTGGGGTTAGGCCCAAAAGACTTGGGGATGGATTCGAGGGACACTCGAATGTTCCTACATATCCCATAAGAATGGGAATCAGGCCCACATTGTTCTAGAACTACCCTCTATACAAATTTGGTTCGTACATGTGAAGGGTGAAAGGGGACTTTTAGTGCAATGATGATTTAACCCAAGAGAAAAGGTTCAGGTATTGCCATGTATGCACTTGTTCTTTGAAATGAAACATGATTGAAAATCAATGTAAATAATGATTCCCTCTCAGGTGAGGGTATCAAAGAATATTGTAGTTTATTGTCATACTGGACAAAAGTTTTGTATAGTTTAACATCGTATAGCAAGGACGAAAGTGAACCAAAGTAAAGGTATTGATTCTAGGGGTGGTTTCACAAACTAACATCGTATGAGATGGAGGTCAACCGATGTGAAGAGATTGGTTTTGGGCATGAACCTTGGGAGGTTTCCTACGCACCCAGCCTAGAAGGCAAGGATCAAAGTCCGCATAGTTAAATTCAAAAAATTAATTAATGATCAAGTTGTTCTTGGGGACAACGACCTTAAAAAAGGTGTTGGGACTTACACATGGTTAGTAGCCCAGAATGAGTGTTATGGTTGAAGTTTTCTCTAAGCTCATGTGATTCATACTCGGTGTGAGAAACAAGAGGTAACAACAACCATAACGATGCAAAGTTTAATGTCATGTAGGACATATGAAGGGACTATTCAGTTTAATGTCTTGCATTTAGGACTATAAGTGCTCCACAGTTTAGTGTCATGTAGCAGGGAAAAAGTATAGTTTAATGTCATGTAGGACGTAAGGGGGACTGTGCAGTTTAATGTCATGCAGTGAGGACAAAAGAGTACACCATTTAACATCATGTTGGACGTATTAGGGACTTTTTCAAAAAGGGATGATACAGTTTAGCGTCATGTTGGATGAAAGTAAAAATAGTTTAAGGTCATATGTATGGACCATGGATGATACAGTTTAACGTCTTTCTGGACGTAAGAGACTTATGTACAGTTTAGCGTCATGTAGTTAGGACGTCACAATTTAACGTCGTGTGGAACGAAAGGATACAAATAGTTTAAGGTCATATGTATGGACCGTGGATGGTGCAGTTTAACGTCTTCCTGAATGTAAGGGACTTGCAAATAGTTTAAGGTCATATGATAGACCGTTGATGATGTAGTTTAATGTCTTGTTGGACGGTGGTGTAGTTTAACGTCATACCGGACCATGGTGTAGTTTAAGGTCATAATGGACCATGGTGATGCATTTTGTGTTTATACAAAATACTTCTTCAAAAAATCTGGCATTGGTTGGAGTAGTGATGAGTTCTCCATCCATCGAGATTAATGAATAAGCTCCATTGGAGTAGACCCTATGTATTGAGTAAGTTCCTTCCCATTTTGGCTCAAGCATGGGAGGTTTCTTTCCTGGTATCATTGGTGTTCTGAGAACTAATACCAATTCTCCCTGACTGAACAAACAAAGATGAACTTTTTTGTTGAAATCTCGTGCTATTCGATTTTGATAGACTTCCAAGTGGTGAAAAGTGCACAATATTTTCTCATCTAACTGTTCTAATTCATTCAATCGCTTTTGAGATTGTTCATCTGTAGATGATTGATCACAAATGGAAACTCTAAGTGAGGGTAGTTGAACATCAATTAGCAAGACTGCTTCTGTTCCATATACCAATGAATATGGAGTTGACCGCGTTGTAGTGTAGGTGGTAGTCCGATAAGCCCATAAAGCATGAAAGAGTTTATCAGGCCATGGATTCTTATCTTTATCCACCATCTTTTGCAGTATATTGGAAAGATTCTTGTTGGAGGCTTCTATATGGACAATGTCCACTACATGATACCGAGATGAATGATTGGATTTGATGTTGTATTCTTGATACAACTTCTTCACCTCAGATGAACAGAAGTTGGTGCCATTGTCTGTCAATATGGTATGAGGGAAACCAAATCTGGTAATGATGTTAGACTTGATAAATCTAAAAAAGAATTTAGAACTGACTTCTTTGAGAGGTATTTCCTCTGCCCATTTCGAAAAGAAATCAATAGCAGTAAGAATATACTTAAACTGCTTGGCCGTAGCTGAAGGATAAGGTCCCACCACATCCATTCCCCATGTGAAAAATGGCCATGAGTATTTAGCTGTATGAAGAAACTCTAGAGGTTGATGAATGAAGTTGGCATGTACTTGGCATGAATGACACTTCTTTGTGAAATCAACACAATCATGTATCATTGAAGGCCAAAAGTATCCAAGCCTTTGAATCTAATCAGACAGTCTATGTCCAGACTGGTGGGCACCACAGATTCCTGCATGTACTTCTTTCATGACAACCATTGTCTCTTCCCATTCAATGCATCTGAAGATAACTCCATCAAAACCACATTTGTAGATAATTTTCTCTATGTGATCTTGGCTATCATAAAGAGTAAAATTGACCACACGTCGCCAGATTTGTTCTTTCTCAGCTATATCATGTGGAGGTATTCTATTTTGAAGGTATTCCCTGATAGGTGACAACCATCCCGTAGTATGACCATACGGTTCAGGAATGGGACTAATTTCATTAATTTCCTCTGTTCTGATTCGAACATAAGGTGAAATTGCATGGCGGTGGGCAATACTGATGGTCGTCTCATCCTGATTTGGATTCGCAAGAGCTATGGCTATATTAGCCAGTGTATCAGCTTGAGCATTTTGTGATCGCGGGACCAAAGAAAATGTTGGTTCCAAAGGGAATTCCACCATTAACTCTCTAACGTAATCATATAAAGGGATTAGTTCTTCTTTTCTGATGGCATAATCCCCATTGACTTGTTTGATTACCAGGTCTAAATTACCTTTCACATTTAAATGATTCACTTGTGCTTGAAGCGCCAATTCCAAACCTGCAATGAGAGCTTGGTAATCTGCTTCATTATTGGTACCACCTTCCAATAATAAGAATGAATAAGGTAACACTGCCTTTTTTTGGAGAAATGAGCAGAATTCCTAAGCCAACTTTTCTGAATTTGGGATTTTCCATTTTCCTCCCTGTTGGTATTCTGGAAGCACCATCAAAGTACATTTCCAATGTCTGAGCACTATCATGAATAGAGAAGACTTCCTCATCAAGGAGTTCAATATCTGAAGATGTGTCTCCCACATAAGGGTGTTCATCCAGGAAATCAGCCAAAGCATGGCCCTTTATTGCCTTTTGAAACACATATTGAATGTCGAATTGCTGCAAAATAACTGCCCTCCTTGCCAGACGTCCTGTAATCATTGGACAACTAAGGATGAATTTGAGCGGGTTATGGCAAGATACCAATTGGACCTTGTGATGTTACAAGTTGTGTCTCAACTTCTGAACTGCAAAGATTAATGCCAGGCAGCACTTCTCAATACTTGAATACCGGGTTTCTACATCAAGCATAGTCCGACTGAGGTAGTAGAGGTTGTTTTCATTCCTAGCATCATTCTTCTGAGCAAGAAAGGCACCCAATGATCGCTCTAAGGCTGTCACGTAAAGGATAAGTGTCCTTCCTACAACAGGTGGCATAAGTACCGGTGGAATCAAGAGATACTTCTTGAGAATATCGAATACTTCTTGACATTATTCAGTCCACTGGTAAGTGACTCCCTTCTTCATCAATTTGGTGAAGGGTAAACTTTTGCATGCTAAATTGGCGATGAAACGCCTAATATAGGCTAAGTGTCCTTGAATTACTCTTAATTCTTTCAAATTTCTTGGAGGTGATATACCAAGGATTGACTTTGTCTTCTCAGGATCGACTTCAATACCACGATGGCGTACAACAAAGCTGAGAAAGTTTCCTGAGGTTACCCCAAAAGAACATTTTCAGGGGTTCATCTTAAAATTATGTTGTCGAAGCTTGCGGAATATGACTTCCAAATCAGCCAAGTGATTAGAAAGTTGTTTGGATTTGACCACCAAATCGTCCACATAGCATTTAACAAACTTCCCTAAAAAGGGTTTGAAGATATGATGCATGGCACACTGATATGTTGCACCTACATTCTTTAAGCCAAAGGGCATTACCCGGTAGCAAAACACACCTTGAGGGGCTCTAAAGTCTATGGATTCCTTATCTTATGGATCCATTCAGATTTGATTAGATCCAGAATATCCATCCATGAAGGAAAGTAGTTCATATCCATCTGTTGCATCAATTAAAAGTTCTGTAATCGAAAATGGGAAATCATCCTTAGGACAATGTTGATTAAGATCTCTGAAATCGATGCAAACTCTAATTTGTCCATTCTTTTTCTTTACAAGGACAATATTAGCCAACCACTTGGGATATTGAACTTCTATGACGAAGTTATCTTTGATAATCTTATCCACTTTAGCTTCAATTTTGGAAGCATAAGTTGGGTGTGTTCTTCTCGCGGCTTGCTTAGATCCTCAATGTTCTTCTGGTAAACCCAAATGATTAGTAGCAATATCAGGATCAAGCCTGGGAATCTCTGTATAATTCCAAGCAAATATGCCTCAATTTTTCTTTAAAAAGGAAATATACATCTCTTGTTCTTCAAGAGTAATGGTCGTACTGATTAAAGTGGGGCGTGGATATTCTTTTGTACCCAGATTTATTTTTTTGAGTTCATCCATGGTGGTAGAGATACCCTCTTCAAATGCTGGAGAAGCATCTCTGAGATCTTCTACTTCTTCTTCTTCATGTGTTATTTCTTCCGTTTCTACTTTCATAGTAGATGATGAAGCAAAATTTCCATGATCAGAAGAGATGTTAAAATTTGAACATCTTGAAGAAGAGGCTTCCATTTCTGACCAAATTGATGTTGAAGGGTCTTCCTTGGGAAATAAAGAGGAGATGATGGATTGAGAATCTACATCACTGTTCACCTCTGATGTTGTTATAACGTCTTCTAGCCTGGTTGGTGATGTATAGACTTTCTGGATTTCAGCAGATTAAACGAAGACATCTCCATTTGAGCTTTCATTATTGCCTGGTGGGTTACCAGTTTCTACCATGTTGTTTGGATCGATTGCCATAATTGACATTATGGATCTTTCCATAAGAGTATTTTGATTTGGGTATACCCTATCAATTTGACTAATAGGCAACACATAATCTGTACTCACATGCACAAATGGATTTACTAGAATCTTTTCCAAACCATATGGAGAATTAACTTTTGTAATCTCCCTGGTTGTGGATTTATCCTTTCCCTTCATGTGATAGAATTCTGCCTCAATGTATTGAGACTCACGTGTCCTAAACGGGGCCTTATCACCATAAAATTTTCCAACTTGACCATCAAAACAATATTTGAGACATTGATGGTATGATGAAGGGATAACCGCATGTTGATGTAGACAGGGTCTTCCAAGAAAGATGTTGAAAGCTAAGTCTTGATCAACAACCATGAAATCTGAATTGGATATAAGATCTCCAAACTGAGTTCTGAGTGTAACTTCGCCCAGTGGTTCTTGTTCATTTTTATCATATCCTTGTAACATCATGGTAGAAGGAGATAAATGAGATTTCATGAGGCCCAATCGACGAAGTGTACGAATGGGCATGAGGTTGACTCCTGAACCATAGTCAATGAAAGTTATTCATACGTCTACACCATTGATCGTTCCAGATAAGTACAAAGGTCTAATATTTCCATGCACGACATCATCTTCAACTTCATCAGTGAAAGATATCCCTGCATGGCATTCCGCAGGATTATTCTCTACGTGATAGACTTCAGCTGCAGCAATTTCAGTTTCAAACTCCTAAGGACTTGACAAAGCCTCGATGAATGCCTCCCAAAGATCCTTTGATATATTCAAAGCATCCATAATTGATAACATGGCCGGTACTTGGGCTATGTGTTTCAATATATCATACTTTTGATACAGAGGTCTGCTTTTCCCAATAGGTACATGTGGTTTAGCAGGTTTCTTGGAAGAAGATGCTTTTGAAGTTGATGCGCCTTCTATCGGGATAGGAGTTGGCAATATTCCTGGATTTAGAAGATTAAACCGATTAGATCCATTTACATGCTGAGAGGAAGAAGATGGAACCTTCAACCGGTCATCTAGAATAACTGTGCCAGGACTGAATTTTCTATTGGTGGAAGAGCTTGCTTGTTCTTGTTGAGCTCGTTGAAGGGCTCTGCCACGAGTTTCTGCTGCGTACACAGTTCTAGCAGGGGTAGAATTGAAATAGTGGATTCTGAAAGATCCACGTCTTCCCCTGTATCCTAAGCCTCTGGAACTTCCTCTGATTCCTCTATTTGATATAGGGAATTCGGGCTCATTATAATTGAAAATACAACTGGCATATGGATATGTTAATTGAATCATATTAACAGAACCAAAAATCAATTCTTCATCCAATAAAGACACTGCCTGACTAGCCAATTTAGGCTGTGCCGTTTGATGGGGTGGTGCCCATTTCTTCGAAGTAGATGGCATGAAATCTTCTAGGGTCAAAGACAACTTAGGCTTTGACACATACCCATCTTCTTCTGATTCATCCTTTTTCTTTGAATCATGCCATTTCTTTGAGGATTTTCCCTCTGATGAAGAGGGTTTTGCTGTGGCATTCATGGTAGAAGGCACAATTGGTTTCTTAAATTGCGTTCAAAAAAAATAATGAGTTCAGTTGATCGTCTTTCTGACCATCCAATCATCATATTTTTGTGCATTTTTGTTCTTAACTTCCTGCCATTCACCTTCCTATTCTGTAACTGTAGCAGTTACACATGATACGTGAGCTGAAGAACCTTTCAGTTTGACTTGTCCCGAGTCGACCATCTTTTGCAGAAGGTATTTGAAGAAAAAAACTCATGGATGGGATGTACCAGCATATGATGAAATGGGAAATGATTGGGAAAGTATTCATCTTCTTCCTTTTTTGGCCTCTTAGGCATTGGAAATTGAACCAAAATATTTTCTAGAGCCGAAATGTAATTCCCAGGAACTTGTTCCTTTCAGAAAGAGTATATTTTTCTCTTTAGATACTCAGATTATTTTCATCTTTGATCTCTTTGATCGTCTTGACGAAACGGCCTTTGTTGTTGGTGCTCAGGAGGTAGATCCCTTTGAGAATATGAAGGTTTTGAAGTAGAAGCAGGTACAGGTTTATGTTTAAGCATAACTGTAGCAGTCTCTGCTTTACCCATTCTCATTCCTGGAGATAATGGAATTACACGAGATTTAGCCTTAGTCTGTATAAGAGAATCTTCAATTTGTTGAGCGATTTAAGTAAGGTCTCGAAACCCTCCTGTTTATTTCATAGGGATCAACAGCGTGCGTAATTCTTCACACAGATTTGCCACATAGATTGACAACAGTTCCTCTTGAGGGGGTGCTAAGCTCAGGGAATATGTTAACCCCTTCCATCGAGCAATGAAATCAGAGACTCTTTCAGTCTACCTTTTCTTACAGTTAGTATGATCGAAAACTAATGTCTTTGGCAATGTTGAGCTAAATTGAAGAAGAAATTGTTGATGGAGATCTTCTCATCCGGTAATTGACCGAGATTTCAAGCTTGTATACCAGACAAAAGCTGGTCCTTGCAAGGTTCGCACGAAGCATCTGAGTTTCACCGCTTCTTACTACTCTAGAGTTCCCATCATAGGATCACAACAAGACACGTAATGCATCAAATGTTGTTCAGGATCACCAGATCCATTGAAAATAGGGAATATAAGGTTCCCAAAATTTGACGGGGGAGAGATTAAATCTACCCATTCAGGGTAAGCTTTCTTTTCCGGTTGAACCTATTCATGATTTCCCTCCATATCTTCCATCCGAGCTGTTAATGACTCAATAGTATTTATTAACTTTTGAGAAAAATCCAGTTGAGCTTGAATCTGAACAAGTGCACTGAATGGAGCTTGGACAGGTATGGCAGCGGGTACTGCAACTGATGCCAGCACTGCCAATTGTTGATGCACTTGACCCGTAGGATTAGACATGTGAGGGTGTACTGATAAAGGAGGATAATCTTGATCCATATCAGTAGCTGCAACAAAATCCCTTGGCTGACTGACTGTAACACGCTTAGGAGGAAGACTACCGTAGAGTAGTTCTGCGTTCATCCTCCTCAATTCCTTCATTTCTTCCTCCTGTTGCGCAAATCATTTCTCTAGTGAGAGCGATTGGCCTTCTTAAGAGGGAGGAAATGTAACCTGATTCTTCCCCTTTCCCTTATTTGATCCCTTTCAGAGAGGGGGAAGTGGGTTATTTGACGGAACACCCAGATTTTGGGTAAACCTTTGATTTCGTGTACGCACACCTTCTTCATTTGTGTCTGTGCGTACAACTTCATGAAGAGGAACCTCTTCTTCTAATCCCTCTGAGTGAGCCTCATCTGGTGGATCAGAAACAACGACATTGATGACATTGATTGATTCTTAACGCATCACATCCCTTCTATCAGCATTTCTTTGATATTTCCTCCTTCCATGTCTTTGATGAGACATTGCCTTTTGTTGATTCGATCCCTCGGGAACTTCTTGACAAACCGTAATTTGGAGAGAATCTCCTAATAATTTGGCTCGTCGTTCCTCTTGTGGCTTCTTCCCCAATCAAGAAAATACCGACTTTCTCTGAGGAGGGGGTTGATGATTTGAAAAAGTCCCCAGTCCGGTGGACTGGGGCTGATCCTGTTGTCTTTGCTCAACTCCTCGAATCCTATTTGTTGATTCTGAGGGTTGGTTTAAAAGAGTCCCCAGTCTAGCGTGGTGGGGTGGATGTTGACATGCTATGTCTAAGAATTTCATAATGGCTCTCCTGATCTTGAGGGCCTTGGTCCAAAAATTAGGTGGATGCATCAATCGACATCCACTTTTATCACCCGGTTCAAAAGACCGTTGGATGATTTTTGACACTTCTATCACTTTGTGATGTGATTTCTCCAAATGAGAGGCGTGTTCAATATTCCCATTCACTTGATGCAGGAGTAATTCAATAACTTGTTCTCTATATTCTTGATTTTGAGAGGAACTAGTTGAAGCCTGTTCTTGAGAAAGCTTTTGATTACAAACAAAGCCAGGTATTTGTGGCTGGCCATGGGCAATAACATTGCATGAGACCATTTTCAGCGGTCTTTGCAGACTGGAGAGCACCGTGAAATGCAGTGCTCCATGAACACCCTATCCTCTGACATGAATACTAGATGGGGTATTGGCAATTAACTGTCACAACTTTCTAAATGCACCAAGGCATGAACGCTGAAGGGATCTCTGCTGCTTTTTAGCCTTCAGATATCGAGAGACTGATAGAGATGCCAATTCAATTTAGAGTTGTAACCCTTATATTATCTTAACATGATTTCCATATTCATCGTAAGATAATACTTTCTTTTTCAACTGACAAAGAGTTTTCCATATGTTGAGACGAATATCATGAATTCCATCTTCCATCAACATTTCTGGAAGGTTATACTGAGAGTCATCCAGAGGCCAAAACATGACTGGCACTTCACCTTTCGCTAGTTGTTTTCTCATGTTCATCATTTCCTCTTTATCATTTGATGAATATTCTTCTACCTGTTTTGACCAGAGCTGGTGCTTCCTTGTTGCTTCATTGGATTCAACAGGATTTGTAGAGAAATCACTAATTAAACTAGAAGATGCATGACTTAGGGGTGGTTATGAGAATGACCTACACCCTGGGCTATCTTTCGATTGAGAAGTATTTCACCTTCCAGTGATGAAACATAAGATATGACTGGTTTCACATTTCAAAGTGCCTCAAGATAAGAGGTCTTTCTCGGCAATACATTGTCCATTGGAGCATTTTCCGGGAAATGTGCATCACTACTGCGGAGAGGACTTTCGCAGTGAAATTCATCATCATGGGGAGGACCACCATGGTGGGTTACATCAAAATATGAGATCTCTTGCTATTTGGTCTTCTGGCCACACATAGGGTTCATGTGGCTCGCATATGAAGATGAAACTTCGAGATCAACCGAATTGTCATGAAGTAAGCCTTCATGAGGAAGTGTATGTTGAAGACCTTCAGAATTAATGTTCCCACTATTGGGAAATGAGGGAGTAGAATCTTGAATTCCAACTGATAACTGTCTGAGGGCTTCAAGAACTCCAGCATCAAGCAAGGACCTGTTACAGATTGGCTCTGGATCTCTTGACTGTGTTGGGCGGGTGGTTTTCTTAGACGCCTTCTTACTCGCCTTGGAAACCACTTGTTGACGAATGTGGTGGATCTGAGTAGGTGTATGTACCTGATCATGAGAAATGGCCAGGTTAGGCTGACGATCTCCACTCAAATCAGTTGTATGTTCCTGACTTGGTTGACCGTATGATATGGGAGAGTATGCCCCACAACCCTCTTGGACTGGAACAGTTGTGTTTGTCTGTTTTGGAGTGAACTGTTGATGTGTCATTCCCCTGGTAGGGATAGATTTATGTGTCTTTCCCTGAGATGTCGCGGAAGCTGTTATAATATCCTGACATGCATCCAGGATATGAGCAGGAATTTGCTTATGCTCTTTCACCATTGATATAATATGCTTAGTGACTTCAGCTGCCGAAACGGGGATATACGTCCATTCCATTCTTGGAGTAGGTGTATGTGCCTACTCCTGTCCTCCTTTTCCTGTCAGTGAATCCTGAAAGTACTCAAGTGTAGGGGAAGAGAGTTGAGTCTGCCTCCTGTTTGTCGTCGGAGCTTTCCGACTGACTTCTCTGAATGCTACCATGCGAGACTGTTGGTAGACTTGATCAATAATAGCAGGTGTATGTGCCTGATGATTGCATTTCGCCAAACGTGGTTGAAGAGATCCATCATATGTAATCAAATGATCCTACTGACTAGCTGGTGATGTATAAACAGGTGTATGTTCTTGCCTATAGTACGCTACCGGAATTTCCTGGTAGGATTGGCGTGATGCTGCAAGACAAGTCTGCTGGAAAACAAAATTAAAACGAGAAGGTGTGTGTGCCTGCTCGTTGCTTGCCACCAAGTTAGGTTGGTGGACTTATCCGGAGATGGTAGCGATGGGAACCTGCTCACTGTTAACCGGATTTCGCCTCTGGTGATTCTTCTTGCCTGCTCGGGTTCGAGGAACCTGAGCCGAACACCTGGAGTCGGTACCCTCATCATATTGAGGGCACACTGCCGCATGAGTCTGGCGACGATTGTTGGTGGGAGCCCTCAGGATGGACCCCTGCCTGCTTGAATTAAGGCCCTGAGGGACCTGATCATTCACCTCCCCAGAATAAGGGAACGAATGGTGATTGAGTTTTAGGGATAACGACCTGAAATAGTTGGAGATAGTGGTTAGCACCGCATGCTTCTTGATCACTAGGCATCGCTCTCCAGACGACCAGGGTGATTCATTCACTTGGAGGGCTTGTAGGGCAGCCTCCAGAGTTGGAATGATACCATGTTGACGGTACTCCTTAACCAGTGATTTTGATACCCAGCATTGAAGATGCCAAGTAGGTGATATTGTCCTCAGAGCGAACAATGATCCAGCATGAGTAGCAGTAGTGGAATTCGCCGCAACGGTATTCACATGTGTGAACTTGAGAGCAGCCATTTCTTATAATGCAGACAATCTTGGAAAAGAGTGCCTGTTTTATATAACAGACGTAATCAAGATAAATTTATCCACTTCATCTTTTGGATAAGCACATATGTCAATGATTGTTTTTGTTGTCCCTCTCATTGAGTTTTAAATAGGGGCCTAAAAAATAAGAAAAATATAATTTTGACTTGGTTAAGGATTCACGTCGGGTTCACCATTTTTTTCCCTCTGGAATTGGGGATGACCTCATCAATTTAAGGTTCAAACATTCCAATCGGTTTCTAACGGGTTTTTTCGTGAAACTGGAAACATCCAATGATTCCATATCCATTTGAACCTATGTTCCAAAGGTAGGCGCTCATTATTTGTAGACTGATGAGGCTCAGGAATTTGCATTGGTCGAGAGGATGGGAGGTTGGACTCATCACACCTTTTTGAGGGGAATAATTGTCTACTCCGAGACTCTCTTTATAGATTTAAGTTATGTTCGTGAATCCTTATTACATTACCAAGTATAAAATGAGTTTTCCTTTAGATCTGACAATCAATGATTGATATGTAGGGAATTTAGAGAATCTTTTATATGTATTCAAGGATCTTCATTGATAGAGAATCATATGTATTTGTTATATATTCTTAGTAAATGGTATCCTTTGATATATAAAAGTCTCTTGGTCATTATGATGACCATACAGGTTTTAAAGCCACTCAGTGGGGCACTTGAAGTTTTTTGTCATTCAGAAGGACATGAATTATTTCAATGTTGGGATCGTACCCGCAGATGGGCTACCTACGTATCCTTTATTTTGGAAAAGGAATCAGAACCCATGTAGTTCAAGTAAGGGAGTATGATTTTTATGATTGATGGCTCAAAGAAAAGATGTCATAATTACTTTTACACTCTAAGCTCACGTGAGTCATGCTCGGTGTGAGAAACAAGAGGTATTGGTAAAGCCAGAAAATTTTTCCATGAAATATGCAATCATAAGAAATGAGGATTAAGATTTACTTCATGGAAGAAATCCAGGAATAGGGTCCATAAAGGTATAAGTGCTTCATGAGGATTTGGATACTCTAATATTGGGGATTAATCCTAAGGAAGATGTCCAAGTTAGGAGGGGACTTATGATTGGGTTTTATTCCTAAGAAGGAAGTCCAGATCAAAACTAAATTAGGACTGGTTAAGGGACGTGGGGCTTACTCCTAAGGAGAATGCCCATATTTGAGACTGGGGCTTATTCCTGAAAAGGAGGCCCAGGTTAATGAGGACTTGGGGCATATTCCTAAAGAGGATGCCCAGTCCTGAGAATTACTACTAGGGATTATTTCTGAAAAGGAGGCCCATGTTAAGATAATTATGGTTGGGGCTTACTTCTAATGAGGATGCCCATATTTGGGAATTTAATGATTGGGGCTTACTTCTAAGGAGGATGCCCAGATTGGGGGATTGGGGGCTTACTCCTAAGGAGGATGCCCAAAATTAATGGGAATTATTACTGGGACTTACTCCTGAAAAGGAATCCCATGTTAAGGGGTTCTCTCATCCTAAAGGATGAGGTTGAATGAATGAAATCTCAATCTTTAGTGACATAAAGATGTGTAAATCACTAGGTTTTGAGAGATATTCCATGGGGTTCCTTTCAGATAAGGAAGTAAAATCAAGAAATCATGCCATAAATGGAATTGAAGAGTGTCTTGAAGACTGAATCTTGAATAGGAGAGGTGGAATGGCATAAGATGGGTTAAATGGGAATGAAAGGCACCCAAAAAGGCATGGGTGCGCAAGTCCTGGCAGGCGCGCAAGTACTGCGTGGGGACGCAAGTCCTGGTCGCGCAGGTATACCTACGTGACACATGGGTACTTGCGCGTTTCTAAACCAGCATGGTAATACTTGGGCGATCCTTGACCAATGCCTTTAGAATTATCCTGAGGTACATCCAGAAGAGAGGCGCGCATGTTTTGGTGAGTAAGTAGGGTGGAGCTCAAGTATGTTCATTTCCCTTAAGTGTAAAACACCTTAGGCGCGCAAGTGTTACTGAATTCTAACACTTAGACCTTAATCCTCTTGTTTAGACCTTCCATTCTAGGTAAAGAATTACCTTAGAAGTGTTCAGAAGACCTGAAGAAGAGACTTGGGAATTCAGAGCTCTAAATCTGAATTCTGGAAAAATTTCCTCCTCAAATGGGGGGCCCACAGGGTCTATTTATAAGCTGGAGAAGAGCCCGAGCGGTTATCACTTAGGGCGCGCAAGTCACTTGTGTGACCATTAGGCATCGTGCAAGTAGACTTTCATGATAGTGATGGAACTTGCACGGCGCATGTGCTTTTGAAGCCTTATTCATGCCTTTGTCAGTTTTTGATGTTTTCTTCAAAGGATGAATCAATTTGCGCTAAGTCATTTCCCTTTCCATTCTTTTAGAGAATGTGACGAAAAGGTGCGTCAACAAAATAAAAGAGTCGAGTTAAATTTTTTGGATGTATTCCATTAAAATAAATCTTATATTATTTTAAAAAAAATTGTTATGTGAAATAATCGATATTATTTGGAAGTGTCCACTTTGTATTTTATAGGGTTTTTATGTATGAGTTATGGACTAACTCTCTAAAACTCTAAACCTAAATAGAACCTCAATGTGGAAGAAATTAAATTCATCAATAAAAATCAATATAATGTAATTATTATGGTTTGGTACTTATACATGAGGTAAGGGAGACCTCCCAAGAGTAAATATTTTGATTATTTACAAGAATTACACTCCTCCCCCCAAAATAAATAGTCACTCACTCTCCGCAATTATTCACACCTATCTATAATTTTGGATCATTCAATCCCTTCCCAAATAACTTCCAAACATTTCTCCCTTCCTAATAAATTCCTATATTTTTTAAATAAAACTTTTCATTTTTTTAGTGCAAACCTAAGTAGGATACTTGAAGAAGAGGTCATATTCTTCAAAAAAATATTTTATTTCACTATCCACCTCCTTAAATTATTTTATTACCATTATTGTATAATAAAATTAATATATTATATATAATAAGATGTTTTTATGTCATTCCTATGAACTATAAACACATACACCACAAAAAAATGGGTTATGAAATCATCATACGTGTGTTCGGTGGACTACTACCTCGTGAAATGAAGACGTTTGTTTTTCCATTACCACCATTCTATACTGAGAATAATGATGAAAATACTATATATATATATATATTATGTCATTTTTATGATGTTATTGTGATTATTTAATTATTAAATAACATAAAACATCATGATTTCAATTTTTTGGGAATACAATAACATTGTTCATGTGTACGGAGGACTACCGCCTCACGAAGTGAAGTAATTACTTCACACATTACATGTAATGTATTTAGGAGGTGTTCAAAAATTGTGATATATTTGAAATAAATATTCAATATTAATTATAATATATCCATTTATATATATCATATACGTTTATTTCATTCCAAATGACAAGAAAATGGAAACAACGTTCATGTGTATGTACGATCTACAGTCTCCATGAACATTGTATTTCATTTACAATTATTATATTTTATGGAATAATATATACACATTTGTAATGAATATATATGATATTTATGTAATGGTTTAAATTATTCATACAATGAAATGATTTTTTAAGTAATTGGAAAAAAATAAAAGGCCAAACATATACAAAAAACATAACGATTATCACCCAAAATGTATATTTCACGTGGAATTGTTAATAAATGAGTAAAAAAAGATCAATAAAATATAGAATATGATATTAAAAATATTAATATGCTTCTATAATAATTTAATAAAATTTTTAAAATTTCTATAAATTATGTTAATGAATGTTGAACCAAAAGGATGAGTAAGGTAAGGGTTTTTCACATCTCACTATTATTTCTCTGATATATATGTCATATTCACCACTTCCTTTTTTGGAGTTAATACTTCCCATGAATTTATTTTAGGAATATTATAAGTAAATTTATTTGGAAACAAATATCAATTTTGGGATCTCTACTTCATGGTGTTCTTGGTTCAAATTCTAATAAATTGATAATGGAATTTTTTATCAATTTTTTTAGTTGAAACACATGTTATATTATACTACTATATTATTTTATGAGTTGTATATACTATTAAAATTAAATTTTATATTACTAACATACTTAATATCATTATATTATAAGTCTCGTTTAATTTTATTCCTTCACAAGGATTGCAATTCAATGTTATCAATGTGTTAAGAGTCTTTTGTTACAATCTTGTTTATCGAGTTTGTGAATGATTAAATATCTGATGATGAAATATTATAATTATAATGTCTCCCCTTATCATATTACTATTAATGATATTTTGACAAAGAATAACGATTTTAAACTCTTTTGAAATTATAATAATTGTTAATTTTTTTAAGAAAATTCGACATTATTTCTCTCTTCAGTCAGAAATATTTTTTCATTCAAAACCATGTTTTTAAAACGTATTTTTAAATACCAAAGGGAATTATTTTTATAAAAAATTAAAATTATTTATTGAAATATAATTTATATCCTATAAAGGATATTTAAAAATAAAATTATTTTTAAAATTTTTTAGATTTAAAGAAATTATTTTCGAAATTAAATGGGTATTTTCATCAAAATGTATTTAATGATATTTTAATAGTATTTCAATTCATCAACATGAAGAAAATATTTCTGTTACATAATCAAAAATGGGTATATTCCCTAATGAAAACATCATAATTATTTTTCTAGATGGATAAATATTTCTTCAATGTTACTGTTTTGGGTCTCGTTTCATTCCCCAGGTTAACCATATTGAAAAAGATATTGTTATTGATACCGTTTTTCATAGGATAACCATGTTTCAAATAGATAATTATAAAACAAAATTATATTGCGTGATTTAATCATGTTTACAAGATATTTTAATGGAATAAAATTCTTTTCCATGAGTTAACTATGTTTTAAACAGAATGTTATGGAACTCTTTTCCTTTCCACGAGTTATTAATGTTTTGGAAAGAATAAATATTATTTGAATGAGTTTTAATGAAATAATTTCCCTATGTTATTAATTAATTATTTGGATCTTGGACATTATAAATGATGGGTTAACCTATATATAACCTTGGTGCCTATTAAGGATTATACGAGGAGTGTCCCAAAATAGCAATTCAATATATTGGTTAATTATTTTTTTTCTAGAAAATTACATTGCATGTTGGCTATATAATTATTCTAATTTTTAAGGTTTCTGAAAGGGATATAAAAGTGTTCTGTATGGGTTATATAATTGTTCTACGTTATTATGTTCTAAGATACTAATATTTTTTATCTACTCTTACTACAAGTTTATGATGTTTGATTTGATCAAGATTGAAATCACATGGAACATGATTATTCATTCTTGTGAATTTTTTCGTTGTTAATTATTATGATATGATTTCATTTATAATGATCCACATATTTATTGGTGAATATTTTAATTTTATATTCATGCACTTTTATTATGTCATTATACCCTTATGATCTTTTTGTTCTCACTAATGACATTCATTTGATAATATTTCCAATTACTTTTATTTAGAATTTCAGCTCACCCCACCTATGTTTCATTTTACCCATGTTATATTGTAAATGGTAAAACAAATTATTTCTAGATTTTATTTCATATGGATGATGATGATGTATTAAAATGATAAAGTAAATCAAGGATAATTGGGATAAATTATCATTTAAATTAATGTGAATATTTTATGGAAGATTTTTTCTTAAATTCCATTAAACTATACACATGAAATGTCCTCAATGTTGTAAGTGATCAGATTTTTACTTTTTATTTTGTATGATTTAGATGAAAAAAATTGGGTCACAATTATCAGCATCAATTCTTATAATGTAGAGTTTAGGATTTTAGCATAGGATTTGTTAGTGTAGGACTAGTGCTATTATAGTTGCTTTCAACAATCAGTTTTGATAAATTTAAAAATTAGGATGTTTTCATGCGAGGTTATGTTAATTGATATAGGTACAATCATAGGTGTATAAGATTATGTATGATCATAGGTTCAAAGTCTTCATCATCCCATTATGGGTTTAAATAGTAAAAATTTGATGTTATTAACGACATTTTGGGCAGTGTTTTATTAGGTCGGGTTATTTGTAACCCCTAAGATCAATGTTGTGTTTTATTTAGGGAGGACTTATTGTTTTATAGAAAAGGAAAACTCAATTTCTTGTTGATAACATGTCACATCTTGACAGATCAGGGGGCTTGAACCCAAAAGTAAATGGAAACAATGGTGTGTTGTCTACCATTTTCCTATATGATGTCCTAGTTAGTATGATACTTCTATGGGAAAATATTAATTTTACTTTTGAAACATATAATATTTTAATTGGGTAATAAAAGTTGAATTATCTTGGAATAATGTATGATCAAATCCATTTAATTTGTGGGTTCCAAACATAGTCATGAAATGTTTGAAAAATATTAAGGATAGTTATTTTTTGGAGGATTTTCTAACACATTTTGTATTACAGTAAAATTATAGAGATTAAAATATTGTATTAAAGTCTAATAATTTTGGGAATTATCTTACCATTTTCTAACCGACTTAGTTTTTGAAAATATATAACCGGAGGTGGAATATATTGATTATACATTCAAATATGTGGTCTTTAAATGTTTATTTTTGTGCTTTGATAATTAAAAAATTCATCCCAATAATGAATCGTTTGGATAGAAATTTGATATTTTTGTGTAAATTTATTTCAGGATGAAATTATACTAATCAAGTAAGTATATTTCCACATTATCATAGTTTAGATATTAAGATAAATTCCTTTACTATAGTGAAATGATCGTGAAAAAATATTTATCCAATTACCTTTATTTTCGATGTACCGATGGTCTTTTATATTGTCACAAATTTATGATTTCAAGTCCCCTAACATTCAATGGATCATTTTCATTCCTTTCATCAATGACTCTTTTGATAAAAAAACCCCAATCATCCACTATAATTACTTACTATTTTCCACCATTTCCATTGATGTTTTCTTATTTGGAAACCTAGATATGTTTTATTGCATATGAACAATTTAAATCCTTTAAATGATTATTAAAATGATGTTTTTAACCTTTTTATGATATTGGATTAAAATAAAAGTATTTTCAAGTTTCCAATCATTGATTAAAATGATTATGTTCAAATTGAGAAGATGTAATTTATTAAATGGGGGGATACAAGGCCCCATCATTTTAAAGGAAGAAAATTGTTTTTGATATCACAAAGGAAATTAAATACTAATGTTATCTTTCATTACACACAATACTCATTTTATCTTATGATACATTCAATAACAAGTTTCAATAAAAGCTTATTTTTCATTCATGATTGAGGTTCTTTGAATAGAAATATACTATTAACAATATAATTTAACATGATAGTTATAAACTAGACATTAACTGGAGGTTATTGACATGATGAAATGAATTATGAAATTATTTTTTTATAATTATTTTAAATTAATTTTTTGGATACAAATTTATTACCAATTAAAATAAAACCCTGTTGAAAAAAAAGAAAATCATTTTCTTGAAAACTATTTGAATGAGCACAAGTGTGTTTTATTCAAATTATATGAAAAACAAACTAGTTGGATTATATTAATAAAATTTATATGCAATATATTCAAATTAGTTTTTAACATTCATCCTATTTGTTTCGTAGACAATAGATAAAAATAAATCCTATTTTATGATTAAAACTCGTATTTTTTCTAAAAGGCCATTTTGCAGTCTTATAATGGAACAATGGTTTTAAAAATAAATTTTGAATATAATATAAATTTTATTTTTAAAAATACACTTCATTTTTCAAAGAATAATTTAAAAATTATCTTAGTGTGAATTTTTTTATTTTTATAGTTGTTTCATTTTTTGTTGAATAGAAAACATACTAAATTTTTATTGACAGTTGAAAAATCATCTAAATAATTTATAGTATTAAATTTTATTATAATCTTTTAACTAAAAATAGATCAAAAATAAATCTATTCATCCAATTTATATAATTATAAACATTTTTCTATGTAATTTTTATATAAAAACATTTTAAACATTTGAACATTTTCACATTACAACCCTGCATTCTCATCAATATTATGGGATTGATTTCATATTAAATTCAAACATTACTTTGAGTAAAATAAGAGAAAATGGATTCCAAATTTGGAATTATAATAGATTATAATTTATAATAACTCTAATTGTTTTACCAAATTTATTAGTGAAAATAGTTAAAATTAATTATATTGATTAAGGAAAAAATGAGTTTTTTATGTGATTTAACTTAGAAACTAATGTGGTTAAACGGCCCAATAATTTTCCAACACAAATTTTCTGGAAATATTAATACCCTTATGAATTTAGTATATATATTTATGAGTTTTTGAACACTTTTACCTATAAGTGACCCATATAATAATATATAAAATAAAAAAGGGAAAAATGTACCTTTTTTCTTTTTAATTTCTATAAGGCTTTGGGGATAGAGGATAACTACATAGGTTCGGTTATAAATATTATTTTGAAATATATATAGTTTGTTATTATAATTATTATATTTACATTTTAGGGATGATATAATTATACTAAATACTTAAGAGACTCCAACACATAGATAATTTAGATAATAATTGAATTCAATAGATGATACTAAAATATTAAATGTGTGGAAGATAAAATTGATTTTTGTGTTCCATTGTTTATTTATATGAATATATCATGATAAACAAATTTTCAATTAATAAATTTTAATTAAATTATTTTATTATTATTTTTAATATTAAAACTATATAAATAATGTTAAAATTTTCATTAATGTTATTTTATAATAAATGATATTTCATTAAATGATTTAATATTACTAAAAATAAAATATTCTTTAAATTGTTTTTTAAATTTTTATAAATTTTATATATGATAATTTAAATACCAATTTATCATTTCTAATAAACATATTTAACCCTAATTAGTTAAAACATTGTTGCAATGATTAACATTAAAGTAACTCTTTTGTGAGTTACATGCAGTTCAGTAAAAATTAATTTCTAGAAGACATGGGTTGTTTATTTTATAATATATATTTCCTATATAAAATTAGTATTAATAAATATTATAGTAATATTTAATATATTTTAGTCTTAATATACGATTTATTTAGATTAGAAAACTAGTTACCATAATAAAAACCCAAAATGAAAAAATATGGAAATTTAGGAGTTAAGGATTAAAATATTTCACAAATGTACTTATTTCATGTGGTGGTGGTGTTTCTCAACCAATTAATACCTCCCCTAAATTATTATATATATTTTTGGCACATTATGTAAAGGAAACCTCCGAATGGTAAACACTTTTGAGTGTTTACAATAATTCCATTCATCCTCAACTAAAAAAAGGCACTCAATCTCCTCAAATCTTTACACATATCATGATTTTTGGATCATCCAAATCCTTCACTAAATGAATTCCAAACTAAAATACCCAAATCTTAGAGTCATTATTTTGGTAAAAAAGAAATCCTTTCAAGGTTTTTGTGCAACCCTACACAAGATATTTGAGGAAGAGGAAATGTTCTTCTAAAAGTGTTTTTACATTATTTATTTCTCCATCTCCTTAAATTATTTTTAAATCATGATTATATAAGAAAATATGTTTCCTGAATATACTGATATTTTCTTATTTTAATGTTATTATCAGTAAACACATGCAAAAGTATCAAATTGGTTATGAAAACATCATTCGTGTGTATGGTGAACAACCGTCTCTCGAACTGATGTTGTTCATTTTTTCCATTACCAAAATTCAATATTTGGAGTAAAGATGGACATATTATTTTTATATTATTTAAATTATTTTGATGATCTAATTATCAATTTGTAATTACTATATAACACATACCTTCATGCTTTCTATTTTATGATAATATGATAAAATCATTCATGTGTACGGTAGACTACAGCCTCGCAAAGAGATGTGATTCATTCACACAATTCATGGATTCTATTAAGGATGAGTTTATATAAAATATTAAATAAATATGAAAAAATATTATAATTTAATGATAATATATATATATATATCATATAATTTTATTTCATTCAAAATGATCCAAAATGGAATCAATGTTCAGTCGTATGTTTGACCTACCATCTCCAGGAATGGTGTATTTTATTTCATATCACTAGATTTCATGGATTACTATAAATATATATATAAATAAAATATATGATAATTATATAATATTTTAAATTATTGGGAGTACGAAACCATTATTGAAATATGAAGACAAATAATAGAAAGTCAAAACATATACAAAAAATAAAGCAATTATTTGCAAAAAAACATCACTATAACATGGAATGGATATTTAATAGATAATAATGATCATAAGAAAATAATATAAGATGTTAAAAATATAAAGTTTTATCTAAAATAATTTTATAACGCTTTTATAGTCACTATACTAGATTTTGAAGCGCACTCGATGAAAATGAAGTGTGAGGTAAGGGGTTTTCTCATCTCACTTTTATTTCTGTAAGATATAAGTCGTATTGACAACTTTTTTATTTGTTGTATATAATTTACATGAATATATTTTATGATAATTATTAATAAGTTTATGGGTACTTGAAAATCCATTTTGGGAGAACTCTTTTATGGGGTTTATGGTTTCAAAGTTAATAAATTGAGAATGTATTTTTTCATTAATTTTCATTCTTTGAGAAATATATTACGGTATACACATATAATCATTTACGACTCATTGATAATGATACACTAACACATTATATCAATAATCTTTTACTATCTTCACATTATATTTTTCATATAATGTTATTCATTCATGGGAATTATCATTCAATGTTACCAAAGTGGTAGTACTCTTTTTCTACAATCACATCATTTATTAGGATTGTGTATGTTTAAGTGTATGATGTTGAAATATTATAATAATAATGACATCACTTATCCTATGGTTATTCATTATATTTTCATGAAATATTACAATTCTTCCACTCTTTTCCTTAAAATAATTTTGAAAATGTTTTTAATAAAATTTTAATTTATTTCTCTGTTTATTTGGAAATATGTTTTCCTCCGAAAAATATTATTCAAAAATATTTTAAAACATGTCCTTCAAATACAAAAGTAAATTATCATAAGAAATTGGTTAAATTATTTTTTAATAGGCCTTTTATGATATTTACATGTTATTTTCAAAGAAAAGTATTTTCAAAATGTTTTATGATTAAAAAAGATTTTTAAAATGAAAATTTAATTTTCTCTAGAATGTTATTAATGATATTTTAATGTTATTTCCATTCATATTTCTTAATATTCTCTTGTTGTTACTTATCCTTGAATGGTGATATTTCCTAATGATACCATCTTCAATATTTTTATAGATGCATTAGTATTTTTTCTATGAGATTGTTATAGAACCCATTTAATTCTACTGGTTAAACATGTTGAAAAGATATTATTATGGAACCATTTTAATTTTTATTGGTTAACAAGTTTCAAAGATACTATTGTGAAACCCATTTCTTTTACATTGGTTAATCATGTTTCAATGATATAATCATAGAACCCGTTTCTTTTCCACAGGTTAACAATGATTCAAAGAGATTGTTATGAAACCCCTTTCAATTCCATGGATTACTCAAGTTCAGAAAAGAATATATATAATTTAAATGGGACATGATGAAATTATTTCTCTATGAGATAAATTAATTATTCAGTTATTGGTCATTATAAATGATGGTTATGGCCACACATCACTAGGTTAGCCTGTTATAGCTTATACAATGGAGGTAGCAGCCCAGGTACATATAAAATAATTTATTTTCATTCTGAAATTAAATACATAAATTTATTATAAATATATAATGAATTAATTTATATTAATAGAAATTCATGAATTTATAATGATGAACTACTAAATTGACCTTAAAAATAGTAACATGACCATTATGAATAGTAATTTGTTCAATATAATATGAACCTCACCTATCAGAGTGTAAATAAAGTTTTAGTATCTTATAAGTGTAGCCATGATATATTTATATCATAGAAAAAGATAAAAAATATTTTTTTAATGTTACATTAATTAATGGTATTTTTTTGAAATAGAAATTTTTATATATAATTTTTTTACTATTTAAAATATTTAATAAAAAGATTATTTTCATAAAATAGATCCATAAATTAATATTTTATTATCTTCTGTATTTTATATGATGATACCTTGATTAATTCTTCATGGTGTTATAAAATAAATTATAGTTTTAAAATTGTTATTTTTTGAATAAATTATGATTTTATTTAAAAATTAAAATTTTCATGTTTAGAAAATTATTTTGATAAAATAGAGTTCATTTATTAATTCTTCATGCTCAAAAATTGTTGGGGTAATTTTTTAGGATTTTTATGACATAAATGAATTTTTGGTGAATGGTGAAAGATGGAAATTTACGGTATATATACATTATAAGTTAAATACACTTTTCTTAACATCATTAATGATGTAAAAACCACAATCTCGAACATACCTTAATTATTTAAATATATTTTATGGTAATTATCATACTATTCATAGTATAGATCCAAATTAAAAAAATTAATGAACAAAATAACCAAAAACCGCTCCTCTCCTCCACTATAAATACCACTCTTGACCCTTTATTATCCTCACATCACTAAAACATTGATAATTATCTAAATTATACCCAATAATCATCCTAATCTTATTCCTCACATCTAATACCTACTGGTATCACCAAAAATCCCAAACCAAAGTTCTTAAGGAGGTTCTCAAGGATGATAATTCAAGAGGAAAAAATCCTCTTTCATTTTATTTTATTTTCTTTTCAACACTTTTTATTTTCTTATATTATGATTATCTAAACTTATACAAGGGGCATGAATACTCTAATATAATGTATATTCTATAATTTTATCATGTTAATGGAAAAATTCATAAGCATCCCTTCTCTCCTCTCCCTTTTATTCTAAAAATAAAAGAATCGTCTATGATGTGTTGAATTACCGACATCATTGATGATGTGTTTTAAATTTCCATTACCACATTCATTTCTTGTCATAAAACCATTTTAATGGTTGAAAAAGATTATATATTTTATGATATAACCACTTTTATCTTCCTGAATTAACATATATACCTATTATTAAATTATATAACAAAACGGGTTTTTGATTATCGAAGAACCTCCAAAGAGATCTAAACAAATATCATTAATGTTTTATCTAAAGATTCATAATAATATCTGAAAAAATTATTTATGGAATAATTTAATATTATTGGAAGAAATAAAAAACATTTCATTCCACGTATGTATTTTCACCTCAATTTGAAAAGAAAATCCACTATGAACCGACCATGGAAACCATGTAAAGAACCTATCCAAAACAATGGATATAAAAAAATATGATCAACAAATTGGTTGTAATGTTGTTATAAAATGATCTTATAAGGTGTTATAAAAATGAATATATTTCTATAAAGTATTAATAATAGTCTTTTAAACATTATACATGTGTTTTATGCACATTTCAAGTAAGTCGAACCCGAGGTAAGGGAATTATTAACCCGATTTCCATTCATTAGGTTAACCTACTACTTCATTGATTTTGTCATGCTATGATAATTTATGATATTAATTATTCATATATATTATGTTTTATCATGTGGATTTACACTATTTATACATATTTCTTTCACCTTATTAATTCTCTCTTTAATGATATGGTATATTTAAGGGACTCCTTTTTAAAAATCCTCTTTGAAATTTCTATTTTGACAATATTTTAAATGAAATTATTTATGCAGGTGTTTATGTTTTATGACTTTGTTTTGGTTGTTAGTAATTGTATTTTACTAAGTGTGGTATCTATATCTCACTCCAATTTATTGGGTATATTTAAATTTAATGTCAGTTGTATGGTTACTCTACGTGAAACTATGATGTTTACACCATAAGGTAGCCCCAAGGATTATATTGTGAGGTAGACATGGGGGTTACAAATCATAAGGTAGTCGTGAGGGTTAAAATAATAAGTAATTCCCCAAGGTAGCCGTAACACCCCAAAATTTTATGAGAAAATTTATTTTTAATTTTAGTGATATCTTGTGTTGTACACTACACCAATATTAGCTTGCACTATACGCAACACCATATTAGCTTGTAGTATATACAAACACTATTCTTGGCTTGTGTTGCAAGAAAGAGCGACCATCCTCAATAGCGCGTGCTGCACGTAATACCGAGTTTCACTAAACAACGATATATTACGAACTATAATTTATGAATAGTATTATCCACATTTTTAATTTTATAACAATATCATTCATCCTACACATCTTCTAGAACATGGTTTGAGAACAAAATAATTTTTTTTGGGTAAAATAAGTATTTCTCAAAAAATGCACTTTTGCCACCTTTTGATGGTGCACCAATTTTAAATATAATTTTTTACAAGTTTATAAGTTAAATTTGACAATGTAAACTTCTTATTTTGAATAAGGATATAAAAATTTACGTTGGCTAAATTTTTGACATTATTCTGATAAACTTTATATTTTGATGCATAGTAAAAATACGCTAAATTTTAATTAAATTTTTTTTTCATCAAGATAATTTATATGTTTAAATTATAATATTGAATGGTTTTAAAGTATAAGTATAATATATGTCTACCATGAAATATAATATAATTCATTTTCATTAATTTCACACTGAATTCATAGGTAAAAACATTTCAATCTTTTTCAGTGTTTTATCTTTTAAAACCAATTTTCTCAACATTGGGATTAATTTTAAATTAAATACTAAAAGTTATATGTAGTGAATTTTAAAAAATGGATTCCATATTTGGAATTAGTAGGTGCAAATTATGTTAATAGGCTACTTTTTATTTTTGGGTATTATGAATAGTAACTACAGTAAATTTTAGTTATCGTAGTTAAAGGTAAATCATGTAATTAAGGGTAAATATAATATTATAAAATTACACTAACACTTGTCTTGATGTCACTGGTTGATTATATTTCTTCCTAAATCATACTTGGGTCTAAATGGAATCTATTGGAACCCACTTGGATGTGATTAAGACCTTTAATTTATTTTATTTAATGTAAATGAAATATGTCTCACTCAAAATTTAATAATTAAAGTATTTTTAAGATAAAGTTATACCAAATATACATTTGATTATAAATAAAATTATGAAATCTAATTTTTTTTATTTGTTATGGTAATTTTTTTTCAATTTTTAAGAAATATTAAATTGCCTTAATATCTTATACATTAATAATGATAAAATTATTTATTTAGTGAAAAATTAATAATATAGTTTTTATTAAACTAATAATGCCCATAAAAGGCACAAAAACTTGACCAAAACTTATTGGTGGTGTACATGGAAACCATAAGAATCCAATAGTATAATTATTGACCATTTGGAGCCTTATAAATTTGATTATTACACTTATATTATTTTATTTTAAATGATTTCAAAGTTTTCACCTTCATATTTTAATAAATATAAATATTTAAATATTGTGATTTTAAGAAGCTAAATTAGAGTAATAGTATTGTAATGGATGATATTATATTTATCGGTATCATAGTTTTTTATATTGAATATTTATGAAACATATAAGTATATTAAATAATTATACAAAAAAGTTTTAGTATTTATTTTATTAAGAGATGTATCAAATAATTGTTTTAAAACAAATGTTCAAATAAATAATATCTGAAAAAATTAATGTGATCCATAAATGTTTTAGATTAATATGACATATTTTGAATCTATTTAATATTTTGGTTCGTATATATCATCGGTGTAGAGTTTATTTAAATTCAAATAATTGAATAGTGTCAAAATTGTCACTATTGATATTTTATATAAATAACTTATTATTAAAATGTTTAAAATTAAAAAAAATATTTAAAAATTATAAATTGAAATTTATATGGTCTAAAATGTCATAAATTATCCAATTATGGACAATTCACAACACAGAAGTAACTATTTATAACAATTTAAAAATTAGAATATTATTACCACAAAATAAAATTAAATAGATTAAATAAGGATAAATAAAGTTGATAAGGTTTAAAATAAATTCCCAACATGTCTAAATTTTATTGGATGATGATATTACAACCGTATCTCATTTCATATTCTAATTTGAGTCTTTTTGGATGTTTTTAAGTGGGGTTTGGGTTTATTATAAATTAATATTTTAGAGGTTTCCAAAAGTGCCCCTCTCATCTCTTACAAAAAGGGCACCTCCCCCCTATCCTCTTCACAACATTTTGAGCATTCAAGATCTGAAAAAACCTGTCTATATCTCTTATACACTTATCTAGAAACTTACTAGAGTTTCTGGGATTCTTCAAAGACCATCTTTAGTGACCTAAGAGGAGGTTTAGAAGAGGCGCGTCAAAGAAGAGGTAATATCCTTTACAGATTCTTTCAAATTTATTTCTTCTTAAACATCCTATTATTTATTTTTTTAACTATAAACTAATTAAATTAGTATCACTAATATACTATTATGTTATTATAAATATGAAACAACCCCATTTCACATTCTATCCATCCTACGGAAAATGAAATCACCGTGCATGCGTACGTACGCAATACCATCTCCACGCCGTGGTGTAATCTGTTTTCCACCACCACCTTACTTTTATGGGTAAAATGGTGGGAATATTAACTATATATTACTATTATAACATCATACTGATTCTAAGATATTATATCATCAACTCCAATTCCATTCAATAAATATGGGAACAATATCATCACTCGTGCATACGTACGGATTACCGTCTCCACGATGCGATAAGATTCATTCTCCATGTTCACCATTCAAGAATGATTTTAAAGTATATATAATGAATAATAATGATATATATGACATAATAATTCTACTGGATTTGTTTATATATATATATGTCATCTACTTACGCCCATTGAATTCAATAAGGACAGGAAAACAGTGTTCATGTGTATGTATGACCTACCGTCTCCATGAATGGTGTATTTCATTTCATTTACCTTTATATTATATATATATATATAATGACTGTATATCTGATATATAAATAATTTTTTAAATTCTAGAATTAATTAAATCATGATAATATCAATAAGAACAAGTCTAAACACGTATGATAAATGAAATGATTATTACCCAAAACGTTGTTTCAACATGGAATTGATAAATGAATGGGTAAAATAAAGTCATAAGTGAATCATATAATATGTCATTAGAAATGACTACGATTCTTGAATAAGTCAATGACATTAATTAAATCATTATACAAGAGTTTTAGACACGTAAAGATGAAATTGAACATATGTTAAGGGATAATTATTCCAATCTCGTTCGATTTGAGATTATTCGTATGTATTTACTGGGTTTTTATTTATCATCCATGTCTATGTTTTATAAATAATGTTTTCATAAATTTTTTACTATTCTTCCATGTGTGTTTAAATTTGTGTTTACCTCTTTTTGACTTTTACAACATGGTATGGAATAAATCATTCTTTTGTTTACCTTATGAGGTACTTTTTGACTTTTCCGACAAAAGTATGAGAAGAATGATTTTTTAAAGTATACAGCAAGAACATATTTTTACGGTTTAATAAAACCATATTTTCATAAAGCATCCTCTACACGATTTCATGATTATTTTCAATAAAATATTTTTCTTTTAAAATTGCACGGAAATTTGAGAAAAGAAAATGATTTTGAAGAAGAAAGAATATTTTCCTCAAGAATTGATTTCAAGTGTTTTATCAAAACTACTTTCCATCTATGATGACATTATTAAATATGTATATAATTCATGTATAATTTCTCTATTATTTACATGGTTTCATTTTTCTTATGATTAAATGATATCCATTAATTCTATTTGGATTATGTTATGATGGGATGATGTTTATGAACCTCATTTTATTAATTGGGTTATGATGAATGGTTTATGTTTATTTTGTGGCACACGAAATAATGATTTCATTATAAGATGGGTGGTACCTATATCTCCCTTCAATGCATTGGGTAAAGATTTCTATCTCATGAGATATACATGTCTAGAATGACAAGTTAATCTGGTTCTATAATACAGATCTGGAACGACATGTAAACCCAGTTCGGTAACGGACTTTGTCCATTATGATGGTCTTGGCAGTAATGCCTTAGCTACTATGGAAATAATAACATGTGCTTAATTTATGCCATAGTTACATGTTTGATTCCCATTCTATTTTATCATGATTATTGTTCTTTTATGATCTATTCCTTATGTACTGCCAAGATTTATTTCCCAACTCAAGCTTTTGATGTTTAAACATTATGTTCAAGTTTTTATGTTCAAATGAATATGGTTTTTTTCACCATTATTTCCCTTACTGAGAATTTGAGCTCACCATTTTTATGTTTTCTTTTCTCCAGGATATAAATAAAGTTTTTAGGTAAGAAAACAAAAGTTAAAGATCTTTATGGGAGATGTTGAAGATCTTTCACCGTGTTTAGACGATTATGTTCTGAGTTTCAAAAGACACTAAACTATTATGGTCCTTGGGTGTCTGTTTTTGTTATGTATTAAGTATTCTGCAAAAGTAATGTAATTTCCATATACATAATGCTTGAGACTATATAGTTGGTAATAGAGGAAAGGTTTAGTTAACCATTCTAAACTAGGATGGGAATAATTTAGAGAGATCCCTAGAGATATTTCTATAGTATGTCTAGGGATGTCCCTATGGTTAAGTATAAGTATCGGTTATAGTCCTAGAATTACAGTAAAAATATTATAATTAAACCTAAGATATATCATATTGAAGGTAATCCCCCTTTATTATGTTGTTTTCCTATCATGATTTTTTCCTCTCACACTATTCTTTTTGGGTTTTAGATGACTGATGGAAAGTGAAGGAACTGTGTTGATCAATGTAATGGGAAATGCAATAATTGTCCTCTTGAACAACCAAACGTTATGGGAAATGGAGTGAAAATTCTTATTGATATACTTACACAATATATGAATCATTCTGGACTTCAAAAAGAGAAAAGAAGGGAACAATATTCTTTTGAGTCCTTCATGAGGCAATGCCCACCTTCTTTCAGTGGGTCTTATAATCCACTTGTTGCTGATCAATATATCAGTACCATTGAAAAGATATTTTCCATAATTTGTTTTTCTGAACATGAAAAAGTCATTTTAGATATTTACCATTTAGAAGGTGAAGTAGACCAGTGGTGGACATCGATTAAGAATACAAGGCCGCAAGATGAAATTGAATCCATGGAATGGGATGAGTTCAATAACATATTTTTCAATAAGTAATTTCTTTGTATTGTTCCAAAAAATATGTAAAAGGAGTTCCTTGAGGTTATACAAAAGGATGATGAATCTATTGGTATATACAAATCAAATTTTATAAGGATTTCAAGGTATGTATCTGGATTTATCATCCAACATAAAAGTAAAGTTGATCAATTGTTCAGTGGCATAGAGCCAAGTATTCGAAAGGCATTAGCTATAAGAGACTTCAATAGCTATGAAGAGATTGTGTGTTGTGCTGTCAAGGTAGAACATGAAGCTGGTGCTATATATCCATCTCATGGTTTTGACAACAAACAAAATATGGAGTTCAAGAAAAAATCTCAAAACTATGGTGAAAATAATACAAATGTTTCATTATTCTCAAAGTGTAGAAAGAAGCATGGCTGAGATTGTCTTAAAGGGACGAGAAAATTTTTTATGTGTGGAAGAGAAGGTCATTGAGTAGCTGGGTGCCGAAATAATGGAAAAAATGTATCTAATGATGTGAATAGAGAAAAGACTATAGAGAACGCCCCACTAACACATCAATGCTACAAGTGCAGGGAAATAGGGCATTATGATAACCAATGCCCTTATCCAAGGGTTAATGATGATCGACATCAACATCCTCTTAAGGAAAAGGACAAAGGGAAGTCACATGCGATTACTATTAGCGATGTTGAATATGAAAACTAAGTGGTGTAATGATTAAGTTTTTATGTAACATGATTCCAAAATAGGGTTGTGAAATCTCATTTTTAGTATCATAGAATTTTGAAATATCTATGTATTGGTTTTCAATAATTGTATGGTACCGGTAACCATGAAAAGTGATTAAAATATTTTTGGAAAGCATATGATATGTGCATAATGAAGTGATAAAGAGATAATGAAATATTTGATAGTATTAATGAGCTCATGACTGATATAAGGACAATGTGATATCATGGTTTGAGTATATAGAAATTTTTGGATTTTGTTATGTGGAAAGAGTTAACTTTTTACAGCATTTATGTTTTCACTAAGGTTTTATGGTAATTCATATTTCAAAAATACATGATTAAGGTATTCACATGTTTAGAATTTGACCAACAAGATATATCTTTTGATATATGGTGGATAAATGATGGTATTCATATTCTTGGTAGATGACCTTTCAATTAATCGTTTACTGTATACTGTGAGATTGACAGAAGTATTTTAAATAATCCAATAGGTTGGAATATATTAAGTTGGACATTAGATAATTTTTTTAAGGCTAAAACTTTTTCTAGAATGTTATAATAATATAGTTTTAGAAAAATAACAACATGCAGGATGAGGTACAACCCGTCGTGTTGGACAAGGTTGTGAGAATCGAACCCACAACCGAAGTGCGACTGGACTTTATCACATACCACTAGCCTACATGATGTCCCTGGTTAGTAAAAACTAGCTTTATTTTATTAAGCGGTATGATAGATGAAGTATATGTCCATTTTTGGAACCATATACGATTAATCTCACCATAGATGGACTTATGTATATTTAATAATTTATTTAACCTTATGTTTGAGACATATGGAATAACCTATCATTCTATCTCATGATCTGCTAACACTTCATGAATGAAAAAATCAACTTCATTTTATTAAGAGATAAAGTGGAAATTTTTCATGGAATGACAAACGATGATATTACACTAAAATCAAGTAAGTATTTATCCTTATGAAAAAAATCATCAACTTTAAGGAAATGATCTTGAAATCCAAAAAATTTTTCCTAGTACCCTCATATATGATGAATCAGATGGTACCTTAGATCATCATAAATTTATGGATTTGTGATTGCTGGATTTTTCATAGCCATGTTCTCTACCACTCTCCATCAGAACATGATGGTTAGATTTATCTTCCATATCCATGTTTTTTCCTATGTTATCCTATGTGGAAACCCAGTGATGAGTTAATTTGGGTAACCATTAGGTTACATAATTTATTTTTTAAAATTAAGTTTTAGTATTTTATTTTACAATTTGGGCTTCTATGATAGAAACTTTCAAGTGGTAAATGATTTATAACCCCAATGAATTTTGAGGAAGAAATTCATTTTAAGTGGGGTAGAATGTAACACCTCAAAGCATTATGATAAATATTCTTTTTAATTTTACTGATGGATTGTGTTGTACAGTAAACCAAGATTATCTTGCGCTATACACATCACCGTATTATCTTGTAGTATATGCAAACACTATTCTTGGCTTGTGTTTCACGCAAGAGAAACCTTCCTCATTAGCGTGTATTGTACGCAATATCGAGTTTCACTAAACAACGAAATACTATGAACTGACCGTTATGAATAGTATTAACCACATTTTTAATGTTATAACAATATCATTTATCTTACATATATTCTAGAACATGGTATGGGAACAAAATATTTTCTTTTGGGTAAAATAAGTATTTTTCAAAAACTGCAGTTTGGCCGCCTTTTGGTGGTGCACACATTTTAAATCTAATTTTTGACAAGTTTATACATTAAATTTGAAAAGGTAAAATTCTTATTTTGAATAAGGATATAAAAATTTACGTTGGATAAATTTTTGACAATATTCTGATAACCTTCATATTTTGATGAATAGTAAAAATATGCTAAATTTTAATTAAAAACAACTTTTTTAATAAATATTATTTATATGGATAAATCAAAATATTGAATGGTTTTAAAGTTTAAATAGAATATATTTTTAACATTTAATATTATATTTGTCATTATCGTTAATTTTATATTGAATTCCTAAGTAAAAACATTTCAATATTTTGCAATGTTTTATATTTTAAAACCTATTTTCTTAAGAGTGGGATTAATTTTAAATTAAATATTGAAACTTTTGTGTATTGAATTTGGAAAAACAGATTCCATATTTTGAATAATTAGGTCCAAATTATGTTAATAGGATACTTTTTTATTTTTGGGCATTATGAATAGTAACTACGGTAAATTTTATTTGTCGTAGTTTAAGGTAAATCAGGCAATTAAGGGTAAAAAATATTATGAAATTACACTAACAATTGTTTTGATGTCATTGGTTGATTATATCTCTTCTTAAATCATACTTGGGTCAAAATGGAATATATTGGAACCCACTTGGATGTGATTAAGATCTTTAATTTATTTTATTTAAAGTAAATGAAATATGTCTCACTCAAACTTGAATAATTAAAGTAATTTTAATATAAGGTTATATCAAATATAAATTCGATTATAAATAATGATTCAAAATCTAATTTGTTTCTTTGTTATGGTAATTTATTTGTAATTTTTATTAAATAATTTATTACATTAATAGCTTACACATTAATAATGATAAATTATTTATTTAGTGAAAAATTAATAATATAGTTTTTATTAAACAAATAATGCCCATAAAAGGCACAAACCCTTGAACAAAACTTACTGGTCAGGTACATGTAAACCATAATCTTCCAATGGTCGAATTATTGACCATTTAAAGCCTTATAAAAGTGATTATGACACTTATATTATTTTATTTTAAATGCTGCCAAAGATGACGCCTTCATATTTTAATGAATATAACAATTTAAATGTTGTGATTTTAAGAATATAAATTCGAGTAAAATTATTTTTATGAAATATATTATATTTATATACATCATAGTATTTTATATTTAATTTTTATGCAAAAAATATGTATATTAAATAATTCTACAAAAATGTTGTAGTAATTATTTTATTAAAAGAAATATCAAATAATTGGTTTTAAAAATATAAAAATAAATATTATATGAACAAATTAATGGGCACCATGAATTGTTTTGATGAATATGAAATGTTAGGAATCTATTAAATATTTCTTTTCAAATATATCTTCTTTGTGTATTTGATTTTAATTCAAATAATTGAATAGTTTCAAAATTGACACTACTGATATTTTATAAAAATAACATATTATTAAATTGTTTAAAAACCACAAAAATATTTAAAAATTAAAAATTTAAGTTTATATTGTCTAAAATGTCATAAATTATACAATTATGGGCAATTCACAACACATAAGTAATTATTTATAACAATTTAAAATTTTTCATATTATAACCACAAATAAAATTAAATAGATAAAATGAGGATAAATCAAGTTGATAAGGTGTAAAAGAAATTTCCAAAATGTATAAATTTTATTGTCTAATGGGATTAAAACCCTATCTCATCTCATAATATTATTTGAGTAAATTTGGAAGTTTTTTATGTGTGTTTTGGGTTTATTATAAATTAATATTATAGAGGTTTCCAAAAGTGCCCCTCTCCTCTATTATAAAAAGGGAACCTCCTCCCTCTCCTCATCACAACATTTTTATCCTTTAGGTTATACCAAAACCTGTCCATTTCTCTTCTTGACATCCTTATAAACAACCTGGAGGTCCTGGTATTCTTCAAAGACCATCTTTAGTGACCTAATAGGAGGTTTAGAAGAGGCGCGACAAAGAAGAGGTTATATACTTTACCGATTCTTTTAAATTTATTTTTTCTTCTACATCATATTCATTATTTGATTCATTATAAAGTAATAAAATTAGTATCAATAATATAATTATATTTTATTATAAATATTAAACAACCCCATTTCACCTTCTATTTATCCTACAAAAAATGAAATCATCGCACGTGCGTATGTATAGAATACCGTCTCCACGCCGTGGTGTAATCTGTTTTCCACCACCACCTTACATGGATGGGTATAATGGTGGAAATAATAACTATATATGAATATTATAACATCATACTTATTCTAAGATATTATATCATCCACTCAAATTCTATTCAATAATTATGGGAACAATATTTGCTCGTGCGTATGTACGGATTACCGTCCCCACGACGTGATGAGATTCAATCTCCATGTTCACCATTCAAGAATTATTATAAAGTATATATAATGAATAATAATGAGATATATGAAATAATAATTCTACAGGATTTATGTATAAATATGTGGGTGTCATCTACATACTTCCATTCAAGTAAATAAGGAAAGGAAAAAAGCGTCCACGCGTACGTACGACCTGCCGTCTCCATGAATGGTGTATTTCATTTCATTTATCTATCAATTATATATATATATATATATATAATGAATGTAAATATGAAATATAAATCATGTTTTACATTTTGTAAGTATGTAAATCATGATAATATAAATTACAATAATTCCAAACACGTATGATAAATGAAATTATTATTACCCAAAATGTTGCTTCAACATGGAATTGACAAATGAATGGGTAATATAATGTCATAAGTGAATCATATATTATGTCATTAAAAAATGAATATGATTTTTGAATAAGTAAATGAAATTATTTAAATCATTATACAAGAGTTTTGGACACGTACAAAATAAATTGGACACTAGGTAAGGGATAATTATTCTTATCTCGTTCTTATCTGAGATTGTTCGTAAGTATTTACTGGGGTTATATTTATCATCCATGTCCAGGTTTTATAAAGAATGTTTTCATAAAGTTTTTAATATTCTTCCATGTATTTTTAATGTTGTATTTACCTCTTTTTGATTTTTACAACATGGTATGGATGGAATCTTTTTTTTTTTTACCATAAGAGGTACTTTTTGACTTTTCTAGAAAAAGTACAAGAAGAATGTTTTTTTTAACTTATACGACATGAGCATATTTTTACGGTTTCATAACACCTTATTTCCATAAAGCTTCCTCTATAATATTTAATTATTGTTTTCAACAAAATATTTTTCTTTTAAAAGTGCATGGCATTTTGAGGAAAAAAATGATTTTGAAGAAGAAAGGATATTTTCTTCAAGAATTCATTTCAAGTGTTTTATCAAAATTATTTTCCATATAAGATGACATTATTTAATATGTTTATCTTTCAAGTATAATTTCTCTATTATTTACATGGTTTCATTTTTCTTATGATGAAATGATATTCATTTATTCTATATGGATTGTGTTATGATGGGATGAGGTTTATAAAATCCATTTTATTAGTAGGGTTATGATGAATGATGTATGTTTATTTTATGGTACACGAATGAATGATTTCATTATGAGATGGGTGGGACCTATATCTCCCTCCAATGCATTGGTTAATTATTTATATCTCATTAAATAGACATGTATGGAATGACAAGTAAATCTGGTTCAGTAATACAGGGCTGGAATGATAATTAAACTAGGTTCAGTAACGGACTTTGTCCACTATGATAGTCTTGGCAGCAATGCCTTGGCTACTATAGAAATCATAACATGGGCTTAATGGATGACACATTTACATGTTTAATCCCCATGCTATTTTATTATGATTAATTTTCCTTTCTAATCTATGCCTTATATACTTCCAATATTTATTACAAAACTCAATATTTTGATGTTTAAACATTATGTTCAGGTATTGAAGTTCAAATGTATATGGTTTATTTTCTCCATGCATACCCTTACTGAGCATTTGAGCTCACCATTTTTCTGTTTTCTTTTCCCTAGCATATAAATAAAGGTTTTAAGTAAGAAAATAAAAGGGGAAGATCTTTATGGGAGATGTTTAAGATCTTTCACCATGATTATAAGATTATGTTCCAAGGTTCCAAATACACTAAACTATTACGGTCCTTGGGTGTTTGTTTTTGTTATGTATTAAGGATTCCAAAAAAGTAATGTAATGTCCATGTACACCAATCGTGGGTCTCTACAGTACCTATGTGATTTATTTATGTTTTCATTATTTTATGGAAATCTCTTGTTTCAAAAATTAAGTACATGATACTTTATGGGTTAGAAGTATGTCTTTTTGAAAATTATTTATAATATTTACATGTATTCATTGGCTAATGGTTTCTCTCATTTTTATATACCCTAATGATCTTTTTGTGCTCATCCCATGTTTTAAAATCTTTTGCATAGGGTTTACGGATGGGAAAGACCTGACCTAAATGGTCTGAATACCATTTTTTTATTACTGATAATGCTCTATTAATGGGATGTAGGGGAACCCTTACAATGTTCGAAGGCTTAAGTGACACATTACATGATCCGTAGGTCTTAGATGAAATTAGCGAAAACAAGACACCATGGATATACCCCTCCCCATCAAATATCATGATGTTAGCTCTCCAACATCTCATGGATAGTCGGCTAGTTGTCCTATAAAAAGATGCACAGGCTTGGTACTGATGGAAATGCCATAACCTCTCAATATTCCAAGTCTGATTAGATCTGATCTAGTGAATTTTCCTACTCTATATCCTCATCTAGAGCCTTGCTCCTAGTAATTAATCTAGTTGAATCTTTATATTTCATGTGTCTTGAAGTCCTTAAGGTGGACCTAAGGCCTTAAGGTGGAAAGAAAGGCTTACTGGACCAAAGTCCTTGGGTGTCCCTGAGGGCTTAAAGGACTCGAGAAATAAACCAGTGGAACGAAGGCCCAAATGGATGAATAATTTAGGTTTCTATAGTACAGACCAGTCCCTTCTATAGTATATACTACATTACCTAATAAAGTACTGCTTCATTGACTTATAAATATTCCTCTATCAAGATTTGATATTGTGTTTCTAGGATGCAGTTGTTGATTCATTTCCAATAGTACAGAGGCTCCTGTGATAAGGACAGGTATGAAAAAAAGGAAATGTTAAAATTAATGTTATGAAGAATTTTTAGGATAAGATTTAATGTTACTATTCTAAAAATGTGTATTATGAAAAAATGGATATTATTTTTAGTTGTATTCACTTTTTATTCTTGTGGGTTGATATGTATGAATAATTTCATAACTTTCTAAAACTATAAACTTAAAATATATTAGGGAATTTAAAGAAGTGAATTCCAAATAAAATTTACTAGATTTTGTAATATTAAATGTCGGGTCCTTATAGTTGGTATCAGATCACGACTTAGATAAATTTGGGGAAAAGGATAATGTTAATATAATACCATAAATTATTATTACCTTTTATTTATATTGAAATGATATATCATTTAAAGAGTACCATTTTTCTTCATCTAAGATGTGTGTGTTCAGAATGGGTTTTTTGCAGAAGAAATAGGTAAGCTGATTTTGGAAGGCACTAAAAAGCTTATGTATTTCCGAATCTACAACATGGAATAATAAGGATTAGAACTGTAAAATTTGTGATATTAATGGCTCAAGTGACATGAGCATTAAATGGTGGTGTCATCCATGCAAGATAATAACCATAAATATTCTAATGGGACATGATGATAGTTGAACATTTTATATGGCAACACCCCCCTGCTTTCAGTAAATATTATGACCCAATAGTGGATTATGGGTGGAATAAAGCCCTTGAAAATATATTTGATGAAATGGGGTATTGGGATAATCAATAAATTTTCCTTTCTAGTTATCCTTTTGAAGGAAATATTGACCAGTGGTGGTTAATAGTCAATAATATCAGGGATAGTGATGAGATTGATTCCATAGAATGGGATGAACTTACAAATCATTTCCTCATAAAATATTTTCCAAAGGTTGTCTAACATAGGATGGAAAATTATTTCCCTTAATGGAAACAAAATGAGGATAATTCAGTGGATATTTATGAAGAAAAATTCACCAGATGGGCAAGGTGTGCTCTAAATATTATTTGGGATATTGATAACAAAATAAATCATTTTCACTTAGGATAAAAGCCAACATATCAAAGGGAATTATATTTTGGTAAATTCAAAACACATAATAAATATTGGTTGATGTAATGAGAGGGTAGAAATGTAGTCTATAGATGATCATGTGTACATTAAAAAATATAAGATTAAGTGAAATAGATGGTAAGAGATGGGTAAGAATCAATCAATTAAATCTAAAAGTAAGAAATTGTCATTTTGAGTTTTTGAAAAGTGTGGTCAAAAGCACTTGAGGGAATGACTTGAAAAAACTGGAAAGTGTTTTAGATATAGTATGATTTTATATATGGATCATTATTTTAATGAAAATGAACTTAAGATCAATTTCAATAAGAAAACTGTAAAGTGTTTACAATGTTGTTAGATGCGTCATTATGAAAATAACTACCCAAAGAAAGATCTAAACGATGGAAAAAACCATATTATATGAAAAAATGGGTAGTGAGATCTTTTGTGACTAATTTGGTAGATGTCGGGCCATCGAATGAAGTGGTACCACGTACTTGGTTTGTTTACTCATATTTTTCAAATGTCTTTTTTGATACGGTGTGTACACATTCCTTTATTTCTAAGAAATTTTCTGGTAAATTGGAAATTTTACCTCAAGAAATGGGACCAGAAGTCATATTTAAAACATGAGGGGAGAATATTATTGAGAAAATGTATTATAATAATATTCTTGATGTTGTATGTGGAAATAAATTACCTTCAATCCATGTTGTTTTACCCTTATTACAGTTTGATGTGTTTCTAGATATGGATTGGATTTAAGTTTAACATTATCTGGATGATTATATAGATAAAGTAATTTTTTTAGAATGAGTTCCATTTTGTATAAAACAATCAACCCTTAAAATTGATAACAAGTCATGAAGCAGAGAAACTATTAAAATATGTAAATAAAAGTTATCATGATCATATTGTTGAAAACAGGGTAACCAATCCGATTATTGATGTTCCAATTATAAATAAAAACCTAGATATTTTTCATGATGATTTTTCTGGTTTTGCACCTAATCAGGAAGTTAAATTTACTAATAACATAGTTCCAAATGTTAATATAATTTCAGAACCCCTTATCAAGTGGATCAAGTGGAAGGTCATTAATTGAAAGATCATTTGCTGGAGTTTCTTGATAAAGGGTTCATTCATCCTAGAACTTCACCATGGGGTAATCCTATTTTTTTATTAGAAAAAGATGCTTCCATGAGACTTTTCATTGATTATAGATCTTTGAATAACATTAATGTTAAGAAAAAGTATCATTTTCCTCATATCAATGACTTTTTTTATCAGCTCCAGGGATCTTAGTATTTTTCCAAGATTGAATTGAGATTAGGGTACCACCAACTAATGGTGAAGGAGGATGACATCTCAAAAACATCTTTTTATACAAGATATAGGCATTACAAGTTTGTTTTTATTCCCTTTGTTTTGACAAATCCTCCTACTATATTCATGGATCTTATGAATAGAATATTCTTTGAATATTTGGATAAGTTTGTTGTTGTTTTTATTGATGATACTTTGTTATTTTCAAAAGGTTATGGGGATAGTGAATATTTATAAGGATTATCTTGAAAACTCTCAAGTAAAATAAGTTATATGGAGAATGTAAAAAGTGTTTTTTGTTTTTTTCAACAAATTCATTTTCTTGGGATCATTGTAAAAAAAGAAGGAATAAAAGATGATCATGTTAAAACAATGGTGGTTCATTAATGGACAAGACCTATAAATGTTATAAAATTTTTTAGATTTCAGGGATTAGCATGTTATTACTGGTGGTTTGTTAAAATCATTACATGGTTATCTAGCTTTATAACTATGTTAATATGCACAGGTTTAAAATTTATTTTTATAGAAGAATGTGATGTTTATTTTTAGGAACTAAATAATAGATAGGTGAATGCTCTATTTTTGGCCCTACCTTCAAGAAATGGTGTGTTTTACATCTATAGTGGTGATTTATTGATTGGACTTGGTTGTGTTCTGATGGAGAATGATTAGGTAATTTCATATTCATCAAGACAACTGAACCCTCATGAGTTAAATTATCCTATTAATGATTTGGAATTAGCAACTATTGTTTATGATTTGAAAATTTGGTGGCATCATTTATATGGATCCAAACGTGAAATATATTCTAACCATAAAAGTATGAAGTATATATTCACTTTGAAATAATCAAACAAGTGGAAGAGAAGATAACTTGAACTAATAAAGGGTTATTATTTCAGAATCAATTACCATCATAGAAAAGAAAACAAATTGGTAGATTCTTTAAGCCAAAAACATCATGCATCAATAACTATGATAAATTTGGAACAAGAACCATTTATTAATGATTTTATCAGTTTTGACTTGAAAGTTGTTTGTGTGGAAAATTCCTCTAGTTTGTTTTAGGTTTCAATGTAGTCGACTCTGTCAGACAGAATAATGAAAGCTTAGAAGGAAGACCATGAGTTGTAGAAAATGGTAGAGTTGGATAAAAATGGTAAGTTAATAGAATTTAAAATTGATAAAGACTGTGTTTAAAGATTTGAAAAGTGATTATGTTTTCTTTGTGACCCCAATATGAAGAACGAATTGTTTTCTAAAGCTCATAGTTCTCCATTTTCAGTTCATCCTGGTAGTACTAAGATGTATTGAGGTCTTCAGGAGTGTTACTAGTGGGATGTAATGAAACAAGATAGTACTGGTTCTATAATGAAATGATTGAATTGTCAATAGGTAAAAGAAGAGAGACAACTACCAAATTGGATGCTTGATCCTTTTCCAATTCCAGAGTGGAAATGGGAAAATATATACATGGACATCATTGTGGGACTAAAAAATAATTCTCAAGATAACAATACAGTTTGAGTTGTTATTGATTGGATGACTAAATCAGTACATTTCATTACTAATTGAGATACTATATCATTACATCGACTTTATAAACTATACCTAATGATATTTTTAGGCTACATAGAGTTCCTACCTCCATTTTATCTCACTGTGATCCTAGATTCACTTCTATCTTTTGTAAAGGACATCAGAAGTCATTTGCAATAGAATTAAATTTCAGCACAACATTTCGACATGTATCCAATTGATAGACCAAGAAAACGATTCAGACATTTGAACACATGCTTCGATCATATTCCATGGATTACCATGGAATTTGAGATCTACATAATTATTTAGTTTATTTTAATTATAATAATAGTTTCCATTCTAGTATATAGATTGATCCTATTGAGGCGTTATATGGAAAGCAGTGTCGAACACCAGCTTTTTGGGAGGAAGTTGGGAAAAGGAAGTTGATGGGACCAAAATTAGTATAGGAAGTGGATGAGCAAGTTAATATGATCCATAAATGCATGATCAGAGCTTAATATATATATAATTCTTATACAGATAATAGGAGTAAAGACTTTTCTTTTGAGGTAGGTGATCATGTTTTCTATAAACTATCTCCTTGGAAAAATGTTATGTGTTTTGGTAAGAAAGGAAAGCAACCCTCACAGTTCGTTTGACCTTATGAAATCCTGGATAATGTTGGACCAATCACATACTGAGTAGCATTTCCTCCGATTTTATCTTAGGTACATAATGTTTTTCATGATTCGATGTTGAGAAAGTATGTTCTAGTTATATCTCATGTTTTGAGCCAAGAAGTATTCTAGAGGGAAGAGAGCCTTTCTTATGAAGAAAAACATGTTAATAATCTTCATTATAGAGAGTACCATGTTATGGTTTTGTGGATAAACCATATTCTTGAAGAAGTAACATGGGAATCTGAAAATTTAATGAGAGAGATGTACCCACACTTGTATAATATGTAAATGAAAATTGTAAGGACACAATTTCAAGAAGGTTGGGAGAATTTAACAGCCCAAGTAGTTATAAAACAATGTTTCTTTATTAAATAATTTCATATTTAATTTGATTATAAATTTATAATGAAATAATTGATATTTATAAAAATTAATGAATTTACACTGGTGGAATAGTAACATGATCTTTTGAATAGTAACTTAACCATTAAGAAATGTTGTTTGGCTAATAGAATAGTAACCACACCTATGAGGGTATAAATTAATTTTTTTATGTAATAAGTGTAACCATGCTATATTTATATCATGGAAGAAGTTAATAAATATTTTCAAAATGATAAATTGATAGTTAGATTTTTTGTGAAGCATAAATGATTATTTATAATTTTATAATTAATTTAATGATTATAGAGAAATTCTATTTTCAAAAAATGGATTCATAAATTAATATTTTATTGTCTTATATTTATAAGATAATTTTATGATACCTTGATTATTGTTTCAAGGTGTTATAAAATTTGTTATAGTTTTAAAATTTTCATTTTTCGAATAAATTATGATTTTATTAAAAATTATTTTATCATAATTATAAAATTATTTTGATAAAATGTATTTAATATTTGAATTCTACAGATAGAAAAATTCTTCGGTTAATTTTTTTAATTTTTTTGAAATACATGATTTTTTTGTGAATAGTAAAATACAATAATTTATGGTATATATACATTATAAGTTATATTTAAGATTCGTAACACAATTAATAAGGTAATAACCATAATCTAGAACTTACCATCATTATTTTAAAATATTTGATTATAATTATCAAACTATTCATAGTCCAAGGACAAATTAATAATCTAATATATAAAATAATCAAAAACCCATCCCCTCATCCACTAAAAAGACCACCCCTCACCCCCTCTTCTCCTCACACCTCTCAAGATTTGATAATTGTATAAATTCTAACCAATCCCCTTGAAAAGCCTCTTCCCCATGTCTAATACCTACTCGTCTCAAAAAAAGACCAAAACTAAAGGCCTTATGGAGGATCTCAAGGAGGATAGTTCAAGAGGAAAAAATCAACTTTCATTTTCTTTTATTTTCATTTCAGGTCATTTTATTTTCTTATACTCTGTTAACCAACACTTATCCAAGAGGCCTTGAAAATAAAGTATCATATATATTCTAGAATTTTATAATGTTCATGGAAGAAATTCATCATCATACCTTTTCTCCACTACCATTTATTCTAAAAATAAAAACATCATTCATGATGTGTTGAATTACCCATATCGTGGACAATGTGTTTTCAATTTTCATTACCTCCTTCATGGTTGGCCATAAAAAAATTTTAATGGTTGAAAATTAGTGTCATTTTTATTATATAACCTCTTATATGTTTTGGATTTTATCATATATACACAATATTAAATTATATAATTAAAATAGTTTGTGATTATTGATGATATGAAAAATTGCTCTAAACAAATATCATTAATGTTTTATTTAATAATTCATCATCATATCTGAAAAAAATTATTTATGGTGTCATTTAATATTGTTGAAACATATTTATACCATTTAATTCAACATATGGAGTTTATCCTCTATTCAAAAAGAAAATATGTTATGAAACAACCATGGAAACCATGTACAGAATGCACCTGAAACAGTGGAAATAACCAAATATTATTAACAAATGGGTGGAATGATGTTATAAAATGATCATATAAGGTGTTATAAAAATTATTATTTATCTTTAAAATATTAATAAAATTATTTTAACCATTATACAGTAGTTTTAAACACGTTTTATGTAAGATGAACTCATTGTAAGGATTTTCTTAACTCAATGTCAATTATTTAGGATAACCTTCTACTTCACTGATTTTTTCCTGAAAAGATTATTTGTGATGTGAATGTTTAATATATATTATGTTGTATTATGTGGATTAAAATTAATTATACATATTCCATTAATTTTATTAATTCTTGTTTAAATTATATGGTATATGCATGGGACTCCTCTTAAGAAATCCCCTTTTAAATTTCAATTTTTACGAAAACAATTTACTAACAATTATGCAAGTGTTCATGTTTTGTGATTATATTTTGGTTCTTGGGAATTTTTTATGATTAAGTGATGACCTATATCTCTCTACGATGCATTGGTTATGTTTATGTTAGAGGTTGTTTGTATGGTTACTATAGGAGTAACTGCAATGGTAACACAATAAGGTAGCCAAGAGGGTTACATTGTACGGTAACCATGAGGGTTATAAGTCATAAGATAGAAACAAGGGTTATAATAGTAAGTAATTAAAGACCCAAGTTACCTATATGTTTTATTTATTTTTTCGATGATTTATTAAAATATCTTATTTCAAAGAGTATGTACATGATACTTTATGGGTTAGAAGTATGCCATTGTGAAAATGATTTTATATGTTTATAAGTATTCATGGACTAATGGTTTATTTATTTCAATTTATATTACTTAATGATATTTTTGTTCTCATCGCAATATTTAAAATGTTTTTCACTATGTTTGTGGATGGGTAAGATAAAAAGATAATCCTCGATGAATATTGTGAAGTATTTTTATGAAATTATTTCATATTTTTATTATAAATTCTTCTATTCTGAAAAAATGGGAATTTTTTTAAGTTTTTCACAATTTTTATTCTAGTGGGTTGGTATTTATGAATTATATATAATCTTCATAAAACATTAAAACTAAAAGATCTTTGGGAATATAAACAAGTGTATTCTAAAATAATTTACTAGATTGTGTAATGTTTATGGTTGGGTCATTGTAATGGGTGCACCCAAATAGTGTTCCAATGCATTAGATAATGATTTTTATAGAAATAAAAATATTAATTTCATTATTATGGTTATTTAAATTTCATGTGTAAGGTATGGATTAATTAAGGCTACTCTATGAGTTCTATGAGATGATGCTACACGATACCAATATGATTTTTCCCTGCATGCCATGGGTTTATGATGTTTCATTATATCAAGATTTATATAACATAAAACATTTTTATTGATTCTTATGGATATTTCCTATTTTTAAATCCTTATTCCATGATTTCATTTTTTATGATCTATTTATTGATGGGTATGAATATTCATATGTTATACTCATTCACATTAAATATGTAATCATACCCTTGTACTCTTATTATACTATTTGATGACATTCATTTATTAATGTTTATGTTTTACCTTACTAGGTATTTTAGATCACCAATTTTATGCTTCCTTTCCCCCATATCATAATTAAAGAGGTTGAAAATTTTATTTTAAGTATAAATTAAGATGTATGATGATGACATCTTACTGTGAAAAAGAATATATAACTTAAATGGGAGAAACTCCCATTTAATGTCATGTGAATTATTTATGTATGAGTTTTTCCTAATTTTATAATACTATAAACCAAAAATTTAATGGAGGTTATAAGTGACCAAAATTTTACTTTTAATGATTTAATTCTTAGATTAAAAAAATTGGGTCACAATTATTGGCATCAAAGATGGAAATTTAATGTTCAAGATCTCAACACGTGAACTGGGAGTACAGGTTATGAGATGTTATAAAAATGAAGTAATTAATGATTATATGATATTTTTAGGATATTATTATACCTAAAAAATTATAATAACTCACCTACCTTATTACCACCCAACCCTTTGGAAAACAATAATGTCACTTGTGTGTACATAAGACTACCACCTCATGAACCGATTTGATATGTCATTCATTTTTGTTTTAAATTGATGATAAGATGGATAGATTAAATAAATATATATTATATTTGAAAAATAATTATAATAATTGAATAATTATATCACATATAAATTCCTACGGTAGATTACAAACTTATGATGTGACATGATTCATTTTTACCTAATTATATTAATTGAAGGTAATAAGCGTATATTAAATGAATATATTTTAAAAATAATGAATAAATATTATTCTATAAAGGTAATATTTTATTTACCATTCTTTCATTTAATCTATTGAGAAAATGGAAATAGCATTAAAGTGTACGTATGACCCACAATATTCATTAACGGTGTATTTCATTTTCCATATCTAACATTTATGGATTAATATAAATACATATATACTAAATATATATTATATTTATATCATTGATAATTTTCTGGATATTATTTAACATTGATCAATATATGAGTTCTGAAAATTACAAATCTAAACAAACACAAAAAAATAGAGTTATTACCTGAAAAAATATTTTAATAATGATTTTTTAATAAACATGTAATTAAAGGCCATAAGTAAAAATATATGGTATGATATATATAATTAATTTTAATTAATAGATTAAAAAACATAAATTTTTATACCGTAGGTTAGGAAGTGGAAAATGGAAGTCAAGACATGTGGTAGGAGATCTTTATCTCACTTTTATTTTCTTGGAGACACATTCCATATTCACCATGTATTTAATTTATATAGTGTTTATAATTCTTACGAATTAATATTATTGTTATTATCGTGAAATTTATTTGGATATACATATCCATTTCATGAACCCTCTATCTTAGTTTTTTTTGGGAAAAAGTTACATAAATTGTTAGATATTTTTGTCTTAGTTTGCCTTCATTGAGTCATATATTGTGTTATGAAACTATCTTCCATTATGAGGTGAATATACATACCATCTGAAAAATAATATACTGAAAATATTTATTATAATTATATTTTTTGTTTTACATAAACATATTCTTTCATGGGGATTATGATTCAAATTTACTCAATTGGTTTGGGATCTATAATAAAATGTAACCATTTATATGGGTTGTTTATATTTGTACTTATGATAATAAAATCCTATGAATCATCTCTCAAGAAACACATGAATTTTATTCCCAAATGAATATGTAATGATGATAAATTTTTTACATTTATTTTCGATTATTTTAGTTGTCAGTATTCTAAAATAATGTTTCTAATCAATATCAACATTGTTTCTCCCTTTGAAAAAAAACCCTTCTTTCGTCTATATCATTTTCATTTTTTAAAAATTATTTTAATTTTACTATAGGTTTGATTAATGTAATTATTTTTTAACTTTTTTTGGATTTTTTTAAAATTCATAAAATGGAATCTTTATTTGTTTTTCAAAACTTTTTTCATTTGGAATTTAAAAACAATTTGAGAAGAATTATTTTTAATATATACGAAATTTCCCACCGTAATGACCACTCAGCGTTTAAAAAAATATTTTATAAGTGTCCAATGTTATTTTCAAAAAAAACATAAAAAAACTTTTGTGTATTAGAACTTTTATAAAATTAAAAATTATATTTTGATCAAGAAATATTCCATGTGACCATTCCAAATAAATTTCATTTTAAGATGACATCCTTTGATGTTAGTTATGATTTACTATGAGTATTATTTAACAATACCAAAACTATTCATTCTATATGTGGTTAATATATAATTTCATTAAAGGATTATGAAACCCATTTATTTTTCATAGGTTATGATAGTTTGAATTTATTAAATGATTTTTAAAATTGTATTCTTTACCTGGGTAACGATGTGATGATATGATGAATTCTTCATGAAAGTGTGGAACACACAAGTATTGTTTTAATTATGAGATTTTTGGGAGCTATATCACTCTCAAATGAATTTGTAAACTCTTTAAATATCATTATATAATAATTTGAAACAATTTTATGGGATTTATCAACTATAGAAAACATGTGAGTCTTCATTCACTACAGAAGATAGATGTATTATAACCCATAATGGAAAATAAGTTACAATTCATAATCAACACTTTTGTTTGCCTGTGTACTTAACCTTGACATATAAAATGGTTATCTATATTAAAATTCTTACACACTTTTATGATGTGATATTACGGTTCATGATTTATTTATGATGATTTCTCACTCTAATGGGATTGGTTTTCTAGAATGAAATGTGTTTATTCTATGACTCATGTTTATGTTCTATGGCTGGTTGGGTATGATATTCTTTTGTTTTTCTCCTTATAATATTCATTCATGCTTATCTTATGATTTTATAAGATCATAGATTAATATATACTATTTTTATCCTAATTAAGAGTTTGGGATCACCCTTTCTTATGTTTCTTTCCCCATTTTTGAAATTAAGTATTGGGTATGGTATGCCAAAGTGGAGTTCTATATCAAAATATCTTTATGGGTTATGTTTAAGATATTTCAAAAAATAATAATATTTTGTATCTATTATCTGATGAAACTAAAATACTGTGGTATTTAGGAAAATGTTTATAGTTTTTTTGGAATATTATTCTAAATATATGTGATATTTATATATGAAATGTTTGGGTCACTATAGTTGGTATTAGATGAATGGTTTAGTCAATATTTTGATATTTAGATTATAAAAAAGTTAGTGATATACTTTAGCATATTTCTACAGATATATCTATGTATACGTCTAAGGATAATTATAATGTTGATTCAATGTATATAAAAATGTCCATTTATTTTGGTAATTCATAGAGAGAGTGGTTTATAAGAAATTACACATCTTTTTGGATACTAAAAGTGAATGTGGATAATGCACAAATGTATATAGGGATAATAACTCGGAAATGGGTTCATTGAGATGGACTTGGTAATCTACTAGTACATGACAACGAGACTTGTAATGAAACTAGTTTGACACTTCTCTGGGATATTATTTGGGAATTCACAAACTCTTTATATACCATCATCATATATCTGAATAGATGATAATCATATATAACATATGTTAAACATAACGTTTCATAGATCAAAAATATGGTGTCTATATTTATTAATAATATAAATGATTTTTTATAATTATATTGTTTTACACTATAATTATTGTTTCATGCACTATTTTATTTCTTTTAAGTCAATGATAAGAACCAAAAGGAATTTGTATAATGTAGAATGTGATATAAAATGTGTTTATAAGAAACAAAATGGGATTCTTACTAGAGTGAAGTATATTTGGATTGTTCCTAATTAGTTATCATGATATATAATTAATAACATAAACCTTATCTAACTCTCAAACCCACAAAATAAATGAAGGATAGTATTCATTCATAGTTCAAGTGATTGATATCATGGAGGAAATAAGATTTGGTTTCATATATGTCTGGAATGTTGGAAGAATCACTCAAGGAAATGACTGAAAGCAACAAGAAGAAGTTTTATTTGTGGAGAATAAGGGAATAGAGTAATTAATTTCTAATAGAAAATTAAATGTTTTATTAATTCAACGTATTTTAATATTATTCTCCCTAATTCATTATCAACAAATGAATTATTTAAATTTAGAATGTATAGGCATTATGAAGATTGATATACTAGGTGAAAATCTCAAGAGGGTGATAAGAAGGGATAAATGAGTAATGTTTTTCCATTGATGATGAATAGACTAAAAATGTCATATGAAATGAATAATCTATTAAGAAATAAAATAATTAATCATAGTTAATGGTTTATGAATGATGTAGATTTATTGAAGTGTTTAGGTATAGTAATTTAACAATTACAAAATATATAAGGATTCTTCTATAAATGTTTTTCATTAAGGATTTTCAAGATTATTTTTAATTGTACTAATGACCTAAAAAAGTAACATAATTTAAAGTAGGTAATTTTTTTAAAAACACATGATTACGATAATTATAACCCTTGATATGTTTCTGATGTTGAGTTAATGGTGTTTGGATAATGATATTGTTGATATAGAAAAGGTAAATTGGATAGTATTAATCATCATTTAACTTATTAATTATTTTATTACAAAGTAGTTTATGTTCTAATTTAGTGAGTTTATTTCATTTTTAAATTTATAGAATGTAATCAAAAATCTGTTATTTAATGAAGTATGGGCTAATTTTTTAAACAATTTATGTTTACATTATTTTTTATAGTGATTTTGTATTTTAACATGTTTTAAAAGAATATATGATCAATATATTAAAATATTTAGTATGTGATAGTTAAAACCTAGTTTATAATATTCTTTGGATTGGGTTAAGGTAAAACATTTTGGCCTTATTTATAAATTTCTTAATGTTTGAAGGGTCTTAAGTTTAGCCATTTCTGGAATGTTTTATGTTTATATTTAGATGATGCCTTAGAAATTAAAGTATTACTTCACAATATAAAAATTTATTCATATTGTAAAATCAATGATAACACTTTTTTATAATTAAAAATAGATATAAGGAATGAAATATCATTGTGTTCTAGATAATTTTATTTTTTAGAGCATCAGACATTAAAAACATTCATCTTCATTTCATAGAGTAAGAGATAAAGTGAGAATTAATTAAAGCAAAACCAACAGATGAAATTGTAATTATGATATGAAAGAAAGATAATCACAAGGTATATTGTTTCATTTTAAATTTTCAATCATATTTTAATGGTAGTCTATTGAATTGATCTACTGTTGAACTAATATTAAGTTAACAATGGGTTCTATGTATCTCCTTAGAATAAGTACATACCTTTTCCACTCATGTAATATACTCATAGGTTGTACCAATGGAGCATGATATTTATTATGAGGAATAACTGGTTGAGATTATGGATCATACAAATAATATCTACTAAACAACACCACTCTCTAGGTTAATGTTTTTGTGAAAAACCACCACCTTGAGGAAGCCACGTGGGAACCCTTTATGTAATGTGGCAGAAGTATCTTCTGTTAATGATAACAAAGTTATTAATTTTGTGGGATAATATAATTTTATGGGGGTAGAATGTAAAACTTTGAGAAATTTAGATCAATTTTTTCATATAAATTTAATCATTTTTTCATTTTTCATTAAACACAATGCTGAGTTTTACTTTCATTACATGTAAAACCTAGTTTAAATGAAATGTTACATACCACTAAAGTATTATTATTTAATATGGTAGTTATCACATTTCCATTTGAATGGAATCTATGAATTGGATTAACAAAATTAATAAAATATATATTTTACAACAACATTTAAATTGAATTTCATGGTTACCTATTAATTAGAAATAAAAGAAAAAAACATTTGAAAACAAAGGAAATCATATTTTAATTAAATTTTTTTAAAAAATAATTGGTTTTATAACAATTAATTAGTTAAATAAATATTGGTGAATTATTTTAATGAAAATTTAGTATTATATATTCAATAAATTTTTTAAAATTCATCTTATGTTTTATATGGACAAGAGATAATTGTAAAGAAAATTTTACCATTGAAAAATATACATTTCTAAAAAGTTGATTTGTCACACTTTGAACACAAAAATTAAAATTACATTTTCAAACATTTATAAAATGAATTAATAGATAATTTGTTTTCAGAAACATAATGAAATAATTTTCTTGATGTTAATTTTTTATTGTATTTCGAAAACATAATTTTGTTAACGAATAGTGAAAAATTCTAGTTTTTTAAAGAATTGACTTCTCATTTCATTCATATAGTTAATCAGGATTTTTAAGTGAGATTCAATAAATTATATATCTATTTACCAAATTAAGTTCAATTGATGAAATTTAATTTTTAATTTTTATTTAGGGACATTATATACTTCTAAAACGTTTCACTTTGTACAAGTTATTTTTCATCACATCTCTGAAATTAATTTTCAATTAAATATATCTTATTTTCTTAATTTAATTTATAAAAATGGATTAAAAATTATTTATTAATAATATTTATTTTCTAATAAGTTTATATTAAAATTTTACAATAATTAATAGTGAAAACGATAAAATTTAATTACAACAATTATAGTGAAAATTGGTTTACCGTGCGGTAAAACTAAAAGGATAGGGAATAAAATAACCTATAAATGCATTAAAATATATTTAATGGTCATGGTTTTAACTTATACGATCTAATGTTCCATAATTTCCTATTTTTGATACGTTTTCAAATGTGAAAAATGTGGGTATGCCTTTTTAGTTTCAAATATTACAAGTGTACCATTATACTTAATTATAAATAACTACAACATATCCTCTATTCTTAACACTTCCAAAAATATTTAGTTCAACAATAAATATAAAAATTTATGAATTATTTTCCTTCCCAATTCTTAGTTGTATTAGGGAGGTCAATAACATAATCTTTTATTGATTTAGGTTAAACCTAAAGAGGTTTTTAGAGAAAGAGGTAATGTTTTTAACATTGCCTCTTTCCTTTACTTCATACTTAACTCCTAAAAATATTTTATAAATAATATATAAAAATGAAAAAATATATATTATATAATTATTTTTTTATGTTAATTTAATATCCTAAATCCATCTCAAATCCATAAAATGGAATATAAAGTCATAATTTGTGTGTACGAATGACAACCACATCATGAACCGATGTTATTAATTTTCCATCACCAAATATAATGGATGATTATTATTATTTATTTAATTTTTTATTATATAATTATGATATTATTATACATATACATTTATAATTCAACATATAAGTTATTAACTCCATATACATTATAGAACATTAACATGACTCAATTTTACCACATACTACCACCTCGAGAACTAGTGTGATGTTTTTCATTTATGTTTTACGTGGAAGGTAATAAAGATAGATTATGTTAATATATATGTTATTTTTAACCTTATATTACTTTTATAATTATAATATCACATATACCTTCTAACATTCCATTATGTGGTGGATACGGTAACGTCGTTCATGTGTACGAAAGATTATCGCCTCTTAAAGAAATGTGATTTGTTTTTCCTTAATTGTTTTCATGGAAGGTTATAAGTGTAAATTAAATTAATAAATTATATATATATGATATTAAAATTATTCTATAATGTTATATATTATTTACATTTATTTAATTTCAACATCCTAGAAAATTGAAACAATGTTCATGCCTATGTATAGCCTACCATCTCCCTAACCGGTGTATTTAATTTTATATCTATAAATTTTATAAGTAACTATAAATACTTATATAATAAATATATTTTATATTTATATCATTGGAAAAATTATGGATATGATAGTTCAATGAAAAGTTTAATATGACTGAATATAAAAAATCAAAACATACACAAACTGAAAAGCACTTATTGCCCAAAATTGGATTTTAATAAATAATTTTTAACCAACATTGAATAAAAGGTCATAAGTACATCATATATGGTATTATATATATATAATTATGATATATAAATAAATATATTCTAAAATTATATTTATTATATAGGGGGATCAAATGTCTGCGAAGGAAGATGAGACTTATGGTAATGAATTTCTCACTCCTTTTATTTTCTATGAGACAGAGTGTAAATTGACCATGTGTTTCATTTAAATGTTGTATATAATTACCATGAATGTATTTCAAAATAATTATATTAAAATTTATTTTTATTTACATATACATATTAGGATATATCTATCATGGGGTTTATAGTTCATAAGATGATAAAGAATTATTGGATTTTTTTCTCAGTTTGACTTCTTTGAGATATATGTTGGTTTGTGCACCTCTCTTATTTTATAACGTATATATACATCCCTTTTGACATGTAATATCATAAAATTATTTATTCTTATTATATTTTTATGTTTTATTTAATTTCATTACTTCATAGGGTTATAATTCAATGTTATTAATGTGGTAAGGTTTATATGATACAATCTCGTTGTTTATTGAGATTATTTATCTTTTTCACTTTTGATGATGAAATATTATGATACATATCTCAAGAAACAAATTAATTTTATTAACTTGTGATTATTTCGTTGTAACCAATTTTTCCATTTATTTTCCATCCTTTATCCACTAATCATTCTAAAATAATTTGTTAATGAAATCTACCTTTATTAATCTATTCGGTCAAAATAATATTTTATTCCAATTCAATTTTTTATAATTTTTTTTTAATGTTTATGTGGGATTATTTAATGTCATTTTTACAATAGTTTGACTTTTTTACATTGTTTTTTCAAATTAATATTTTTTTAAATGCATGTTTGGATATTACCAAAAATTTTAAATGAATCACTTTTTTGATTGGTACGAAATTTCTCACATCCATGACTGTTAAATGTATTAATGTTTTCCCTATATCTTTCCATTTTTACATTCAATGAAGCAGATTTTGAAGGTTTTTTATAATTTAAAATGTGTTTTTCAGTGTTGAAAGGAAATTTTCCTCAACAAAGGTTCAATGTGATCATTCAAAATAATTTTCCATCTAAGAAGAAATCATTTTTTGTTACTTATTCCTTACAAGAGATTAGATTGAATGATAAAATATGTATTCATGGACTATATTGTTAATGATTAACATTGATTAAATTTTTATGAAACCCATTTATATTTCATGTGTTATTATATAGTGAATTTGGGAAATATTAAGAAAGCCTATAATCTTTATATTGGTTATTATGTGATGATATGGTAAATTATTTTTTATATTATGGAACACATAAGAAGGGTTTTCATTATGACATGCATGTGAGCTATATATATACCAAATTCATTGGGTAAATATTTATATACTATGATATAACAATGGGACATAAGTCTACAGGCATGATGCACTATAGGAAATAGGCGATCCTTTGGTCCACTATGGGAGACAGGTGCATCCTTATCCTTAATGGGAAACTGGTGATCAACCTCGATCCACTATATTGATGTTATTTTTAGTTAACCTTGTTATATGAGATGATTTTATATATTTAAAATTGTGACACCCTTTTATGACATGATTTTATGGTTCAAGATTTATTTATTATGATTTCTCACTCTTATGGGACATTTTCTAAATTGATGAATTTTTATGCCATGAATCAATTTTATGTTCGATGATAGGTTGTATATTTTATATATTCCAATACTAAGAAACTAATGTCACCCATTTTTAATTTTATGTCCTCAGGGTAAGAAGAATGTTTCAGGTATGGTATGGAAAAGTGGAGTAATATGTGAGATTATATGTGTGGGAGTTGTTGAAGATCTTTCATGAAATAGGAATATTTTCTTTCTAATAACTAAATAAACAAAAATATTAAAGTCCTCAAGTGTGTGTTTTTGAAATGTATTGAATATTGATCTAAAAAGATGTGATATTTATGTATAAAAATAAGGATTCACTATAGTTTATACCCAACCATATGAGATAAAAATCCCTTATGGATAGTAATCAAAACCAATACAACTGATTTTATTCCTATTAGAAGTTCATATTTATCATCTCTTTGATAAAAAATCATATGTTGTTATGGAATATCAAATTTGACTCGCCTTAAGAGAAAATTTATATAGGATTAATATAGTTTGATTGAATCCATTTCAAAGATAACATCAAACTCAACAAGAGGGTAAATAATTCGGTGTGTAGGAACCACATTCAATCCCAAATAATTAGAGAATAATCAAAGACATAATAAGTGATCATTGTACTACAAGGTTTTTTCACTACTATTTAAACATCTAATAATCAGGATTCCATTTTGATACCCTTAAAAAATTATTCATATATAAAAGGGTGTGTAAATCTAGAGTTTATAATAAATTATTATTTTTATAGTGGATTATATGTGCACCATTGACCTTATTATTATCACTCCCCTCATAAAAAATAATGATTTCATGAGTTTTCTATTTGTATTTATGCTTAAGAGGTTGATGGAATCACTAAAAACATTAACCTTTGGATTTGGTAACTGGTTAGCATAATTCCAATATTCCATGAAATTAAAAAAGTGAAGTGTTGTTGGTGCATTTTGTAGGTCCTTCACTCTATTTACATCATTAGTTAAGTTATTCCAATCACATTATAAATCAATTTCTCGATGACCTTACTTATCACAGTTATAACATTTATCATTCCCCTTAAGAAAAATTTCCCAATGTTCCCTTTCAAACTTTGAGTATGAAGAAAATTTCTTCTTTTTCCATGGTTTCTAGAGTTCTCTTTGAATTACAACATTCTTTTCTTATGAAAACTATGTGATTTATGGGTAACATCAATCTCTATTACTACCTTGATAGGATGATGAATGAGTTTTCCATATCTATTGAAGTACCTAATGGGTAACTCCCTTTGAAGAATTTGTTTTAAGACACTAAATAATTAATAAACCATAGAGTTTGGATACATGATTATACTAGAAGCGTACCTCAAAAGACTTTTAAAATTCACCTCATAGGTACCAATAGGTTTATCATCCATCTAATATAACATAAGGAATTACATTTCCATTTTCAATTGATTAATACAAGGAAAGTACTTATTGAAAAATATATTCTTAAACTCATCCCATTCCCTAGAGTCAATTTCATCTTATTTACAAGTATTCTTAATTATATTTCACATTTGATATTCTTCCCCTTCCAAATGATAGAAAACCAAAATGACTTTCAGGATCTAAAAAATAGATAATGAAAAACATATTTCCTTTGGTACGGATTCCTCACTCATCAACTAGTGGATTTAAAAAATATATAAAATAAAGTGTATTATTCCTCATGAAGGACTCAACATAATATTGTTCCCACATTTTCTAATTTAGAATTTCAGTATGATTCCATACTCTATTGAGTATTTTGATCATAGGAACATGATTTTGTGTTAAAAATCTCATATTTTTTGGTTTAATAGGAGGAAAATAAATGAATTTTATTCTTCACTCATCATTTACATTTTTCTATCATGTTATATCCATTTACCAAAACCAAAAATCATAGTGTGAGAAACATTCATCAATGTGTAAAACCACATAATCATTAAAAAGTAATAATAGGATATCTAAGTAAAGGAACATTGTTTTCAATATATAAAATCTTTGGATTAATATAGATCATTATTTGTAATTATTTAAATCCTTTATGATATTCCATAAAGGGATTGTGAATTTCCAAAAGCATATCCCCTAGGAGTGCAAAACTAGGTGTGCATTAATGCCCATTATCGTACATAAGGTGTTGATTGAGTCCCACTCAATGTTCCCTTTTCATATTTATTACACGTAGGTTTACCGTTATCAGATCCATATCCACTTGGGTTATCCAAAAATTTATATAATTTCATGAAACCACTCACTCTATCCTTCAGCAGAATTCAATGAAATTTTCTAATGCATTAATTTATCCTTATACTTATCTATAGAAATATCCTTTGAGATGTAATTTTGTTTCACAGTCTTGTTTTGAAAAGTTAACTAATCATTTCCATTAAACCAACTATAGTTACCCACACTTCTCTTACATAATTATTTAATCATAATATAAAAATATTCATTACATAACAAAGTGATCCATGCCAGAATCGAATAGGTGTAGTGCCATTGGAAACGTTGATACACAAAGAGTTGGTTCATAAGTGAGATAAATCATCTCCCGTTGGGTTATTTATAAATATCAACATTTTTGTACATTTGATAAATAATACCATTCTTCATAACCTAGGTAATTAAAACAAAAGGGTGAGATCAGTTGATTTGTAAGGGGAATCAATGGTGATATCAATATAACATTAGAATAAGGGTATGCAAACATTAGAATAACATTTGGAAACCATACCCTTCATATTATTAAGCATAAAATGGGTTCATTTATAAAAACATGGTATTACATAAGAAATAAATCATAAATTAATCAATCAACATAATCCAAGGAATCATAAAACTAGAATAAGACATGTAACTATGACATACACATAAGAATATAAAATCATCTCCATAGTAGTCAAGCATCATTTCCAAAACTATCATAGTAGAATGGTTTTACTAGCCAAACCATCGTAGTAGTCATGGTGCACTCCCATGTCTATCATAGGGGATTGGGTTCTCTCCCTAGACCATCATAGTAGTCAGGGTTTCCTCCCAGTAGCATAATAGTGGAAAATACCCTTACTGAACTAGTTTCACTCCCCATTATATTCTTCTTGGCATTGTGATATATCAATAATTAATCTATGCATTATAGGGGAATACCACGTAATTAAAATCATACATATATGTTCTATTATATCATAAAACATTCATCATATAAGAACCCATGAAAATAAATGTGCTTCAAAAACATTTTATCATTTAATAACTTGTGGAAAATAAAACAGGTTTCAAAAACAATTAGTCATTTCATCATAACATAACCAATGTAAAAAAGGAATGAGTTTAAAAAAAATATTATCATCATAAACATAAATAACTAAAGTAAATAATTATAATGGTATCATAGGTTCCAATGCTCCTTAAATCATGAGTAACCTCAAAAAAATCCATTATATACGGAAAATGATTTTTGAAGATCACCAACAACATTTATTAAGGAAAATAACCATTTTAAATTTAAAATGCCATATTAAAACGAAAATTTCAAAAACAAAATAAACTAAATTTCATTGAAAATAACCTTTGAAAATTATAATGGATGGTTTAAATCATTTAGTGGTAATTATGGCATAAAATATTGGTCATTTTATACATGTGAAAAGAAATATTCCTTTCACATTTCTACAAAAAATTTAATAGAACCTTATTTAGAAAATAACAATAAGAATAATTTTAAACCATTTCATAAAAATTAAAACAATAGTATAAATTTATAAAATTACTCATTGGTGGTTGGTAAAAAAATTCATTAAAAATTTTCAAGAAATCATGGACATGAATGAAAAATGATTTTCGACCAAAGAGAGAAATAAATATTATTTTTTCTTAAAAAAATATATTATAATATAGAGTAAATAAAGGGAAAAAATTAAAGTAAATAACATTTATTTTAATTAAATAACCATTTTAGAATAGAATACATGAGTTTCTTGAGAGTTATATCATAATACATCCTCATTGGAATCTTTATCATAATTAATCTTGATAAACAATGAGATTATAACATTAAAATTATACTACAAGGGTATCTTAAAAATTGTATTCCCCATGAAATAATAACATTAAATGGATATTTAAAAATCATTAGAAGAAAAAAAAACAGTATTTATCATTTAATATGGGCTTTATATATACATCATAAAAGATGATAAGATTATAAAAAAAACTTAGGACTCAGAGATGACAATTTGAGATGTGATTCCATTACCATAAGTCTCAAATTCCTTCGAATATGTTTGAAAATAATATATAATGAAAGTATATGTATTATAAATATTTTATATAATCATAATAATTTTTATTACAACAAATATTATTTACTAGTTACCTTTTATTACCATTTTATTTACAATTATTTTTTTAAAATCCCCTTTTTATTAATAGAATCTTAATTTTCGTGTCTGTTTTAGTTTTCTTTTTTGGTAATTTTAATTTTATCATGATTAAATAATATCCAAAAAGTTAAACATTATATAAATATCATATATATTCATTATATATGTATTTCGAGTATTCCATAAAATTTTGAGATAGGAAATGAATTGCACCGTTCATGGAGACGGTATGATATATGTACGCAAGAATGTTGTTTCCATGTTCACGACGGATGGAATGAAACAAATGTCAAAAATATATCACCTTTACAAGTTCATTATGATTTCATATAAATGATGTATATTCATTTTATTTATCCTTATAACCTTTAATGTAAAGCATTTGTGAATAAAATAATGACTTCTCTTTTTGATATGATAATCTGCAGTACACACAAGTGACATTATAATATTCAATGAGATTGGAAACTAAAAAGGTACATATGGTATTATGATTTAATAATTATAATAATTTTACTAATATCATATATATTTTCACTAACCAACCCATTTCAACCTTGGAACAGCCACCCGAGTCAGCCCATGATAAGGATCGAAGGGTGTTCCTAATCCCCACAGGCTAGAAACAAGTTTCAATCAACAAAGTAAAGAATCTTGGAATGATTTGTCCCTAAAAGATAGATACATAAATGAAAATAAACTGAACAAATTGGTAAAGGGAATAGAAATGAACTAAGCAGAGAAACATACCTCAAGTGACCTCATGGGTCACCACGAAACATAAAACAAAACTTTCTATAAGAGCGATTAAAAACTAGGGGATCATGAAACTTAAAAATAGAGTATTCCTGAGAATTGAGATGCTTAGTAGAAATTCCAAGGATAAGAAACACCCTATTAACTTAACATTAATAATAATCCCAAATCATGCGGGTTTGAAATTAAGACATAATAAAATAATGTTTTTTATTCATTATAATTTAAAGTAACAAGTTTACATTTTCATGAATATCATTTACCTTCCACTACATTTTAAGAATATATTCTAAGCATACATTAACATTTAAAAATGAAAATAATAAATTTTTATTAAACTGTGGTTTTCAAGGAAGGGAGATCAATCATAAAATAGCTAAAATCGAATTCATGTCATGGGAACCATGGGAAATCCCTATGTATCTCTTTTTATTTGGGGACCTAGGGTCATAATACCTCAGTGCAATGTGGTATAAAAACCACAACTAACATCATTCTCATGAATGAACCACTGGCAGGGGACACCCTAATGTCTTAGTGGTCTCCAATCCTCACAAATGTTTTTTCAGTGTTGTACCATCAGTCCTACTAGACAAAACCATGAAGAACCACTTTAGAATCATCTTATGTACTAGTCCTAGACCACCCAAATAGATACCTCAGGATTCCCATATAATATATTTCAAGTGGTGGTATGTTTTCATTATACGAAATGTCATGAACCGCCCCCGGGGCTCGTGTTGTGACTACCCCAAGCCCTCCTTCCATAGGCCATGGGCTAGAGACTAGCACCGAAAGGCGTATTCCCTATAACTGGGATGTTATTGTCTTTATATCCTGTAAACAAATTCAACCGAGAACACAACAAGATACGAACACAAGTAAATTGTATTGCAAAAAGGGTGATGAATGTAAGAGGGGATAGAATACAATCCCAACAGTAATGGTACAAATACAATTGAAATACAATACAACTGAAGAAAGAGAAAGACAGCTACTGGGTTGTCCTCTGAGGTTCCTACCTGAAGGGTAGGTATAGATCACCTCCTTAGCACTCCATGTCTTCCCAACACCTCTGTGTATCGACACGTCATATGGTCCACCACTGGGTACCATCCCGTCCTAGTACCCCAGCCTCGATCAGCCCTGTCCGTCATCTACACCAAACACAATAAGGTGCCGGCATATCCCATGTTGGGGTGAGTATAATGATACTTAGTAAGGACCCCAAGACCCTCAATGTCTCACAAAATCCACAAAGGATAAACCACAGAGCATGAAATCAACTGACAACACTACTTAGGTATATTCCCATACATATACCTAAGTTATCAAGTATACCCATCTCAATCATGATGAAAAAAGAGGGTCGAACCCAAAAGCCCAAAGCTCAACTGTTCCACAAAGGGAGGAGTAAAAAAAAGTTATGTTCCACATAGGCACACCACACATTTGAATACCACCAAGGTATTACTACATAGGAAAGTACCACACAAGTACAAACTCAACTCACACCAGGTATAACTTAGGTACAGTAGTAGAGATGATTAGATGTATATATTGAATCCTCATACTCTATTAAGAGGCAGACCCATGAAAGATCCTATAATATCATCAAACCCACAGAGGATCTTAGTACATCATTAGAACCACACAAGATCATAGTATCTCATTGGACCCACACAGGATCCTAGTATACCATCAGACCCACCTAGGATCCTAGTACCTCATCAGTACATCGTGACACCCACACAGGATCCTCGTACATCGTCAGTACATCGTCAGACCCACATAGTATCCTAGTACATCTTCAGTACGTCTTCAGACACACACAGGATCCTAGTAAATCATATGTATGTCGTTAGACCCACATAGGGTCCTCGTACATCGTGATAGACAGCTACAGGGTTCCTGCACTAAGTTTGATTGATCCTGAGAGGGTATGCTCCTCAAGACACTGGTCGATACTCCAACTACCATGACGTCCCACAAATAAGTATCCCAATGGACTGCCACATCAAAGGTGCCTCAACGTAACTGACGGTGCTTCAAACGGATGCCCAGTCTGTATTTTATTAGCCTTTTAGTCCCAAGGGCCTAGTTGGACTCGTGCTCGATCCAACCTGACCATACACCAACATTATCCAAATCTCGAGTGGGGTATATTAAAAGGAAGGTCTCACTTTAAGGATTCTGGTTCCACAGAAGGTTCGTCAAACAGATTCTCAGTTCCAATGTTATGGCCAAAACAGTGTATAGGGTCAAAACTGTTCATGGTTCAGCCCGACTCGGTCAGACTGACCGAACACAACTTGGCCCATGGTGCGTCCCGGCCTGCGCTGGGTGGCCAAGCCTAGGGACCCTGCCCAGCGGCCTGCATTTAGGGGTGGTCGTAGTGTGGTGGGGTGGCCACATTACGGTGGGGTAGCCATGGTGTGGCGGTCCTCTGCGGCTGGCCGGATGGCCAGCCATCCATTCCGCGCAGCGTTATTGCGCACATCGCCTTCACCGACGGCCGGCTTGGCTGGTCGTCCTTCCTTCACCGCTACGTCACAAGCCTCGGTTCTCTTCCATCAGGTGGTGCGGTCGCGCAATTTCCTTTGTCACGAAGAACGCATCAAATAATCATAAGAATTTTTAGAGAGGTCATGAAATGTTCATTTGGCCCACACTCTCTACGTTAGAGTGGTAGTAATCATCTATGATTATTTCTTGAATTACGAAGACTCATCAAGAACAGGAAAAAGGAAAAATCAAAAACAAAAAATTATGCCTTTTCATTCGTTGGAGGAGGTAACGAGTAAGGAGATGAAGTCGTTAGGGATGGTGGCATCAGCGTTCGTCGCTCTCGCAAGATTCCTCTGATCTGAGCTCAAGCTCTGTCCTCATTCTTCATTTGAGATTGTGCTTTCTTCATTAGAGATGAGTTCCTGTAATGTCTTCCATTTTTTCAATGATTTCTCCCAACTGAAAACAAGTGAGGATCCAACACCAATAAAATTAATTTTACCAATTTAATTTGTTGGCACATTTAATTGGCATAATTAATTAAAGGGTGTGGCACAATTAATGTGGAGAAAGTTTAAGAGACTTCTCCAAATTAAAGAGAGAGTTTAAGGGTTTCTCCCATTATGAGGGTTTGGGTGGTCTACACATTTAGGAATTCAAATTGGGGGGTTTAGGAGCGGGTGGTCCCTATAACATCCCGCCTTTTTATAACATAAAATTTCATTACATTACACAAAACTGAGGATCTTTAAGGTTTAGTGTCTTGGAAACCAGGAACATAATACATGAAAACAACATAAAAAATTCTTCTTAAACACTTAAAAGGCTTCTCCTTAAGTTCATCCTAGGTTTATTACTTCATATCATAACCTGGGGACATACATCAAAAGAAAGGGTGAGCAGAAGGCCCAGTAAGGGGACAAGATAAACATTTCACATGTGAACTTGAGATACATCAACTATGTCATGAAGAAAAAAATTAAGGCATGAGAAAAAATCATGTGGAATATCATAATAAAAATAAAATTTTTCATAACTTTAAGATTTGGATACATCATTTAACATAGAAAATCATGAATATATCACCAAGGTCCATCCCCAAGGTGTCATTTAAAAATTACCAAGGTTATTCACCAAGATATCGTGAAAATTTGTAATCTCTAGTGGTTACATCATTACCCAATGCATTGGAGCACTATTAGGGAGAACCATTAAAATTGACTTTATTATCATGTGATCCACATATATCATCATCAAAAATTTCATAAATACCACATATAGCATAAAATAAATGGGTTTCATTTCATAATCATAACATTTTTAGAAAAAAACTGCTTTAAACACATGACCTTTACGTCTCTTTAAACCCATGGAAGGGGAGAGCGGGTCTCATGTATGTAAATCCCATAATTTAAAATAGAACATTTTGATATATATGTGAATTCCCCTATAGAAATAAGAGCTTTGAGTATTCACTTTATAACATAAAATAATTTTCAGTATAGAGAGAGTCATTTTGAGACGAAAATTCTGTAGCGTAACGGCTATGTTTCGGGTTTTTAGAAAACATTGAAAAGAGAGGGGACATGGGTCAAACATTCATAAATGACCCATAAAACAGTAGAGGGAAAGAATTAGAAGGATATATGAACATGGTAATGAAATTTTAAGGACATACCATTTTAAATGAGAAACATGGACGGAAGACAAAAATTAGATTTCTCTTATGAAAGTTCGGCAGCCTAACGGCGTTACTTAAACTTCGAAAAAAATGATTTGAAAAGATCAAATAGGGTATCTCATAATGTGAACATAAGAGTTCATTATGATAGATATATAGATCATACTCCAACATAATAAAAACAGAACTTGAAAGACTTGACATGAAAGTAGAACTTTGAAAAGAATGAGAAGGGTGAAAGAATGCCTTAAAAATTCGGCAGCCTAACGGCGTCACTTAAACTTCAACAAAAATGAATTGACGAGATCAAATAGGGTCTCTCATCATATGAAAATAAAATTTAAGTATAATAGATATAGAGATCATACCCCAAAATAATAAAAAGGAACTTGAAAGACTTGACATGAAAGTAGAGCTTTGAAAAAATGAGAAAGGTGAAAGAATCCCTTAAAAATCCGGTAGCCTAACGTCGCCACATAAACATTCATAAAATGAAATGATGAGAGTAAGAGGGGGTCTCTCATCATATGAACATAAATAGGACAGTATAATTAAGATAAAATAACATCCTCCAACATAATATCATGGAGCATAAAATAATGACATAAAAGAGATTACTTGAAAAGAAAGAGAGAGGTCGGATCCCTTACCTTAAAACGTAACTCTTAAAACTCAAAGGTTTGGACCTTGAGGGCTTGGGGGCACCTTGGGAGGACTCATTGGGAGGTAAAGAGACCAGAACATTGTTGAGAATGATTTTGGAGTCCAAATGATTAGATAATGGCTAGGTATTTATAGGGAAAGTGAGGGGACAAGGCATTAATGGCCAAGGGACACCTCATAAGTGGGTTTCTCAAAACCATGTGCTCTCCCAATATATTTCCCATGAAGTTAGGCCACATGGGGCCCCCAATACAAAAATGCATCACCTTTGGTCGGCCAACCCATAAAATATCTCATGACATCATCATGACACAGTTATGATGTCATTAAACATACCGAAACCCTAAAACTGTATTTTTACTGTTCACTGAAAATTCGACTTTCTCAGAAAAATACCAAAATTTCACCTTAACCAAATATGAATGCTCTGATTTCAAAAATGAACTCCATTTTATAAAAATAATTTTCTAAATATTTTTAATTTATTTTTTAAATAAATACACTATTCACCGAAAATTCATTTTTTCAGAAAAAACCCCAAAATTTACCTTAACATAATATCGATGCTCTGAGATCAAAAATAAAATCCATTTTATAAAAATAATTTTCTAAATATTTTTAATTTAATTTTTAATTAAAAACACTATTCACCCGAAAAAACTAATACTTGAATAATAATTTATGAAACCGTTATTTAAATATTTTATTGAATCACATTACTTAATAAAGGTGCCTAGATTATATTTATACTTTCATTAAGTGAGATTACTAATCCATTTGGTCACATTACAAATTCTAAGCATAAAATCACTATTCATAATTTATTATTCATCAAAAATTAAGTTGATCTTATTAGACTCTAAATTTCGTACTGAACATAATTGTAAAAGACCATTTTTTGAAAATCATTACACATTTTTAATTATTTAAGTTTTACATAAACATTTTTTAAAATAATGTTCCTCTAAAATTCACCAAAAATATGCATACTATTTTTATCCAGACATTTGAAAAGTCATAAACATCATCAAGAAGAAATCCAAATTTTTATTTAAAACAAAGGATTACACAAGGCATTTATGGTCTCCTAACATAGCCCCTTATCACACAAGCATAGGACCTAAGTCTATGGTGTGCTAAGGTGAGAGAATCCGAGGGAGGCTCGGCCAACATCGCACGAGTTGTAATTTCTCTCAGTCTGAACTTCTCGCGAAGGCGATCTCGTTCTAGCTTCACACGATGAAGTTCAGCTTTGGTTTGGTCCAGAGCAAAGCCCAGTGGTGCTACCTCCTTCCCAAGTTCTGTTAGATAGGCTTCGATTGGTCCAAGACTACTGGGTGAGGCCATCAAATCTTCTTTCTATATTAATTAACCAAGATTACTTGTATTTAGAGAGAATAATCAAAACGTTTAGTTTCCAGCGGTCATATTGACCAATGGTCATATAACAGTCAAAACCCAATGGTCTCATTTTAATTATGCTCATGTGATCAAATGAAACATTTTTGTTGCGTATAAAAATAAAATAAAAAAACACACAAAATTAAGAAATAATATTTATTCAAAATTTCGGGTCGTTAAAATCTTCCCCCCTTAAGAAATTGTGTCCTTGCAATTTTTAAAATTGGTTTTTGAAATTTCATTGAAAGTCCCACATTGGAAAAGGATTCAGTAACACTATTACTTTAAAAGAAAGAAAGGGAAGTACAAAGGTCACCCGAGTTAACCCATACTAGGATTCCATGGAGGAAAACATGGATATGGAAGAAAAAAAGGTCATGTTCTGGGGGAGAGTGATAGAAAACATGATTAGGAGAATGTTGACCATGAGAAAATCCCAAACTTATGATGTGTGTAAACGGTCTTTGATTAGCTAGTAGGAAACGTAAACAAACAACATTTTTGTTTTACGTTTCTTTTCATAATGTTGAGGAATTCATTTACTACATAGAACAAAAATATAAGGAAATATACCTACCTTCATGTAGAGTTTCATCCTTTAATAAGTTTCTACCAAAACTAATCTTTTCTCCAAACGATGAGCATTCAAAACTACTTGGTCTCATCAAAACACAAGAATAATCTTCTAGAGAATCACATAATCCACAAAAGATTAACTATCTATTTTTTCTATCTGTAAACATTATCCCAAAAATATAAAGGTTAAGGTAAAACGACTCTTCAAAAAGAAAGGATCCCATAGGAATGGAAACTACTTTTATATCTTCAAAGTTCTATGGTACTACTCAAAGTTCATCATATACCATTCCATAAATAACGGTCCTTAAAATTCCTCAAAATAAACCAAACTAAGATTGAAACCCAAATACAAGAATGATTTGATAACATAGTCTTCCAAAATAAACATCATTGTTCATCTACAAACAACATCAACCACTCCTAACATCTTATAACCAAAGTAGCTAACCTAAACATATTTTACCCAAGATAGGTTAATCATTCCCATTAGTAACCTAAATTACTATAAGTCCACCTTAAATTCATCGATTCTCCAAAATATAAGCCAACCTTACTCCTCAATGAAAATATCGTAGTAATCTATTTACCTCGATCATATAGGGTCCACAAAATAGTGAATGTCTTCCAAAATAATAATCATATTTTAATCCCCTAATCATCTCTGTCATATTAATACGGAAATCGTCGCATTTCTTATCACATTGGTTGTTGGGACATGTTCTTCCATTTCCAACCATTAACTAAGAAGAGAAAGTATAATTAGGGGCTTAAATACATAGCCAATAATCATGAAAAGGAACATAAAGCATATAAGGATAACTTGTAGAAGAAAAGTATACCCTAACTTGTGATCCCCTAGGTTCCCATCTAGGTTATCCATGATCATATATTCTTATGTGAATCTTTATTTTATTTTATATTTGTTCCTTTAAAAATGGTTCATACTAAGCTTATTAATTTACCAAAACATATCCCCCGGGAGTGTCATAACCAAGAGTGCAGCAAGGCCCTTTGTCGTGTACCAGTTCCCGTTTGAGTCTAGCTCAAAGCAATGTTTTTGGGTTTTACCCCTATGTACATCTGTACCAGAGCCACCTCTACCTACTTGTATCCAGACGGTGATGTATTTTCTTGGCAACCCATTACTCCAAACTCACCAAAATACCAGGAAGATTTCCTATATATAAAATTTTCTATAGGCTTCTTAATAAAGCTTTCATATCCTAATTTCCACAAATAACTAAACAATCCTTTGATACCAACAATAACATGCCGGCTTTTTATAACATAAAATTTCATTACATTACACAAAACTAAGGATCTTTAAGGTTTAGTGTCTTGGAAACCAGGAACATAATACATGAAAACAACATAAAACATTCTTCTTAAACACTTTAAAGGCTTCTCCTTAATTTCATCTTAGGTTCATTACTGCATTTCATAACCTGGAGACATACATCAAAATAAAGGGTGAGCAAAAGGCCCAGTAAGGGAATAAGAGAAACATTTAACATGTGAACTTGATATACATCAACTATGTCATGAAGAAGAACTTTAAGGCATGAGAAAGAAATCATGTAGAATATAATAATAAAAATAAATTTTTTCATAACTTTAATATGTGGATACATCATTTAACATAGAAAATCATGAACATATCACCAAGCTCCATCCCCAAGGAGTCATTTGAAAATTACCAAGGTTATTCACCAAGATATCGTGAAAATTTGTAATCTCTAGTGGTTACATCATTACCCAATGCATTGGAGCCCTATCAGGGCGCACCCTTAAATTTTCCTTTATTATAATGTGAGCCACATATATCATCATAAAACATTTCATAAATAACCCATATATAATACAATAAATGGGTTTCATTTCATAATCATAACATTTTCAGAAAAAAACTGCTTTAAAGACATGATCTTTACGTCACTTTAAACCCATGGAAGGGGAGAGAGGGTCTCATGTATGTAAATACCAGAATTTAAAATAGAACATTTTGATATATATGTGAATACCACTATATAAATAAGAGCTTTGAGTATTCACTTTATAACATAAAATAATTTTGAGAAAAGAGAGGCATTTTGAGACGAAAATTCTGCAGCGTAACGGCTATGTTTCGGGTTTTTAGAAGACATTGAAAAGAGATGGGACATGGGTAAAACATTAATAAATGACCCATAAAACAGTAGAGGGAGAGAATAAGAAGGATATATGAACATGGTAATGAAATTTTAATGACATACCATTTGAAATTAAAAACATGGAAGGAAGACAAAAATTAGATTTCTCTTATGAAAGTTCGGCAGCCTAACAGCGTTACTTAATCTTCAACAAAAATGATATGAAAAGATCAAATAGGATCTCTCATCATGGGAACATAAGAGTTAAGTATGATAGATATAGAGATAATACTCCAAAATAATTAAAAAGTAACTTGAAAGACTTGACATGAAAGTAGAACTTTGAAAAGAATGAGAAGGGTGAAAGAATCCCTTAAAAATTCGGCAGCCTAATGGCGTCACATAAACTTCAATAAAAATGAATTGACGAGATATAATAGGGCCTATAATCATATGAGCATAAAAGTTCAGTATAATATATATAGATATCATACCCCAACATAATAAAAAGAAACTTGAAATACTTGACATGAAAGTAGAACTTTGAAAAAATGAGAAAGGTGAAAGAATCCCTTAAAAATTCGGCAGCCTAACGGCGCCACATAAACATTCATAAAACGAAATTATGAGAGTAAGAGTGGGTATCTCATCATATGAACATAAATAGGACTGTATAATGAAGATAAAATAACATCCTCCAACATAATAATATTGATCATAAAAGAATGACATAAAAGAGATTACTTGAAAAGAAAGAGAGAGGTTGGATCCCTTACCTTAAAATGTAACACTTAAAACTCAATGGTTTGGACCTTGATGGCTTGGGGGAACCTTGGGAGGACACCTTGTAAATAAAGGAGACCAAAACATCTTTTAGAATGATTTTGGAGTCCAGAGGATGAGATAATGGCTTGGTATTTATAGGTAAAGTGAGGGGACAAGGCATTAATGGCCAAGGGACACCTCATAAGTGGGTTTCTCAAAACCATGTGTTCTCCCAAGATATTTCCCATTAGTTTAGGCCTCATGGGGCCCCCAATACAATAATTTATCACCTTTGGTAGGCCAAGCCATAAAATATCCCATTACATCATCATGACACAGTTATGATGTCATTAAACATACCGAAACCCTAAAACTGTATTTTTACTATTCAGTGAGAATTCAACTTTCTCAGAAAAATCCCAAAATTTTACCTTAACCAAATATAAATTCTCTGATTTCAAAAATGAAATCCATTTTATAAAAATAATTTTCTATATATTTTTAATTTATTTTTTAAATAAATACACTATTCACCGAAAATCCATTTTTTTCAGAAAAAACCCCAAAATTTACGTTAACATAATATCGATTCTCTGAGCTCAAAAATGAAATCCATTTTATAAAAATATTTTTCTAAATATTTTTAATTTAATTGTTAATTTAAAAACACTATTCACTCGAAAAAACTAATACATTAATCATAATTTATGAAACCGTTATTTAACAATTTTATTGAATCACATTACTTAATCAAGGTGCCTAGATTATATTAAGAATTTCTTCAAGTGAGATTACTAATCCATTTGGTCACATTACTAATCAAAAGCATAAAATCACTATTCATAATTTACTATTCATCAAAAATTAAGTTGATCTTATTAGACTCTAAATTTCGTACTGAACATAATTGTAGAAGACCATTTTTTGAAAATCATTACACATTTTTAATTATTTAAGGTTTAAATAAACATTTTTTAAAATATCCTTTCTCTAAAATTCAGCAAAAATATGCGTACTATATTTATCCAGACATTTGAAAAGTCATAAACATCATCCAGAAGAAATCCCAATTTTTATTTAAAACAAAGGATTACACAAGGCAGTTACGGTCTCCTTACATATCCCCTTATCACACCAGCCTAGGACCTAAGTGTAAGGTGTGCTAAGGTGAGAGAATCTGAGGAAGGCTCGACCAACATCGCACGAGTAGTAATTTCTATCAGTTTGAACTTGTCGCAAAGGTGATCTCGTTCTAGCTTCACATGATGAAGTTTAGATTGGGTTTGGTCCAGAGCAAAGCCCAGTGGTGCTACCTCCTTCCCAAGTTTTGTTAGATGGGCTTCGATCAGTCCAAGACTACTGGGTGAGGCCATCAAATCTTCTTTCTATATTAATTAACCAAGATTACTTGTATTTAGAGACAATAATCAAAACGTTTAGTTTCCAGCGGTCATATTGACCAATGGTCATATAACAGTCAAAACCCAATGGTCTCATTTTAATTATACTCATGTTATCAAATGAAAAAAAAAATTGCGTATAAAAATAAAAAAAATAAACCAAAAAAAATTAGGAAACAAGATTTATTCAAAATTTTGCGTTGTTACAGTCCCCACCACCATAACCCATGATGAGGGGTTTTAAAAATAAAAATGTTACTACATTTTTATTTTATTTTATTCTTTTTTGAAAACATCAAAAACTAAATTTCACCCTCGACCCACTATAAATGAGATGAAGGTCTCTTTAAGTTAATAATGGCATTGCGAGTTCAACGGTCTCCTTGGATTTCAATTCTGAGCACCAGTTCAAAATTTACAAAAACCTGCTCGCACATTTACTGAATGTACCTGAAAAAAAGTTTTGAAATTCATTCTGCGCACACCAAGCCTCAGAATAATGCACCGTCAATTTTTGTGAACTCATGAAATTCCCATGTAATTAAAAAAATACATGGAATTTCCGGGTCTTTACATTCTCCCCACCTCAGGGATTTGCATCCCCAAAAGCCACATCATGAAACTTGGAAAACAAGTGTTGCTACTGAGTGTGAATCTAAGCCTCCCGCTCCCATGTGCTCTCCTGGAGGTTCCAATGCCGCCAGTGAACGTGCACCAGAGGTATCGATTGCCCACAAAGGAGCCACTCCTGTTGATCCTCAATCCCTACAAGAACCTCCATAAATGCCGCCCCATCGTCAATGTACAACTCACCATGGTTGATGATGTGAAGAGGGTCATGCACATTTCTCCTCATCTGTGATACATGGAAGACATCATGCACCTGGTGCAACTGAGGTGGAAGAGCTAGGCGATAAGCCACCTCGCCAACTCTACTGAGGACCTAAAAGGGTCCAATGAACCTCGATTATAACTTGCCACCTTGGCCAAATCTCTACAAACCTCATCTAGGAGAGACCCATAGAAAGACATGGTCACCATCCTCGAACTCCAGAGGTCTCCATATCGTGTCAGCTTAAGACTTCTGACTACTTTGTGTAGTCTTAATCCGCTCCTAGTTGATCTGCACCTTCTCTGTGTTATCCCGTACCATCTCTGGTCCCATGAGTGCTAACTCCCCTGTGTCAGTCCATCACAAAGGTGATCTTCAAGGTCACCCATACAACGCCTAAAAAGTTTCCATCCAAACGGTGGAGTGATAGTTATTGTTGTATGAAATATTCACTAAGGAAAGTGATCCTCCCAGCTGTGATCGAAGTCGAGGATGCAAGCACACAGCATGTCCTTGAGGGTCTGAATAGTCTACTCAGCCTGACCATCCGTCTGAGGGTGGAAGGTAGTGATCAAACGAAGTTGCATCCCAAAAGCCTCCTTAAACCCCTTCCATATCTGTGAAGTAAAATTTGTATCACGATCAGAGATAATCATTGAGGGTACTCCTTGTAGTTGCATAATCTCTTCCACATAGAGGAGTGCCAAGATCTCTAACTTTGCACTATGATCGGTAGAATGTGGGCCGACATGGTGAGTCAGTCGACGGTCACCCAGATATAATCATGACCCCTAGATGTACGTGGATGCCCCAACATGAAGTCCATGGATATCCTATCCTAGTTCCACTTTGGGACCTCTAAAGGAAGAACTAAGCCTGCTAGTATCTGATGCTCTACCTTCACTTGTTGATAAGTGAGCCACCGAGAGTCAAACTATACTACTACTTTATTCATTCCCAGCCACCAGTGCTGTCGTCAGAGATCCTGGTACATCTTCACCACTCCTGGATGTACTTCTAGAGGGGATGTGTGGAACTCCCTCAAAACTTCCTCCCGATGCAACACTGGTACCATGGTACGTCCTCGGAAAAGGATGACGTGCTCCCTGCCTTCATAAAATCCTTTAGGTTCATATCCTGTAGATATATGAGCATGTAGAGCCTTGTTGTATGTATACCCGCACTATTCCTCCATGACTCACTGAAGAAGTTGTGGAGTGACTATAAGAGACTAAAGAAAAACATCCCCATCTCGTCCCACAAAGGATATCTGCAAAGCGGCCAGCTGATTTGTCGCCTCACCAAGAAGTTGTATACCAGATCTCTTGTTGAGTGAATCTGCTTCAAAATTCCCCTTCCCATGAGTCTAGACTATCTCGAAGTCATAGTCCTAGAGGAACTCAAGCCAACGTCGTTGTCTTATGTTCAGGTCCTTCTGTGAGAAGATATACCTGAGACTCTTCTGATCCGAGTAGACATTAAATCGTTTTCCCATCAAGTAATGCTGTCGTATCTTCAAGGGGAAGACCACTACTTCTAACTCCAGGTCATGGTTAGCATAATTCTACTCATCATGTCTTAGATATTGAGAACCATACGTGATCACTACTCACTCCTACATCAATAGACATTCGAGTCTGGTCCTTGATGCTTCTCCATAGACTATGTACACAACGCCCTCCTCTGGAAGCCTCAAGATGGAGGCACTAGTCAACCTCTGCCCGAGCTTCTGAAAACACTGCTGGCATCTCTCCGACCACATAAAGGTTTTCCTCTTCTTTGTCAACAATGATAAGGGTGCTGCAACTCTGCATAAATATGGAACAAACCTCAAGTACTATCCATCCAAACCTTGGACACTTTGTACCTCCATCACACTCCTGGGTGGCTTCCAAGAAAGTACCGCCTCAATCTTCACTGAATCCACTGCAACTCTATCCTATGAGATCACATGTCCCAAAAAGTGAACCTATAAGATCTAGAACTCGCACTTCGAGAGCTAACCACAAAGCTAGTGCTCTCAGAGTGTGTCTTGAACTATCTGAAAATGATAAACATGCTCCTCCTCAGTAGTCGAGTAGATCAAAATGTCATCGATTAAGACTACTACAAAGCAATCAAGGTATGGCTGAAAGATTCTGTTCATGAGTCCCATGAACATAGCTGTGGTGTTGGTCAAGAAAAATGGAATAACCAGGAACTCATAATGGCCATAATGACATCCAAGAGTCATCTTCTATACATCCATGTCATGCACCCAGAGCTGGTGATAGCCAGATCTGAGGTCTATCTTTGAGACCCATTGTGCTCCCTTCAGCTGATCAAAGAGGTCGTCAATCCTCGGGAGTGGGTACTTGTTCTTCACGGTCACCTAGTTTAGGTGTAGATAGTCAAACCAAAGCCTCATTCTCCCATCCACCTTCTTGTTGAACAAAATTGGGGTTTCCCATGGAGAAACACAAGGTCGAGTGAACCCTTTCCCCTGTAAGTCTTCCAGCTATACCAGCAGCTCACAAAGATTGACGTGAGACATCTAATATGCTGGTGTAGATAACTCTACTTTCTAGGGGTATAATTCAGTGTGAAAGTCCACCTCTCAATGAGGAGGTAGACCCGGAACATAATCTGGGAAGAAATCAGCGTATTTATCCACCACTACAGTATATCTCAGACTCTCCACATTAACCACTCTGAGGGTAAGGCTAGCCAACTCATGAGTAATTGGTTGCACTCTCCTTCAGGTAAGTCTGTCATGGGATACAAAGGCTCCCTTCTTGCCAGTGAATGTAAACCTGGTCCCATCCATGAGAACACACCGCACATTATGCCTAATACAGTCAATCAGAGCATCGACTGTAGATAACCAGTCCATACCCAAGATCACATTGTAAGGCCTCGATGCCAATACTAGGCTATCACAGCCGAAGCTCTCACCTCCTAGAGTAATCTCACACTACCGGCACCAGTGTGTAATCATCGAATCCGCTCTCATAGGAGTCTTTAGCTTTAAGGATCAAGCCAACGGCTCCGTCCGAATCTTCGAGCTCTGAACGAGGGAAGTGGCAATAAAATAGTGATTGACACTTGTGTCTATAAGTAGTGCAGCTAAGGTGGAGTAGACATAGATCCTACCTCATATCATATCTGAAGCACCATGTTCGTAGGCCTCAGCTGCCTGGAGGTGAGCTCTCCCATGTCCACCTATTCCTGTGGTCAGGGTGGACCACCTGGTGGTGGTGGCGTTAACATCTTGAATCGTCGCCCACTGCGTTTTACACGGCCAGATCCTCTACCACATATGCCCACTCCCTACGGACCTCCTTAGTCGAATCATTGTCCCTGCCTGGGCGGCCCCACGACCGTCTACTGGTCATCTGTATGGTGGGTCGGACAGTCATGAGTGATGTGACCCTACCCGCTGCATGTGAAACACTATCTTCCCATCAAATGAGTAGCTATGTCTCTATTACACCGCACAACTAATCATTTTTCATGCGGTCGTCAACCTGTAGTTCTGGTCCTCTTGGACCTCTGTGATATCTTTCTACTACCAGCTACCGAAGACTACCCTACGTGACGTCCAGTGGTGGGTCTCGCTGCTGGTGACTACTCAGCAAAAAATCTCTCTACTAAGAGGGCTCGTTCTAACACCCCCACCTGCGTCAGATTGCTGAGAGAAATCATTGATGCCCTAATCTCCTGCCTGAGTCCCTACTCGATGGTCCAGGCCCTGGAGAATGGGTCGCTTACCATATCAGTGGATTAGCGTGAGAGCTCAGTGAATCTCACTGAGTACTATGCTGAATTCATGGTACACTTCAATAGATTAAGTAACTCTTGTATATGAACTGCATGAAGATTCATTGGGACAAACTCTACCTGAAACTGGCTCTTGAAGTCTACCCAGAGAAGCGACACATCATCATGAACCTGGAGTGTCAAGCTCCAACATCTGTCTGCTACTGCCTATAGAATACTGGTGGAAAGGATCACCATGAGATCAGCTTGTGTCCCTACCATTCGAAAGACTCTCACCACAACCTCCAGGCAAACCTCAACTGCTTGCGGGTCCATCTCTCCCGAGAACTTGGGTGGCCTCAGGCACTAGAACTCATGCAATGTGCTCAAGCGGCGTGCACCCTCTGTTTCTAGGGAAGGTGGCATCGGTGGGCCAATGGGTAATGGTACCTTTGGTGCCTCCACTAGTGCCTCTACTGGAAGAGGGCCCTGCAACAAGGCCTCAACGCTCGGTGGGCTATCAGTGCATACTATACCCGAAAACCTAGCTAGTGGTCTGCATGGAGGCATCCTAAAAAGAAACAGGTGTGCCACGGTCAATATGTTATACCTTATGATCTGCCTTAAAGATATCATAAAGAAAATTTTTGAATAGATCACACCATTAGTGTTTCATGCACTGAGTCAGAAATCAGAAGTCGGGGTCCTGGTGTATGGATACATCGGCTGCTGCACCGACACTAGATTCCCTAAACTGATAAACACACTCACTACACATAACACTATTTTCATTAAAAGAAACATCAGGGTCCTATTTTATATGATAGAATTGACTCCTCTAATACCAATTTGTTATGACCCGTCCCCCGGGGCCCATGCCGTGACTACCCCAAGCCCGTATTCCATAGGCTAGGGGCTGGCGACTAGCACCAAAAGGCATATTCCTTATAACCGGGAAGGAATTGACTTTATATCATGTAAACACATAAAACCAAGCACACAACAAGATATGAACACAAGTAAACTGTCTAGAAAAACAAGTGATGAATGTAAGAGTGGCCGGAATACAGTCCCAACAGTAAAGGTAAAGGTACCACTAAAATGCAATACAATTGAAGAAAGAGAAAGACAGCTACTAGGCCATCCTCTGAGGTTCTTACTTAAAGGGTAGGTAGAGGTAAACTCCTCAGCACTCCACTTCTGCCCTTCTCCTCTATGTATCGACATGCCATATGGTCCACCTCCAGGCACCATCCAGTCCTGGTACCCTCAGCCTCGATCAGCGCTGTCTGTCGCGTGCACCAAACACAACAAGGTGCGAGCATAGCCCATGTAGGGGTGAGTATAACAATACTCAGTAGGGACCCTGATACCCTCAAGGTCTCACAAAATCCACAAATGACAAACCACAAAGCTTGAAATTAACTGACAACCCTGCTTAGGTATATCCCCATACATATACCTAAGTTATCAAGTATACCCATCTCAGTCATGAGGAAAACAGAGGATCCAAACCAAAAGCCCAAATCTCAACTATTCCACAAAGGATAAAGTACCACAAAGGTAAGTACCAGATATTTATTCCACAGAAAGTAATACCACCAAGGTATTACCACAAAGGAAAGTACCACACAGGTACGAACTCAACTCACACCAGGTAAAACTTTGGTACAATAGTAGTGATGATTAGATGTATCTACTGAATCAACATACTCTGTTAAGAGGAAAACCCACGAAGTATCATCTATTATAATCATACCAACAGAGGATCTTAGTACATCGTCAGACCCACATAGGATCTTAGTACCCTATCAAACCCACACGGGATCCTAGTACATCATCAGACCCACAAAGGATCCTAATACCTCATCAGTACATCGCCAGACCCACACAGGATCATAGTACATCGTCTGTACATCGTCAGACCAACACAAGATCCCAGTACATCATCATAATGTTGTCAGTACTACACAGGATCCTAGTACATCATCAGTACGTCGTCAGACCCACACAGGATCCTAGTACATCATCACAGCCAGCTACAGAGTTCCCTCACTAAGCTTGCTTGTCTCCGAGAGGGTCTTCTCCTCAATCCACTAGATGATACTACAACTCCCACGAAGTCCCAAAAAGAAGTATCCCAAATGACCTCCACGTCAAAGGGGTCTAAACGCAACAGACGGTGCCTCAAACGGATGCTCGGTCAGTAAGTTATTATCCTTTAGTCCCGAGGGCCCAATCAGACTCATGCTCGATCCAATCCAACTGTACCCCAACTTTATTAAAATCTCATGTGGGGTATACCAAAAGGATGGTCTCACTCAATGGTGTCCAGCACCGTAGACAGTTTTTAAAATGGACGGTCGATGCCAAACTTGTGGCCAAAGAGTGTATAGGGTCGAAACTGGTCCGGGTCGGGACCGACCCAGCCCAACCCGGTTCGAGTTGACTTAGCCTGACCCACTTGGTCCGGACCGGCCCACGCTGGGCAGCCTGGCCTGGCACCCCGCTGTGCGGCAGGGCAGTCGTGGGGGGTGGTCTACTAAAGTGGGCTGGATGGCCATTCGTCCTCTCCAACCAACGCAGTCGCGTGCCGCACCGTCGGTGGTGACCGTCTCGATCGTCCGTCCTTCCTTCGTCGTGGAGGCACATGTCGTGGTTCTCTTCCATCATGGGGCACGGTCGTGCCATCACCTTCATCGTGAAGAACATAACAAATAATCCCAAGAATTGGCGGAGAGGTCGGGCCATGTTTGTATGCCTGCACACTCCGCGTTAGAGCGGTAGCAAGGTGCTATGATTCCTTCTTGAATTATGAAGAGTCATCAAGAATGGGAAAGGGGAAAAATCAAAAACAAAAAACTCTACCCTATCGTTCATTAGAGGAGGTCACGAGTAAGGATATAAAGTCATTGGGGATGGTGGAGTTGGCGTTCGTCGCTTCCGCAAGATGCCTCGGATCTGTGCTCAAGCATCATCCTTGTTCTTCATTGGAGATGGTGCGTTCTTCATTGAAGATGAGTTCCTCCAATATCTTCCCTTTCGCCAACGATTTCTCCCTACCCAAAAGAAGTGAGGAGCCAAAACTAATTAAATTAAGTTTACCAATTTAATTTTCTGGCACATTTAATTGTCATAATTAATTAAAGGGTGTGGCACAATCAATGTGGAGGAATTTTAAGAGACTTCTCCTTATTAAAGAGGGAGTTTAAGGGTTTATCCCATTATGAGGGTTCGGGGGGTCCCCACCTTTAGGAAATCAAATTGGGGGGTTTAGGCTTGGGTGGTCCCCACCACCATAACCAATGTTGAGGGGTTTTAAAAAAAATGTGAAACATTTTTATTTTATTTTATTCTTTCACAAAAACACAAAAACTAAATTTCACCATCGACCCACTATGGATGAGGTGAAGGTCTCCTTAATCGAATACTGGCACTGCAAGTTCAAGGGTGTGCTCATATTTTAATTCCATGCACCGGTTCAAATGTTATAAAAACCCACTCACAAGTTTACTGAACGTACCCGAAAAAAAGATTGGAAATTCATTCGGGGCACACCAGGCCTCAGAATCACACACTGTCAATTTTTTCGGACTCATTAAATTCACATATATTTAAAAAAATTACCTAGAATTTCTAGGTCTTTACACTAAAATTCATGAACATATCATTATATGTATTCAAAAGAACCACTCACCCTCTCACAACATATCTCCCTCATTGAGAAAACCCCATTTTCCATCACATAACAATGAACAATCCTCTTTACTACATACATATCACAATTCACATATTCAATATACACATCATTTATCTAAAACAAGGGGGAATGCATCAATTGGGGTTTCAATTTTTTCACAAACAATCCATAAAGTGAAACACAGGTTTAATTACTTAAAAGGAATAATAGTAAATATAGAACACATAATCACCAAACACTTTTATGTTCTAAAAACCACTTGAATCTTATACTAAACTACAAAGGAACTAAACATTTAAAAAATTATTAAACCCATTTTTATAGTGATGTAATCCTTTTAAGAAAGCCAAATAACCCTTTAACTTCAAGTTCACACCAGAACCCATTTTTTGAAATCACTATTGAATTCTTTGGAAAATCAAACATTCCATTACACTTTTATAACAAAACCAACTGAAAGAATGCATGTCTTTGGAGGGGAAAAAAATTTTCAAGGACATAAACCATTTATATATGTTTATATATATATAATATTCATTTTATATAGGATTTTAATTTTTTTTAAAAGAACTCCATGATATCATGAAAATTCAAATTAAGGGCCAAGGAATTGGAAATTTACCCCAAAACATGATTCTTTTGACGATGGCAGCCGAAGACCGCTTCACCATACACACATATACATTTTCACATGTATATATACCATTTAACACAATGTACATATTCCCCTATCCATGGGAGAATATTTACAAGTTTGATACATATAAATACATTCCTAACAATGTATATACATATAGGCCTTCATTACTGACGACTTGAACCCATTACATAGTGACCAAAACATACTACAAAGATGAAAAAGAATAAAATAATCACCAAAGGATCCAAATAAAACTAGACTAAACAATGAATCAATAGAATCATTTCCTAAATTTACGATTGATGAAATGAAATAGACCGAATCCTCTTTTCCTTCGGCAGCGGGTGTCGAAACACGAAGGAAGGAGACTCGAGAAACCAATTGTGATACCTAGTAGTGAATGAAAGCATAAACAATTAGCCACCATGGAACCCTAGTGTTAATCCAAAAAAGGATTGGATATGGGGAGGAAAAAATTGGACTCTGGAAGAATAATTATGTAAGAGGAAGGCTTACATTTAATAATCAACAATAAAATCAAACGAAATCTGACTGTTTCACCAGATAATGTCACGAACCGAATCTAGTAACCACAAATACAGGCAACAAACCTGGCATGTGAAAAGACCGAAAAAGCATTCCCTATACCCATGGGTTGGCACAAGTGCTCGGGTATCATTTATCTTGGGTTGGGAATGATTTGCATGAATATGTATACAAAAAACATCAAAAACATTTGATAAACTAAATCTGAAAAATTCATACTAAACCAGGTTTATAAAAAAATTTGAAACTGAATACATAAGTTCAAATGCACTATATAAGGTCCAAATACACAAATAAGCAATAGAAAAAATAGATCCAAGGACTCCACATGACATGGGGTTATCACCCACAAGACGTCTCCACAACTCCGCACCAACGATGAGAACTAACACCATAAATCGCCAGCAAGCATATCCTTCTATTTACCTGAGTCAAGCATAATAAAGAATACATACACCCAAGGGGTGTAGGTAGGGTGTGATACTAATACAAATAGGATGCCACCTAATGATTCCAAAGAGCATGCAATACACTGTGAAAAATCAAGAAATTTTAATACGCAAAGAAAAGCAATGATTCCTTATAAGAAAAGCAACATTCAATTGAAAAGAGTTTTGAAGCTAGAATTCTCTGAATGATAAGACATTTAAATAAAAATGTTAGATACTATAAATAAATTCCAGAAACACCCCCAGAAAATGTCAAATACCACAAATACAGTGTGAAAAAAATCGGGAACCCCCCTAGGCACTAGATAGTCTCAGGCCCATGAACCTCATACCTCGGTGTAAATTAACCACGTTAAAATTTATTCTCATATACAAGAAAATAGTAGGGAACATACCCATAACCTATTAATCATAAATCGTCATCCATATAGTTTAGTTAGAGTTGTCGTTATCCAAATTCTAGGTGAAACAAGGAAAAAATCCACTTGGTCCACTAGTCGTACTAGTACACATCTACCCCACCTAGGTATCGAAGCTTCCCCCTTTATGCTCAAAAAATTTAAACATGAAACACATATCCATTTTTGTGTAAAATACAACTAATGGTCACTTACAACTAGTACAGTAGCTATCACATTTTATACTACTTAAAACACACAACAAACACTTTGATTTTTAATGAAACAATTTCTCGAAATCCCCTAGTGTTTTGCAGAGAAAACCCCTTAAGAACCCCACTTGTACACTATGTGCACACTAGTAAGTTACCAAAATAGTAAAGGCATCCCAAAATTTCTTAATGAAAACAAAAAATCCATTTTAGGGAATCCCCGTGTTAAACAAGAAGTGATAACTTCTTAAGACCTCTATTTTCACACAAAAGAGTTACCAAAACATCACTTTCTTTACAAACACCATTAAAACCCATTTTTTCAGCAACAAAAAAAGTGGATAAACATTATAAAAAATATCTTAATCCCAATTATAGTTCAATAAACATGTCTAAGTATTTATAGGGAATCCCAAAATAATCCAATAAAATCATTCTTTGGAAACCCCCCAATTTCACACCAAATTGGCATTTAAAATAAAAATGAAATAAAAACACCAGTAAAACTAATTTTTAAAAAAATAATAAAATGAGATAAACTATAAAATATGATAAATATATAATTATAGTTCACAATGATAGAATAAACATTGGAATCACCTACAAAATCATAGGAAACCCTTGAATCACCATCAGAAAATCAAGTCGCACCACTGTCACACCAAGGACTTATATCGAACCAAAAACCACAATAATTGACCAATAAAACCCAATTTAAATCCTAGGTTCCAAGCCCTACCCCCTAGTAATTTTGGAATTCATTTAAATTGAACGAAACTTCATGGAAAGGGGAGGAACTAAGGATGATAGACACTTACTTGAGATTCTTTGATGTTCCTCCACCAAATCCCCCTTAAAATGGTATTCCAAAGAGGGTTTGAGTGACTTGGATGGATTCCATGGATTTTAGGTTCTACAAGGATGAGGAAGGGTCTAATTTGGAAATGGAATGGGGGAAGAGAGTAATAATTGAGAGAGTTAAGAAGTAATGAAGTTACCTCTTCAAATCTAGTCTATTTGAGAAAACCTGTGATGTTCTATACTAAATCGCGATGGAAATGAGCTCCAAAGAGGGGGGGGGGAAGAGATGGGGCGAAATTATGGGTTCATTGGTCTTTTCTAACACATGGAATCACCAAAATATCCTTAAAATTGAATAAGTTATTAACTAAACAAATGGTTTTTTTAACTGGAAATGGGCTTTCGGGTTGGCCAAATTCCTTAAATAAAAACCCAAATACACCATTATTATGGATTTCTAAAGGGTCCAAATTGAAATGGTGGTGTTAATAGTTCTAGGGAGTCCATTTAAAAATTATAATGGGTTCGAAATTTTTTAAAAATTGAAAAATTTATAAAAGAAACAAAATAGGTTTTTAAATCTGGAAATGGGCTCACGGTTTGGCACAAATCATGAAAACTCACCCTTTCCTCAAAAAAATCAAAGGAAACCCCCAAAACAAAGAATGAATGGAAATTAAATGTAAAATAAATTTAAAAGAAGTCATGAATGTGACAATTCTCCCCACCATGAAATTTTTCCATCACCAGAATTCCACATCAAGGCCAAATACAAAAACCAAACTGAACCGATAAACCAAGATGTACTTATTTTCCAAGCATCACCCCCAAAGGCCAAAACACCTCCAGTGATCAATTAAAGAAGGATTAATATCACAACCAAAACATACACCAAATTCCTTAAAAAATCAATCACATTCATAATTTATCCTGAAAGACAACCCCTCAAACACTATCTGAACAAGACTCAAGCAATTAACCCAAACGAACAACAACTTCGAACAAGGTTACACTTACCTTTAACTAAACCATCAGGCGCTCTCCAATCCTAATGGTTACTCATGGATTATTTTGGTATCTAGATAGCTCCGAACAAGAATACCTACTGGAAAACCAATACCATGGATAAATATGAGTTATTGGTATTGGGTGACAAAAATAGGCTACCCACCATAAGAGACAACCTCTATTTTTTCTGAGACAGAATCAGAACACTAACAGGGGGCCTAAAGTGACTCCCCAGTACAAAGGGTAGAATTCCATTAAAAATTTACTAAGGAACATACATTATAATCATAGTGGGTATCCCCACCATAATAACCAACCATCTTAACCGGCCAGCATATGTCGTCATAGAAAGACCCAAAAATTTAATGATTTGGGAAGGATACATGGTTAGTCCACACGGTTTGGGAAACCGTGCACTAAATGTGCAGATCATTCGTTCTGCATGGCTTCCTGTCACACGATCACTACTAATCATGAACAAACCATGTGGTTGGCCTATCAAGCCAAATTTCCAATCATTCTCCAAAGACTCGATGGAAACCAAAGTGGGAGGGAATAACATTAGGAGATGACAGGGGTACAAGGCCCTCCACCTATTTCCACCGAACAGGAACAACAGAATAAAGATGATGACACCAGAGGTTTAAAATCATCCTATCATTTACACTGAGGATAGGACATTGTACAAGGGTTTGAACGACCTTGAGATTTCCCCTGACTACGGGCTAGCTTCTCTCCGAGACCTATAGCTGGAGCTCAAATTATTCAAGCATCTTTGGCCTCACAGTTAGGCTCTGGAAACCCCCTGAATGATAATTCTTCTTTTGGTACCACCAAAAACTTCACAGCAATCCCCGATAAGTTTTCCATGACATAACACATTCCAATCTCACTTTACCCTAACCCGATATTTCACTAAAACAAGGACTTAGAAGATGCACACACATCACGCCTTGTTTCTTCAGGTCAGAAAAAATAGAAGTAAATAAAAATTATATGCACCTTCCTCTAAAATTGATTATTTGGATGTTTTCCCAAGGGAGACATTCTCCCAACATAATAGAGACTCTTAGAGGATTTCACGATTTTCACCTTTACGGTCAATCGAGCACATGACATCACAAGGTGTCACTGATCATGACCATCACGACTGATATAAACAATGCATGGAGAGGGACCTTATACAACATCTCCAAACAACACACAATTATAGAAAGTGGCCACAAAATCCTCTCATGACCAGATTTACCACATTGGTAGTTTGACATGAACTCTTATTTTGAAGACACAATGAATGATTGAGAGGACCTCTTAGACACCATATAGATACTCATTCATTCTAACAACCCCATACCACTTCCACCTTCAGCAAATCTGGAAACTAAAGAAGCTAAGGTCTCTTTCAACCTTCCAAGATCACTCTACCGCTACAAGAGAAAACACAAAACCAATAAAGTAAACGGTGTGGATTCAATCTACAAATCGCGAGAAAAATATTTTTTATATTGATCAACTATAGGGTATTCAAACGGTGAAACAATCCAGGTTGCACTTCAATTGTGCACTAACCCATAATAGGGCATACCTTATTCAACGATTACAACAAAAGACCCAATCAAGATGGTCCATTGGTCATGATATACCACAAACCATATCCAAAGACATGAAGTTAACCACTGTAAAGGAATCCCAAAACATATCTTAGAAGAGACCACTAACCGGACCTTCAACACAACTTACCGACCAAACACACACCAAAAACACAGTTCAAACATGACTGGTTCTTGGACTCAAAACATCCCACAACATCAACATTTTCAAAAACAAATAATACACACTATCCCAAACTAGTCATCAATACATCATGTTTTTCCTTTAAAATAATCTTTTTGAAAATAAACGGTTCAGCAGTTAGCGTATCCACCAATGGTACCCCATGGGCCTCACACATGCTTGTTTCTGTGCCACATCGGGAACCCTCCTCATATCCATCTCGGAACTCATATATCTAGTCCATAAAACATCCATCATCCCATATAACCCCATGAATTTGGTCGCTCATTTAAATAACAAAGGTTAAAATAAAAATTCTTTTCACTTTTCAAAACCCAAACAGTCAACCAATACCTTATTTTTCTCAAAACTGCTAAACACAAAATCTAACCCAAATTACATCTTACCATAATTTTCAGAAAGGAACAATCAATTAAATGAAAACCCACTTTCAAGTCCTAAAAATTAATTCCAAAACATCTCATCCCATTAAAACACCTCTCAAAATTTTTGGAAACTCTATTGGAAACACTTTTTCAAAACCAACTTTAACATACTTTTCTACATTCAAAAGTGGTGTAAACACACCATTTTGTATTTCAAAACAATTCTAAAAACTCAGTTCTACCTTTTCACAATTAAATCCTTTCCATAATTATTATAAAATCATTTCAGAAAAACTTATTCTTTTTAAAACCATGCCATTTTTTAAAAAACCTAAATTCCATGATTTGAAAACTAAATGACACAAGACATTATAAGGGGGATCTAGCATTGATGGGTGACTTGGAAAGATGGTTTGAAGATATAATCCAATCACATAAACATCATAGAGAGTGTTATATGGAAATATGCCAGGCTCCACATGGCTTTCTAGACCCTGCAAGCTTACTGAGACCATTAACCCAGCTCTCTTTTCATTTCACCTAATCATCATCCAACCAAGAAAACTAAACGACTCAGAAAAGTCATAACATCCCCTGGTGACCTAAATCCCATCATGAGGTGTGGTGATCATCCACACTACTCATAACCATAATTCCATGTCTCAAGAATCCTAAATCCAAACTATCCTGACTATTCCCCAAATAACATGACCCAAAGAAATCGAACCTCCTCTAATACCATTTTGTCACGAACTGAATCTGGTCGCCACTAATATCGAAACCAAACCCTTCTCGGGACAAGGACCGAAGGTCATTCCCTACCCCCATGGGATTCCACAAGTTCCCATGTATCATTTATCTTGGTTTGAGAATAATTAACCCAAATATGTATATATAAATCATCGAAAACATTTGATAAACTGAATCTGAAAAATTCATGCCAAACCAGGTTTATATAAAAATCTAGAACTGAATAAATAAGTTCAAATGCATTAAAAAAAATCAATGACACAAATAAAAAACATAAAAATAGACCCAAGGACTCCACACGACATGGGTTTATCACCCACAAGCTGTCTCCACAACTCTACACTAAGGATAAGAGCTAACACCCTAAACTTCCATCACCCATAGACATCCCTTTAACTAAGTCAAGAATAATGAAGACTAATTACACATAAGGGGTGTAAGTAGGGTGTGATCCTAAGACCAATATCAAACCACCCAATGATTCCAATGAGCATTCAATACAATGTGAACAAGAAAGTAGTTTTTATATGCAAAGAAAAGCAGTGATACCTTCTATGAAATGCAACTTTCAATAGAAAACATTTTTTAAGCTAAAATATTCAGAATGTTAACACATTTAAATATAAATGTTAGATAATATAAATTATATCCAAAAAAACACCAATAAAGTGGAAAATACATCAAATACAATGAGAAACAAAACCCAGAACACCCTTAGGCACTAGATAGTCTCAGGCCCCATGTACCTCATACCTAGGTTTAAAGTAACCATACTAAAATCGGTTATCGTGCACAATCCACTAGTATGGAACATAACCATAATATATTGGTCCCCAATAATCATCCACATAGTTTATTTAGAGTTTTCGTTATCCAAATGCTAGGTGAAACGGGGACCAAACCCATCTGGTCCACTAGTCGTACTAGTACACATCCGCCCCACCTGGGTACCCGAGCTTCCCCCTTTCTGCTCAAACAATTTAAGGATGCAACACATATCCATTTTCATGTAAACATACGCTACCATTCACATAAAATCAGTATAGTATCTTTTACATTTTATACCACTAAAAATACACAACAAACACTTCGATTTTTAATGAAACAATTTCTAATAATCCCACATTATTTTGCATGAAAAAACAATTATGAACCCCACTTGTACACTATGTGAACACTTGTAAGTTACCAAAATAGTAAAAGCATCCCAATAAATTTCAATGAAAAAAAAATCAATTTTAGGGCTTCCCCATGTTAAAAAAGAAGTGAAAACTTCGTAAAACCTAAATTTTCACACAAAAGTGTCTCCAAAACATCACTTTCTTTGCAAACATGAATAAAACCCATTTTTTGCAGCAACAAAAAATGGGATAAACATTCTAAATAGCATATTCATCCCTATTACAGTTCAATAAAAACATTTAAGTATTTATAGGTTATCCCCATATAATCAAATAAAATATTTCTTTGGAAACCCCCAATTTCACACCAAATTGGCATTTAAAATTCAATTGCAATAAAAACACTACTAAAACAAATTTTTTCTACAATCATAAAATGATATAAACTTAAAAATATGATTAATATAGCAATCTAATACACAATTATTTCATAAACATTGGAATCACTTACCAAATCAAAGGAAACCCTTGAATCGCTGTGAAAAAATCAATTCATACCACCGTCACACCAAGAGAGCCTTATATAGAACCTAAACCCACAAGAACTGACCAATAAAACTCAAGGATAAACCATATGATCTAAACCCTATCCACTGGTAATTTTTCACTTCAAGGAAATTTAATGACACTTCATGGAAGAGGGAGAAACTAGGAGAGACACCAACTTTGATTCTTGGAAGTTCCTCCACCCAATCCCCCTTCAAATGGGGTTCCATTGAGTTTTTAAGCGACATGGAGGGATGACATGGATTTTAGGTTCAAAGAGTACGACGAAGGGTCAAATTAGGAACTGTAATGGAAGAAAATAGTAATAATTGAGAGGGTTAAGAAGGAATGAAGTTACATCTTCAAATATGGTCAATTTGAGAAACCTTATGACGTTCTGTACTAAATCATGATGGTAATGAGCTATAAAGGTGGGGGATGAAGAGGGGAACACGGATGGGTTCAGTGGGCTTGGGTGACACTTGTAATCACTAAAAAAATACATAAAATTGAATAAGATATTAATTAAACATTTTTTTGTAAAAAATTAGAAATGGGATTTTGGGCTGACCGAATTCCTCAAATAAATACCCAAATCCACCAATTATTATGGATTCTTAAAGGGTCCAAATTGAAATGGATGATTTAATAGGTTAGGGGAGGACATTTAGGAATTATAATAGGTTCTAAATATTAAAAAAATAAAAAATTTATAAAAGAAACAAAATTGTTATTTAAATCTAGAAACGGGCTCACGGTTTGGCTCAATCAGGAAAACTCGCCCTTTCCTAAAAAAACATGGGAAACCCCCAAAACAAAGAAAGAATGGAAATTAAATGAAAATAAATTTAAAATAAGTCACTGATGTGATAAATAAAGAGAGATCTGAGAGGGAGGTAGGTGCAAAATTAGAGAAGAGAGGGTTGAGGGGTTTGCATGATGCACATGGGAGAAATGAGTGAAAAAAAATTAAATAATAATAAAATTAAATAAAATTAAAATAACATCCAAAAATTTTAAAAACTGGGAAACCTGTACTATTTTTAAATAGTGTGCCAACCGTACCTGGTCCACTTACTAGGCCAGAAATCACCACACAGGTACCTAGATAAGGCCACACAGTTTATAAAACCATGAGTAAGTTGTATGAAATAGATCTGTCAGGTGATAGTGCCTAATAGGATGGGCACCATACGGTTACCCTAACCGTGAAATCCAACCATTAGACACTAAAAAGACCATTAAAAACTGAAAATTTCATCCTGATAACCACTATAAATCAATCCCACTCAAACACATAATAAAATAATACCAAGGATGAACAAAATAATTGAAATAAAAGTGATGTTTTTTGGATGGAATGTGACAATTCCCCCCCCCCATGAATCTTTCAACCCCTAAAAAGTCCTAAATTACTAGGTTGATCAAAGAAAGGATAAAAAACATAAGAATTCTAAAAACAGTTCCTTGATTATTTAAAGACTAGAATCTGAGAACTCGCTTGAAGACTAAAGGCATAGTCAATGAGATTCCAAGACTCAAACCACTATATGAGAGAACTGATAGTGAGGAACCCTCATCTCCAAACAAATCCATAACATTAAAAACCCCAATCCATGACTTATAAATTTCCAATTCTCTATGGAACTTCCAAAAACATTCATCATGTGACCCATTATCTGGTTAAACAATAGTTATGATCACGGTTTTGTGGAATAGAAATAAGGGATTTCCCCACTAGGAACTCCTGGAAGACCAAGTTTTAGTTTGGGTTGTTTCATGATGGTATCCCCACCATATTGGGATTCTAGTCATCATTTATCCTTCCAAATTGAAACCAATCACAAAATCAGACCCAACTCCTAACACCTGTGAGTCCGGTGATGGGTCTCCCCAACATTTTAAGAAAAAGTTAACACACACTGGTCAGACCATCTCTCATGAACCCACCAACACAGAATGACTCACAACATAATATGGGGTCCCAAGAGAAGGAACATGAAATAAACACTGATTTCTTACTCATTGCTTCCTCCAACCATGAGCATCTCCAATGTGAAACACCCCAAACAAAAAATGGTTAAAAAGGAAGACTAGTCACTCAAGAGTTTATATACCATGAGACACAGCCACCACTACATCAGGAAAGAGGCCACTGGGACCTTCAAAGAAACATACCCCAAAAAAACAACCACAGGAAAAGAAAATTCAACGGTTGTCCTCTCCGATGTTAGAGATGGTTGGTTGGATTCACATCCCCCTATACCTAGAGACTACATGACTATGTGAAACTCTTCACACTGAGACCTATAGACGGAGTCCTTATGACTTGAATCATCTTCTTCACCACAGTTAGGATCTGAAAACCTCAAATTTAGGCATCATCCTCTAGAATCATAGCTTACAAGACTTTTCCTTAGCCACACCCTCAATAGGCCTTCAATTGATTATGGAAAAGTGGATTAGAGTTCTTAATGACCAAAATTGAAGTAATGATCGTGTGGTCCATAGATCTAGAAATAAGGATTGATGAGGGAGACACCCTAGTAATAGGTTCTTTTATTCGTACCCCTCACTAGATATGGAATCTTTCACGAGCACTTCAAGAAACTAAAACGCCTTCAATCACAATCCACCCATTGTGACACAACTTACAAATAGAAAATAGAAAGTACACTTCACCGATCCAAATAGGGACATTTTAATAGAACCAGAACTACTAATTCTCTCAAAAAATCTAGAGTTCCCAAATACCCAAAGAAACACCCAACTTTCTAAAGTTGTACCGCAACTACTGTCAAACCTCAACCTCCATATGTAAAATAAACAACATACAAAGAGGTATCTACCCCAACACTCCTTCTAAATTCAGAGAAAAACCATAAAACAAAAAATATTTTTCAGAGCCCATTGGAAATTTTTTGGATGCATACTATAAATGTGAGACATGAAACTAACTCGATGCACATTGCAAAATAGGCCACTATATCAAATAATAAGTCAAAAATCAACTAAAACATCATTTCAACCTACGAATAATAATTCACAAACCAAGAACCACACAATAAAACCAAAACTCCCATTATTAAATCACAACTTTCATTTAGAACTAAAACCATTTTCCAATTTATAAAAAATTTAAACACTAGAACCCACTTCAATATCATCTTTCATTTCATGTCATTTTGTTAAAAATCATTCCAACACTCCCACTTCTCAGAACATGCCTTTAAAAAACAATACTTAGAAACCAAGCACCCACCATCAGCATTCCCTAACATCTCAAAGGTATATACATTCTCGTTCCAACTTAGGAACCCACCCACACAAACCAACTCCACATCTACCATCAATATAGGTGAGCGTCCATCATAATACAAAAGGCCAAACAAACCATTTCCAAATTCCTGTTTCCAAGAAACATCCATTTTACATTTCTCAAAATTTTCAAAAACAAGAAAACATTTTCCAAATCCAATTCATATTTACTCTTTATATTATCTTTAAAATATCCCCAAATAGTTCCCGAAAGAACATCTATTTAAAAAAAACTCATTTAATTGTCATACGAACCACGATTTTGTATTTTGGAGTTCCAATTTCAATAGACCAATCATCAATTTTAAAACCTGAGAAAAAACCCCAAAACTAACTATAACCCACACTAAGAACATAAAAAATCAACTAATTCACTCAACGGATTAATATTAAAAATTATCAAATGAACAACTACTACACACGAATTGGTCACACAATTTGGAAGACTGTGCACCAACTGAGTGAGTACATTGGAAGTCATTAGAGGGTATTACATGGTCTGCACATGACTTACTAGGTCATCCACATCACCCATGAACCCATACAAATTGACCACCAAATATTATGAATAACCAAAAACACCCAAACGAAATCAAATTCCTCAAAAATAGTTGATATAAAAACATGGATCCCAGGGAAAGACCATCTGAAACGACCTTGGAAATTCAAGCGTCATTCTGAGTAGGTGGTGATCAAACACCTATTTGTAATTGTCTACTTTAGATATGAAAATTCTAACTACGAACTATTGGACATCCTAAAAAAATGTGGGATATATGTCCTCTTATAACGTTTTTTCATGAACCAAAGAGAGGCATCCCTAGACCGGTCAGTCGAGTCAGTCCGTAACAATACCGAAAGGGCGTTCCCAGTCACCATGAGCTGAAAACTGGGGTCTAGAATCAAAATAAAGTTGTTGGGAATGATTTATCACTGAAATGATAGATAAATAAATGAAAATAAACTGAACAAACTTTCCACAGGAATAGAAATAAACAAAGGAACAAAACATACTTTAAGTGCCCTCGTGGGTGACCTCAGAACATAAAACCACACTTGCTCCATGAGAAATCCAAAACTATAGGAGCCTGAAACTGAAAAATGTAGAATGCTTGATCACTAATATGCTCAGTGATAATTACAAGGAAAACAAATTCCCAATTCCCTTACATTTAAAAAGAAACCCAAATCATGTGGGTTTGAAATTAAGAAATAATAAAATAATGTTTTCATTCTTTTCAAATTCAATTAACAAGTTTACATTTTCATGAAAAACAATTCCCTACGACTACATTTTCAAAATGGATTCCAAGAATAAATTAGCTTTTAAAAACTAAAAGAAATCAATTTTGATTTAAATATTGTTTTCAAAATAATGATATGAATCATAAAACAACTGAAATGGAAGTCATGTGGCCAGCACCATGGGAAATCACTAAGTATCTAGTGTTAGTTGGTGACCTAGGATCATCATACCTCAGTTAAATGTGGTATAGAAACCACAACTAATAGCATTATCAAGCCCAATCCAAAAGTAGGGGACACCCCAATGGTCTAGCGGTCTCCAATCATCACAAATGCTTAGTTAGTGTGGTAAAGTCAATCATGTGAGATGAAATTGGGACAAACCACTTCTGAATCATCTACCATACTAGTCCTAGTTTTCCCACATAGTTATCATGGGATTCCCTTGTGCTCTATTTGAAGTGTTATTCCACTCACCATCTCACCACCAATCACCCAAATTTGGAACTCCCCCCCCCCACTTCTGTCTCATAATAATTCACAAGCCTCTTTACTAAGAACATATCAGAATTCACACATTGAACATGAAAATAATTTTTCAAAAACCAGGGGGTATGCATAAATAGGGGGTGTTATTTTTTCAAAAACCATTCTTAATGTTTCAAAAAATCCTAATTAATTACATGGAATATTTTTATTATAGAACACATAATAATCCTACACTATTAAGTTCCCAATACTACTTAAAAGTTCAACTAATCAACCAAGGTATTATACATTTAAAAACAATATTTAAATAATATTTACAATCAGGCAATCCTTTTAGAAAACTAAAATAAAACATTAAACTCAATTTAACACAAAAACCTATTTTTTGAAATCAATTTTGAATTATTGGTAAAATGAAACAATCCATTACACTTTTATAATAAAACTGGATGAATGGATGCCCATCTTTGGAGATATTCATCTCACTTTCAAAACCATCTAGGAAACCAATTTTCAAAGACCAAAACCCTTAATATATATATATCATATAAATGTTATATAAGAATGGAAACAAAATTTATTCAAATAACACCAAAAAATCATGGAAATTCTAATTAAGTGTCAAAGCTTAAGGAACCTTCCTAAAAACGACACTTTTGATGATGGCAGCCCAAAACAGCTTCACCTTCCATGCATAAAAATTCAAAAATATATATACATACACTTTTACCCAAATTACATATTACACTTTGCATGATGTAATATATACAAGGAGGATACATATATAAACATGTGTACCCATGTGTATATACATATAGGCCATTAATTCTAACGACTCGAACCTGCACCGCAATGGCCAAAATGTACTACAATGATGAAAAGGAATATAATAATCAGGAAAAGGCTCCAAATAAAACAAAATTAAGAAATTTATCAAGATAAAATTCACCTAAAATGGAGACAAATGAATTGTAATGGACTAAATCATCTTTTCCTTTGGTAGATGGTGTGAAAACATGAATGAAGGAGACCCAAGATACTTTTTTTGATACTTATCAGTGAAGGAAAGCATCAAAAATCTGAAAAACTAGAACCCTATGGTTGTAATGAACCATGGTGAGGCGATAGGGAGGATAGAATATTTCCAAGGAGGAAGAAGGAGGGAATATGAGGGCATAACCTGAAGAATAAATCACAAAACTAGAAGAAATCTGGTGGTTTCACCAGAGAAAGGCAGAGCCAAGAGAGAGGGAGATGCGCAAACTAAAGAGGAGATGGAGGAGGGTATCGTGCGACACACATGGGTGAACGGTGAGAAAAAAAATAAATAAGAGAGAAAGTAAATAAAAATAAAATAAAAACTAAAAAAATAAAATCATGGGAAACTTCCATGGTTTGAAAACATGGTTTGTCAAACCATGTGCCAACCGTGTGTAGGCCACATAATAGGTTAGGAATCCCCACACGGGTACCGGGAGAAGGCCACAGAGTTTAGAAAACTATGTGGAAGTCTTGTATAATAGATATATCAAGTGATATATCTCAATCTCATTGGCACATCAGGGTTACCCTAACCATGCGGGTCAAAAGTGCGACACCAAAAAGGCCTTTAAAATTGAATATTTCAGCCCTCTAACCAGTGGAACTCAATCCCTCTCAAACAGTAAATAAAATGAGACCATGGGTGAATAAAATAATTAAAATAAATGATAATATTTTGGGTCGGGGTGTGAAATATATAATTTATATTCTTCAATATAATCACCTGTGAGAGTAGGTCATAGAAACATAACTACATCGACTTGTGAGGTGGTAGTTCTCCCAACACATGATCAATGATTTCACTTCCCATTTAGTGGAAGTGGAAATAGATTTATGTATTTAATTCAACCTAATAAAGTATTAGTACATGGTAGATAATATTTTTTTTATATTGGACTAATTTGTACATGAATATGGGTTGTAATAGAATAAGTTAAAATAATGATCTTACTGAAGAAGATTTCATTTTCTTAGAACAACATCCTTTGGATATCTTATTAAGGACCCTATTGTTTGAATTTTTGGATTTTTAGTAGCTCTAAATTGTAAATGATGATGTGATAAATGGATTTTGGAGATTAGTATTTTTTCATCTGAGGATATCTTAATATTTATAGATACCTTTATAGGACTAAAATCTTAAAGTTGTCCATAAGTTCAATGCCCTAAGACGCCCAATTTGAGGTTTTAATGTTGTAATACTTTTGATGTCATAAATTAAATTTTAGGAGACATTTTTTGGGTTTAATTATATGAAAAACATTTTTTTAATGTGAACTATTCTTTTTCATGTTTTTGAAAAAAATTTAATCTATTTATATCCTTTAGGGTTTAAATGATATTGGATATTTAGGTAATTATGGAAATAAAAATATTATATTATAGATAACAACATGATTAAAATTTGATTTTTTCACTAAGTGAATGTTAATTTGAAATAATATTTCTCTCTTTTGGGATTAAAATATGGAAGTTATGATATAACCATTGAGGTTAATACACTCTTTTATTTTGAGGTTCTTGAGGTTATTTGGGATATAAGATTATGGAAGGATTTATTTTTATCTTATGGTATTACAATTTAATTTTGAATATTATTTTATCATATGGAGGATTATTCTTTTTATTAATTATCTTACTATGTTAAACCCATTCTTGTTTTTTTATGTTTAATGATGTGTAAAATAGCATGACTATCCCATTTATTGTTATGTGGTCATTGAAATTTAATTTTAGTGTTTCATGTGTGGAAAATTAATCTTGAATACTCATTGTATGTAGAAAAATATAATATTGTGGTATACTATTAATAAGTCAATAAAGTATGTTTATTTATCTTTCCATTCTAGCTGGTGAAAGAAATTCATCAATATTAATAAATAGAAACATGAAATAAAATTTTATCTTATTACCATGTTTTCTAATGATATAAATGACTTATTCCACAAATATTTGATTTTTTGTTTTTTATCATGGACTTCATATTGACCATGTTCTCTATCATTCTATATTAGTAAATGAGAATTACTTTTCCCTTCCAAATCAATCTTTTAATTTTGCATAAAAGTTATCCATATATTGAAGGCTAGTTATGAGTAACTTTTTATGCCTTTTAGGTTTCCCAATATCCATTTTTTGTTTTTGGTTTTATTAACCCTTTTTACTATGTGGTTTTCAATAAATTAATTATAAAAGTTATTATCTTATGATAACCCAGAATAATTCGAGGTCGAAATTCATTTTAAGCAGTGTATGATGTAACATCTTTATATTTTATGAAATACATTATTTCAAATTAATTTTAGTTTTTTAATATATTTAATTACATGAAATCCATATTTTATCTTGAATCACATTCAACACAATGTTTATGTTTTTTTTCACACAGCATCGAGTTCCTTTGATGACTTATGTTACACATAATCTAGAGTCCTACCAGAGTATAATATACTATTAATATTATTTATTTAACACAATAGTTATCTCATATCCATTAGAATAGATTTAATTAATATTATTAACTAGATTAGGAATATATATTTTAGACATTTAAAAATACTGAATCATTTGGAGACTATTTAATGATAAATGAAAATAAAAACCAATTGAATATAATGGATCAGTTTTTCTAAAAACTATTTATGACCATAGTGAAATTTTACCTTTATGGAAAAAAATTATTATTATTATTTAAATATATTAAGGAAATTAATATTTCATGTATTTAATAAATTTTTTTTAAATTTATCTAGTATTTGTATCAGTTTAATAAAATAATAAATCTAATTTTAAGCATAAAATGATTCATATTTTTTTGAAAGAGAATTTTTCTGCCTTTTAACGGTGCACCAATTTTAAATAAATATTTTTGAATACTTTATAATTAATATTTGAAGAAAAAACTCATTTTTGGAAAAATTAATATCAAAATTTCATTTGGGTGAAAGTATTGTATTTTTTAGATAACATTTATATTTTAATGTATAGTGAATGACACCAAATTTTAGTTAAAAATGGATTTTCATCTAATGAATTTATATTTTAAAATTATATTTTTAATTGGTTTGAAATTTTAATTAGAAAAATTTTATATCAGTTAAACTAATTTGGGTCACTGTAATCAAATTGACATTGGATTTAGATATAAAAACATATCAAACATCAAAATATATTCCCTTTAAAAACCATTTTTGTCATCAAGTCTATGGGGTTAATTTTAAATTAATTGCCACCAATTATGTGATATGAATTTCAAAACATTGATTCCATATATTTAATAATCATAAATTATAATTTATAATAAGGTAAAATTAGTTTTTGACAAATAATATCAGTGAAAGTAATTAAAATTAATTACACCGATTAAGGTAAAAATGAGTTTACTTTGTGGTTAATCGTTGATCTAAAGGGGCCAAATGACAAAGATTATTTTCCCTACATAATTTTCTTGACATTATTTGATCATAAAATAAATTTTATGAATTAGTTTTATTATTTTGGGAACATTATGTATGGTAGACTTCCCAATAGTGTTTACCTTTATATATTTACAAGAATACCACTCCATCTCTACTATAAAAAGGTACTCCCCTCCCCCTCCCTTTACACCTATAAATAACTTTTGGATCATCCAAACTCTACCAAAATGACACCCAAATATAAATATTATCATCTTATAAGCCTAAATTTGGGCAGAAATAAATCTAAGGAAGTCCTTTGTTGTAAAAAAAGGAGTTACCCAAAAAAGCGGTAATATTTTTCAATGATTATTTTTGATTTATTTCTTTCTCAAAAATCATAAATTTCTCACGTTTAAAGACTATATAATAACCTAAATATCCTAAATATACTAATATTTTCTTATGTTAATGTTTGTACCTACAAATTAACTCACTTCCATCAAATGTTATATGCATTCATCGTTCGTGTGTATAACGGACTTCCGCCTCGTGAATCGATGTTGGTCGTTCTTCCATTAAATCATCTAAAAGATGGTAATATTGATGGACATTCTACTTTCTATTCTATATATGATATTAATGGTCTATTAATTCTTCTTAAATTATTATGTAACACATACATTCATGATTTCCATTTTTGGGAATATGATAACATCGTCTGTGGACGTATGGACTATCGCCTCCTTGAACCAATGTGATACATTCACACATTACAAGGAATGTATTAAGGATTAATTTAACAAACATATATGATATGAATGAAATATTTATGATATTAATTAAAACAATATCTATATTTTTGTGGAACATGTCATTTTTTTCTTTCCTTTTCATGCAATGAAAAAGTTATAACATTGTTTATGGACGTGTGGAGTACTACCACCTCAAAGCAATGTGATTCTTCCTTTTTCATCACCAAATCATGGGATTGATATATATACATATATAAGTATAAATTATTAAATAATAGGGTATTTATGATATAATGGTCATTATATAAAGATAATATTTATTTACATTCTTTCCATAAGGACCAATGAAAAATCTGAACATTACTCATGCATACATACCCCCTACCATCTCTGTGATCTTAACATTGCTTCATTTTTCATAACCATCATTCATGTTTAGGGAATAAATTATTGTTGTACACCTAATATATTATATATGGTGAACATATTTCCAAATTTTCATGTTATTAATACTTCATATTTCTTGATATTTTTTTTTCAGCTTGATTAATTTCATCTTATGGGGTTTTACATGATTGTTAACAAGTAGTAACAAGTTTTAACTTAATTCCCATTCATCAGGTTAAACTTCTATGTAATTGGTTTTGTCATTCTAAGAATACTTCTAAAACGACATCTGATTGTTTCTTAATGTATTTCCACTTTTATTTTTGGATTTATATTTTCTATAAATAATTATTTCATTGATATATTCTCAATCCAATGATATGATCTTTGTAAGGGTTTTCTCATCCAAATTGTATTTCTATGAGATATATTCCATATTGAACACTAATTTTTGATGTGTGGTTTATATAATACCCTTGGCAGTATTTTATGATTCTTATCTTTTGGTTTATGGTGTTTTACATATCCTTTTAATGGTCTTACTTTCATGTGGTTTACATTTTCAATGTTACCAAAGAATTAATGTATTTTTTTCACAATTTTGTTTCATTGAGATGTTTGTTATATTATACACCTATATTATTTTATAAGGTTTATATACTACTCCATTTCTATTTTATATCATTAATATCATTATTTTTATGATACTATATGTTTTATATAATGTTATTAGATTCATCAGGTTAATGATTCAAATATTTTAAAGTGGTAATTGATGATTTGGAATGTTCAAATACTGTTTTCGCTATGAATATTTTTTATGATATTTTAAGGTTATTTATATTAATCAATGTAAAAAAACCTTTTTGTTACTTATCCTACACTGGGGGTATTTGTTATCGATATCATCCTCATTCATTCTTTGGATTGATTAGGTTTGTTTCAAAGATATTGGAAACAAGCTTGTTCCTTTTCCATGGGTTGATTATGTACTAAATAGATTTTTATAGAACCCACTTATTTTACATGGGTTAATAATTTTTTAAAGAGATTATTTTATAACCCATTTATTTTCCATGTTTTAATCATGTTTCAATGAGAATTTTTGGGAACCCATTTATTTTCCTTGGGTTAATCACGTTTCAATGAAAATTCATGTAACCCATTTATTATCCATTGGTTAAGAATGCATCAATGAGATTATTTTAGAATCCATTCCTTTTACATGGGTTAATCATGTTTCAAAGAGAGTTTTTCGTAACCCATTTCTTTTCAATGGGTTAATAAAGTTTCCAATAGATTGTTTTGGAACACATTTCATTTCCAGGGGTTATTCAATTTTAAATGATATTGTAGTAGAACTAGTTTCCTTTTAAAAGATTAATCATGTTATAAAGAGAGTAAATGTTGTTTCAATGTGTTTTGATTAATTATCTATGTATTATTTTATTTTAATGTTCAAATGATTTGAGTTCATATATAGAACTGATGAGCCTTTTATGGATTATATAGTGGCTTCATCTTGATGGAACTTAGATGCATTGGGTACTTCAGAGATGAATATGAACCATATTGGTTATTGTATTTTAAGGTTTTTGTAAGGTTTATTTAAGTTTTGTATAAGGGTTTAATGAGATGATGTTCCAATATACAAATATATTTTCCTCATGCTTTATATGTGTTTATAATGTTTCTAATGATCAAGATTGAAATCACATAGTTTATTAATATTGATTCTAATGAATCTTTTATTTTCCATGTTTTCATCTTTCAGAGTCTAGGTAGTGATGGGTATGAATGTTCACATGTTATATAATTCATTTTTATTATGTAATCAACCATTATGCTCATCTTATATTAGCTGATGACATTTAATTATTAATGATTAAATTTTCATTTACAAATCATCTGATCTCACCCTTATTATTTTTATGTTTCCCACGGTTTTAATGAATAATGTGGAAAATTTTATTTCTATAAAATATTTCACTAGGATGATGTTGATGAACACCTGTAAAATAAGAAAATATGATTATGACGGGTGATGATGTTCATCTTTTTGGACCAGTTTTTTATGATTCAATGTTGATGTGAATTATTTATGTAGGATTTTGTCCTAATTCTATAAAAATATAAACCTAAATGGTCTCTCATAAGGTAAAAGATCCATGTTTTCATTTTCTTATGTTCAAATGTTTGATGAAAAATTTGGTCACAATTATAGGAATCATAGCCCAAAATGTAAAGTTATATATTTCAACATAAGATCATGGAGTGCGTCTCCTAGGATGTTAAAATTATTCTTCAATTATCTTATTAATTTATCGAATCATTATAATTTAAATTCAGAGAGAAAATAAATTTAATTGGTTAGAAATTTATTATCAATGAAAGATAAAATTATCTCCAAAGCATTTTTTATAATTAAAATCGGTGTTATGATTTTTAATTTGATAAATTACTATGAATTTATCTGAGAATTTAATAACATGAAACAAAATAAAGAAACCTTTGAGAAATAAATATCTATGAAGAACATTGTTGCGAAGTAATGTAGCCACTATTTTTTCTACACCTATAATTGCTCAATTAGATTTATAGTTGATTAATTGATAACAAACATTTCTTAATATAAATTTTAGTTTTTTCTATAATGGTGAGAGATATAATATAATGGTTAAAATCATATTGAAATGAATTTCCATTTTTGGAAATGAAAACAAATCCCAAGAGAGAGATGATTAGTCCACTATGTAATGATCTATTGTATAAATTATCAATAAAAAATGATATCAATATTTTTATAGTATATAATTTTGGATAATGATTTATGTTCACAATAAATTATGGCAATATTTATCGATTTTATTAATATTTAAAAACATACTTGAGCTTCAACGTTTAATTCCCCTCAGGATTAAAAAATGATAAGGGAAAAATCCCAATATGGGAGAACACAGATTAAACATTCACTTCATATTTAAAATTAAATGTTATTTTTTTGAACAATGATCATACTTCTAGAAATCCATCCACATAATTAAAAATTATAATATCATTAATATACAGAAACTGAGTTAATTGTAATAACCCAAACTTCTCATAAATAAATATTATATATTAATATATGAATATTCATTTCATAATATAATTATCCCTGCCATAATTACATAGGTAAAGTTCCTTTGGAAACTTTGATACATAATAAAATCATTCATAATTAATCAACATAATCTCCCACTAAGTTATTCATAACTGGAAACCTTTCTATACATATAATACAAAATACATTTCTTCATAACATGTGGAAAGGAAACATAAGAAAGGGGTAGATCAGATGATAAGTATGGGTAAACAACAGAGATATTAATATAACATGGTCATAAGTTTATGAGGACATGATAATAACATTTTTGAACCATGCCCTTTTAATCAATATCATAAGATTGATTGATGGAATAATTCTTGGTAGTTCGTAAGTCATGAATCCAAAAGGAATTAAAGAATATAATCCATGGAAGTAAAACATTGGCATAATACATGGAAATGTGGAATACACATAAGAATAAAAAAACATTTGCATATAAGTCATGGATCATTGAAACAACTACTATAGTGGAATGGGTTCACTCCAAAAACCATTGTAGTAGTCAAGGCTCACTCCCAAAATTATCATATTGGAATGGGTTCACCCCCCAAACCATTATATTTGTCACGGTTCACTCACAAGACTATAATAGTGGGAAAAGTCCCATACTACTTCCGGATCACTCTCCATTCATGTACCATTTATCTGATGACATTTAAATCATTACCCAATACATTGGTGGGAGATATAGATTCCACTCACCAAATAATGAAAATAATTCATATATGTTCCACATGATTATAAAAAAATCATAATATCAAAACCCATGTAAATAAACGTGTTTCATAAGCATTTCATTATATCATAACTTGTGGGAATTAAATTGGTTACATAAAGACTTCATCAATTTATCTTAACGTAAAAAATGGAAAATTGAATGGGTTTCATAAAAATTAAACACCATAAACAAATACCATTAAAAACAAAATAATAATGGTATCATTCATTGAAGTCTTCAGTAAAACTTGTGTAACATAAAAGGATGCCATCATAGATAGAAGATTGTATTGAAATATCACTTAGAACATTTTTAAGGAAAATAATCTTTTCACTTTGAAAATAAACATTTTAAAACTAAAAGTTAAAAAAATTTATAAAAATAAGTATCCTTAAAAATAACCCTTGTACTTATAAAAATGATTTAATACACTGAGTGTTCATTGTGTCATAAAATACTTCCCATGTCATATATGTTAAAATATTGATTCATTTCACATTTTTAGTAAAATTTAAAAATGACCTTATTTATAATTCAACAAGAAAATTCCTTTTAATTTTTTAAAAAAATTCAGAAAATGGTACAAATTACATTATTTATTCAATGGATATTAGTGAAACATTTCATTAAAACATTTCTAATAAATATGGATATGTAGTAAAAATGATTTCTGAATGAAGACATCAATAATTTCAATTTTTAATAAAAATATTATTTTTGAATATTGAGTATATAAAGAGGTTAAAATTAAATGGAAACAATAAAATTCATGAAAAATGTAGACTATAATAAAATACATGAGTTTATTAAGAGGTATATCATAATATTTCATCATCAAAAACTTAATAATAAGAAATCATTGATAAATAATGAGATTGTAAAAATAAACTTTTACCATTTTGGTATCTTCTGAAACATATTCCCAATGAAGGAAAATCATTAAATAAAATATTAAATATAATTATAATATATAAATTCATGATATAAAATTTAGTATTGGTTGTATATACATAACATAATATATGTGCTGAAGAAGACAATTTGGGATGAAGCTCCCATAACTTAAGTATCAAATTCAGATGCACACATTTGAACCTCATGTATAATAAATATTTTTTTATTACCCATATATTATAGAACCCTACACATTTGTATCATTCCATATATTATTTAATTTTTACCTTTTATTACCTTTTTATTAACAAATACTTGTTAAAATTATGTTTTGGTTAACAACTAATTTGTTTCTCGTGTATGTTTTGATTTAGTATTTTTGTCATTTTTTAACCATTGATACATCATCCACCAAATATAAAAAATGATATTAATAAATTATATATAAATTATATATTTATTTATATTAATCTATAAAAAATAGATACAAAAAATGAATTACACTGTTCATAGAGACGTTAGGTTATACGTGTGCATGAATTCTTTTTAAATTTTCCTTATAGATATAAATAAAGATGGTAAATTATATATCATGTTTTTAAGGTCATCATTATTCCATATATATATATATTACTCTCTATTAAATGTGTAAGTGATAAAAATGAATCATAACAACATGAGAGGAAGTAGGTCATCGTATACACGAGTGATGAAGTCGTATTCCAATGGAATGGAAAGTAATCAGTTATATATGATATTATAATTCAATAATTATAATTTTTTTATTAAAATAATATATATATATATATATATAATTTATAGATGTAATTATATCTTATTATGATAGGTGATGATGGAAAATGTATTTAATCAGTTCTCAGGGTAGTCGTCATCCGTACAAACGATAAACAGTTTCATTTACCTTTTGATTAAAGATGGGATAGATGTAGTTTATTAATATAAATAGTAGTATGTTAGTATATATTAGATGATTTTGTTATTATATTATAATTTTTAGAAAATTAATAGATTTTTTAAGAGAATAACTAAAAGGAATGAGCTTACTGGTGACAATTACCTTTGATTATAAAAAACCTCCTTTGGATATCTTATTAAAGACCTTAGGGTTGATATTGTTGAATGAATATAAGATATATAACATGGATAATATTTTTTATATGCTATTATGGTAGGTTTTTTTCAATAAAAAGGTCTTAAGAGGTGGGAAGAATTGAGGTGATGAAGTCCCCTTTTATAAAAGAGGAGGAGGGGCATTTTGATAATTACCAAAAAACTATTCAATAATGGGAAGTCACTCTCATGAAATGTTCCAAGAAATTTTATAAATAAATATGTGTATATATTATGTAGTCAAGTAACACCTCCACCATAAAAAATACACATTTTTGAAACATTTTTTTCCTTAATCTCTATATTTAATTACTTTTTATAATTTATTTTCAACCACAATATAGAGTCTCTTTTTCATTTACCTAGGAAATTTATGATATAATAGTTAATTAAAATGAGAATTATTTTATATTTTGGAACAAATTATTCTAAATATGAAATCCAATGTATTAAATAAAGATCATATTTGTTTTGATAATTAATTTTATCACAAATGTATGTAATAAGAAAACCCTGTTGTATCCTTAACCATTGTAATTATATTTTTTTCAATAACACATATACCCCAAAAAATTAATTTGGATTAATTATATAATATAAATAAGTCTTATTCAAAATATGGAATCCTTTTCGAAAAATTTAGTTCAATGAACTAGTCGAATGTAATTTAAAATAGAACCTACATACTGGATGAAAAGGTAGTTTTCCAATGAGAATGTATTCATAAAAATTGAATGATTTATTATACGAATTCAATAAGAATTTCATTTGAATGGACTAAATTGGTTTAATAATTATTATATAAAAGTAATCAAATTTTAGTTTTAAATAATTTTGAAAAGATGATATATTTATATATTCTTTAAATGAAAAGATACTTTTCAATAATAATTAGTATTTTAACTTTTCACTTAAAAATTAATATTTTTAGAAAATTTTCGCTAAAAATAACTCAAATATAATTTTGTCATGTATATTAAGAAGATAATTTTTATTTTTTAAAATAAATTTTTTAATGGTGTGAAAATTACTGAAATTATTTTCTCACAAAATATATTAAAATATTTTTATAGGAAATAGTATTTTTGAAGAAAATGAATACATTATTAAAAAAATAATTACTCTTTTATAAATATTATTTACTTATAAGACAACATTAAAATTTTTCTAAAAAATTTGGTTATAATAATTTTTCCACCATGTTAAATGGTTTGGTTATAAAATTCATGTTTAAATAATAATAATATTATAAGTATATTTCTGCTCAATATAACTTTCTGTTTCATGTATTGTAAGCTATAGATAAAATTAAATTTATTCAAAAATAATATTTATTAAAAACAATTGGTGTAAAATTATACCCCGCCCCAATAAAATGAACATATCCCCTAAAATTAACCACTCCAATACATGTAAATGAGTAAAATTGTTCCTCATTATATTCATAGGGTCCCGCATAGTATCTTCAAATTGGAGGTTTTTCCACAAAACATTGACCATGTGTGGTATTTTTTAATAGAAAATTCCCTCTAAATTTCAAAATCACAATTGGGTTATCTTCATAAGAGAGATAATTTTACATTTTTATAACCTATGTGTTCATTACAAGAAAATTATTTGGTCTGAATTTCCTCAGAAGATAAACATGGAACACATCATGGACTTGAGAAAGGTTCAGTAGAAGTGACAATCGATTAGATACCATCCAGATAAAATCAAGGAATTCAATTGGAATGATATTACTTGGTCATAGTTTTACATGTTTTAGAACCTCATTAAATTATTATATTATTCAATTCATAGAAAAACCTTCTCACATACTTCAAACTTCAGATTATGTCATCTATTTTCAATATAACCTTCTTGCCTCATTTTTTTTTTGCCCTTATGTTATGCTGAATATACCTAACCATGTGTTCCATTTAATTATCTAGTTGAGGTCCCAATATATTTAAATCACTAAATTCATCACATTACATTGTATTAGTACACATATTTTCATATAGGGTTTCACAATGAAACTTCTGGATGCTTGTTTAAATTCTATTATTGTATAAAAACTCAACCAAATGAGGGTGTCGATCTCGACCACCATTGAAAACCATAAAATAGGATTAAAGAATATAATATAGTGTTAGAAATGTTTTCTCATACTCCCCATAAATGAGAGGATTATATGCTGTTTGGAATCTAAATTATGTATCAAGGGATTGCTGAAGACTTTTCCTGAACATTTCGGTAAACATCCATCCCAAAAAGATTTAATAGAATGTGGTACTGCACTTAATTAATGTATTTCTGGGAAATATGATCCAGAGAAAAATATTTATTTATAGTAGTGGAGTGCTCAGACTTTGTAAGGATATTAACTACAACACATATATAATTTTTCCCTTTAGACATTTTAGATCTCTGATAACAAAATTTAATAATGATGATTTCCCATTTCCATTCTATTATGTGTAGTGGTTGTAACATCCCCTTTGAATTTTTTTAACTTAGTATTAACTTTATGGAATACCATGTACCAAGATAAAGACTTTAAAATTCCACTATTAGTTATATCCCACTACAAATATGCTTTCAAATCATTATAAACTGTATACTTCTCAGATGAATAGTAAATGAAAAATTGTGAGTTTTATATAATATATCCCTCTTCAAATTTGGTATGGATAGAACACATATGTCATTCTAGAACATTATAATTCCATCAATATCAAGGTTGAACTCAAGAAATCATTTCCCTTATTTAGGATCTCCACATAACTCTTCTATGCATATTTTATCCTCACAAGGATATATGGTTGAAAACATATTTGAAAAAGATAATATTTTTCCACCTCCTTCATTATATCTAGATCCATCTTATGAAAGTACATAAAAATTATACATCTTTTATCCCCATCCTATATAATCTAGCATGATCCTTTTTACTCGAAGAATTATCCACCTTGGTCACCATCCTAGGGTGCTACTGTTTTGAGAAAAAATAATTTTTAATATGCTGAAAGCATCTTCTATGGCACATGTTATTCTATTTCGGTGTTAATATATAGTTTAAACTATTATGATCAATATATATATATATATATCAAAAATTTATCCAGACTGATAATGCCTCCATATATTTAATGTATTAATTAACGTAGTTAACTCTAAATAATTGTTATGGGTAATGTTTCTTGTGATCCAGTAATTTTCCTGGGGAATAAGATATAGACATGTCATTCTTCATGTTAATGTGTACTAATTCTTGTATGGATTCATCACTGCATATTACAAACTATTCTCCACTATATTGTAATGTAGGAATGTGTGGAATAACTAATATTAAAATCAGTTCCTTGAAATTTTCCTCACATTCATCATTCCATATGAACATGGATCTCTTATGAGATAACATGGTTAGTTGATTAGATATTCATAAGAAATTATCTAAAAACTGTTAATAATATCCATCAAAACTATGAAAAATATAGATCCCTGGCATCTTTGTTGGAATACTATAGCTTATAATAGTCTATGTATTTAATATATTAACCATTATGCCCACTCATAAGTTCATATGACCCAAAAATTAATTATTTTATATCCAAAATTTACACTTTGTATATTTTTCAACCAATTTATCCCTCTTTATGGTCTTCATCAAAATTCTCATTTGATCATTATGCTCTTCCATCCTCTTTGAATGAAGGATATAATCATTTATAAAGACTACTATATATAGATCAAGGAAAAATATAAAGACTCCATACATTTTGTGGAATGATTTATTTGGAATATCCTTTATATTAACCATCAATTGATGATATAAAGAACAATTTTAAATTTTGGAAATGTTTTGAGTTATGCACAGTTCATCAAAAAAGTCATCAATATGAGGTAAATTATAGTTGTTATTGATTGTGATCTTATTCATATCCTAATAATTAGTGAAATTTCAGATCAATACATATTTCTTCATAACAAAAAGGGCAGGTTCAACCCAGGATGACACACTTGGCTGATTAAATCCATTTTCATGATTCTCCAAGATTTTGTTCTACAATTCATTCTACTTACTTGGGGTTATTCTATAGGGTTTATTGGAAGCATGTGCGACACCAGGTCTTAGATCTATCGAGAACTCAACTTCACTTTAAAGTGGATGTCTAGTGATCTCTTCTAGAAATACATCAAATAAACTCCCAAACAATATTCCTATAATAGATTCTAACATTCTATAACACCCCAATATTGTGTGAAATATTTTTTTAAAAAAATATATTTATTTTTTATATTGTTCTTAAAAAAAATTATTTTTTCTTGTGCTGCATGAAACACTAAGTTTAAATGAAACCTGATATAATATTAAAATATTATTATTTAATACCTTAGTAATATTTTATCCATTAGAATGGTGGGTATGAATACTATTGACTAATTTTCAAAAATATATGGATTACACATGAATATAAAATTAATTATTCGATCCCTTATTAATTTTAAATGAAACTAAAGCCTATTTTAAAATAAAGGATATCTTTATTTGAAAAACTATTTTCATACACACAAACATGTCTTTTCTCAATTTATTAAATAAATAACCTTTAATGATTGTATTAAATTATATATTATATATTATATATTCATTAAAAAAACTTATCATTCATTTTATGTTTTTTCTAGACATGACATTCAAAAATATCTAGTTTTATTCTTAAAAACTATATTTGTCGAAAAAATTTTTTTTTCTTATTTTTCACACTCTCCTCAAAATTATTTTATGAAAAGTTTATAAAATTTATTTAAAAACATAATAATAATTTTTTAAATAATATTTTAAAAATAAAATTTTAGTTCTCTTTTATGATTCTTATGAAAAGATAATGTTTTCAATGAATAGTGAAAAATAATAGTTTTAATTAAAAATTTTCTTTTCCTTTAAATCAATTTAAAATAATTTTTCTTTAATATTATATTAAAATTAAAGTTAGTTCAGTTATATATATATTAATAAAATTTTGATAATTATAATAAATTTTATATATTTTTTTTATATACAAAAATTTTAACCTTCGGAAACTTTTCTCTTTGGAAACCCAAATTTTTATTATGTCTATGGGTTTTGTTTTAAATTATAATTTTCCAACTATATGAATGGAATTTGGAAAATTAGATTCCATATTTTTAATATTAATAATTTTTTATAAATTAATATACACTTAATTTTATACCATAATTATTTTTAAAAATAGTAAAAAATTAATTAATGTGGTTTAGGTAAAAAAGGGTTTACTAGGGGTTATACTAAAAAATTAAGGGGTAAAATAACCTAAAAGAATTTCTAAAAACAATTTTATGGAAAAATATTTTCCATAACACCTATAATATTTTGTAGTGTAAAATTTTGGTACCCTTTTTCTTGTGATAAATTGTTGTTAAACCTTTTTTCTCTTGAAATATTACAAGTGTGTCACTCACCTCACTTATAAAAATCCACCCCTATCCTCTCCTCTTCAAATATCAAAAACTTATTGTTTCAGATAATCCAAAATGAAGTGTTTTCCTTACATAATTACCAATATCTTGGAATCCTTGTTGATATCATAAATCCAATCTGGGAAGGCATTAGGTTAAATATAACGAGATTTTCCAATGAATAGGTAATGTTTTTAACTATAAGTTTTTGTTTTACATATTATTTTTCTAACTTCTTAAAATATTTTATAACTAGGTTAAGATAATAACACCAGAATATAAATTATATAGTGGGGTTACTATGTTAATTTCACAACCTAATTCCTTATAATCATCCATCAAATGGGATACAAAAATAATCATTCATGTTTATGGTGGACTTCCACCTTGTGAACTGATAAAATTCATTTTTCATCAGCACCTATCATTGCAGGTTATAATTCCACCACCACATTATCTTAAAATAAGAAAAAATTATGTTCAAAAGCATAAAGTAAATGATAAAACAATATTTATCTTACATTATACACAACAGAAAATTTATTCGAATATACATGCAAAGATTAATTTATCCAATTGTCTATGTTAAATGAAAAACTGAGTTTTAGCGAAAACAATATACTATAAATAATATTATTTAATATTATATTTATAACTAGGAAATTGGGATTAAGGTTATATACATGATTAATTGAAATATGAAATTATTTTTTACATATTTATAAATAATGAATTAATTAGTGACAAATTAATTATAAATTAATATAAAACCATTTTCAAAATAAATGGAAATATTTTTCAAAAAAATATTTAAATGTGCACAAGGGTGTTTTATACCAATAAAATATATAAATCACCCTTTTTAATTGTATTTATGAAAATTATGTGTCATGTATTCAATATATTTATCTAATGTTTTATAGAAAATTTATAAAAATAAATCTGATTTTTCCCTTAAAACCCATATTTGCTCATAAGACAGTTTTCTACCATTTTATGGTTCACTTGTTTCAAAAATAAATTTTTAAACATTAATAAATTTTAGTTGAAAATTAAACTTCATTTTTTAAATCAAAATTTTAAAAATATATTTGTGTTAATGTTTTTTATTTTTCTATAGACTTTCATTTTTTGATGAATAGTGAAACAGAAGGAATTTTAATTGAAAAATGACATTTCATCTAAATAATTTATAAAGATAAATTATATTTTAAATTTTTCCAAACTAAAATTAGATAAATTATACATCTATTAATATAAATTAGGGCATTGGAATCATTTTCAAATTGAATTTTTATAAAAAAGTATTTCAATTTTTTTTATCATTTTCACTTTAAAACCCTTCATTCACATGACTTATGCAGGACTAATTTTAAATTAACTAAATTTATTTATAGTATTTGTATTTTGAAAAATGGATTCCATGTTTGGAATCATCATAATTTATAATTTTTAAAAATTTACCCTTTTTTGACCTATGTCATTAGTGAAAATATTTAAAATTAATTATAGTGATTAAGGTAAAAAAGGTTTACATTGTGGTTGATCTTAAAATATATGGTGTAAAAATTACCCTAAATATTTATAACAACCATTTATTGGTCCTATTTCTACCCTTATGACCTTATTCATAAATGTTATTAGTTTTTTATATGCTTTTGGAAGAAATTGACCCATATAATTAGTGATGATAAGAAAAAGACAAAAAAAAGTACCTTTCGGCCTTTTAATTTCAATAATGTTTTGGGATACAGAAAAAATAGTTTTTTTTAAATAAAATTTTTAAATAAAAATGAATTTTTTAATCATAATAATTTAACTTTAATGTTTATATATTATATAATTAAATTAAATTCTTATGAACCGCTAATGCCTGGAATATTTAGTGAATAATTAAATAAAATAAAAGATTCTAGAGTTTTAAAAGTTAGGTAAATAGAATGAATTTTTATGTTAACCCATTTTTTATATGAATATATCATGAGACATAGTAGTGAAATTAGTATATTTTAATTACATTATTGTCTGGATATTTATGAAATATAAAGGAAAACGTCATAATTAACATTAAAGGTATTTTATAATAAATGAGATTTTATTATATAATTAAAAATTAATAAAAAATATATTTTTTAAATAGATTTTAAAATTTTTAAAAATATAAAATATGGTAAATTTTTTGACTAATTAATCATTTATTAAAAACATATTTATTTGAAAATAGTAAAAATAATGTTAGCATAGTTAGCATTAAAGTAGTGTTTTTCGTGTTTCATGCACTTCTATGAAAAATTAATTTCCATCACACATGGAATTTTTATTTTATAATTTATATTTCATATTTATAATCAGAGGGTCTAAATTTTATAATAACTCTAAAATTAATACCTTAATGAAAACCCCAAATGAAAAAAATAAGGAAACATAGGAGTAAATGAACATAATGAATAAAAAATTTATTATTTTTTGTGTGGTGGAGGTTATTCTCGACTAAAGAATCTCTCCAATCCATTATTAATCAATTTTTGATGTAGATTATATAATATCCCAAGTAAGGATATAATAATCCATTTTCATATTTATTAATTTGTATTAATTGGATATAAATTTTAAATTAAAAGAGATTATATTTCAAATAGTATACCTGAAACACAACATTGAGTATCCTTAAAATCTTACAGTGTACACAAGATTAAGTTATACCGAACAACAAGATACTATTAATATTATTATTTAAACTTTTATTCACTTGCTAGCCATTATATTGGAGGGTGTGAATATCTATAACTACATTTTTTTTACACACATTTATAACATGTTTTAACATTCACATAATATATTTGATAGAAATAAGATAAGAATTAATGCATATTCTTACTTAAAAGATCTCTTTTTCTGAAATGATGTTTTACAGTCCTTTAATGGAACAACTATTTTGAAATTAAAATTTTACATTATTATAATTTTTAATTAAAATTTTATAATCCATTTTTAAAATTTTAATATGAAAATTTACTTTTAGTGAATTTTTTGTATTTTTCAGAAAGTTTCATTTTCTAATTAATAATAAAAAATTTTTAATTTTAGTTGAAAAATAATTCTTTTTAATTTATTTATATAGTTAAATAATATTTTTTATATTTTAATAGAAAAATTAGTTCAATTATACATAAAGCAATCTAATTTAGGTGATTGGAATCAATTTCACACTAAAATTGGATATGAATACCTAAATAACGTGGGAACGTTTTCACTTTAAAAAAATAATTGTATCACCCCATCTACAAGATTAATTTTAAACTAATTTATACCATTTACGTGATTTGAATTATGAAAATATATATTCTGTATTTGGAATCAGAAAATTTTTCGATTTATAGTAAATCCAACTTTGTTTTGGAGAAAATAAATTTCTGAAAATTTTTAAATAATTAATGTGATTGTGGTAAAAACGAGTTCCCTTAATGAATAAACATATAATATAAGTTCTAAAAATAATATTAAATACATATTTTGACCAATACACCTATAAATATCTATAATATTCTTTTTTGGACCCTTAGGGGACAAGTAATATGTGGGGATCTTTCAAATCATTTCAAAAACACCAAGTTTTTCCTCTCCCTCACTTATAAAATGCCACCACCTCTCCCCTATCTTAGAAACTATAAATACTTTTGGATCATCCAAAATCGTCCCAAATTTCTTTTCAATATCCCTTACCTCATCCTAGAAGACTAAATTTGGGTAGAAATCTAACCATGGAATTAAACGTTGCAAACCAAATGTTATTACCCAAAAAATAGAAAAATTTTATCAACGTGAATTTATATTTTCTTTATTTATCCACCAATTCAAATATTATTATTACATGCTTAAATAACAACCTTATAATCCAAAATATACTTTTAGGTTTTGAGGTTAAGGTTTTGGCCTACACCTTCCCACATTTCTATTAAATTTGATACACAATCATCATTCCTTAGTATTACAGATTACTACATTGAGAACCAATTTCATTCATTATTCAATTTCCACATTTAATGGTATGGAATAATTATGAATTTATATTTATATATGATATATGACTTTCCATTATTACCATTTCACACACTGAACAAATTATAACGACATTAATGGACTTCAGACTTCTACCTCCTCGAAGCAATGTGGTTCCTTTTATGTTACAAGAATTATATATATATATAATTGTATTTAAGAGATAATTAAAATTCTACAATTAAATATTTTACTTAACTTCTTTCAATAATGATCATTGAAAAATTGGAACGTTTCTCATGCGTACATATGGTCTACCATCTCAGTGATTATAATGTTGGTTTATTTTTCCCAACCATCATCTATGTTATGTTTTAAAAGTGTAATTGATTTATAAATATGATAATTATGCAGTGATTATTATTATATATATTTTTTAATAATAACCCAATTGTCCATATTCAACCTACCAATGTTTTATTAACACATAATCTGAATATATTCAAAATATCCAACGTAAAATTATTTATACGTCAATGTATACAACATGGTAATAAGTGAGATAAAAGTAAAAATAAACTTTAAAAAAATTATCATGTAAGAAAACAATTAAACTAAGTTTATTATTAGGGATTATTAATACACACTAGACCAGTTGGTCTCTAGGTAATGGGTTCCATCTCAATCTCTTTTCGTTGAGGAATATTTTGATATTATACCCCCAATTTTTTTTGATGTGTATATATAGACTCTATGATATATAATATAATGAATTTATTTATTATCTTGTTATTTAATCTTTATATAAATATTATTTATTTATGGTGATTAAAATTAAAATATTTAAATGTCATATGGGACACATTTATTTAAAAATCACTTTATTTTCCGCCATGTAAATATTAGGATAATTATTTTACATATTATTTTATATAGATATAAATGTATTATTAAGGAAATTTTATATATTTTTTGATATATGGATTTCTCTATAAGACTTCAGGTTTTTAAAATAAAAAGATACCCCCCTTTTCCTTTTCCATGTATTTTGTTATTGAAAATTGGTTTTGAAAATGGATTGATTATTTCTATAAGTTGAAATATTTTCTTATGAGTGAAAATGATATATTATGAGTTACATGTTTCAAATCGATATTTTATGTGTTTTGATTAAATGGATCTGAGAAATTTTTACAGTTGGTTACGTTTTAATCCAATGAGTGGTGGTTTCATGATAAATCATTGACCATTGGTTACCTGATAATCCAATGGTAGGTCGGTCTGTGATAGCCCTCCAATGCATTGGCTATGGAAGTTATACATTTTCTATTCCATTTATAAGAGTGAAATTTTTGGATCATGACCACATGGTTATTCAACTTATATTAATTCCAAGTATAATAATTTCCTATGATATATTTATGAGTTATATATATTTGTTATGAGTTTTATAGAAATCTTGTTATAAAAAAAGGGTATTTGAGGATTATATTTTAAAATTAATTTACATAATACATATTAAGGGAGGAAGTTATTAATTTATGATAATAGTTTCATGGGTTTTTATGATTTCTTAGTACTAACTATTTTCTTTCTTTGTGTATCCATTTTTGAGCTTTTTATCTTATCCAAAAAATTTAAATTTTTCTTTTCATATTTCATGATGGTTAGGGAAATGAATGATTTATATTCTATTTAATGGAGTTTTCCATGGAAATAAATCATATGTTATTTAAATAGTGTTATATCATGGAAAAAATGGATACTGATTAAAAGTTTCTGGTTTTTATTTTATGGTTTTTCATATATGTTTTATTACCTAATTCTCTAAAATTCTAAACCTGAAAAGATAATCAATGTGGAAGAAAATAATTTATTAAATAAATGTCATGATTATATAATATTTAAGGTTGTGTCCTTATTGTTTATAATAAAGAAACTTTTTATATAACTTTAGAGTTTAGGTTAATATTAGTAGTATTCCCTTGAAATATTTTAATTTTGTGTTAATTTTCTTTTATATATAATTTTACGATTGGCATGTTGCTTCAACTAATTTTTTTTTGTTAAAAATGTTTTTTCATCAAGGAAAGAAGGAAGATTTAGTATGAAGGAACTGAGAGGAAAATATTCATCCAAATCAACATCCTAAGATGGTTGGAATTATAACTGAGTAGTTTGTTACCATGATGGCTCAATTTAAATTGGATCTAAATGATGGTGGTGTACATAAAAGAGAGTAACCATATCTACCATATATGAACATGATGATATGGGAGCATTTTATGAGAAAACATCCACCATCATTCATAGAATCAACTAATATTTTGCTAACTAAAGGATGGATCAAACCCATAGAAAAGGAATTTGATTCATGGGTTGTTCGAGTCACAAAAAGTTAACTCTTTCAGTATATTGTTTTGAAGTTTAATTTGACCAATAGTGGTAAATGATTAAGAATAAAAGGTAAATTGAAGAGATTGATTCTATAGAATGTTATTAATTTAAGATTATTTTCCTTGAGAAATATTTCCCAAAATATGTTCACCACAAGATGGAAAATAAATTCATGGAATTGAGATAGGAGGAAGACTTGGTGGTTACATATAGAGAAAACATCACTGAATTGGTGAGGTAAATCCCAAATTTTATATGAGATAGTGATTGTATGGTAAATCAATTTTACTTTGGATTGAAACCAACATATCAAAGGGAATTGGCTTCTGTTGTGTTAATGTGCTATGAGAAACTTGTTCAATGTGTGGAGAAGGTAAAAAAGTAGTTTACTAATGATCGTGTGTCCCATTTAAACAATAAAAAAGCAGTGGTATAATTATTAAGAAATTGTAAATCATTCATCAAATATCTTTGGATGTAAGAAAATAAAATTATTATTTTATGAGAAGTGTGGAAAAAATAATCTGGGGATAATTAATTAAATATCTACGAAGTGTTTTTGATGTGGAAATATTAGTCATATGTCTTGTAACTGTAAGGGAGATGATCAGGAAAGAAATGAAAACCCACTGGTAATATTTTTTATTTTCAATGAGTAAATTCATTATGCCAATTTGTGTTAAAATTTGATTAACCAGAGTGAAAACAATAAATATTGAAAGAAAAATGGTGTGGAAAATACTTATCTACTCTTTCATTTGATGTTGGTCCATAAAATTAAGTGTTGATGGATATTTTAATGGTTTATTTTAAATATTCCAATAGTCTGTTGGACTCTGTATATTTACATTTTTTTATTTTAAATATTTTTTGTTGTAAAATAGAAATATCACATCAGGAAAGTAAGATAGAAATTTTATTAAAAACTCCTTGTGAGAGTATTAAAGAAACCAAGATATATTATAATCATTTGGCTGTCATTACTAGAATGGTATTTCTATCATATATTATTGAAAAATCCACAGTGGAGTTTGATATTATTTTGGGTATTAATTGGATTTCAGTTTATCAAGCTAAAATAGATTGAAAATCCAAGAATGTTTTATTTAGGCATTCAATATCTTGGATAAAAAACCAAGAAACTGAGAAAATGACTAAATATGGAAGTGAAATTTATCTAGGTCGAAAGGAATTTAACAGTTTTGATTAGTGACATCCTAGTAGTGATTGAATTTATGTATGTGTTTCTTTATTATTTTCTTATTTTTGTTCCAAATTCGGAAGTTAAATTTATCATAACATTAGTTCCTGAGGATAATATTATTTCTAAACCCTCTTATCGAATGAATAATGTTGAACATTGGTAATTGAAAACCAACATACAAGGATTACATGAAAAGGAATTAATTGAGCCTAGATCATCATTATGGGGTGGTTCTATTTTATTTGTGAAAAAATATGGTTCAATGAGACTTTGAATTGATTATAGAACATTAAATAATATCAATTGTAAGAACATTTATCCATTTCCTCATATCAGTAATTTATTTCATGAGCTCTAGGGAGCTCAGTGTTTTTTGAAGATTGATATGAGGTGTGGGTACCATCATCTGAAGGTGAACAAGGATTACATTTTGAAGAAAGCATTTCATATTAGATATGATCACTATGTTTTGTATTTATTCCATTTGGGTTACCTAATGAACATAATTTTTTAATGAAACATATGATAGAGTTTTCCATAAGTTTTTGGATCAGTTTTTTGTTATGTTTATGTTTTATATTTGGTATATTATAAAATCCAGGATGAATATGAAATGAAATTAAGGATTTTTTTGAAAACCATAAATGAAAATATACAATATATAAATTTTAGTAAGTGTGAATTTTTGTATAAAAAAATTCCTCTTATGGACATATTGTTTCTAAATATGGAATAAATGTTGACCAGACTAAAAGAAAATTTGTTGAAGAGTGGCTAAGCCCTACCAATGTTATAGTAATTCACAGTATTTTTGGATTAGCGGTTTATTACAAACTTTTTATTTATAACCATGCTCGGTTATCTAGCCCAATAAAATAGTGAACACAAAAGGGAGATAGTTTTATCTGAACAGGATAATGGGATATTTGTTTTTAGGAACTGAAAAGAAGATTTTTCAATGCCCCAGTTTTTTCCTTCTTTCTAGAAATGGTGAACTCATCATCTACACTAATGCTTCATTCAATGTAATAAGATGTGTATTGATGAATAATAACTAGGTAATTGATTATGCTTAATGCTAGTAGAATACTCATGAGTTATATTATCATACACATGATTAAGAATTTTTTATATTTTATTTATAATAATTTTAGAGGAATCATTTGTATGGAGTTAAGTGTGAACTATTTACTGATCACAGGTTTTTTAAGTATATATTCACTCAAAAAGTTTTGAACATGAGATAGAGATGATAAATGAAATAATCAAGGATTATGATTTTATAATTCATTATCATCATGGAAAAGAAAAAAAGGTGTCTGGTGCTTTGAGTTAGAAATGTAATGCGAGATCAACTATGTTATGTTTGGAAAGTGAACCTTTGGTTATTGATTTAATGTGTTTTTTATTAGAATTTATGGATATAGAAATGTTGTCTATTTTATTAAAGTTTCAATTGAGTCAAAGTTTTCAAAAATAATTTAGAGAGGTTATAAAGGGGATTAATCATTGAAATAACATGCAGAATACCTTAAGAAGGGTATGTTTCTTGATTTTAATATTTATGAATAAGGTGTTTTATGATTTTTAAATAGATTATTTGTTTCTTCTGATTCCTAATAGAGGAAAGAATTATTGAATTAAGCTCATAGTACTCTATTTTCAGTTCATTCCAGTAGCACTAAGATGTATAATGACCTTCAAGAGTTTTACTAGTGGGATAGAATGAAAATAGATATTTCTGAATTTACTGTATAGTGTTTCAATTGTTAGTAGGCTAAAGTAGAATGATAGTTATCGAAGGGGAGGATTCAACATTTTCTAGTGTCAAAGTGGAAACAGTAGAACATATTAGTGGTTTTAATGGTATAATTAACAAATAAATATCATTGTAATAAATCAATTTCGGTTATTATTAATCAATTACATAAATCTTTACATTTCCTTCCCAATCAAGATACAGTTTCTTTACATTATCTTTCTTGAATTTATTTAAAGGATATGGTCAAGTTTCATATATTTCCTCTATATATTGTATTAGACTGTAATCCAAGGTTCATATGTAATTTTTTTTAATGTGATTCAGATATAATTGGATACTAAATTAAATTTTTTATAGCTTTGGATCCTCAATCTAATGGATAGACTTAGAAGGCGATTCAAAACATGGAAGATATGATTCATTATTTCATAATGGATTACTAGGGAAATTTGGATCTATATTATTATGTGGTTGATATTTCCCATAATAATGGTTTTCATTCTAGTATACATATGGCACCATTTGAGGAAGTATATTTAATATGGTGTGGGACACTAGAATTTTGGGGTGATGTATGAGAAATAAAGACGATGGGACCAAAGCTGGTAAATGAAACAATAGAGAATATTCATATGATTTAGTAACACAGGAGAATATCTTAAATATAGATGAAAATTTATAAGGATATCTGGATAAAATATCTTTCTTTCTAGGTAGTTGGTCATGTCCTTTTAAAAATTTCTCCATAGAAACATGTGATGTGTTTTTGTAAGAAGTGGAGGATGAGTGCACGGTTCATCAAAACATATTAAATTCTAAATAAATATGGATTATTTTCATACATAGTGTAATTACCTATGAGTTTATCCCAGTTTCACAAAGTACTTCTTGTTTCAATGTTAAGGAATTATTTATCGGATTTATCACATGTTTTGATCCCTATAATACTTCAGTTGGAATAGAACCATTCTTATGAGGAACAACCAGTTTAGTCACATGACCATATAGATAACATGTTGAGGAACAAACTGATTCACTATTAAATTTTTTTATGTAAAAAAATATGGTTGAATAAGAAATAGTTGAATTTTAAAATGCTATAAGGTATAGATACCCTATCCTTTTAAGTGAATAATATTGCTAGGAAGCAATTTCCAAAAAAGGGAAGGATGTAACAGACCAGGTAATTATAGAATAATTATTTTTCATATTTATTAGTATTGATGAATTATATATAAATTTCAAATTAAAAGGGGCAACATTTCAAATATTATAACCTTCATCCAATAATGAGTTTCTTCAAAATCCAACATTTCACGCAAGACAGAGTTATATCGAAAAATAATATATTGTTAATATTATTATCATAAATGGAATTTTTCATAATGAAATTATATTAGAGGGTGTTAATAAGAATAAATTTTTATATTTACAAAATTTTGTAAAAAAATTATAACATTTATCCCATAGATTTGATAAGCATAATACAAGAACAAATCCAGTTTTTCCCTTAAAAGATTTATTTTTCTAAAAAATAGTTTTACCGCATTTCAATGGCACACATATTTTAAAACTAAATTTTGAAATTTTTATAATTTTTAAACGAAACAATAAATTTAGTTTTTTAATTTTTTATATGAATATTTACTTGTAGTGAATTTTGTTTTGTATTTTCTTTGAAGTTTAAATTTTTGATGAATAATGAATAATATTGTATTTTAATTGAGAAAATATTTTTCATATAATTTATTTATATATATATATATATTATATTTAAAAATGGTTTAAAATAATAATTAGTTGATTTATACATCAATTAATCCAATTTAGGTCATTAAAATATATTTCACAATGATATTGGATATAAAGGCTTTGTAAACTTTTTAATATTTTCAGTTTAAAATCAAGTTGGCTCATCTCGTCTACAAGATTAATTTTAAATTACATTCTACAATTCCTATGATTTTTATTACACATAATTTATTCCATAATCGTAATATGAATAATTTATAATTTCATGTATTCTCATCATATATTTTGACAAAAAATACTACTGAAATAAATTAATATTAATAAAAGTGATTAAAGTAAAAATGAGTTTACTTAATGATAAAACATAGGATATAAGATGTAAAAATGAACTTAAATTGCTCAAAAAAATATTCGATGGACCTATATACACCATTAAAACTATTAAAATCTATAATAATACGGACTGGATCCTTTTGAAAAAAATTAAATTTAGGGGAGCACTCAAATCTTTTCCAAAATACCAAATGTGTCCACTCCCCCACTTATAAAAGGCCACCAGTTATAACCCTCCATTCAGACCTAAAAAACAATTTATCTCATAAAAACATAACCAAATATATTACTAAAATCCCTACCCCCATAATAGAATTAATAATTAGTTTACAAAGCGAACCAAGGAAGTCCTCTGGTAAAAGGTAAAAGGAGTAACCTGAAAATGAGGCAACGTTCATAAACATGCATGTCTGTTTTATTTATTTATCCACAAAAATTGTTATTATTATATGATAATATATTAACATTATTATAATATATATATATGTATTTTATTATCCTAATGGTTCTACCTACACTTTCACATACTTCCCTATAAATGCGATATGTAATCATAGCTCGTGTATACGGCAGACTACCATCTCACGAACCGGGGTAATTCGTTATTCCATTACCACCTTTAAAGGTATTGAATAATGATGGATTTATAGTTTATATAAGAAATATATAATATATATAATTTCATTATTCTTCTAAAATTATAATCTAATACATACATTAATGCTTTCAATTTTTCAGGAATACGATAACATCGTTTGTGGGCGTGGGGACTGCTGCCTCCTCAAAGTGTTGTTATTCAATAATTTTTTACATGAAATTAAATAAGGATTGGTTTAATAAAAATATTTGATATAAATTAAATATAAAATATGTTAGATATAGTTTTACATGCCTTTACATATAATATCTCATTTTCTTTTATTACCTTTTCATAGACCGAAAAAGGGATAACATCTTTTATGGACATGTGGACAATCGCCTCCTCGAAGCGATGTGATACCTTTTACATCACAATAACTCTATATATAAGTATATAAAAAATAATATTTTATTCAATATATAATTACCAACTAGGAAAACTAAATGTGACTTACCTTCTCTCCATAATAATCATTGAAAAATAGGAATGTTACACATGCGTACATATAACCTACCATCTCCATGATTGTAACATTGAGTCATTACTCATAACCATATTTTTTGATTAGTTTTAAAAGGATCATTGATGAATAAATATTTTAATTATTTCATCTTTTTAAATAATAATCAATTTAATCATTATTATTTGATGATAGGGATCCCATCATCAAATATATAAAAGGAAGGAGCTAAGATTAGTGGGGTTTTGTAAAAATAAAGCCCGAGAGCATCACATCTAATAATATTCACACATTATAATGGTATGGACCAAAAACCATAAAAACAATTAAAAGGAACTTCTTAAGAATCCCTATAAGAAAAATAATTAGCTTCTTTGTTACCCTCATGCCAGGTGTGAGAAATTACAATGCAATTTGAAATTAATCTCCAACACTTACAAACCTGATAGGTGGTGGCCCAGGGGTGGGGATACATATAAAGATAGAGTTATAGAGAACCTGTGAATTAGTTTCAATATAGGAGATTATGATATTGTTTAGCCAACAGAGTTCCAAACTAGACAACATGGCATTGGATTTAGTCTGTAAAGAATCGCCAACATCGAATGCAACTGAGAAGATGATGATAATAAAACCTTGGAAGTCACAGACAATAAAACCTCCATGAATGTCATGTATATTGTGAATCCATAAATATTGTGATTGAATCCTAAAATGGGGGGGGTCCAGCCAACCTATTGTCTGGGATATTTTGATTAAAATATTTCAATGTGATATGGGATAATTTTGTTTAAAAATTATTATTTTCCTCCAACATAATATAACTGTAATTATTATATTTATTAATTTATATGGATACAAATGTATTATAAAGGAAATTTTATGTCTATTTATATTTTTGGGAAAATATATAATCCTTCATGTTATTAAATGAATCAAAACCCCCTCATTTATTTTTTGGTTATCTTTTATTGGAAATGGGTTTAGAAAATGGATTGATTATTTAAACAATATATAATGTTTTCTTATGAGTGGAAATGAAATTTTATGACTTATATTTTCAAAATCTCTTTCTTTTATGTTTCATCACTATATTGTTCTTGTGAATTATGATAGTTGGTTACATTATAAACCCACGATGGTTGGTTCTGTGATAAACCAATGACGGATGATTTTGTGATTAACAAACAACAGATGGGTTCATGATATCCATTCAATGAATTGGATATAGACATAAACCATATGGATATACGATTTATAATAGTTACATTTATGTCTGTTGATTGCATGGTTATTCAATTTATAATAATGAAAAGAATAATAATGTCCCAACATACCTTTATTTTTGTTTTATTCTTACTATGGGTTTATGGTAACCTTCTTATTAAAAAAAGGTTATGAAATGAACTTTTTTTCAAGGGAAAGTATTTAATAATTTTTAGTGGTTAAAATTATTACTTTTGAATATAGTTTCTATTGGTTTTCATGATTTCATGTGACTAATTAATTTCCTCCTTTCTGTATCCCTTATTGAGATTTTTTATGCCCATCCCACATTTTTATATTTTTTCTCGATGTTTAGGGATGATTAATTATAAAAAAGGATTCAAGTTGGATGTTTTGGTAATTTTCCCTGAAAATAAATCATACATTATTTTAAAATATTCTTATTATGGGAAAATATATACTAATCGGAAGTATCCACTCTGTATTTTATGGTTTCATTATGTATGAGTTATGACCTAATTATCTAAAACTCTAATACTAAATATATGATCAATGTGAAATAGAGTAAATTCATGAATAAAACTCAAGGATAGGTAATTTTAAATTACAGTTACATCTACAGGATGTAAGGGAGACCTCCCAATATTATATACCTTTGATTATTTACAAGAATTTCACTCCTCCTCAACTATATAATGGCGCTCACTCTCTCCACTTATTCACACCTCTAAAGAATTTTGGATCATTTATAACCTACCCAAATCACTTCCCAACATCCCTCTACCAATACTATAATCCTTATATTTCTATGAAAGAAAACCATTTATGTTTTTAGTGAAAACCTAAGGAGGATACCCAAAGAAGAGGTAATGTTCTTCTTAAATAGTTTTTATTTTATTTCATTGTACGGCCCCATTTAAATTTTTTTATGTAATGAATATATAATAAAACTAGTATCTTTCATATACTAATTTTTTTATGTTAATATTTTAACCTAAAACCACATACACTTCAATAAATTAGGTTATGAAATCATCGTTTGTGTGTACAGTGGACTACTGCCACACAAACTGATATCATTAATTTTTTCCATTACCACAATTCGAGGTTGACAATAATAATGTAAATACTATTTATATATGAAATATATTAATATTATGATGTAATTTTCTATATTTAATTATTATATAACACATATCTTAATTCTTTCAATTTTTTGGAATATGATAATGTCGTTCGTCTGTACAGCAGACTACCACCTCGTGAAGCGATGTAATTCATTAATGCATTACATGGATTTTATTATGGATGAGTTTTAAAAAATATTTGATATATATGATATTATTATTATATTTCAATTATAATATATTTACATAATTTTATTTTATGTCACTCAAATTGAAAAGAAAATAGAAACATCGTTCATGCGTACGTATGACCTAATGTAACTATGAATAGTGTATTATATTTCCAATCACTAACTTTTATTTAATAATATAAATTATATATAAATAATTTATATGATATATATGTCATGTTATATGTTATGGATTTAGGATAAAATTCTTGATTTAATTAGAAAAAAATATCAAGTCAAAACATATATACAAAACAAAGAAGTAATTACCTGAAACGTACCTTTAACATGGAATTTTTAATAAATGGGTAGTAAAATTCCAAAAGAACCTAATATATGATATTAAAAATAATAATATGGTTTGATAATAATTTATTAATATTTTTAGAACCACTATAAATGATGGTAAGGCACGTTCAACCAAAAGGATGTGTGAGGTAAGGATTTTTCTGGTCTGACATTAATTTTTATGACATATATGTTGTATTCATTACTCCATCTCATTGTGTGGTGTATATAGTTCACATGGATGTATTTTATGAATCGTATACCTAAATGTTTGGTGATATATATATATATATATATCCATTTTAGGATATCTATTTCGTGATGTTCATGGATTCAATGTTGATAATGCAATAATGGATTTTTGTCTCATTGCATTCCTTGAGATGTATATTATGTTATACAATGAAATTCTTTTATGAGATACATATAATTCTACATTTTCATGATATATCATTAACATCCTTATTATCATGATATGATAAGTTACATTTAATTTTATTACTTCATGGGGGTTATGATTCAATGTTTCCGAAGTGGTAAAAGTCTTTTGTTATAATCTCATTGTTTATCAAGTTTATGAAAGATTAAGTCTTTGATATTGAAATATTATAATTATAATGTATTCCCTTATACTATGGTTATTCATGATATTTTTATAATGTATTTATATTTTCTCACTCTTTGGTACTCTTAATAATTGCGATTTTTGTTTTAAAAAAATCTAAATTTAATTATTTCTTTGGTCAAAAATATGTTTTATATATAAACCATGTTTTCAAATAGGTTTCAAAAAATGTGTTTTTCAAGGAAAAAAATATTTTTAATAAAAAAATTTATAGTATTTTTTAAATTATCCTATATAACCATTCAATTATATTTTAAAATAAAATGATTTTCAAAATGTTTTATGTTTAAATAAATGATATTAAAAATGAAATTGGTATTTTCCTCAATACATTCTAATTAATATTTTAATGGAAATTCCATTCATCGACATCAAACAAATATTATCTTTATTTACACTCAAATGGGTATATTTTTTTAAAATGTCATTCTTATTATCTTTTTGGATGGATTAAGATTGTTTTAATCATATTTGTATGTAACTTTTTTAGTTCCTCTGGTTAAGCATGTTTCAATGTGAATATTATGAATCCATTTTATTTTTATTGGGTTAACCTTGTTTAAAAAAAATTATTATGAAACCCATTTCATTAAAATGAGTTTATAATTTTTCAAATATATTTTTATGTAACCTATTTCGTTTCCATGGGTTAACCATTTTTTAAAGATATTGTTTTGGAACCCATTTCCTTTCCATGGGTAAATCATGTTCTGAAAATAATTTTTATTATTTCAACGACTTATGATGAAAGTATTTCTCTATATTTTTATTTTATAATATAGTTATTGGAAAATATTAAAGATGGTTTCTATAGATAACACTGGGTGAGCCTGTTACAACTTATATAATGGGTGTGACCATATAGCACTTCAATGCATTGGGTAATGATTATTTACACAAGATAATTGTATTGGAAGTTCTATGTATAGTTAATATAATTATTAAGGGTTATATAATTATTATTTAAGGGTTCTATAAGTGTTTTATGTGATAATGTTCAAAGATACCAACATGTTTTATCTATTCTTGATATGCTTTTATGATCATTTATTTGATCATGGATGAAATCACGTAGAACATGATAATTGATTATTATTAATTGTTTCTTTTTAAGACCTTATTCTATGTTTCCATGTTTGATGATACATTTATTAATGGGTGAATATTTTTATGATATACTTGTGAACATTTTTTGTCTCATCATGCCCTTATTCACTTCTTATGATCACTGATTTCATTAATTTCCAAATAATTACATTTTTCATTAATTAGAATTTGATATCAACACACATATATTTCCTTTTAACCAAGTAATAATGTAAGAGTTTGAACAAATTATTTATAGAAGGGATTTCATAAGGGTGATGATGATGTCTTAATCTGAAAAATAAAATATTGATTCATTATCATAAATTATTATTTAAAGTAATGTGAATTTTTTATGTTGTAGTTTGTCATAATTCTCTAAAACGTTTTACTAAAAGGGTCGTATAGGTTGTAATTAATCTAATTTTTTAATTTAATATTGCGTGATTTAGATAAAAAAATTGAGTCACAATTATTGACATAAAAGCATGAAATGTAATGTTTGTGATTTTGGCACAGGATCTAGGAGTGATGGTCTTGTGCTACTATAGTTGGTAACGAAGGTCAGTTTAGATAACTTTATATATTAGTATTATTTCATATGAGGTTATAATAATATTTATGGGTACTATTATAGGTCTATAATATTAAGGTAGATAAAAGATCCAAGTAATAAAAACACCTTCTAGGGTTTAAGTATTAAAATTTTAGGTTATTACATCCATTTTGGGAGATGTTTTATTAGTATGGGGTATTTTTAAACCTTAGGATCAACATGAAGTTTTATTTAGGGAGTAATTAATTTTTCATGAAAAAGGACAACTTGAAGCCCGAGTAAAAACTCATTGCCTCATGAAAGGTCATGGTCCTTGAACCCACAAGTGAAGGGAAACAATGGTGGGGTGTCTACCACTGGCCTATGTGATGTCCTGGTTAGTATGGCATTAGTTTAGGCTAAGATTTATTTTCTTTCAGAAATATATGGGATTTTAATCAAGGAATAAAATTTTAATTATATTGGAAGATTATATGATAAAATCCTTCTAATCCTTTCATTTTGAACATAGTCAGGAAATGTTTGAATAATTTTAAGGATTTTTATTTGTTGGACTATTTTGTTTCAAATTTATATATTATTATTTTAATTTTCTAAACAAAAGTATATTCTTTTAAGTTTTACTCCTTTTTTGGAATTATAATACCATTTATAATGATTTTATTTTTAGTTATTGTTTAAAGAATAGTGGAATAACGTGATTATACCTTTTATTATTATTTTCTCATTAAAAGTTAATTTTAGTGCTTTTGGAAGTAATAAATTCTTCTTGAATATGAAATTTTTATATAAAAATATAAGATTTTAGTGGAAATTGATTAAAGGATTAATTTTTTCCCATAAAGTATATATTTTTTTTTTATCTTAGTCTATATGGTAAGATAAATTCCTTAACTCGGGGAAAAGGATCATGAAACAAAAATGTTATCTGAGTGCCTTTATTTCTGATTAACCAATGGTATTTTCTATTATCACATATTTGTGGGTTCAATCCCCTTAATATTCGATTTAACATTAACATTCTTCTGATTAATGAACTCAATCGCTCTATATAATTATTTACGATTTTCCTCCATTTCCACATTTGTTCTAATATTGGGAAACCAATGTATTGCACCAAAATTTCCAAATAAATTTTGTTTTTATTATATGGTTATATTTCGAGACCTCAAAATCTGACAGAATGTGATTCTGAGGCCCATAGTACCCGAAATGGTCCGTCAAAAATTGTTGAACTTGAAATAGCGCGTGTGAGTGATTTTGCTAAAAAAGTGGAATAACTCTTAAATTGGTGTCCAGATCAGAAATCTAAGGGAAACATTGCGTTCTGTATTGCAGGTTTACCCTAGGCATGACTTAAGTTTAGTTGGCATCAGCCACTGGTGAGAAAACCCGAAAATGGCATAACCGTGAATAAAATAATTAAATAATGTTATTTTATTTTTTAAATGGTTATAAATCAAAAATGATTACTCGGATTAAAAATCCAATACCACCACTGAGCTCATGGGGTAATGATCAGTCATCTTTATTTTTTTATGTTATTAGAAGATGGGAAATTTATTTTCTTAATATTTATCAATTTCTATATAGTATGTTATAGGTGGATTCAGGCACACGACGTTTTCAGGATGTAAAAGCATAACATGGGTGCATATCATCTCATGTTGGACATTTTTCTACCCACTAATGTAATTATATACATTATTTCCTTAAATAATAAAATTCATCATTTTTTTGGTTGTTATAAAAAAACTTTAAAAATGTCACATTTCATTTTAGGTTGTATGGTTGTCATATTGTACTCTATTAGACAAAAAAACCTCATTATGAAATGATGGGATTTTAGAATTTATGCCTATAGTGACTCCCATTCACTTTCAAATTGTTTATTGGAAACATCTCGATGGACTCATGTACCAAATTCAATTTGTTCAGTGTGTTCCCCTTCCACTAAGATAGTCAGTAGCGCTTCATTCTGTGAAATTGACAAGGAGGAAGGATGTCGACTTTCATCGATGACATGTAGAGTATCTGGACCTCTGGGAAAAATTAGCATCATTTCATATCGATAGTATGTGTACTATGTGATTCCTTCCAGCAGAGTAGCTCAATTACAAACTGTGTTATAAAATGAAGTCGATACTATATCTTACTCAAAAATGAATAGGGATCCAAGAACTAGTATGTTAATAAATTTCCCATAGTTTTTTTTGTACTTTTTTTAATTCATTTTGAATCAATTTATATCATACTCAACTACCACATATCATATGCATGTCAAATATAGGGAAGGAGGAGGTTCTTATCAAGGAATCATACCACACTATTGTGGAGGGGATGATTCTTGTGTGGAATGTTTTACATGATATTATAATAGATTTACCAACTATGGGAGATGGCGTTTCTACTCTGGGAGTGGAGTTTCTTAATTATGAACCTTCTCCAACAGCTACTAATGTTGATAAACCACTACTATGATGACGTAGACCTCATTATGTTGAATGTGAAGACTAAACTATTCTATAGGTATAGGTCAACCATCTGGTTATCTAGCCACAGTCGATTGGGGATGTTAATCTAGATGCATGAGATCCATTTGGGTTTTCAAGATATCCATAGTTTTCTCTAGGTACATATAGTGTTAACTTCTATCAGGGGTCATTTTCCATTCCTCCACCTTTCATGCCCAAGCCTTGACAGGCTGTATGGTTCCCCTATGCAATGATGGTAGGCCTTTCTACACATGCTGCGAGAGAGGTTTCAGGTTCACATGATTATATATAGTTTAAACCTCCTCATATTGAGTCATTCCCAAAGCAATGTATATTCGAGGTTCCAATAGTCGAGGAAGATCTCTCTTTACCTTATCATACTCTGTCCTAGCATAGAGGTCAGTGATCTCGATATGGGATTCATATTCACACACCATCATGTGGGTTGAGATCTCATCATAGATGGTTATTATAATCATTAATTTATATATTCTCTATTCCAATAAAGGATTTGAAACAACAATGTGTTTTCTTATATACATTATTTTTTTCAATTAATGTGATGAAATTATTTTTATTGTCAACAATTTTTTACATGTTTATATAGTGTTCTAATTTTTATTAATTTTTATAAGCATTCAGTGTCGACTACATGAAACATATGAAAACATATTAAATTTATATTTTGTTGCATTAAAATCATATAAATTATAAATTATAAAAATAATCTAAATAAAACATAAATCATATTGAAAACATATTAATATTTATTGAAAATAAAATTAATTTTATACATAAAATAAATAATTCAGAATGGAAGAAATGTAAAAAAATGAAAAATACAAATATATTGGTTTCAAACAACAATATATTATGCCACTAAAATTAATTTCATTAATTTATTTTATGAAATGATTTTTATTTTTTATAATTTTTTATATTTTCTATAAGTGCATCAAATTTCATTTAGATTATATTCCTACCTTATTATTTATCGACATTCAAATCTGTTGACTCTATAAATAATAAAGATTCATGTAGGTGACTTTTAAATCATATAACTTATTAAATATAAATATCATATAAATCATAATTGACAAACTGACTGATCATATATAAGATAATTGAAAATAAAATATATATATATAATTGGTATATTCTAATTTATATGTTAAATATTTTATTCCTTAAAAATATAACATTTTGACATTACAATATTGATGGAAATAATTATAAATAAAATAAAATATACAATATATATATATATATATCAAAATATAGAAACAAATATATTTTAAAATATACAAACATTTATATTTAAAATTATTTTTGTATTGTAGAAATATGGCATCTATGATTCCACCTTAACACATTAGTTTTCAAAATACTTTTAACCAAGATTATATAAATTAATATTTTTTAAAAAGAATATATTAAAACTACTCATCTACAGTTGAGCTACCATTACCTGGTAGAGATCATGGGTCTTACCACTATACCCTAGGAGTGAAGAAAGAAATACTTAAATAGTGGAGAAATGGATAGAGTTATAGTTCTGAGATAAAACCATGAAGAATTATTCGTCTGATATAAATGAATCCGCTTATAATGAATCATAAAGGGGAGAGAATGTGGGATCGATGTAGAGATGTTGTGCATCAGGGAGTCGGTGCACTAGTGTCACTGAAGAGCACCATTGACGGAGTCTCGAGTGGATGGCATTGGTGAGGCATCACATGAAGAAGACTAGCATATATATATATAAGAAAGATGTTGTATATATATATATATATGTGTGTGTGTGAATATATATATTATAAAATAATTAAACTTTTTCAATATATGATTTTATAAATTCAAAAAAATATAACCATGTTAAACAAATTAAACACTTAAAAACATTTCACCATATTTATCACATGTATAAACAAGCAAAACTAATATATGACTAAAATAATATTAACACATTAACATATGTGAAATGATAAACATAATGTTAATTAAAAACTTTGTACACTTAAAACTTACTAAATCAAATGATGAAGCATAAATAGAACTTTTAGAACATTAGCACACATAAAATCGAGTAAATTAGACAATGAAGAATGCTTGATTATATCATCCAACCTAAACAATGAGAGGTTATAATCAATGTGATCAAATAAATATCAATATAATAAAAAATAATCAAAACAACGTATATGCATGTGCTTTAAAAAACTATTCCCATGAACGTAAACATCAAATCAACTAAAAAATGGGATGTAAAATTATTTTATATTCAGTATTAAATTTTTCAATGTACATTTCCACATGAAAGGTTAAAAAAATTATTTACCTTGAGAAACATTTTTTAACATTATTTTTTAAATTTTATATTTTTTTCCATGCACAGAAAAAACAAAAAAAAATCATTATTTCACCCACAACATAATTGGAAACTATCCTAAAACTTAAAAAACATGAAGTGGGTGAAATAAGAAGAAAGATATAAGAGGTTTTCTAAGAATAAATTCAAATTATAAACTTGTAACAGAGTATCCTAGTGGTTGAAATTGATGATTTAGAAACTTCTTATCACTCATTGGACATTCAAGTCACACACAAGATCCTTATTGATGATGGAATATTCTGTTTGAACTCTTTAAGGTATGAGGTTTGACCATAATCCCTTCCACCTCAAGATCCCATATTTATTATGCAAAAATTTAATTATAAACCATGGAAACCAAAAGTTTTTTCCTTGACTAAGAAACTAAAGGAGAAATAAAAGAGAAATAAAAAAAATAAAGAGTTATATTTAGTACATCGCACATTGACTCAAAATAAAAGAGAATATATCTAAATTTAAATATGTATATATATATATATATAATTATAGAAAACAAATTAAATATAATAATATATATAGAAAGGGGATAGAAATGAATTATGTTATGTAGGTTAGTGGAAGTTGGGTGTGATTCTCTTCCAAAGGTTGCAGATTCAAAAACATTTTGTCTGCCTTTAACCTAAAGGTTGTACCATTTTACACATAAATATATATATATTTATTTATATTTATATTTATATTTTACTTTTTATCTAAATTTATATTTAATAAAAATACCAAAAAATTAAAAAAATTAAAAACTATACAAAAATCAGGTTTTCATCAATGAAGAACTTAGTTTAAAGTCGTTAGTCCATCATGGGCCCATAATACATGACTTTTTGTCAATTTTAAAGGTTGTTTCAATTAAATTCTCATAATTTTCGATTTTATGGAACAATTTGATGAATGTTTTAATACTATAAAGATTAACATTAAATATTTTACCACAAGTGGGATTCTAAGTCTGTACTTCCTTATGGGGGTATACAAGATGCACTATATAGGGGCCCGACCACATCAACCTTAACTTCCATTGATGTAAGTCAGTCTTTGAAATATATAGGATAATTTATTTTTGTATTTCAAATTGATTGGCCTTATGATTCCTAAATTGGTAGTCTTTCACTTGATCTTTTTTGATCGTTGAATTTTCATAAGCCTTTATCCTAAGTTCCTCAATTTCATTAATGTTTATTTTCATCTATTTCCGATAACGAAATTTCAAAATTCATTTTACTTATTTTCCAAAAACTCTTGTGCACAATTTGAAATTGTAAATGCAAATATCTTCCATAAACTAACCAGTATGGTTACATGATTACAATGGTTTTGAATGCAATCAGATATGTTAATAAGGAAATCCAAGAATTTCCTAAACCAATATTTCCTAGAGGGATTTATGTTTTTTTCAATAACATACTTAATTTTATTATTCTTCAAATAATATTTTCCATTGTTTTGATGGTTTTAGGAAGTATAAAAAGTATGAGAGATCCCATAATTAGATATGAGTGTTGAGGGGGGACTATTGTAGACTAGCGTTCCATAATCACTAATGATAGCCCAAGGAATTCCAAATCTATAAAAATGTGTTCTTTCAAGAATCATATCACAAAATGTTGGTAATTGGACTTAGTGGGGATGTAATAAACCTCTTTTAAGATATAATAAATAACTTAGATTATGTAGAGATATTCCCTAGTGTCTTGGACGTGTCCCATTATATCAATTCCAGAACAATCAAAAAATTCAACAACAATAATTAAAGTAAGTGGAATTGGATTTATTTGGTTGATAGATCCCAGTTTTTAGCATTGATAGTATCATTGAAAGAATATTTAGGAATCCTTATATAGTTTAGGTTGGAAAAATCCACATTGAAGGATCGTTTTAGTGGTTTCCATTGTGGAAAAATAACCTCCACATGCCTCTCTATGATAGAATTTTAGAACGGCCTCTTTCTCAGTCTCTAGAACACATTTCCAAACAACATGATTAGGACGTAACTTATAGTGGAATGGATCATCAAACACATATTTTTTTACAATAGAAACTAATTTCATCCTATCATGACTACATAATAATTTTTTAATGAATACCATAAACAATTAGTCTTTTTTATTTTCATACCATGAGAATTCAATCATAGAATATAGGTGATAATCAAGAAATAAATCAAACTCATTATGGTTAGATGGTTTGTCCTAGAATTTAATTCTAGAGATGAAATAATCTATAAAATTTTCAACATGATTTTTATCCATAATGGTTATATAAAACTATTTCAGAATTATGACCCACCTAATTAATCTAGCCTTTTCATGTTATTTATAGGTACATGAATTTCAATTCTAAATTATTAGTGAAAATAGTGATGGGAGAACCTCATTTATTGGACCTAATCTTTTCCAAATAGAAAAGAACAACATTTCATTCTTTCTTACTTGTTTGTTTTTGATTTGAGTGTTATTTATTGTTTTTCGTTTTTAAGAAATGGAAAATGGTGTTTTATCACAATGTTTTCCAAATATGGATCCCATAGGAAAGTCCCTAAAATCACACATGAGTTTATAGGAGGTTTCTAATTTAGTGTGTGAATGATGGGTGTGTAGATAAGACGTGACTTGAGTGTGGTTATGTATTCCACATAGATTTCTATACAAATTAATGGAGAAACAATTTCAAGTGAAACAAAAAGGGTACATATAATGGAGTTGAAGTTCCTAATGAAGCTTCTATAGATACCAGTATTTCCTATGAAATTTTTCACTTATTTTAGCAGTTTTAGAGGGGTATGGTGATGATTTATATTAATATTGACTTTATAAACCTTAATCATTCTATCAAAGATTTGATATACTATAAATAGTCATTACATTACCATTATATCTACTTTTTACCAGTTTAGAACAAGATTACTATCCTCACATCTAGAAAAAACCCTTTCATCATTTCTAAGGAGTCTCCGAAATATATCCTTGAATATGGATAATTAATCAATTAATAAATCCTTGAAAATCCACCACCATTTTTGAAAATATTGACATCATTCACCATTGGAAGGTGCCAATGGGATTACATAACCCAAATGGAATTCACTTGAAGGAAAAAGTGTCAAATGGATATGTGAAGGTTTTTTTACATTGATCTTATAATGATACAAAAATTTAATTTTACCCTAAGTATCCATCTAGAAGATAATAGAACTCGTGACCTTCCACTATTTAATAGATATGGTCAATGAAAAAAAAAGAAAAATAGTCTTTATTTGTACAAGAGATTAGCTTCCTATAGTCAATACACACTCTCAATCCACTAATCACCCTTTTAGGTAGAAGATCTCAATATTTACTGGTAATAAAAATAATTATATCCTTTTTTGGGACTACATCAATGAGGATTTCTTTCTCACTCTCAACATGGGGTAGATGGTACTATCATTAAACAAATTTAGTTGCTCTTTATGTACCACATCTATTAGATTGGGATTTAGTCTCCTTAAGGTTTGCAATCATGGTTTTCATTTAGTTGCTCAAGGATTCTAGAATCATTCAATATTAGTTGGTTTCTACAGAAGAATAGCTAAAAACATAAAGTGTTTGATTATCCCCAAGGAATTTATACTTATGTGAGGTAGTTAGAACCTTTATTTCAAGCTCATTGGAGTTGAAGTTTTTAAAATTTTGTTATGAATTGTAATCAAACTTAGTTTCCTCTTCCAAATTTCTCAATATAATTGGTTCCTTTTACACTAATGGTCACTCCACAAAATTGGATTGATTGGTATCAAAAATTGGGGGATTAATGTTTATGATTTCTCCAAAGTATTTACCGATTGGTGGATCTATCAAAAAGTGTTTCAATCCTAGGGAAAATATTTCTCGCTTTTGAAAAAATTAAATCAATCTCTTCTTAAATTAACAATCCTTAAAAAATCCTCAATGTTCCTCTGGTTAACTTTTATCAATGCCTATCTAATTCACCTCTTGATTATCCTCATCACCATTGATTTTATATTTTTCATTGTAAATGACTATATCAATTCCATTATTCCCAAATGTAATATTTATGTTCCCATTCATTATGTGAATGAATAATTCATTTTTGTTAAGAAGTGGAGACCAAGGATGATTAGATTATGCTCCTTATTTCCTAAGACTAGATGATTTAAAAGTATAATTATTTCTCCATGGTAGATGAAGTTCTAAAAATTCACTATAACATCACTTAAGATAGATTAGAACCTAAATACTACAATTGGAATATTGAAGATCGATTGAGGTGGGATAGAGTTCCTCCAACAACAACTGACAATAAATTGAATATTGAATGAGGTTCGTAATTCCTCTTAGAACACAAAATGACTTTAAAACATCCTTCTATATTATTTTAAGAATTATATTTCTAAATAATGTTTCATTCAATTTAGGAATCCTATTGTCCTGGATTTTGGTGCTCAAATTAATAGTTTTAATTATTTTGTTTTTGTGTGAGAAATTCATTTTGAATGTGAATAGTTATTCTAGGTTATTAGATTAAGAAGGTATGGTTTGGATTGTAACAATAAGAGGTATTTTAAACTCAAATTGTGATTCTATTTCCCTCAATGTATCATTCAATTTAGCTGTGAATTTTAATCTCGTGCATTAAGGGAATATAACGGGTTGTTGGATTGTTTGAGGAGGCTTGAGTTTATCCACATGATGGATATATTTTTTCTTTTTCAATCAATGTATAATTACTATTATAATGGGTTTTTGAGTATTTTTATGATTTTTAAATGGATTTCTTGTGTATATTTATTGATTTCACACTTTTTAATATGATAACTACATTGAGTTTTTCAAGTGATGATTATGTGTCACCAAGACCTTCACTTAAGGATTGCGAAGGTATATCCTATATAAAAATTGGTACCCTACTAGTTTTTATGTTTTGGAATTCATGTTAAAGGAATGAACCTTTAAAATTCATTCATTCCATTTTTTTCCAATTGTTCAAGTAGTGGAATATAGAATACTAGCGTAGGCATTTGAGTTGGTTGGTTTATCCCATGTCGACATTTAGGTTATTTAATATGATGTTGTGAGGGTTTTTGGTATTGTACCATGTGATTTTCTAATTGATTATGGGTTTGAATATTCTAGGAAGGGTGGGTATTTGTTTATTGTCACTGAATTGGTTTTTAGATGTGTTGTTGGATGTGTTATTGGTTATCATTCCAAAGGAAGCTTAGATGGTCACTATACCTTGGATTGAAAGTTTTATATTAATGTGGATCTTTAAAATTTAGATAATTAAACAATATTGGTAATCTAAGAAGAACATCCTTTATGGAAGTAATGGTTGGGAAGTTTTCAATATTGAGGTCATGTTTGTCCGAGATTGTATAAATAGGGTCAACTTTTTGGATTTCATAGACCTATCAAAGATTGATCTCCTTTACCTTCCTAGTGAGGGCATCAAGTTTCGAAATATATATTTATTATTCCATAATAGTGTCAATTACACCATATTTTTAAGTATTATCATGGTAGGATGAAGTTCCCCACGTTTGTTTTCTATTTATTACAACTTTATAGATACTCATAAGTAAAATTGGGAGATTTTTTTAAAGGTTCATTTCACATCATGTCAAGGAACTATTTATTTATGGTACCTAACCCTTCAAAAACTATTCTGAATTATTATAGTATTTAAAATACATGGTGAGTGACCATTTTGTATGCTTCATTTGACCTTTCCCATGTATCATAAAATTAATCACCTTCTTTTTCCACATTGTTTTGAATATTATTTTTAATTGTAATTGTTTTGTGATTGGGGTTTATTATTTATATAATGATCTTTGTAATTGGTCCCATGGATGGAAGGATAATGGTAACATAATTTTCATCCAATTATTGTCTCTTTCTTTCAAGGAAAATGGAAGCTCCACATATTATTTGATTCAAGTTTAAGTGGTGGGAACATGGTTTCAACAATGTCCTTGAATTCATGGACATTAAGGTATGCAATTTCCGACTCCATCCTAGGAAAGGTTGGAGTGTAGTTTATAACCTATTTTTGATGAAATTTTGTACATATACTATGGAAACATTTTTAATGTAATATTTTGTATTTTTCTATATAGGTGTGAGGAAGTTTTTCATGATTTGATCAACCACATTACCCTAGTCTGGGGATACCAAATTTGGGTTACCATTTTGGTTCCCTCCCAGGATTATGATTGGGTTTTGTGGATGACCCTCAATTATAGTGGAATAAATTTTTGAATATTGATTCTGAATAATATTACAATCTAATTTTAATAGAATCATCAGTGTTCCCAACACCCCAAACCCAGAGTTATCCACCCTAACTAGACAGTTTGATTGGTCACATGTAAAGAGGACATGTGCTGTGAAAATAGAGAGGGAAAAGGAAAAGGGAAAATGACAATATAAAGAGAGTTATAAAAGAGAAATGGGGTAGAATATAATTATTTTATAAGGAATCTTACTTGGTTCCTTTTAAATATTTACAAAAAAACTTCTCACCTAAATTTACCCATTTTAGGTAAAATATGTCACTTATATTTTGGTGTGGGTTGTGAAATCCTTAGAGACCTAAGAAAAATCATATAGAATGAAAAATTCAATGGAGTGGTTTTGGATATTAAGTGGCCCAATTTTCGGGTTTATTTTATTAGGTTAACTGGAATAAAAAATATCTAAGTGAATATAATTTGTGGGAAGGTTTGATTTTAGGTTATTAAAAAGGGTTGATTGGATGAATTTCCTGTTAATGATTTAAATTCCTTAAATCATAGAGGATTCATTTTATAAAGTAAAATCACCCCATAACATTATATTTTAATACCTATAAATCTGAACAGTAATCACATATACACTTGGAGAATCATTTTAATGGGCAATCTAAGGTAGAGAATCATTTTATCACTCAGAACGTGTCTCATTAAAATTCAGTAAGCATGATGTAGTAATTAGTCATTGAATGAAATTATCAATAAAATGAAGTGATTAGAAATTAATATAGTGAGAAATACAATCGAATAAATCCCCTTGGTAATCCATTGGATTAATCTATCAGAGGGTTAGCATTCCATTGATGTTATTATCTCAATGGAATATATGAGTAGACTCAAAATGATAAAATTGAAGTAGTGAAAAAATAAATAAACTAATGAAAACTCTACCATTGAATAAATAATAACTCACTTTATTGTGTGAATAAATTCACACCATGAAGAAATAGTATCAAAATTTTATTTATAATGGAATATAAGAATAAAAAGAAGTTTTTTTCAAAACAATAACTCAAATTTGAACAACTTACAAGATAAAAAACCATGATTAAAATGGACGACAAGCATCATAAAATTATAATGAAAACAAAAAACACCACTTATATCAATGATTAAAACATCCTTAAATTAAAAAATTTGAAGACTCAGTTTCATCCCCCAATAGTCCAATTTATCATAGTTTATTATGGTAGGCCTAGAGTGGTGGAACGTTTGTGGAATTTTGTATTTTCCACAATTCACCCAATGATAGAGAAAGATAAATCAATCTAAAAAATGTACCAATAATGGATTCTATATTGTATATTTTTTTGTTTTTTGAATAATAAAATAACCCCAAATATATTTCTATCAGTTTTCAATATTTCAATCCTTTTGGAGTTGTAATCTCCGAGTTGTCATCAAAATTGTGGGTTTTCATTCTATGACACTAAATATAACCAAAATTAAGTATTCCATTTGGTCTAAATAGATCACTCATTCAGTGTATGAATTTGATGTATCTATATTTTAAAGAAATATTCCTCTAGATTTCCATTATCTACATATCCAAATTTATCATCATTTTCCTTGTAGTGTGGTTGGTGAAAACTTTTTACTAGACGGTTGTATAGTTTTCTTCACCTATATTTTCTTAGATCGAATGCTTGAAATGGTGGTCTTCCGATATGAATATCTTAGCTCTATATAAGGATTAATTTTCCCCCAAAATAGTTGAGACCTACTAGTGATATATGAAATTGAAATAAATACAAGTTGGTGTTTTATATGTTGATAAATATTGCACCAAGTATTAGTGATTTTGAGTAGGAATTAAAAACATAATGTCAAAATAAGAAAAAAATTTAAAATGAAAAAATTCCAGTCTTTATGAAATATTTAGCACATGAATATTTTCAATATAAAAAATAATTATTAGCTTCTATCAGTGGCTAATCACACCCCCACTAACCAGAGTTTTTCTACTCCCAAGAAAAAAGTATCACAAAAAAAGGAATGTTTAATTCCCATTCCCAAACACATTTTAAAATACAATGATTCCTATTAAAATATCACCTAAAACTTTTATACCCATAAAATATTATTTAAACTGACTGATTTCATACGTGTATTCTAATACCATGCTCATTTTTTTTCAAATTCATCTTCAAATTTCATCTAATTTCAATAAATCTTGAAGATGTGATGTTCACCACAAAAGATATGGGGTTTAATTTTTATTCAAGGGGAACAAAATGGATGAACTAGAAAAGATTACCATTTTTAAAATAAGGTGAGTATTCATTTTTTGTTTTTTTTCTTTTTATATTTCTATTTTTTCATAGTAATTAGTATTTCATGCAATCAAGTCAACCCTTTTCATGTGACATTGCTGATGTCTCCCTGACTCGAAGACTATAGAGTAATAACTGGGTCTCACATAGTCACGCACCATATTGATTTAAGTAAATAAATAAAAAATTATTACAACCACAAATAGAGATATAATGACTCTATCTAGGCTACACAACTATGGATTCATTGTCCCTATGTTTTGAAGGCCACGCATTAAATCAATACAGTTCTCTAGGTGCATTTTTTATTTATATTTTCTAAAATACTCATGTTATGATTAAAATAACACAAAAACTATGCCATTTTTTTATGGAAACCCAAGAAGAAAACTATTTCACCAAAATCTTATAGATGTGTGTTGGAAAATTTTAATTAACATGATGAAAATGTTAATAGTGAAAAACTACATCAAATAACCGCACTTTGAAATACTTATGTACGTGAACATAAGATTGAATTAAAATCAATATCAAAGAGTTTAAAACTATTTTATATTTATTTTTAATATTTTTTAATCTAAATCCTCACATGAAAGGTTAAATAATTCTATTTTTTCATTGATGTAATTTTTTTCATTGTTTTTTAGTTTTTAAATTTTTTTAAGATGAAAAAATTAATTATTTAACCCCAAATAAATTTACACAACACTCAATGTTAAAAAAAATATAATTATAAGTGGGATAAAGAGATAATAAAGAGATGATATGATTTATAAAAGGAAATCATAAAAATAAATATGGAACATAATCATTATATGGTTGAAGTTGAAGTTTGTGGTACACCCAATTAATCCTTTAATCTCTTTGACAGTCATGGGATCTTTGTTGATGATGGAATATTATGTTCGAACTATTATAATTATGAGGTGTGACCATAAATCCTTCAACCTCGTGAGCCCATATGTATCATACAAAACAGTAGAAACCATTGTAACCCCATGGGGTCCCTTTAACTAAAAAAATTAAAAAAAAATTATAGAGAAAGAAAAAAATGTACCTATATGTTTAGTACACCACCAACTGGGGCTGCCTTTTACCCGTGCAGAATACACTTTCACATATAAATATAAATATATATTTATATTTATATTTTTCCTTTTTTAATTTTTAATGTTTTCTTTTCTTTTACTTTAAAAAACAAATAAATACACAAAATAAAATAAAGTTAAAACTATAAAAAAGTTGGGTTTCTTCCCAGTAAGCACTTTATTTAATGTAGTTAGATTGACTAGGACGCCTAATTTAAAAAGTTTTTTTCTTGATCATAGGTTGACTCAATTAACACCACTTCAGTTTCCTATTTATTGAATTATTCTATGAATGTTTTGATCCCATGACCATTGAATTTAATGATTTAACCACTAGTGGAATATTTAATCTCTACTAACCCATGGGGGTACACATGATGTGCTATGTAGGGGCATTTCTATCATGAATGTAAATTCCCTGGGTGCAACTAAAATGTTTTACTATATAAGAGAAACAATTATCTTGGTTCAAATAGTTTGACCATAATATTCATAGATTAATAGACTTTCACTCTATATTTTTTGTTCCTTGATCTTTCATAATACTCTATTTATAGGATCAAAATATGATATGTAGATAATAAATTATAAGAGGGGTGAATTGTAAGTTCAAAAACATTCATTTTTAACCTTGAGAAAACATGTTTAATAAATTTAAACAAACAATATTCAAAAAACACTCTACTATCTTCAAAAACGATATCAAAAGGTTCCAACATCTGAATACAAAGATATTATAAAGAAATAAGTACACATGTATACTTAAGTATGATTTTACCTTAAAGCATATGAAATCATGAATCAGAGTTAATAAAATATAGAATATATAAGAATGTTACACTTTATGTCTTTAAAAAAAATACAACTTAATTTAAATAAATTGAAATTAAACATGCAATACATGTGTAATGAAATATGTTAACCCAAAGAGAATGGTATCCAACAACCTTGGATAAAGGTCCCTTTATTTATACTTTCATTAAATTCTGTCTTACCACACCAGGTTAAGCCCATGATATAAATATTGGAATATGTCTTGCTATCACAGTAAGCCATCAACCTATAAGGTGATCAAAACCTATGTCTTCCTTCAACGTTGAAGCTCTCGATTAAGCTGGTAATCTCCACCTCTAACATCCTTCATCATAGAATCCCTTTATTTTATAGAAAAAAAATTCTAATCCCACTAATAGAAAAAATCTTTTTGAAGATTTATGTATGTGGAACAAGATATTCAAAACTTAAACTCATTAAGGATTTCACACAAAAAAAACTGGCAGAACCCTCATAGAGTATCAATTCTTCCAAAAGTTCAGACAACTAAAATTTTTCAAATGATTTGGTATTTATTGGAAAGATATACAATAGTCACATTTTCTTCTAATGAACATGTGTTTCCCAAATGTTTTGTGGGACTCAGATAGGTGGAATATTTAATGGTTGTATTGTAACTGAAATAAGGACAATGTTTAGATAACAATAATTATCAAAATTCTCATTATATTTCCAATAATATGTAATAATATTAATGTAATAATGATTTCATTGAGTAAGTAGAGTAATTTTAAGAAGGTTGTGAAATCATAACAATATGGAGAAATAAAATCTTTAAGAAAGTTATGAAATAATAACGTTAAAACAATAGAATCTTTAAGAACATTATGAAATCATGACATTAAGGAAATATAGAATCTTTCAGAATGATATATAATCAGAACATTAAGGATGTATCATATCTAAAAGAAATGTATGAAAATATTAAGAAATATATGAAATTATATTATATGAAATTTAAGAATTGAATCAAAAAAATAATGGGTTTCAGAATCTAAGAAACATGGTAAATTGGATTCAGTTTTCTGAGAAATTCGGTATCTAGGAAATGTGATGATTCAAATTCAAAATTTTAATCAAATAAGAATTTATGAAACATCATGATTCGTAATTGGTCTTTCTGATCAATTCTGAATCTATGAAATAGTGTGATTCAGAATCATTTTATAAAAGCGATTCAGAATCTATGAAACAACATGATTCGTAATGTTTTTCTCTAAGTTATTCAGAATCTATGAAATATGGTGAGTCGGAATCAAAAAACAAGCTGAATTAGAATGTATGAAATATTTTTAGATTTATAAAGGATCTTATTTATTATAGTAACATTTTTTATTCATGGAACATAATGTTAAAATAGATAAAAAAACTAACAAGTATATAAATTTTATTATAGTAATATGTTACATATAAATTTCTTTACAGATATAAATAATTAAAAAAGAAATGTGTTTTTTATTTCCAAACCATAAAGGAATGAAAAAATTCATAAAAAAACTTTTGAATTAACAATCTCTCCCTTTTGGAATGAACAAACAATCAATTTATGAAAAAAATATTAAGACAATAAGACTTCATATTTTATTTTAAAAGAAATACTTACCTCCTCCATTGTTTATGACTTAGTGTGAATTCAATTAACTCCCCCATAGGTTATAAAACCACATATGTATTGTATTCTTGACTTTTTTTAATTTTCATCTTTTATTAAGGAAACAAATCCCCCATTTCTTAAGGATGTCTTCATTAAGTAATCTCCTCCTTACATAGGCATTATCTTCCCAAGATTTGTATTCTTTTTATAACATCTTCTCCATTATCCCACTTTGTGATTTTAAAAATGAAATTGAGTGAATTATAAGGTACCTAAAAAAGATAAGAAGCATACAATATGAAATAATGGACAACAACATTTTAATATTTAATTTTTTTATACAACAAATGTTCAGAATTAAAGGAAATTAGTCATCCTTATATGGGATAGATTTTTTGATCATAGACTTCAACTTTTTCATCTCCCTGTGATCTTCTTAGAACTTTGTGATAATATCTTCTTTATCCTTACTCTTCTTTTCAAGAAACATGATATTTTCTTGCTGACTATTAATCTTCTTATCCTGGGATTTAAGATTTTCATCCACTTCATCTATGTAAGAATTTATTATTTTAACTTCTAGAGTGATAGAGTGGAGTTTCCCATTCAGATCTCTAACTTATTGAAACTAGATGTTTTTCTCTTCCTTTATATTCTTTGAGAAACTATTATAAATATAATTAATATTATAAGGCCCCAGCCTTAAACCTTACTTAATCTTGAGTTATTACAAGATTACACATTGAGGATCTTTTCAGGTTTATAGTTTTAGAGAATTAGATCATAAAACATACATTACATTCCACATTTAAACAAAGTGGTTACATAAAAGATAGTATTCATTTTTTACCCATCAATGGAAACATATTTAAAATAAAACATGGATTCTTTCTTGACACTTCCTTGACACTATCATCATATCATGTACCTTTCCCTTGACCTGTGAAAAACATTTCCAAAAACATGGGATGAGCATAAAAAGCTCAGTAAGGGTTATAAAAATATGGAAAGGAAACATGAGTTCATATATACATAATAATGAAATCATACATTACCCATAAAACATAGGCACTTTAACATACCTCATCAAATCATGAATAAATCATAGAAATCATAAGACATAAAAGGTAACTTGAGGCATTCATAACATTCTTACGTAGGGAGTAACCCTCTTGGTTACGTTTGGAATACCCACCACAGAATATTCCCTAAATCTCTTCAGAGAAACCTTAACGTTTCACTCCTTTACGTTACCCAATGCATTGGAGAGCTATATCGGGATCACCCGCCCTTAGTTTATCATGGAACCACCCATCTTCATAACAATGCCCAAGAACCATAACATAATCGTATCACATAAAACATGCATAAAGGAAACATAACATTTCCACATTTCAATCACAAGATATCAACAAAACACATTGATATAAAAAACATTATGAAAACCATTTTCAATACCAAAATAAAAGAAAATTAAAACATAGTATTTATTTTTCTTTTAAAAAGAAGGTATGTCTTGTAGAGGAAGCCGAAACTCAAATAATGGTCACGGCGGCAGAGAAGTCATTGTCGCCGCATACGTGTGACAAAAACATTCCCTTTTTTCGTTTTGTAAAATTCTTCGTATAACAAATATTCCTTTAGGATAAACGCAAAAGTCAAAGGGGTTTATACACCGTATAAATGAAATTTTTGTATAAAACAAAATATGCCTCAATGAAAGGACATTGAGACGGAGTCCCTTACAAAGACGGTATCCTTCGTTTAAGGACAAGTAATTTACATAATTATGTGTGAAAAACAAATACACAAAATATAAGTGGATATTAAGTGTAAAACAATCGGATTTTATTCACACATATTCATATAACGACATATTCAAGGAGTACATGTTTATCCCAAAGAATAAAATTTGGGTTAAGAAGTTCCCTTGCCAAAATTTGACAGCCTAACGGTGTCACTACAAAATTCAGAAAATGAGTTGATGAGAGATAAAAATGGTATCTCATCACATGGACATAAAATTTAAATCAATAAGGATATTTAATAACATATCCCAACATAATAGTATGTGAATTAAAAGACATAACAAAAGAAGTCTTTTAAAAAGAGGAGGGTGAAAGGTTCCCTTACCCACATGGGTATCTTTCGAAACATACGCCCCGTGAAAGAAGGACAATACAAAATTGATGTAAATACTCATAAATTAAAGAATATTACACAATTTGTAAAATAATGGGTAGTACATACACAACTCAAAGGAAATTGTGGAAAATTTAGCATAAATCTCAGGGGAACAAAAGTGAGTTGAAAAATCTCTTACGAAGACTCGGCAGCCTAACGGCTCCACTTAAAACATCCAAAATGGAGTGATGAGAGGAAATAGGGTCTATCATCATATCAACATAAAGTTTGCAGAAAGAGGAATATAAAATAACATCCCCCAACATAACAAAGAGGAGCTTAAAAGAAGTGACATAAAGGAGAGTACTTAAAAAGAAAGAGAGAGGTTGGATCTCTTACGAAAATTCGGTAGCCTAACGGCGCCACTCAAAACATCCAAAATGGATTGATTAGAGAGAATACGGTCTCTCATCATATGAACATTAAAATTACAGTAATATTAATATAAAATAATATCCCAATAACAAGAAATATGAGCTTTAACTGGAATGACATAAAAGAGTGTACTTTAAAAGAAAGAGAGGAGTCGGATCCCTTACCTCAAGTCCAGCTTGTCTTGTTCATTTCTTTATATTCCTGAATAATAAACTTTGGTCAATTTATAATTGCCTAAGGACCTACTTTAAATATTATTATTCATTTCATATCACATATTATAATTTTATAATAACTGTTTAATAATGTTAGTTCATATCAGACGTTTTTGCCGATATTTGGTACATGAGTGAAAAATGAACATGTTTCAAAAATGATTGTCCATATAGTTATAAATAAATAATTTCCAGAATAGTATTAATGATTAAAATATCATATATATCCAGTACATATTCATTTTATACTATTCCATATCATTTGGAGATAAAAATGAAAAGCACCGTTCATGGAGACGGTAGGCCGTACGTACGCATGAACACTACTTTCATTTTTTCTTTGTCATATTAACGGAATTAAAAATAAATGATATATATATATATATATTATAATTCTATTATAATATATTTGTTATATAGGTCACATATGATCATTAATTTCATTCTTTATACGTTCCATTTATTGTATGTACGAGTCACATCACTTGAGGGGGCGGTAGTCCACACTTCCTCATATGAAATTATCACATTTACACAACATGAAAAGAATAATGGTATGGTTTAAATATAAAATACAGAAGAATATAGTATACATAAATACCATATATATCATATATAAAATATAGTGACATCACATTGGCCACCATTAAAGGTGTTAAAAGAATATTGAACAATCATCGTTTCGTGAGGTAGAAAATCGCCAACCACAGAAACAGTATGTTCTTTTACCATTAGATGAAGGTGTGTGTAAGTGTTGCTCGAATCCTTCTTATAAAAAAATACTATTATATTTAATATACTGGATTTGTTACAAAAGAAATGAATAAAAAGAGTTTAGGGGGTTGGAGAAGCAAAATAAAACAAAAGGACACAAGTGAAGACATTACCTTAAAATCGGGTAACTCCCTTTGGTTTGAGCTCAAAGGCTTCCTTGGGAAGCCTTCTGCCCAAATTGAGGCTTCAAGGAGTTATATAGGGATGTGGAGAGACAAAATAGGCAGGGGTTGGCCGAGACAAAGGCTTTGGAAGTGTGGGTAAAAAGGTAGAGGTGGGGGCCTTTTATAAGAGGAGAGGAGGGGAACTCTTGGAAAGTAAAGAAATGTTACTTTATTTTAGAATGAGTTTCGGATTTTAATGGTCCCAAATTGATGTGTTTCTAGGATAAGGTGATAAGGGTTCTAAATCCACTCATCCAATAGGTTTTGGACATGTTTAGGTCTTAGAATTTACATTATCTTTCCATTTTATTTAAATCGTTAAATAATGAGGTCATCACTGTATCATTATGATGTCATAAATAATTTAATTTATTTAATGTATAAAAATTATAAAAAAATACTATGATGTAATAAATCTTTTTATCTTTCCAATTAATATTTATAGTCAAAATTCTGACGTTTATAACCCCATGTAAAAATTGTTTTAGTAAAACATTTCATGTTTGTCTCATTTTTACTTTAACATTAAATAAAAACGTATTTATGTCATTTTCCAACCAAAGTGGCTCCATGGGGTCCCCAAGTTGACCCATGGATTTTCTTGGTCTGCCATGACACATCCAATGAGGTTATGACATGTGTCTAGGTCATTTCACTTTATTAAAACATTATTCTTACCTTAAACTACACTAATTACCTCTAATCGCGATTAAAAACTTAATAAGTTACTATTCAACAAAAAATTAATTTAATCCCATTGAACGACATTTTACTTCTTAATGAAAACCAGTTATGTAGTATTTTTGAAATAAAAAACACAAATATGGAAAAATTTTATTTAAATGGAAAAATCAGTTTTTATAAGTACCACTTAGTGGTTTCACTATTCATCATAAATTGATGTTTTTCAGAAAATTACCAAAAGTTCACCCTAATCTATATTTGATATTCCGAATTCAAAAATGATGTCTATTTTACAAAATTCAAAACATATAAGTTTCATTAATTAATTTAATAATTAATTCCCACTGTCAAAACAAATAGCGTGTTTTTATGAAACAAAATGTATCAAAAGATTGACACTGGTTTAAGTCCGATTTCAAAGTGAAATTAATTCCAATGACCACTATTGGATTAAATGGTAAAAATATATTTTAATTTAACTTTAAAACCAATTCAAAAGATAATCTAATCATATAAATAAATTATATTAAAAGTGGTTTTGAATTAAAATACAATATTTTTCACTATTCATTAAAAATTGAACTTTTTTCGGAAAAATAACAAAAATATACACAAAGTAAATTTTGATGTCCTGATTCTAAAGAAGAATTTTATTTTTTCAAATATAACACATAAAATTGTCAAAAATTGTATTTAAAAGAGGTTCTCCATCAAAAGGCGGTTAATCGACCTTTTAAAGAATATTAGAATGTTTACGCTTAAAATTGGATTCATTTGCATTTTTAATCCTCTAACATTTATTGTAAAAAGTAAAAATATTTGACAAAAATATATAATCATTTTGTAGTTAGTTATATTCATTCCCCCCATTACAACGGCTAGGCATTAACTACTATTTAAAATAATATTATTTTATTATTAAAGTGCAACGTAAGATTCCCAAGAAACTCGTTGTTGCGTGTTGGGTACGCCATCGAGCATAGCATCCCCTTTAAAGTAATATTAATATTTTATTCACAAATATGGATAAATATAAAAATGTCATATTCATTATTTACCTGGGATGTTACATCCTTCCCTCCTTTTGGGAATTGCGTCCTCGCAATTTTAAAATTGAGCGTGGAAACATCCTTGAAAGTCCCACATTGGAACAAGAGTCGGTAAAACAATCAATTTAAAATAAATAAAGATAAGTACAGAGGTCACCCAAGTTAACCCATACTAGGATTCCATGTATGAAAACATGGACATGGAGGAGAAAACATAGGGTCATGTTCTGATGGAGAGTGATAGAAAACCTGTTTGGGAGAAAGTTAACCACAATAAAATCACAAACTTGTGATGGGTTAAACGGTATTTGATTCCCCAGTAGGAAAAGTTAATAGAAAACATTTTTGTTTTAATTCACTTTTTATTGAGGAATTTATTCTTAAGTAAACATAATCACTTATCATGTTGACTTTCAACTTTTATTTGATTCCTTACACAAACTCATATTTTCTCCAAAAGACAAGTATTTGGGAAGACTTGTTCACATTAAGAGTACTGTAATAAACTTCTAGAGAATCACCTAATCCACAAAAGAGAACTTTATACTTCCCATGTCTTTAGACTTTAACTAAAACCAAAACCAAAAAGGTTAGTACAAGATCAGATAATCCAGAAAAGGATAACCCTTTATAAAAAGAAAATCTATTCTTAATCTCCAAAATTTGTCCAACAAAACCCAAAGTTCAACGAGGACCATTCGATAAACAATTTGTCCATAAAATTCTTCAAATTAAACCAAACTAAGAATGAAACCCAAATATTTGAAGGATTTAATCACAAAGTCTTCCAAGGTACAAATTAACTTATATCTCCAAATAACTTCAGTTGCTCTTAAATTCTCATATTGAAAAATAATTAACCTAATCACATATCCTCCATGATAGGTTAATAATTTCCATAGATAACCCAAAATTAACTTACTCTTGATTACTAAAATCATCTAACAAAAAAAATTAGTCAAACTAACTAGGGACTTCACGTAGTCCAGTGGTAGGAAATAAATACCAGTCGCACTTTGGTTGTGGATTCGATTCCCACAGCTTTATCCAACGTGACGGGTTGTCACACGGTCTGCGTGTTCTCCTTTTTCCAAAACTATATAATTCTCAAATCATTCCCCAAAAAGAGATAAAATCATCAAAAATAACCATAACATAATTTAACATTAATTTTATCTCATTCCTTTCACTTCCATCATAACATATAGTAACCCATAATTACCTCAAAAGTAAGGATCATATAAACCCAAATGGTTCTTTATAACTATGTCAACAAAATAACAGATAACTATGCCATGAATAAAATTTTCATATATTAAACATCAGGGTTACACATACTATAAAAATTCTTCTAATGTAACCCCATAATCAAAAAAGACTTAATACTCTTAAGAATTTCACCATAACTCTTGAAGCCCTTATATGTTGACTTCTTACTCACTCAACATTCTTAATGATCCATTAACCATTCCTTTCCAACTTATTCTGAAATACTTCTTTCCTACAAACAAAATCATGAATCATATCCTAAGATTCCAAAATAGGAAAACAAAAGTTATGAAATAATCCATACCTTTGATTGGTCATTGTCAGTTTCTTCATCCTCAGTCGGAATGGCATTAGGTATTGGTAAACGAATATTTGTACAATCTTGGTGATCCCGTTCACGAAACTTCTTCATTGGACATGTGTTTGCATAATGACCATGCTCATCACATTTAAAACATTCAATTGATCCCCCAGAAAGAACTTCTTTCCCTTTCCTCGAGTCAACTGGATGCTTCCTTTTTCCATGGCAGGTTCTTGCTTTATGACATTCATTTCCACATCTATAGCATATTTTTGTCCCTTTGAAACATTTTCCTAGGTGTTTCTTTCCACATCTTTGACACATAGGTTTTTGAACACAGTTACCTTTATGATTATTACATGTAGTTCCGTAGGTATTTGTTTCACGCATATATGATGCCTTAGAGAAATCACCAAGTTTTAGGTTGTCAATCATGACTCCAGATAGTTTGTTGAGGATAAACACAAGAGTTCTCATTGCAGCTCCCATATCATTCAGTTGCTTTCTTAAAAAACTGTCAAAATTTCCTTCACATCCACTGTTACTTTGGTTCCTTCTTGATCCAGCCATTTACTAAAACCAAAAAGGTCAGTGTGAGTATATCAACAAAACCATCATGTACTAATGAGGATGATAAACACTAATATATACTTACTCATTCACTTTATCTAAAACTATGACTCTTTCTGAAATCCGAACCATTATGGTAATGTCACTTATGCTTAAAGAGTACCCTAACCTCTAAAGTTATCTAAACCGACCATTGATACCAACTATAAGGCCCCAGCCTTAAACCTTACTTAATCATCAGTTATTAGAAGATTACACATTGAGGATCTTTTCAGGTTTAGAGTTTTAGAGAATTAGATCATAAAACTTACATTACATTCCACATTCAAACAAAGTGGTTACATAAAATATAGTATTCATTTTTTCCCATCAATGGAAACATATTTAAAATAAAACATGGATTCTTTCTTGACACTTCCTTGACACTATCATCATATCATGTACCTTTCCCTTGACCTGTGAAAAACATTTCAGAAAACATGGGATGAGAATAAAAATCTCAGTAAGGGTTATAAAAATATGGGAAGGAAACATGAGTTCATATATACATAAGAATGAAATCATACTTTACCCATAAAACATAGGCACTTTAACATACCTCATCAAATCATGAATAAATCATAGAAATCATAAGACATAAAAGGTAACTTGAGGCATTCATAACATTCTTACATAGGGAGTAACCCTCTTGGTTACGTTTGTAATACCCACCACAGTATATTCCCTAAATCTCTTCAGAGAAACCTTAACGTTTCACTCCTTCGTGTTACCCAATGCATTGGAGAGGTATATCGGGCTCACCCGCCCTTAGTTTATCACGGAACCACCCGTCTTCATAACAATTCCCAAGAACCATAACATAATCGTATCACATAAAACATGCATAAAGGAAACATAACATTTCCACATTTCAATCACAAGATATCAATAAAACACATTGATATAAAAAACCTTATGAAAAACATTTTCAATACCAAAATAAAATAAAATTAAAACATGGTATTTATTTTTCTTTTAAAAAGAAGGTATGGCTTGTAGAGGAAGCCGAAACTCAAATAATGGTCACAGCGGCGGAGAAGTCATTGTCGCCACATATGTATGTCAAAAACATTCCCTTTTGTCATTTTGTAAAATGCTTCGTATAACAAAGATTCATCTTGGATAAACATAATAGTCAAAGGGGTTTATACACCGTATAAAAGAAAGATGTGTATAAAACAAAATATTCCTCAATGAAAGGAGATTGAGACAAAGTCCCTTACAAAGATGGTATCCTTGGTTTAAGGACAAATCAATTACATAATTATGTGTGACAAATGAATACACCAAATATAAGTGGATATTATGTGTAAAACAATCGGAGGTTATTCACACATATTCATAGAACGACATATTCAAGGAGTACATGTTTATCCCAAAGAATCAAATTTGGGTTAAGAAGTTCCCTTGCAAAAATTTGACAGCCTAATGGCGTCACTACAAAATTCAGAAAATGAGTTGATGAGAGATAAAAAGGGTATCTCATCACATGGACATAAAATTTAAATCAATAAGGATATATAAGAACATATCCCAATATAATATTATTTGAATTAAAAGACATAACAAAAGAAGTCTTTTAAAAAAAGGAGGGTGAAAGGTTTCCTTACCGACATGGGTATCTTTCGAAACATACGCCCCATGAAAGAAGGACAATACAACATTGATGTAAATACTCATAAATGAAATTATATTACACAATGAGTAAAATAATGGGCAGTTTATACACCACTCAAAGGAAATTGTGGAAAATGTAGCATAAATCTCATGGGAACAAAAGTGAGATGAAAAATCTCTTACAAAGACTCGGCAGCCTAACGGCGCCACTTAAAACTTCCAAAAAGGATTGATGAGAGGAAATTGGGTCTCTCATCATATCAACATAAATTTTACAGAATGAGGAATATAAAATAACATCCCCAAACATAATAAATAGGAGCTTCAAAGAAGTGACATAAAGGAGAGTACTTAAAAAGAAAGAGAGAGGTTGGATCTCTTACGAAAACACGGCAGCCTAACGGCTCCACTAAAAACATCCAAAATGGATTGATGAGAGAGAATAGGGTCTCTCATCATATGAACATTAAAATTATAGTAAGAGTAATTTAAAATAATATCCCAATAACAAGAAAGATGAGCTTTAACAGGAATGACATAAAAGAGTGTACTTTAAAAGAAAGAGAGGAGTCGGATCCCTTACCTCAAGTCCAACTTGTCTTGTTCGTTTCTTTATATTCCTAAATAATAAATGTTGGTCAATTTATAATTTCCTAAGGACTTACTTTAAATATTACTATTCAGTTCATATCACATATTATAATGTTATAATAATTGTTTAATAATGTTAGTTCATATCAGACGTTTTTGCCGATGTTTGGTACATGAGTCAAAAATGAACTTGTTTGAAAAATGATTTTCCATGTAGTTATAAGTAAATAATTTACATAATAGTATTAATTATTAAAATATCATATATATCCAGTACATATTAATTTTATACTATTCCATATCATTTGGAGATAATAACAAAAAGCATCGTTCATGGAGACGGTAGGTCGTACGTACGCATGAACGCTACTTTCATTTTTTCTTTGTCATATTAACGGAATTAAAAATAAATGATATATATATATATTATAATTCCAGTATAATATATATGTTATATAGGTCACATATGTTCATTAATTTCATTCTTTATACGTTCCATGTATTGCATGTACGAGTCACATCACTTGAGGGGGCGGTAGTCCACACTTCCTCATATGAAATTATCGCATTTACACAACATGAAAATAATAAAGGTATGGTTTAAATATAAAAAAAAGAAGCATATAGTAAACATAAATACCATATGTATCATATATAAAATACAGTGACATCATAATGGCTACCTTTAAAGGTGTTAAAATAATATTGAACAATCATCGTTTCGTGAGGTAGAAAATCACCAACCATAGAAACAGTATGTTCTTTAACAATTAGACAAAGGTGTGGGTAAGTGTAGATAGAATCCTTCTTAAACCAACATCCTAGTATATTGAAGATACTGGAGTTTTCACAAAAGAAATGAATAAAAAGAGTTTAGGGGGTTGGAGAAGCAAAATAAAACAAAAGGACACAAGTGAAGACATTACCTTAAAATCAGGTAACTCCCTTTGGTTTGAGCTCAAAGGCTTCCTTGGGAAGACTTCTGCCCAAAGTAAGGATTAAAGGAGTTATAGATTGATGTGGGGAGACAAAATGGGCAGGTTTTGGCCGAGCCAAAGGCTTTGGAAGTGTGGGTAAGGAGGTAGAGGTGGGGGCCTTTTATAAGAGGAGAGGAGGGGAACTCTTGGAAAGTAAAGAAATGTTACTTTATTTTAGAATGGTTTTTGGATTTTAATGGTCCCAATTTGATGTGTTTCGAGGATAAGGTGATAAGGGTTCGAAATCCACTCATCCAATAGGTTTTGGACATGTGTAGGTCTTAGATTTTACATTATATTTCCATTTTATTTAAATCCTTAAATAATGAGGTCATCGCTGCATCATCATGATGTCATAAATAATTTAATTTATTTAATGTCTAGAAATTATAAAATAACTACTATGATGTAGGTAATCTTTTTATATTTCCAATTAATATTTATAGTCAAAATTATGACTTGTATAACACCAGGTAAAAATTGTTTTAGTAAAACATTTCATGTTTGTCTCATTTTTACTTTAACATTAAATAAAAAGGTATTTATGTCATTTTCCAACCAAAGTGGCTCTATGGGGTCCCCAAGATGACCCATGGATTTTCTTGGTCGGCCATGACACATCCTATTAGGGTAAGACATGTTTCTAGGTCATTTAATTTTATTAAAACATTATTCTTACCTTAAACTACACTAATTACCTCAAATCACGATTAAAAACATAATAAGTTACTATTCAACAAAAAATTATTTTAATCCCATTGAACCACATTTTACTTCTTAATGAAAACCATGTATGTCGGATTTTTAAAATTCAAAACACAAAGATGGAAAAATTTTCATTTAAACAGAACAATCAGTTTTTATAAGTACCACTTAGTGGTTTCACTATTCATCAAAAATTGAAGTTTTTAAAAAAATTACCAAAAGTTCACCCTAAGATATATTTGATATTCTGAATTCAAAAATGAGGTCTATTTTACAAAATTAAAAACATATAAGTTTCATTAATTAATTTAATAATTAATTCCCGCTGTCAAAACAAATAGTGTGATTTTATGAAATAAAATCTATCAAAAGATTGACACTAGTTTATGTCCGATTTCAAAGTGAAGTTATTTCCAATGACCACTATTGGATTAAATGGTAAAAATATATTCTAATTTCACTTTATAACCAATTCAAAAGATAATATAATCATGTAAATAAATTATATTAAAAGTGGGTTTGAATTAAAATACAACAGTTTTCACTATTCATTAAAAATTGAACTTTTTCGGAAAAATACCAAAAATTTACAACAAGTAAATTTTGATGTCCCGATTATAAAGAAGAATTTTATTTTGTCAAATATAACACATAAAATTGTCAAAAAGTGGATTTAAAAGAGGTTCGACATCAAAAGGCGGTTAATCGACCTTTTAAATAATATTAGAATGTTTACGCTTAAAATTGGATTCATTTGCATTTTTAATCCTATAACATTTATTGTAAAAAGTAAAAATATTTGACAAACATATTTAATCATTTTTTAGTTAGTTCTGTTCATTCCCTCCATTACAACTGCTAGGCGTTAACTACTATTTAAAATAATATTATTTTATTATTAGAGTGCAACGTAAGATTCCCATGAAATTCATTGTTGCGTGTTGGGTACGCCATCGAGCATAGAATCCCCTTTAAATTAATATTAATATTTTATTCAAAAATATGGATAAATATAAAAATGTCATATTCTTTATTTACCTGGGGTGTTACAAATATTGTCCTCTGATTCTATGAAATCCCCCATGATTGTCACGAACCAGTCATAAAAATCTTTAAGATCATGGTTCACTTTATTCGACCACTTTGTGATTTATTTTCATGAATTACTATAAGAATCATAGTTGAGAACAAATGTTTTGAAATCACCTTAATGATTTACCAGTTTCTCCATGAATGTAGTTATAGGGTCTAACTTCTGGTTTATTTATTCTTAAATAAGATGCAATCTTGACTAAAGGTTTGGAAAATAAGGGATGGAGTTCACCAGCTTCTTCAATGATTGAACAACAATGTCTTCTCCTAGAGAAGAGGAAGACTATTCTGATTCTAGTATAGCTTCTATAGATGCCCCAACATCTACATTCATTCAATTTTTTCGTAGCAATTGGATTTTTTGTTTTTTGAACTACATTACTTTCTTTAGAAATTTGAAAAATCCTATCATCATCATCATCATATTTACTAACAACATTTTCATACCAAAATAGTCTTTTTATCAACATAATATCTATTAACACCATCATCATTAGATGGGATTTTATTTACATAAGTTTCATCAACATTATCTTCATGTTGAATATATTTCTAAATTGATTTTCCTTTTGATTGAAGCCTAGAAGAGGGGGCTTGAGATGTTATTATTGATAACATTTCTGACTGACTTTTCCATTGAGTCTCGTCAACTTTTCTAATATCATAATCATGTCCTTTATCTAACTTATTCACTTCTTATTCTTGAACTAGAAAATTAGGTACTGATTTTGAGACAATAGTTTTGCCTTAATTTGTTGAATGAGTTTCTACAACCATTTATTAGCATTGTTGAGGAGGTTTGATTTCGTGGAGAATGGATTTAAAAACATGAATCTTTTCTATGGCCCTTTCTATATTTCTCCAAAAAGTTTGAATTATTTCATCCTCTAAAATATTTTTCTTAAGATTCTTTTCCTTAGTCTACCTCTTGAGCTCATCATCTGCTTGAATTTTTAATTCCTTAGCTTCAGGTGGGTTTATCCCAAAAACAAGGCCTCCTTCTTTTATTTTCTCAATATCTTCTCTCTACTTATTTACAACTTTTTCAGTGTAATATTTTTGTTTCTTATACTTTAGGGGTTTATAAATTTGAGCTATATGTGGTTTGGATATCTGAGATTTTCTATTCTTCTGTTCTGATTTAGAACTTTCTCCAACATGGCCAATTCTTTCCCTATGATCAACAAAATCATTTGTCTTATCAAATATGGAGTATTTCATTTTATTCAAAGTTTCATCACATAGAATCATGGTATTAAACAACTTGTTCTATGAGATCCAAGGAACTTTGGGAAAATCTAACTCATGATGAGATTTTAAAAGTTTGTTTGGAACACAAGAATTGGTGACTTGGTTGTCTCATCCTTCTTCTTACTAATCGTAAGAATGATAAACTTAACGAGTTAATCTTCCTTAGATTAATAAAAAAATCTAATATGAGGATTTATATTATTTTTAATGTGACCTTATCTCTTTTCCTTGGTATTAGGAAGCCTAGTAACCATAAGGTTCCATTCTGTAAGTTAGCTAAAAGATTAGAATGTTTGTGGTTCTTGATTCCCTTAAGGCCTAATGATTCAATATCTTTAACTCTATTAAAAGTACCTTCAAAATCGAGCATATTACGAGAAGGATAATATGCTTCTCCATAGTAAGTTATCTAAGTTATTTTATAATATTTCTTATAATAAATTGAAAAGTTCTTTCTATAAATCTTAAAAAGATGTTTCTCTTTACCACCTTCAAGGAAAAATTCTATTGACTGATAGAATTAAATAACCAAATCTACATACATTATATCATGTTCTATCCTATTAATTAAGATGAAAACATTCTCCCATCCTTTAAACTTAATTATTTCTATAATAAAAGAAACATATTTGAAAAAGAAATCAGGATCGACTAGCATTCCTATGAATATCACCAAATCATTATGTTCATTATGAGAAGCCATTGAATTCTGGGAATATATCTCCAGAGATATTCGATACTTTAAGGAATAAGAGGTGGAAAATAGAACTGAGGACTTGAAAGGTGATATAGGTTCGATGAGAAAACTGTGGAAACCAGTGTGGGAGGAAAAAAGGGTCCCCTATATATAGACCCCACAGTGATGATTCAAATTCTAGACTGGATCAAGCGGTTAGTATTATTATGACTTGATCCAATGGTTGAAATTGTACTAAAAATATTTATTGATTCTATTCATTTGAGGTTTTATGAAAATAAAATGGATTTATGGGAAAAATCCATTCATGTTTTTTTCATTAAAATAGATTTCAAATACCAATAAAAAGAAGTGTAGGGTAAAAAATAATAATTAAGAAAATGTGCATATTTGGGTTTTCAAATGTTTTGTTAGTATTAGATAAGATCCTTCATAGAAATATTAGATTCTAAATTTTTTTGATAGAGTTCAAAAACATTATTACGTTCCAAAATGTTTTGTTAAGGTTACGAAAACTTTTGTTAGGTTCTGAAAAATAAATATTAAGGAAAAAATGTACTCCCCTATGAAAGAAGTATGTTAATGTTATGAGATGGTTAAAACAAAAGGTGGAGATGAATTATTAACTTATGGTTATCATTCCTAAATTTTGATTAATATATTAAAATCTTTCCATATGTACTGATTTAGTGAAAATATCAGTATGTTGTTCTTGAATAATGATGAATTGTAAAATAATATATCCTTTAAGTGTGAGACCCCTAATAAAGTGATTCCTAATATATATGTTTTTTGAAAGAGAGTGATGTACTGGGTTTTTTCTTAAGGATATGGAATTGGTGGTATCACATAGTATCTTTGTTTTAGTAAAACTCATTCCATAATCATTGATTGTGTGTTACATCCCCAACACTTGAGAAAAACAACTTCCAGTTGCCACATATTCTGCTTCAGTAGTGGAAAGATACATAGTGTTGCTTCTTAGATGACCAATAAACTAATGAATCTTCTCATAAATGAAATGTTCTGAATGTACTTTTCCTATCCCTTTTACAACCACTAAAGTTAGCATTAGGAAACTTTTCAAAAAAAGTCATTTATATTATAATAGAAAGTCACAAGTCTATAGTTCTCTTTAAGTAGAAAAATATTATTTTCACGACTTTTATATGGGATTATTTTGGATTATATAGATATCTTTCACAATAGAATATTGAAAACATTACGTCTGGATAACTTGTTGTTATGTTTAGTAAACTTCTTATCATACCTCTAAAAGATTTTTGATCTACTGGTTTCCCATATTCATCATGATCAAGTGTATTTGAGGTATCAATTTCAATACTTATACATTTAGTGTTGTCATATCCATACTTTTTAAGAAGATCTTGAATATAATTATGTTGAGAAATATAATTTCTTTCTGGTTTTTGAGAAATTTGAAAACCATGAAAATATGTTAACTCACCCATCATATTCATTTCAAACTCAGATTTTATAATATTTTAAAATGAATCAGTTAATTATTGTTAAGTTGATCTGAATATAATATCATCAACATAGATTTATAAAAATAACACATTTATCTTTTCTTTATTTATAAAAATAATTGGATTTTTTGTTCCCTTAACATATTTTTTTGTAAAAACAATATTGTAATTCTATCATACTATGCTCTAGGGGCTTGTTTAATACCTTAAAAATATTTAGTAAGTATAAAAACTTGTTCAGGGTGTTTTTTTCTTTAAAACTAGGAGATTGTTCAACATAAACTTCTTCCTGAACATACCTGTTATGAAAATCACACATCACATCCATTTAATGAAGTTTGAAGTTAAAGAATGTTTTAAATTCTAATATAATTATAATCGATTCAAGTCTATATACTAGAGTATAGGTTTCTTCGTAGTCTATTCCTTCTTGTTGATTATAGCCTTTAGCAACTAATATTTATTTATTTCATACTATGATTCCATTTTCATCACATTTATTTCTGAAAACCCACTCTACTCTAATTACATATGTTTCTTTTTGTATTTCATCCAAGGTCTAGAATTTGTTCCATCAAAATTCATTTAGTTAATCTTTTATAGCTTTAATCCAATCTTCATCACCTAAAGCCTCAACAGTACATTTATGTTCTAATTGGGAATGAAATTATAGATGCTCTACTTCATTTCTTAAAAAATTCTAGTACTTACTGGTTGATGTACATCACAAATTATACTTTCATTAGGATGATTCGTCAGAAAAAACTAACTTGGGTTTTTTAAAACATGTTCATCAACATAGGGTAAAAAATATTCTTATATAAATACTTCAGAAACATTTTCTTAAGTATTCTCATGATTAGAATAATCTTCCATCAGAGGTTGATAATCAGTTTTTGAAAACACATTCGAAGATGTAGGTTGGGTTTGTCTAAAAACAATTGGATCTGTTTTATCAAATTTAACATGTATTGTTTCCTCAACAGTACATAAATTTTTATTTAAAAACTTATAAGCCTTAGAAGTAGTGTAATAGCCTAAGAAGATTCCTTCATCGGATTTGGGTGATAATTTTGGTAGGTTACCTTTTTTATTCATAATGAATTATTTACATACAAATACTCTGAAGTATGAATATTTCGGTTTTCTACTGTTCCATAATTCATAAGGTGTTTTATTAAGAAATGGCCTTATTAAAACTCATTTTATAGTATAAAAATAGTACCTACAAATTCACCTCAAAATTGTTTAGCAATCAAGTATTCACTCGTCATGGTACTTATAATTTCTTGAAGAATTTGGTTTCTTCTTTCAACAGCAATAATTGATGAAGAGTTCCTAGGGTTGATAAGTTATGAGTCACGCCTTTATTATTACAAACAAAGTTCAAAATCTAAATTTACAAATTCTCCACCATGATCACTATTAATAGTTATCAATTGAATTTTTTCATCATTTCTAACCTTGGATGAAATAGATTTTAAAAAAGAAAATTATTCATATTTTCTTTCTATAAAATATACCCAATTAAATCCAGTGTAATGAATAACTAAAAAAATACATAGTATTTCCCCCCAATACATCCAATTTTTTTAGGACCGAACAAGTCTATATGAACTATCTGTAATGCATCAGAAGTTGATACTTCACTAATAGACCTAAATCTCGACTTATGTTGATAGACATATAGATAAAGATCACAGACTTTTGAAGAATCAAATCTAATATCTGGTAGATCCTTAACAAGTATTTTCTTAGATTGTTTTCATAATTTTCCAAGGTTACAGTGTCCTAGTCTTTTATGATATAACCAAGACTGGTCTTCCACTACACTAAGTCCAGGTAATTTTTGTCTCTTATGGTCTTCTACATTAAGTGAATAAACATTCTCATGTAGATGGGAAGAATGAATGAACTCATCCATAGAATTGTGTACCAAACATTTATCATTACTAAAATTTTGAAGGTAAACTTCATCACATAATTTTATTATTCTTATGAGGTTGTTCTTAAGACCATTAACAAATAAAACATCTAAAGCTGAGGATTTTCCAAGAAGAAAAATGTTGCATACACTAGTAATTTTTCCTTGATCATTGACTCCAAAAGTGACTCTTCCACCTGTCATCTAAATAATATTTTCAAAGAATCTTTTGTTTCGAGTTATGTGTCAGGAAAATCCACTATCCTTGTACTATGTTTTGTTTTTTTCACATTATTATCCTAAAAATAAAGTAGTTAGACTTTTCAAATCCAAATTTCATGGATACATAAATATTTGAAAATAAAATCATTGGTATTCAAATTTTCTTGGAAAAGATGGGTTTATGAAAACACAAAGATTGAGTTTTATTCAAGGAACAATTTTTCTCCCAATTTCCACAACATCGACACTTTGTAAAAAAGGGGCACTTTGAGGAACAAAATATTTACGATTGAAAGCTGGTTTTGAATGAGAAAAACCAAATCCAAAACTATTACTTAGTGGATTATGTTTGGAATACATTTTATCAAAACATTCCTTACGAGAAGTAAATTTTAAAAAATGTATCTTTAAAGAAAATATTTCAGATTCAAGTATAATGAAAAAATTATTATCCTCATATTCATTGATCATAGTGTATGAGTTAGTCTCTAAAATATTTTTCATATAAATAACTTTTTCAAGATACTTAGAATGTTTATTCTTATCATAATTAACTTCCTCAAGGTTTTTTGAAATAGAAACAATTTCAAAATATTTTTCATTAAGATATTTAGAAATATATGATACATATTTTTTCAATATATTGATTCTAGAATTTTGCTTAACATGTTTCCTATTTATCATACTCTTTTCATTCCCACATAACCTTGAAAACATAGAAACTTCTTCAAAAAAGGTAAATAATTTTCTCCTTTTGAAGAATATTATTTATACAAATATTCATAATTTTCTTCATGATGATAATTATAACTTAAAGATATATTTGTTAAGGACTAGGTAGTGTTTACCTCACCCATGAAACATTGGTTTTTAATATGAATCCTAGTAATAAGGCTAGTATTCTTATATCTAGAAGATTCATTATCTGAAGATTCATCAGATGAGTCTCCACTACATACACTCTAATAATAACTTTCTTTCATGAATTTCGTTCCCTTAGGCTTATAATATCATTTCTAATTCCATTCATAATGTCTATCTATCTTATCCTTTCTTTTCAGATTAAGAAAATCAGGTCTGATAAGTATGGATTTATTACATTCATAACATGTGACATCAGAATCATTCTTATCCTTCGCGTCATTTTTCATATATCAGTACTAAAAATCCATCTTTTCAATAATCTTGTTCATCCTTCTACAAATATTGGATTGCTCATTCTCTGAATTTGTATTCACTTGAGTCTAAATGAATAAAAACATTATTAGACTTTTTTTCTTATAAACCTTCTCAAGCGTTTTGTCTTTCATCTGATTCAATGTAATTGTAAAAGAAACACTACCATTATTATTCTCTGTATTCTCATCATATCTGTTCAATCTATTCCCAGGTTATAAGAGAGTTCCAAATATATGATCATGAGTAATAGTTGTAACATTCCTAGGCTCACAAATAGCAGTTCTTTTTTATTCACACTCATTAGGCAGGATACTAATAATCTTGTCAACAATCATATCATCTTCTATGACTTCTTCTCCCATTGACTGTAGATAGTTTACAATAGTCATTAATCTTTTTTGAATGTTAACTATCAGTTATCCATAAGGAAAAAACCATGATAATATTCTCTATGCATGGATCTTCTAGTTTCTATAACTTTAGATGATAAAAAATGTGTAACTTGAAGTTTCTACCAAATAAAATTTAGTACTTCACAAAAAAGATATATAGATATATATATTTCTGTTCATAGAACAAAGAAAAGTATTGTGTGCATTATTGTTTAGATGATATTCTTACTTTTCATAATTGGTAATGGTTATGACTTCCTTGTTGGGTATCTTGTAATATCCGGTAAGCATAACAAAATTTTCCCACCAGTATTAATAAAATATGTCTTCATTCAATCTCTATAGTAATCATAACCATTCCCATTAAAAAATAGGAGGTTATGCAGGATTCAGATTATCTAATGATATGACATTTATTCCTACCTTCTTTCAAAATTAATGTTTTTCACTCCACACATTAGTGCAGTATGTATTTATAAATAGATATTTTATCATAGATTTAAATCTAACATATAAGATAAAACAAGTAAGATAAAAACATCGTATTCCAATTATAATATAAATGTGTATATTAGTATTATAGAGACCAACTTTGATACCAATTGTTCGATTGAAATATGAGTTGTATATAAAAAATTTAATGAGGGGGTGACTAAGTTTAAAAAGAATCATTTTTAACCTTAATAAAACATTGTTTAACAAAGTTAAACAAACAAGATTCGAAAAGAACTATGTTATATTTAATAAAGAGATAGGAAGTGCCCAAGGTCCAAATACAAAGATATTATAAAGAAATTATTTTACAGTAATACTTAAGTAAGATTCTACATTAATGTTTATAGAATATTGAATCACAATTAATAAAATAAAGAAATTTTAAGAAAGTTACCCTTTCTATATTTAACAAAAATTATGTGGAATTTAAAGAAATTTTAATTAAACAAGTAATAAAAGTGTAATAAAAAATGTTAACCCAAAGAGAATGGTATACAAAAACATTGGATAAATCTCCCTTGATTTATACTTTCAAGAAATTATGTCTTACTCGCACCTGGGTAAGCCCTTAATACGCAAATCAGAATCTATATTGCTATCCCCGAAATCCCTCAACCTATAATGTGATTTGCATCTATTTATTCTTTCAACTTGGAATCCCTTAATTAAGTAGTTAATCATCACATATTCAATCCTTGAGCTTGGAATCCCTAGATTTTATACAGCAATAATTGGAATTGCACTAGTAGAACAAAGCTTGCTGATGATTTAAGTGTGTAGAATAAGTTGTTCACAACAAAAACTCTTCAAGGATTCCACAAAAAACAAATCTAGAAGAGATCTCACAAAGTATCAATTCTCCCAAAAAGTTAATAGCACTAAAAATGTTCAGATTATTGGGTATTTATATGAAATATCTCCAGCGGTCATAATTTCTTCCAACAGTCATATTTTTTCTGAAATTTTGAAGGGACATGGATAGGTGGAATTTGTAATGGTCATATTATAACTACAAAATGACATCGTTTAGATTAAAAAATATTTCACAAGTCACGTTATCTTTGAAATAATATGTAAGAATCTAAATGTAAGAAACATTTCATTAAAAAACAGATTTATAGTAAGAAGGTTTTGAAATCATAACATTAAGGAAAAAAATAATATTTAAGAAACTTATGAAATCTTAACATTAAAAAAACTAGAATCTTTAATAATGTTATTAAATTATAAAATTAATGAATATAAAATATTTAAGATAAATGTAAAATCATAACATTAAGTAAGTATCATAACATTAATAATTTTATCAAAACATTAATAAAGATAAGAAATTAGATTCTAATAATGTTAAGAATAAGATCTGAAAAATATCTGGAATTAGAATCTAAGAAACATGGTAAATTGGATTTGATTAACCAAGGGATATGGTATCCAATAAATGATATGATTTAGATTCGGAAATTTAAGAGAATCAGAATTTAAGAAATAGTGTGATTCTGAATTGGTTTTTCTGAGCGATTCGAAATCTATGAAATAGTGTGTTTCGAAATCAGTTTTTCTGAGTGATTTGGAATCTATCAAATAATGTGATTCAAAATTGATTTTTTTGAGCGATTCAGAATATAAAAAACATGGTGATTAAGAATCTAAAGACTGGTAAAATTGGAATGTGAGAAATACTCTGAGTTTTATTAAGTACCTGATTTATTCCAGTAACTATTCTGATTTAAGAAACATAATGTTAGACTCATCTATAAAACTAACATGCATTTAAATTTTCATGTATAAATATATTCCATATAATTTTCCTTATAGATATAATGAATTAATAAATAAATGTGTTTTTGATTTCTAAAACATAAAGGAATAGATAATTTCATAAAGAAAGTTTTAACATAACACCATTATATATTCCTCAAGTTCAATAGGGTCAATTTTTCTCTTTATTCCAACAAATAAATAATCAAAATTCACTTTCATTATTTCTTGAAAATCCTTATGATTAATTTAAAATAGTAGATAGGAATTTTTCCAAAAAACAACCTATATGATGACATGTCTATGATATCATTGAATACAGTCTAATATTCCAAAAGGGTGACTAAGAGTTTCTTAGACCAATATTTCCTAGAGAGATTGACATTTTTTCAATAATTTTATTAATTTCACTATTCAACAACTCATCATGACCATTGGTTTGAGGGTGGTTGGTGGTGGAATTTTTTTAAGATATCCCATACTTATACATGAGTTTTGGGAAGGGAAGATTGTAGAAATGGGCTCCAAAATCACTAATGATAGCCATAGGAATTACAAATCTAGAAAAGATGTGTTCATTTAAGAATTATATAAAACATTTATGTTATTGGACTTAATGGGAATAACCTCAACCCATTTTAGATGTATTAAATATCTAAGAGGATGTAGAGATATCCCTAAGAGATTGGGAAGGGTCACATGAAATAAATGCTCGATAATTAATGATTTTAATAATAAAAAATGGTATTATGGGTAATTTAATTCCTTATGGTGATGGATCCTAGTTTTTTACATTAAGGAAAAAACTGAAAGAATGTATATGAGTCCTTATAGAGGGTAGGATGGAATAAACTACATTTGAGTACCTTTATAGTTGTTTCAACTTTATAAAAGTGACCTCCATACTCCACTCCATGATATAATTTGATACTAGCCTCTTTTTTAGACTCTACAACACATCTCCTAATGTTTTGATCAGGACATAACTTATAGAGATATGGATCATTAAATACATTGAGTATTACATCAAAAATGAATTTTCTCCTAGATTTATTCCCTAATAATTCAGTAATGAAACCTATAACCAATAAATCTTCCATATAATCATACCACCGAAAATCACTCATAGAACAGACGTTCCCCTTGGGTAATGGATCCGACATGGAATGGTGAGATGAGTTTCCTTGAATTACATCCTAGATAGGTGACCAACTACAAAATTTTCAATATCTTTTTTATCTTTACGGGTTATATTTAACTATTACATAATAAAGACTGGCCTAATCAATCTAGGATTAGAATTTTGTTATTGGAATATGCATATAAATGTCGAATGATCCCTAAGAATGGTGATGGGAGAACCTAATAGAGAAAACCCAATCCTTTACAAAGTGAATAAAATAGTAAGAAATACTTTCTCAGTGGTTGTGTAATTTATTTAAGTATAATTTAATTTTTTACATGTATAAGAAATGAAAAATACAGTTTTACCACCACAGTTTCCTAATACAGATCTAACAACAAAGTCACTAGCATCTCACATGAGTTTGAAATGATGTTTCTAATTAGGTTATATCATGATGCGTAGAGAGATAAGAGATTACATGTGTGTGGATAAGTATTAATCAGATATTTATGTGAAAATGAATGTAGCATCCATCATGATAAAATCATAAAGGAGTTGTGTAATAGTGATTACGTTTCTAATGAACCTTCAACTGAAACCAACATGTCCTAAGAATCACCTCACTAATTTAACAATTTTTAGAGAGGGAAAGTGTCAAATGATTTCTACCTTTTCATTATCAACTTTAATTAATTTATCGAGAATATATATCATAGAGGTAGTCCTTCCATTACCATGAAATGAAATTTTATCAAATTTAGAACAATATTACTATCCTTAAATCTATACAAAACCTTTCATCATTTCTAAGTAATTTCTAATGTAATGCCACAACCCAAAAATCCTAGAGTTGGTGAATTATTTTATTTAATTGGAATGATTACAAGGATTAAAATCCAAAAAGTTTGATTAGATTATCATTCATAGAAAGATAGTTTACATATACGATACCCATAAAAAATTGGGAAATATAAATTACAAACATGATACAAAAATAAATGAAATAAACTACATCCTTGAAAGCATATTAAAATATTTCTTCTTTAGTACATTGATAAATAATACATAATAAAGGTGCGATCAAGTGCTCAGTAAGGTTATGTAAAGTGGAGTAAATAATTAATTAAGGAGAATAAATTAACATGGATAGGTAAATAACTGATAACACATTCCATTCAAATAACTAGATTAGGAAAAATCAATATGTCGAGGTAAGAAACTAGAACTCATTCCATTTCATCAATTAATTGAAAATGAAATGTATCCATAGATATTTCGATAAAAAATATCAGGATGAATAATAAATACAACTAAATGAGGTAAATTATTTATTAATGGATGTAAATTATAAGGCACATGAAAACCAATACTTTTAAGACCTTTCACAAAATAGTTTAAAACTACGGATAGAAACACATTTAATTTTTCCAAATTATTCTTCTCATGAGAACATCTTGATGCATTGAGGAACTATATAAGGTCTAGGATCCACCATTTTTTTCTAGTACAAATAATACCTTATATTTAATAATAGAAATAATATACCTTATCAAATGATGGTATTTAATGATAAATATTGATTTATTATTTATTCCCCAGTTATTAGAATAACTATCCTATTAAACACCATACGTAAATTCATATATGGTTTAGGAAATACTAATATCAATTGAATGAGAATATGGATATTCAAGTAAATTTATATTGCAAAATTATTACAATAAATTTATTGTTTCATGACAAGGCTATAAATCACAAAATTAAGTGGGATTGGAATGATAATCCTTAAGAACAATCTTCTGAAGAATAATCTTTAAGCATTCCATAGTGTCCCATACTATATTGAAACACTTGAATCATAATATCCAAAAATGTATGAAATTAAATGAAACATACATTCTCATTAGAATAAGTGGATTCATTATATAATAATAAATAGTCAGTATATATATCCAATAAATGTGAATTGTCCCATAATAACAAATAAGTCCCAATGAAATGTAAATTGAGATGAAATTCACGTACCTTAACCTTCCATTTGTTGTGTGGTATTTGGCCTCTAATATAGTAGTTCAAAATATTTTTTTAACTAATATAATAACTATAATCATGATTATAATATCGTATATTAACTTCTTATAATATTTCATTACCTGTTTGTTATAAACTTTCATTAATTTCATTATTTTGTGGGTTAATTACATAGTTTACCCGAGTAAGTTTTAACTTGTTCTTTGTTTTTATAATTAATTAGATAATGGTTTGATAATATATAGAATGTAAAACATTAATTAAATATAAACTATAATCATTATATATTTATTTAGAATAATTTATAATAAACGAAGATTAGAAATTAAGTACATTGTTCATGAAGACGGTAAGTCGTATGTACACATGAACGATACTTTAATTTTGTTATTGTATTAACAAAATGAAAAAGAAATGATAAATATGTATATTATAATTATAGTAAAAAATATATGTTATATATGTTACATAGTTTTATTAAACCCATCCTTTACAAGTTCCATGTATTTCATCAACGATTCATATCGATTTGAGGGGGAGGTAGTCCACACTTCCTCAAATAAAATTATCATATTTTCACAAGATAGAGATCATAAAGGAATGTTATAAATAAAAACATAATAAAGAATATTTTAATTATAAATATCATATATATCATATATAATCTGATTTTCATCATAATTTTCACCATGATAGGTGGTAAAGGAAAAATAAACAATCATCATTTCGTGAAGTAGTAGCTCGCTGTACACAGTAACAGTTTGTATGTTACCCATTAGATGGTAGTATGTGTAAGTGTAGGTAGAAAATATTACATAAAAACATCATAATATACTTATTATACTATTGTTTTTATATAACTGTGGAATAAAGATATTTTTGGGTGGGGAGAAAGGAAATGAAACTAGACATCTTGAGAGAAGACGTTCCCTCTTTATCGGGAAACTCCTTTTCATTTGTACCAAAAGGATGACATGAAAGGATTCCTACTGAAAGGGATGATTCAAGGTCTGGGGGTGGAATATATTTGGGTAGCTATTTTATGAATCTAATTTTTTTTAGTGGCGTGAATAATGTGGAGAGATGGTGGCCATTTATAGGGAAGGAAAAGAGCACACTTCGAATTTTTGAAAACAAGTTAGGTGTACACATGTTATTACCTAAAAAAGTGATAACAAACAAAAAAACTATTTAATGGAAGTATTATGGTCAAGATATGGCTATAAAATATGTTTTGGACAAGTGGATATGTTATTTGGGCCCTTAAATTGAAGGATTAGTTTTTTATTGAGCTTAATTTTTAATTAATAATTTTAATTAATTTTAATTAATTTCACTAATATTTTTGGTAAAAAAATATTTGAACTTATTAAAATATATAAAATATTCTAATTCCAAATATTGAAACTAGTTTGTGAAATTGAAATCATAAAACTAGAAGAAATTAATTTGAAATTCATCCTACAAGAGGGATGACAACGTGAGTTTTTAAAGTAAAAATGTCCCAATGTATGCTCAATTTTTATAGTAAATTTAAAAGTTAAATTGATTATAATAACATAAATTGGATTAATTGATTAAAATATTATCTAATTAAATTTAAAAACCAATAAAAATAATTTATCTTTAAAGATAAATCAAATAAAAAAGAAATTTTAAACTAAAATGAAGAATTTTTAACTATTCATCAAAAGAACGAAATGTTTCCAAAAAACATAATAAATTAAAACTAACATAATTATTATGTTTTTATAAAAAAAAATTATTTTTATTTTTACATATTAAATAAATTAATGTTTCAAAATTAATATTTAAAAATTTCTCTCCAGTAAAAGGTGGTAAAATGCCTTAATAAAAATATAGTATTTTATACATAAATTGGGTTCATTGTGATCATAGGCTTATAAAATCCGTGGGAATAAAATCAAAAATATTTTAATAAATATATAAAATATATATTTAATTAAAATAATTCACTAATTTTTATTACATTAATTTATTAGGATAAAATATCTTTGTGATCATAAAAATTGTTTTATATAAAAACATTCTCTTTATTTTTAATTGGTTCCAATATTCATTTCTAATTAATTATTAACCTATAGATTAATCATATATTATTATAAAAAATATATTTCATAAGTTATTTAATACTATTCGTAACTTGAAATTTAACGTCTAGGTTAAGTCTTATTATATTAAATAATAATATTTTAATAATGTATGGTTAAAACTTGATCTTGTGTGTAATGTAAGCATTCAAAGAAAGTCGCTCTTATGTGTAACGCAAGGTAACAGGCTGTAAAGTCCATTAATAAATATATAATATTTCAAATATTTTTAAAATTTTAAATATATTTTAAATTATCATGGTATTATATTCCCTTACGTGCTTAGTGTCACGTGTCATGCACACTATCAAATATAAAGTTATTATTTAAGAATTTATGGGTGTTACATTCTTCACAGCTTAATTAAATGGAATACCAAAATTTATAATTTATCTCGGTGATTGAGGGATTGTAAATTAACTATTTTTGAAATACCCACATAATAAAAAGTGTTAATATCACGTATTCCTAACAAGAGATAATGGAAAGTACAACTTTTGTGTAACTAGGTTCCATATTTGGTGAACATTGGTTGGAAATGGAAACATGGATATAGGGAAAAATCTTACCATCATGTTTTAATGGATAGTGATAGAGAATATATTCAATAGAATGTTAACAATCATGAATCCATAAATTCTTGATGATATAAGGGGACATTTTATTCATAAGAAGTGAAAAAACTATGATAACATTTTGGGTATAAAGATCACATTTCATAGAGTTGATGATTTCTTTTAGTATCTAAAAATATAAGTAAATATATGTTTCTATGAACATAATATTTTCATTTTATTACTCCTTGAACTACTTATACTTCATCTCTTAGCACATGGTGCATCATGTGGTGTAGTATTACAACATTATATAAAACCTTGTTTAAAGATCAATTTAAACCGTTTCATTAATGGTAAAATTTTACAAAATATTATGATGCAATTCTTTATAAATAATTTCACTAAATTTAAAAAATGAACTTATCATTATCCTTTAGTCAATAAGAATCATCTCTAAATTTTCGCATTCTACACAGTTGAATAAACTCATCATGTATCCTCTTAAAATATGATAATAACTCGAATCACCAAGAAACCATATTGAAAAAAAATAATTATTACTTATTCCTTAAGTAAAAAAATATTTTATTGGATATATTCCTTTAATCCAAAAAATTTTAAACTCCATCAATAATACAATATACTACTTGTCAAAAAGTCATTAATCAGTTCCAAGGTAGTCTGTGCTTATCCAAATAAATCATTTATTCTTCATCATATCAATATCATAAACATATTGAGGATTGTATTTAGCTTAATAATGTGTTTTCTACGAAGTTTAAGTTTCTACTAAAAAACTTTTATTGGTACCAATCATCATATGATCTCAAATCATTATTGAAATTTTACTACAATACAATACTTTCTTATTTTATAAATCATATAATAAGAAAAAAATATTTTTACAATGTATTTCATAGAAAAAAATATCTATGTACATTAATCCTTCCACTTAGACTGTGTTAATGACATATTCTTGACCTTGATCCCTTATCTTCTTCTGAGGTATATTCTCTTGAATCTTGAGAAATTATTTTGTGTATTTCCCCATCTTTTTATAGTTGAATCATTGAATGTATTTATTTTCCTTATTTCCTTTTCATTCTTTTGCCCGATGACCCATTTCTGCACACTTTTTAAAACTCACATTATTTTTATGCATTTACCAGGGTGATTCTTTCCACAGTTATCGCATGGTGGAAAATATTTCTTTCCCTTCAACTTCTTTGACTCATTCCCCTTTTCAGGGTGATCAGGAAACCTATTCTTTTCTTCGTTTCCTTTCAAGGCATAGGACATGGATAATTCTTTCTCTATCTTGATAGCACATAATACTATTTCATTAGATGAATAAATGTTTTAAGACACTACTTTCATTCGGAGACTTGGCTTAAGTCCTTAAATTAATTGGTTTACCTTGCACTCCATTTTTCATATATAATCTAAATAATACCTAGATAACCTTTATGAGGTATCCTCATACTCTTTAAAACTCCCTTCATCGCTTTTCTTTAATCCACAGAACATCCCCTTCATATAGACTTTTTTTATCGGGAGGGAATAATTTATCGAATAATGTCTCATTAAAATTCCTCCATTCCATGAGTTAAATTTCTTCTTCCTCCCATGTATTCTGTATTAGATTCCACCACTGATCTGCATCACCTTAGAGATAATAGATTGCAAGTGTAACCTTTTCTATTTTTCTAAATTCCAAGGTCATAAATATCTTCTTAAGAGACTTAAACCATTTCTTAGATATAATTGGATAAGTAATCCAACTAAATTATGGGGGATTACTCCACATATTGTGATACAACATAGGATATTATCTCCATGGAATAATTTTCTCCATTTAGGCAAGGTTATTTTTCATAACCTTATTAATTTTCCCAAATATTTCCATGAACTTCTCAGATCCAATACTATATGTCTTTGTTTCCCCAATAGGGAAATCACTAAATTTTCTTTAAGTACTGATATCGGTCTTCCTTCTAGGCTCCATTTTTAAATAATTTCATATCTCGTATTATCTCATAAATTTCAGAAAATTTTATATCTATAAATATGGTGTAGAACATAACATATATTTATGCATCATTAATCCTGTAATCATAATCATTGGTTTTATTTGGGGAATATTTACTTTTAAATCCTTCATCATGGTTGGTAAATAAAATGTGAAATATCTGAAGCATATTACCTAGGAGTTTCAATAAAAGTTCCCAATAAGGCCCATTTTCATGTAACGGTTTACCTCGAGTTAAGCTCAAAACACCATGTCGAATTTATTACTCATAGGTACATCTGTGCCAAAACCATGTCCACTTGTAGTATCCAGACAGAGATATATTGCTAGGAATACCCACATAATCATTAACTTACAAAAATTATAGGATTTTATTATATAATTATCCTCAATTTCTATATTAGGGTTGTTATCCCTAATCAAATTTTTATAAATCTAGTTTCCATGGTTGTTGGTAAACCTCCTTTGATACCAACTATAATTACACGACCCTAGAAGTTAAGATTTGGTGCATTATTTTATTTAATTGTCATTATTCCATGGAATAAAATCCCAAAGGACTGATTAGATTATAAGTTTTGGAAATCTATATTAGATACACAATACCCTTAACACATTGTGAAATGGAAATTACAAACATGATACATAAATAAATTAAATAAACTACATCCTTGAAATATTATTCGAAGATTTATTCTTCTTTACTTAGACAATTGAATCATAATAATGTTGAGTGAAAATTATAGGGAAGGGTAGGGAAAGTGGAAGAAAAAATTAATCAATGAGAATAAATTAACACAGAAAGGTAAATAACTGATAACACATTCCATTCAAATAACTAGATAATTAAACACAAATATGGCAAGGTAAGAAACTGAAACTCATGGAATTTAATCAATGAACGGAAAATGAAATGTATCAATAGATATGTCGATGTAAAATCTCATGGATGAATAATTACCATAACTAAATGAAGGAAATTATTTATTAATGGAAATCAGGTCTGAGGAACATGAAAACATATACCATCAATACCATTCACAAAATTGTTTAAAATTTTGGTAAGAATCCCATTTATTTTTTCCAACTTAATTGTCTCATGATAACATGTTGACGCATCAAGGAGATATATAAAGTCCAAGATCCACCAATCATTGACACTCCAAATAAATAATGAAATAATAAAAAGAATAAACCTTATCAAATAACCATACTGAATGAGGAAAATATATTTCTTATTTATTCCCTATTTAATCGAAGAACTGTCAAAGTAAACACCATATGTGAAATGGTATACGGTTTAGGAAATACTAATATCCATTATATGAGAATATCAATATTCAAGTAAATTTGAAATGAAAAATGATTAAAATGAAGTGATTATTTTAATATAATGTTAAAAAATACAAAATTAAGTGATATTGCAAAGATAATCCTTCAAAAAAATCTTGAGGAGAATAATATTTAAACATTCCAAAATATCTCATACCACTTTGAAACATTTGAAACATAATATCCAGAAAGGTATGACATTAATTGAAACCTATAATATCATTAAAATAATGAGATTCATGATATAAAAATAAAAATGAAATATATGAAACAAATAAAAGAGAATTAGTGAATAATAACAAATAAGTCTCCATGAAATGTAAATTGAGATGAAATTAACTTACCTTAACCTTCCTTCAGTTGTGTGGTATTTATCCTCATGTATAGTGGTTTAAAATATATTAATAAATAATATCATAACTATAATAATGTTTATAATACCATATATTAACTTCTTATAAAATTTTGTTTCCTGTTTGTTAACAAACATTCATTAATTTCATTATTTTGGGGGCTAATTGCCTAGTTTTCTTGAGTAAGTTTTTACATGATGTTTATTTTTATCATTAATTAGATCCCAATTTCATCATATCCAAAATTTAAAACATGAATTAATAATCATATATAATCAGTATATATGTGTTTAAAATAATCAATAATAATTGAAGATTTGAAATGAAGTGCACCATTCATGGAGACGGTTGGTCGTACGTACGGATGAACACTACTTTCATTTTTTGTATTAAAAGATGAAAAATAAATCATTATTATGTATATTATAATTCCATTTTCATATATATGTAATATATGTTACATTGGTTCATGAAAAACGTCTTTTATACATTCAATGTATTGCATGAACGAGCCAAACCACTTTAAGTGGGCGGTTGTCCACACATGCTCAAATGAAATTATCTTATTTACACAAGAAGGAAATAATAAAGGAATGTTCTAAATAAAATTTAAATATGAATAAATAAATTATAAATATAATATATAACATATATAAATATATATTCCATTATAATTGCCACCATGATAGGGGGTAAAGGAAAAAAACAATAATTATCATTTCATGAGGCGGTAGTTCTTCGTACATAGAAATAGTATGTTCATTTCCCATTAGATAGAGTGGTGTGTAATTTTATTTCAGTAAATTTACATAAAAACATCCTAGTATATTTATTATACTGGTTTTACTATATAAGTATGGAAAAAATATATTTTAGTGGTGAATAATGGAAATAAAACTAGAGTGCTTGATAGAAGATATTACCTCTTAATCAGGTAACTTCATTTAGTTTGTACCAAAAGGATTCTTTGGAAGGATTCATTCCCAAAAGAATGATTCAACATCTAGCGGTGAGGTATTTTTTAAACCTATTTTGTTATATATTTTCCAAAATTAAGTGGTTTTAGATGTGTGAGGAATGAGGAGAGTTGATGGCCTTTTATAGGGAAGGAAATGGCTCACTTGGAAGTTTTAGAAACAAGTTATGTGTACACATATTATTAGCTAAAAAATTCATACCAAACATACCAAACTCTTTAAGTGGATGTTTATAGACGATTTAGGTCCATCTAACAGCTTTTTGAGAAGTGGATAGGTCATTTGGTCCCTTAAGATGATGGTTTTGTCCTTTATTAAACTAAATTTTCCCTTAATAATTGTAATTAATTTTAATTACTTTCACTAATATTTTTGCCCAAAAAAATTTGACCTTATTATAAATTATAAATTATTCTAATTATAAATATTTAATCCATTTTTTTTAATTCCAGTCATCGAAGAATTATAAATTAATTTAATACGCTTCCCGTAAGCGAGACGACAACTCAGGTTTTTAAAGTAAAAGCATCCAAAAATTTGCTTTGTTTTTATAGTCAACTGTATAATAAAAATTATTATAATGATGTAAATTTTATTAATTTATAAAAATATTATCTAATTAAACTTTAAAAGCCATATAAAATATAATTTTACTTTATAAATAAATCTGATGAAAACGCAGATTTTAACTAAAATTCAGTATTTTTAACTATTCATTAAAAGAATGAACTGTTTTAGAAAAACATAAAAAATTCACCCTAACCTGATAATTATGTTTTAATTTCAAATATTAAGTTTATATTTTCATATAAATCAATTAAATTATCAAACAAAATAGTTAATATTTTTTCACTATTATAAGGCGGTAAAAATTCCTTAATTATAGTATTTTATACATAAAATTGGGTTTGTTGTGATCTTATGCTTATCAAATCCATGGTATTAATATAAAAAATATTTTATTTAATATATAACATATATATGTAATTAAAATAATTCCCTAACTATTATTACATTAATTTATGAGGATAAAACAACTTTTTGAATATAAAAATGGTTGTATATAAAAACATTCTATTTATATTCAATTGGTTACTATATTCATTTATAATTAATTTTTAACCTAAATATTAATATTAGGTTATTATAAAAAATATATTTCATAATTTAGATAATATTATTCATAGTTTTCAATTTAACAACTAGGTTTAGTCTTATTATATTAAATAATAATATTTTAATAATGTATGGTTAAAACTCGTTCTTGCGTGTAATGTAAGATTTTGAAGACAGTTTCTCTTGTGTGTAATGAAAGTTAACATAGTGTCGAGTATATTACCTAATATAGAATATATCAAATCTATTTAAAATAGTAAAAATATTTTAAAGTATCACGATATTATATCCACATATGCTCTTGATGTCGTGTGTCATGTGTGCTATCAAATATAATGTTCTTATTTTATAATTTAGAGGTGTTATACCAAAAATGTATCCTCATTTATTGATAATTATTCTATAGATACATGTATATAATCCCCTAATATGTCATAAACTATTCCCATCATTAATCTATAGATGGTACCAGGGTAATTACATAACCAAAAGGGCATACACTTGATGGAAAAAGTACCAAATAGATTGGTGAAGGTTTTTTTCCTTAATCGTTTTAAAAGACTACACTTTGATTATACCCTGAGTATCTATATAAGAAAGAGTTGAACTCAATCCTTACCACTCACTCAATCAAATGGTTAATGAAAGGTAGAGGTAAATGATCTTTCTTAGTACATGATTTTAGATTCCTATAGTCACTCCACACACTCTATCCATTACTCACACTTATATAGATAATTTAACTATCCTCATTAATAATTATAGTAATTACATAATTATTTGGGACCATGTCAATAGTGATTACCCACTCACTGTCATTATGGTGTAGATGATACCAAATTTTTACAACTTAATGAGTTCTTTATGTACCATGTATATTAGATTGGGACTGAGTCGCCTATGGGGTTGGAATCATGGTTCTGAATTTTCTTCTAAAATAATCTTATGGGTCCCAATGAGTATTCTAATCACATAAATATAAGATAGGGTCTATCAATTTCTATTTTAGTCATTCTTAATACTACTAAAATAATTCTCTTTTGGTTGGATTCGGTAGAAGAAGATATAACAAGAAAAATGGTTTTGTTTTTCCACTATGATTGTTTACCTATGTGATTCTTGAAAGCCCTAAAATTCAATATCATGTTGTATGAATTTTTTAGAAGAATATTCGAAATTTAAATTAAACATGGTTTCTTCTTCCAAATTTATATATTAATTTGGTGCCTTTTGAATAGATTTTTCATCCTCTAAATTGGCTAAAACTATGTTAGGAATGGGTATGGACTCTATGTTTGTCTTTTATCCAAATTCTTCATTGATTTTTTATCCTAAAAAATCATTAAAGGATGTATTAAAAATATATTCTCCTATAGGAACGAATTTAACTAATGTGAACAAAAATTCAATCTCATCCTAATATAAACATCCTTTAATAATTAATTGATATTCCTTTGGATTACATTAAATACTACATATCCAATTTATGTCATAAATCTTCTCATCATCCTTGATTTCAGATTTTTCATTGTAAATGTTTTGATCTGGGATCATGTTCCCAATGGTTATGGTCTTCTTCCATTTCCTTTCATGAATGAGGGATTTTTTTTTATTATAGTGATGGATGACCAGGAATTATTGGGGTTTTTTATCTAGTGTATTATTTTGGATGATTGCTAATGATTATGAAGTTAGAAGAGTAGAGGGAGTTCTCAACTATTAGTAGAACATCCCTTAAGATCCCTGTTGGGCCTAGTGTTTCATTTTTTCAATGATGTTTCAATATTTTTAATGTGTTTGGGGGTATTTATGAAGTAGTGATTCTTCTAAAAAATTTATGGATTCACTTGATGTCATTTTATGTAATCCTCAATCAAATTTTCATGTTGATGAAGATTAATTTTTAATTAAAACCAAATGAGTGCCAGAAAAAAGGTTACCCTAAAGGCGAACTGATGTGATGAAAACCATGGAAATCCCCTTGGATGATAACCTTACATTCTAGTGGAAGAGAACCCAAGCTATCAAAAATGACCATTTCCCCTTCCGAGCTACCCATACGAGCAAGAGAATCCACCAAAACAATTTCCTCCCACCAAGTATGATGATAAATCAGTCCAAAATTAGTCTCCACAATGCATCTATGGATGAGATAAATCATTTCCCACATCATTGAATGCCTCCCCTGAATGGACCTCACCAGACCATCAGAATCGAACTCCACCTTAGCCACCTGGAGACCACGCTTCCAACATATCATCATACCAGATATCAAATCCTGCACTTCTACACCCAAGGAATCACCATGACCGTTGAAAGCACTAAACAAACCCAGGAATGAACCCTATGAGTCCTGAAGTATCCCACCACCTTTCATCATCCCACCCATAAAGGACCCATCCACATTGATTTTCAAACACCCATGAGGGGGAATCCACCTGATCTAGCGACCCTCCACTCTACTAGGCACACAAGAAATGTTGAGGATGGTACATATCTTCAATGAACACTATCTCTTTTTTAGAATAGATCCCAACTAAAATATTAGGGACCTAGGATTCATATGAAGAAAAAATAGAGATCAACAGGTTCCCATCTAGGCCTGGTTGCACGTCCCCCATATGGTCCAGCACAGGGAAGAAAAGATCACATCATGAACTTTTCACTCCATATACCCACACTCAACTCCATGGAACCATGATGTCAAGAAACCATGCATGGTAATCTCACTATAATTGTTGGTGTGAGGACCAAATAATTACCAGATATGAGCATCTCATCCAACCTAAAAGAAAAGATGTAGTGTGGATCGACCCTACGGATACTCACAACCAAAGCAGTGAGATGCCAATTGAATTCCCTTCCTTTGGATGTTCTCAACCATTGAGAGTGTCATGTTCCTGATACTCCGAATAAGGAAATTCATTTTAGTGAAGATCTCCTTGCACCAATTTGTTAAAGTCCACACATCACTAGAAATTTCACCATGGAGCAACCGCAAGTAGTCACGAGAGATGAAACAACTTGAGGATGATCCAGCGAAGAAACATCTATCAGGTTCTTCATTCAGGATAATATCATCAAAAACATGCTCCTGGTCAATGTTGAGAACTGACTGAATGAAGTTGGGTCTTTTTCTCGCCTCTTTAAAATATATGTTAAGATTAGGGAAGCCTAGGAAGTCTAGCACCGCACCTACCCAGTTGATCTTCCAGAAGCTAGTCTCCACTTTCCAATGATCCACTGGACATAAACCATGTGCACCTCAAGGTGGGAGAACATACACCATGAAAAATAAGAAGGCTAGAAACCATGAAGACCAGGCTTCCCACCAAATAAAACCATAGTGTGACTGGGAAAATGAGGCCCACATAGATTCTCCCAAAATGATATCCCAGGCCAGCTGACCTTGCATTCCATACATGGCCATAGAAAGATCACGAATCCCCACACCCCCTTCACCCTGAGGCCTTGCCATTCAAAACCAAGATTCCCAATGACAGTGTACAACTTGGTTGGAGTCCCACACAAATGTGGTTAAAATTTTCTCCATCCGCCTATTGACCCCTTTATGTGGATTGATTAACGAAAACCCATGCATCAGAATAGAGGTTAGAACATTGTTAACCAAGTCCACCCTCCCTCCAAATTATAGGAACCTGTTTTTCCAATTGGTGACTCTCCCTAGTAGCTGGTTCATAATATCCTCAAAATTATGCTTCTTAATGCAACCATATTAAATTGGTTTACCAAGATAAATCAAAGGAATCTTCTTCCATTGGCATCCGAGGATGTCTTAAATTCCACGGAACCACCCTCCGGGGAAATTATTGGAAATAAAAACATTTATTTTCTATGTGTTAATAGCCTATCCATTCATCTGTCCATATCTAGACATTATCACAATTTGATGCAGTAAATACCTACACCTTACATTTGTTAAAATTAATATGTCATCCACAAACATTTAGTGAGAAATACCTTCCATGCCACCTCAACTACAACAGGGATCCATCCATCTATCTTCCAATCCTATGTGAAGGTTTTTGGATAAATCATTTTGATCCATAATGAAAAGTCTTGGTGAAATAGGGTCCTCCAGATGAACCCCTCGTACCGACTTCAAGAATCCAAAGAACCTTCCCATAAGGGATAATGAGAGTCAAGGGAAAAGAAGCATATAATGAAAATATTGAAAACCCATTCATGAAAACCAAATTTCCTCATCACTTTAATGATGAATCTATTATCGATTTGGTGGTAAGTCTTTTCTATATCCACATGGAAGATCACATTCGAACCCACTGACCTCTTGTTGATATCGATCACCAGTTCATTAGTTATCCCTTCCACCCCTTGAATGCTTTGTCCTTTTGAAAAAGTCACCTTGTTCCCTTGAAACCAATATAAGATTAATACCACTCAGTCTTACTGCAACGAGAGAGGCAAGAATATTGTAAGAGACATTGCATATGTAGTTAAGCCAATAAGGACTAATTCATGTAGGGTCCTTTGATTTTGGTAAGAAAATTCTGGACGCACAAATACTCCTGCTCAAGTGGCCACCACAGAATTAGTCTTTCACCACCTCTACAACCTAAGGGTGAACCACCACCTAGGATACCACAAAGAATGATCCCAGGAAGCCGTCTGGACAGGGGGTGTTGTCACGTGGAATCCCAAAGACCGTGCTCTTGATCTCCTCCTATAATGGAATTGAGGCCAGGGAGTCATTAATGAAATCATCCAACGGTTGTGGTATACACTCCAAAAAACTTCTTCATCTGTTGCACCCCCTTAAACATCCATGTGTCTAGATGTAACCTCCCCTAAAAAATTTCTTTGAAAAATTCTCGAGAGCCATCCGGCCCGCCAACTCCACTTCCAATGTGTATACACCATTCCCAAAATTAATATTGATCTTAGTTATTTTATTTTCATTCATACATGCATGGAAAAAGTATCAATTGCAGTTCCACTCCCTTATCCACCTTACTCGAGAACTTTTCATGTAGATCCTTTCAAGTTCTAACAGTTTCTCCATAAGAGCCAACTGTTTATCATAAAGGACAATGAATGTTTTTTGGTTCCATTACACTTGAAGACCCTACTCCAGTCATTCGATGTCAGCCTGAATACTGTCCAACCTACTAGTATCATGAGGTATTTTTCCAAACAGATCAAGACCTCCTCCTTGATCCATTTAAGATGGTTCACCAGCCCGCTCTCATACCTCCCTGCTCCCCCCATGTCCCATGATTCATTCATTATGGTCATGAAAGTCTCTTCTTGGAACCATTTATTAGAATACTGGAATGGATGAGTCCGCGAGATATCATGTTTGAGTTCCACAAGTAACATAGCATGATTGGACAACGATCAAGGAATGGGAGTAACTGACGTTAGAGGGAAGAAATCCAACCCTTGCTGGTTTGTAAGGCAACTATTTAGATGGATCCAAATGCGACTAGGTCACCTCCATTATTTTCACCAAGTGTACTTTGAACCCGAGAACCACAGGTCCAGAACCCCAGAGAAGACATGTATTCTCGAAAGTTCTACATTTTTTTGTTGAACATGGATGAATGGCCTTTCCTTTCTGAAATGTCTATAATTGAGTTAAATTCTCCCCCCCCCCCAAACCAAGGGAGGGTATTAGACTGAACAGATTCTTGATGATGCCAAAAATTATTCCTCTCATTCGGGTCATTTCCCACATAAAAAAACGAACATATGATCTCAATCCCCTTTCCTGAGATCTTGGTGTCCATGAACTGGGACATAATATTCACCACTTCCACTAAAAAATACTTCTTTAAATAAACCCAAATGTGCATGTTACGAGAGTATTCATGCATATACGACGGGAAGCCCGTTTTTTTGCCAAAGAAGAAAGTTTTCACGGATCCTGTTTAGGTTCTAAAATAACTACAAGAGATGCTTGGTGTTTCCTGGATTGCGAGGACACAAAGGCATGCTTGTCTTGTTCCCTGAGACCCCGTGCATTCAAGATGAGCAAAGAAAGAATCAAGGGAGACACCTTCGACCCTTATGTCCAGAAGCATTGGTAAGAGAGAGTGAAGGAACTATACCTGATTACTTTGAATTAGATTTAGTAAGAGGTCTTGAAGAACCATCATTCATAGCACACCACTTCAGGGTAAGAACATTCTTCTTTAGAAAACTATATGGGTCCTCCGGCAAAGACAACCTATAAACCAGATACTTTCATAGTGGAATCTCATTGAAATCTATTGGGACTATAAATGATTGGCTCACTCATGCAACGATAATCACAAGTTAAAAATACAGTGCAAAATGAAAAACTAAATGAACACCAGATGTAACGTGGAAAACCCCCAAATAGAAGGGGTAAAAAACACAGTCAAATAGAATGATCACTATGGGTAAAAGTGGATACACACTCTCCCTCACTATTACAAGGAGAAAACCCTCAGAAATATTCTCTCTTGAATAAATGGGGAAACTGCCTCACAAATACTGCTCGAATATAACCGGATGAGATAAACTGGATGAATCTGATGATGGGATGATTTTAGAAGAGGGTAGAGCCTCCTTTTATGGGCCTCCTCACCCCTTCATGCTTCCTTCTCCCACTGAAAATTTGGTGGCGGTTTTCCCACGAAACACCAACCCAGCCCACCCCCATTGATAAAGTGGTGGGGGTGTCTTCCAAGAAAATATTCTACCGACACATCTCCCACTTGGATATTGGATTGAGAATCAATCACATCTCCACACATCCTTTCTATCTGCCAAACATGCTACTCAAGTATCTGCAAGATCACTTGAGGATTTTCACTATCTAAACTTATCAGAGTTATCGCCTTCATCAAGAAATCTACCAGATTTTCTTTAGTGTGAATCTACTACATTTCCACACTTCCTTCCTCCACCACATCTTGGAAAAAGTGATACTTTAACCCAATGTGCTTCATCCTAAAATGAAAATATGGATTCCTTGCAATGTTCAAGGCGCTCTGACTAACACAAAACAAAGGAATTTGTGTCTCTCTATGACCAAGCTCCTCCAACAACCTTCTCATTCAAATCGCATCTTTACAAGCCTATGTAGTGGCCATATACTCCACCTCTATTGAGAATAAAGAGACAACTGACTGTATGTTTTAAATCCTTCTCACAACTCCTCTTGCAAGAGTAAACACATAACCAGTAGAGGATTTCCTCTGTTCATAATCAACTGAAAAGTCTGAATCAACATATCCTCTGACTGTAAAATCTGATCCTCAATAACATAATGCAGCATCTGAGTTCTCCTTGATGTATCTCAGGATCCTCTTCACTATTTTCCAATGGTCTCATCCTATATTCGCCATGTACTGACTAACTACTCCCATTGCATGTGCAATTTCTGGTCTAGTAGAAACCATAGAGAACATTATACTTCCCACTGTTAATGTATATGTTACATGAGACATTTCCATCCACTTTATTTCACTACTAGGACTCGTCATTGAAGATAATTTGAAATTAACAGGAAGAGGGGTAGAGATTGTCTAACAGTCTTACAAGTTGAAGTATTTCAAGACTCTCTGTAAGTAACTCTTCTGTGATATCCAAATCCTCCCATTATTTCTATCTCGGTAAATCTGCATTCCAAGAATCTTGTTTTCTGGTAATATGTCCTTCATATCAAACTCCCTAGCCAATTGTGCCTTCGTCTCCTTGATCTTATCATTGTTGGGGCCTGAAACCAACTTTTCGTTCGCATACAATTGAAGAATGATGAATTCATTACCATCTGAATCCTGGAAATATTCACAAATATCTGAATGCATTCTTTCATATCTGAGGCTCATGATATAGGAATCAAAACTCTTATACCAACACCTTGGCACCTGTTTGAGACCATACAAATATTTTTTTCAACCTGCAAACCAAATTCTCTTTACATTCTTCTAAAAAACCTTATGGATTGAGTTTATAGATCTCTTCATAAATATCACCATGGAGAAAAGTAGTCTTCACATACAGCTACTCTTGAGGTAAACTGTATGTTGCACACATCGCCAGAACTAACTGAACTGTCGTGAGTCTAACAACAAGAAAAAATATTTCATTGAAATCAATACCTTCCTTCTGAGAAAATCCTTTGACCACCAATCTTGCTTGATATCTTTCCGCCTGGTCCTTTTCATTTCTCTTGATCTTAAAGACCCATTTTTTTCCAATAGCCTTCCTTCCATGAGTTAATGGAACAAGATCCCAAGTCTTGTTCTTATGCAGGGCTTCAAGTTCCTCCTACATCACCGCCATTCATGAGGATATATTTGGACTCTGGGTCACCTCCAAAAAATAATATGGCTCTCCATCCTCCGTCAATAATCATTACACAATATTTCTCTCAGTGACATAGTCTGAGTGCCATACTAGTGCTCTTTTCTCCTGAGTTTCCTGTCATGGTCTAGACTCAACCGATACTTGATCATCGTGCTCTGGTATTGCTTTAGAGGAAACTGATTATTCCATGTACTTGTACTTTACTTTGATTGTTTAAGTCTTTGTATTCTCCTTCTCCATGTCTTTTTTACTTGTCATTTGAACCTTATCTTCTGCAAAAATGACATCTCTGATAATGATAAATTTGTGGGAAGTTGGGTACCACAAATTATACCCCTTCACACCATCATCAAAACATAAGAATATACATTTACTCGATCTCAAATCCAACTTCGCCCTTTCCTGGTCATTAAACAATGCATATAAAAGACTTACAAAAGTATGTAACCGAGAATAGTCAGCGAGTTTACCAGTCCACATCTCCATCGGTGTGTTCAGCTCAATCGTCGTTGAAGGAGATCAGTTGATCCCATAACAAGTGGTATTCACTACTTCTGCCCAAATGTTTTTGGAAATTCCTATAGCCTTCAGCAACACCAATGTCCCATCCAATAGGGTTCAGTTCATCCACTCTCCTACTCCAATCTACTGAAGAGTGTACGCCATCATGAATTGTCTCTTGATACCTTCCTATTGAAAAAAAATTGTCAAACTCCTTGATTGTATATTCTCCAACATTTTCAGTCCTTAGACATTTGATTTTAATTCCCGAGTCATGCTCCTTCCATGCTTATAATGTTTTGAAGACTTCAAAAACATCTACCTTCCCCTTGATTGGGTACACCCAACATCTTCTAGAATAATCATCAATAAAGGATACAAAGTACCTTGATCCTCCCAGGGATATAACCAATTCTTGCCAAACATCAGAATGGATCAACACCAAGATCTCCTGGCATCTCGTTGTTGACATCCTGAACTTTAACCTGTATTTCTTACTCAAAACACAATGCTCACAAAATGGAAAGGTTACCATTGTATGACTAGGAAACAACTTCTGATCTGCAAGAATATCTAGGCCACGTTCTAACATATGGATAATCTTTGGATGCGATAATGTCATCAACGCTTCCATCATGGTAGTTGATGCAACAACAATCTCTGCCTCCTTGTACGTTTCACCCATAAGCACATGTAGGTTCTTCGAAATATTCTCCACCTTCGTTACCACAAGCATGCCCTTCACAATTCTCATCACTCCCTTCTTTGTGCGAGTCTTGCATTCAATGTCATCAAATTGTCCCAAAAACAATATGTTCTTCTTCAGGCCCTTCACATGACGTACGCCTTGAACAGTCTGTACTATGCCATCATGCATCGTCAATTTGATGGTACCGAATCCAACTATCTTCCGGATGTGATCATTTCCCATGTACGCAAGTCCTTCCTGGATGGTTTCATACTGTTCTAACCATTCTTTCCAAGACTTCATGTTCCATGTTTCTCCTGAGTCGATAATCCATGCATTATCGAGATGCTCCCAGCTTCTAATACTCATTTCTACTTTACTAAATAGTATATCTCCTTTTCTATATGTACTCGCCACATTCCCCTGAGATCTCTTTTCACCACTCTTCTTTTTCAGCAATCCTTATTGATGTTCCCTTTCTTGACACAATTTAAACAAGTGGAATTCTTCTTCTTACTCCTTGAATTGGACCTTCCGTGATTTTGGCTCCCACTAGAAGCATCCTCTATTATCCTTCCTCTCTCCATTGATAGAGCCTCTGCTCGGTGCGAAGTTGTCTGTCTGTCCTCCTTGTTCTTTCACGAACTTTCACCTTCAATAACCATGGCTTCAATATCATTAAAGAGAATCTTATCCATCAGGATATTGTTGGTGAGGTTGATGATGAGTTGGTCATGTGAATCTGGAAAACTCTGGATTAGAATCTCTACACGTGCAATATGGACAATTTTATATCCCAATTCCATGAGCAAAGCGAACATGGTATTGAGGTTGTTGATGTGGTAGGTCATTGATGATGAATTTTACATTAGATGAGTGTATAATTTTCTCTTAAGGAAAATTTTTTGTGCAGAGACTTGGCCTTGTATAACTTCATTAGAGTATCCCATATTTCCTACACCATCTTTTTCTCTAAAATAATCGATAGGACCCCGTCTTCCAAATCCAAATGGATGTTGGAAATATCATTCCCATCCATATCATTCCATTTCTTCTTCGTCACACTGGTCAACTCTTTTCAAATTTCTAGTAGGCAATTATCCTTCCACAGCACTGCCTGGATCTTAATTTTCCACAATAAAAAATTATTCCAGTTGAAGTTTTCGATCTCAAATATCACTGTCATCTGGACACGCTGTTAGTCTAGAACCTCATTTTTTCACAATTGTGTATTTAATAATATCAATAAATTTTTTCTGATGTGATAGATCAACCGGATTTGCAATCATAGAGCATACTCAAATTTAGGATAATCATTAATACCTGAAAACATGAACAACATTTGTCCAGAACCTTACCTCTGATACAAGTTGATAGGACCATAAATGATTGTCTCACTGGTACAGTGATAATCACGAGATTAAAATAAAGTGAAAAATGCGGAAATAAATGAACATCAGATGTAACATGAAAAAACACCCAAATGGAAGGGGTAAAAAACCACGGGCAAATAGAAAGATCACAATGTTTAAAAGTGGGTACACACTCTCACTCAGTATTACAAGGAGAAAACCCTCGAAAATATTCTCTCCTGAATAAATGGAGAAACTGCCTCAAAAATACTGCTCGAATATAACTAGACGAGATAAAATGGATGAATGTGATGATGGGATGATTTTGGAAGAGGGGAGAGCCTCTTTTTATAGGCCCCCTCACCCCTTTATGTTGCCTTCTCCCACAGAAAATTGGGTGGGGGTTTGGCCACCAAACACCAACCCAGCCCACCCCCATTGACAAAGTGGGGGGGGGAGGTGCTGTCCAGGAATATATTCTGCCAACAAGATATCCGTACAAGAGAGAAACCCAATGAAACTGGAGCAGATACCTCTGGGTGGGCTGAATCTCCTTCGCCACCCCCTCAGGTAACACATCCATTGGTGGATGCTTGACCACCGATGATAGATTTCTAACGATTGACCCTTTCAAGAACTCCAGAGAAAGTTGAGAAGAAATGCGAAAAAAAGATGGAGGAGGTGACAGAGACATAGACGGAAGCAGTAAGGAGCTTGAAAGCATGTCACAGGTTTCCCGAGAAGTTATAGCATCTCCCTAGAAAGGGCTGACATCGATGGAGGAACATGATGTCGCCATATATCCAGGTGACATGATGATTAGGTCTATAGCCGAGTTTGTGTCGGACAAATGGACACCCAAATCTAGAGGCTTAGATGATATAGGGCCACCTCAGGCATGTGGGTACCACTTGAGATATTTTAATTTCAATCCATCGATCCAACATTAACACCAACCGTCCCATCCTCCGCCAAGTGCAGTAGACCCCTAACCTGACCTCCACGAGATTCTACAGTCGAAGAGCTTTTCACCAACCAATTCCTCCTCCAGAGCACTTCCAAATGACTATCAAATCTATAAATGATGCAGTACCTCAATGGAGAGTGATAAAAAGTCAGCTGCCACAAACTGAAACTATCATCCCCTCTTACCAGCAAGCTTGAGGGATGGTCCATCGAATAATCTATATCCAGAAAAATAAGAGGAACAATCACCACATGAAGGTACCTTGTGTTAGAATCCAAGCAGAGGAAAGAAGCAAGCGAGTCACCCACCCCCTTCAGAATCATCGGATTGTGGAAGGGAAAAGGAAGACAAGGGAGACATAACCAGATAGCCTCTTAGGATGATTCCCTGCCAAAATGGCAGTCCCAAGACCACCGAGACAAGGAAAAACACGAAGAACCACCCCTCCCATATTCATGTACCCAGTCCTTCAAAATTCCTCCTTGGAAAATAGATGAATGAAAAATCCACCTTGGAAAGCATGGAGATGGAATTTGGAAGATGGAGGCCCCAATAGTCGATGAAACTCTTTAACAAGATGATATGAGGTTTTTTGTGGCCAAAATTGAAATCCAAGGTGTGTTCATTAAATAAAGCTACCTCCTGAATATCCTTATACGAAATCTCCACCACTGGAAAACCATCCACCAAACTAGGGGCCCTTGATGAAACCGAGACTAGAAGGTTATCTATAGATTAGGGAGAATTCACAGTATCCACCCTCCACCCGCCGAAGGCAGTCGAGAAAGGTAGTGCACTGAGGAGGGAATCCTGAAATGAAGCCCCCTTGGACTCCGTCCGTGGAGGAGCGTCCACCACGAGAGAGGGTGGATCTAGACCAGATCCAACAGTTGGAGGGAATGTGCACAATGGAGAAGAATCACGAGAGAAAGAAAGAGCAGAGGAATCCATTTCCCCAAAATGAGATAATATTTTCATGTTGAATTATGATGATTGATTGAACTGATATTCAACATAAAACACATGTTCATAAGAAACCACATTTCATACATCAAGTGGAAGAACATGAAGATTATTATTTTTACACAGTGTGGAAGGCAATTTAAGGAAGTCTCTAAAAAATAATATCTGTCATGATAATTTGTGAAGAATAATATTGAAAATTCCATGAAAAATGTTTTAAATTTTATATGATGAAGATGAATAGTTTTAGATTCGAAAATTATTCGAGAATGCCTTGAATTTCAATTCTAAACATAAATACATTTATGTATTATTTATAATGTTCATTAAATAAAAAAATGAACAAATATTAATCTACATGGACCAACTCAATCCCACACATGTGGGAGGAGATGTCAACCACATGGGTGAGATAGTCCATAAACCCCATACATTAGAAATAGGTGTGTGGGCCATGTATAATCCCACTAGAGAATGTGCCCGTGTGAGTACGTATGTGGATGGGCTAGTGAAGAATGTTTGACCAATTGTCATGGGAATGTGGGTGCATCCATGTAAGGATGGTGTGTGAGAAAGTGTAACTAGGTGTTGACCCCCTTAGCTATGACTCGAACTAGAAGTGGAATGATTTGACTAAAAAATAAGCTCCTTATCCATAGATAAGTGTAATGTGGGGTTAATAATATGTGATACTTCTCATCTACCATTAAAACATATGGATATAATGAGCACTATCTGATCTGAAACATCTGATTCGTCTGATCACCACTATTGATCATTTTTTGGACTTCATCCTTCAAATGATTTCTATGAATACTCAATAAAACTATTGATCACTAATCTCAACTATTACCAGTGATCTAGTGTATACATCAAGGAGAGTGAGACCACTCGATCAAACTAAAGTAGTGCATGAAACTACATCTAAATGCATTCAATATCTAGAAGAACCATAATAATCATGAGAATACATCACATGAATGAAATTCATGAACTGAGGACATCACCTAAGTTCATCACATGAATGAATGAAAATCACTCAAGGAATTGTGTAATTCTCTTTGGATTACAAAAATGAATCAAGTGTTAATCCATATGTTATTGTGTGAAAAAAAATTAATTATGTCCACATGATGCTTTCACCTTATACAACTTCGATCACATGAATATTTTGGTGACTGTCAAGCAACTGTACACAATAGAATCACATGAAGAGCAACTAAAAATAATCTCATCATCAATTAAATCTTTATCAACATGAATATTGTAAATTTATATCATATTAAAGTTATATTATTTTACATCCTTTATCAAGTGAATACTTCAAATGGGTTTCAAGAGGCCTTCCATAGTGGTGTCACATGATCAAATAAGTTATTAGGAAAAAGAAATCATGTGAATCATGTGGTCACTCCAATGTTTCATGCGGTATTAAGAAGAAATGAGTTTTAAAATAGGTGAGATCTAGAGATTACCATGGTTATTTGAATAAGTCCTCTACATGACAGAAAGCAGATCTTTTACAAAGGAGCTTCCTCTATAAAAACTAAAGAATAGAAGAAGGATATTATTCTCAACAACATTGAGAGAATGAGAGAGAGAGATAGAGATAGTATAAAAAACCTAGAATTGATGTGATCTCTTCACATGATGGAAGTTCATGCTTATGAGATCCAAACACAATAAAAAGATTATGTTAACACCTCTAGTTACACAAAGCATCCCATTGACTACTCTTGTCTAGCAACGATTAGAATCCTATAACATGACTCATTCAGGGGAAGGTATCAAATTCATGTGACTCGTCCAAGTGAAGTAGTACCCTTGAGATTTTATGGTATCATGATGGAATGGAGTAGAACCTTGTGAAAACCTCTTTCCATGTGAAGGAAATCACTGAATATAACATTGGTCACACAAATCCAATTCACAAAGAACCCTTAATCATTGTGTGATATATTAATGTGAATGAAGTAGTAGATCTAGAAATACTTACATGGATTTTATGAAGGAATGGAATATAGATCATGTAAACCTCACTTGGTCACATGAAGGAAACCAAAGACAAAGCATTGCATGAAATACATGAAATATATGCATCCTATTTACCAGCTTTGAAATAATGCAATGGTTTGGAAGGATAATCTATGAAGACAATTAAAGGGTTTTTTTTAGATATTTTGATATTAAATAATTGAATCAATAAGGAATATTAAATATTAAAAATTATCATTGGTTGTGTGAAATTTTCATTCATCATACATTATCACATGCATGCATGAATAAAGTTAAAAATTGAATATTGAATTCTGATTTGACTTTCTAAAAGATATTTATTGCATTAAATATAATAAAGTACGTTTTTTGAACCATTTTCACACATTAATTTAGGTAGGGAAATCATCAAACCTAAATAATAACTACTAGAGCATAGTTGCACTGAGATAATTGCTTAGGTACAAGTGATCATAGTTTATTGAGAAAGTTTTGTAGCTTCAAAAAGGTACTTGAAGTGTACATGAGAAAGTGTGATGCAACAAGATCATATATAAGTATCCATAGATCATCCTATATTGGATAAATCCTTGAATAAATAATTAAGTATCTTAGTTGTAGTTGGGAGTTAAAGAAGTCCCTTAAGGATCACAAGTCTCTAGTGTAGATTCTAGTGCAAGATATTATGAATTCTGACAACACTGTGGGATGTGGTATAAACTACCACATGTGATGATTTGGGAGAGATAGAGTGTGTCTATGTATTGACCATTTTAATTGATAATAAGATTATAGTGGTGAATCCATATTGTGGATAATAACTAACGTGAGAAGGAGTATTTATTTATCAAACCTTGTAAATACTTATGTTTCGTGCCTTTTTTATAGAATTATTCAATCTATGTCTAAGAGACACAAGATTAGTGTAATGAGAATTTAACCATCCATAGAGGTTTAATTAAATAGAAAAATTTTGTAAAAATAAAAATGTTCACTGATTCACCCCTCCCCCTCTGAGTGATCTCACAATGATCCAGGCAATTCAATTGGTATCTTAGAAAAGGTCAAATCTAAAAGATCTAACATACTTTTGAGGATTGAGAACATGAATTCAGTAAAAATAATTTTTATTCCCCTTTTCAATGGTGATAACTTTCATGGATAAAGAAATAAGATGATACCATATTTCTTATCTCTTGGGGTAGAAGTGATGGATGCGGTTTCTACGTGATTTACACCTTACATTTAGAATGATCCTGTGTATTTTGAAGATAATATGAAGATGGAGATGGATGGAAAGTATCATAATGAAATCTTGACATGCTTATTAGAAAAGGTATACAATAAAGTGATGTGTCTCTAAACTACCAAGGATATCTAGGATAAAATAATATGTAGTAATTAAGGAACACTTAAAGTTAAAGAAATTATGTTGAAAATTTGGAGAAGAATATTTGAAGATATAATAATGTGTTATGATGAAATTTATGCTCACTAATTTACAATGTTAAATGAAATTGTTTATAGAAATAGAGGTTTTGGTGACAATATGGATAACTCACCCACTATAAAGAATATAATGAGAATCTTTACATTTAGATTTTATTAAAAGGCTTCTACATTAGAATACCAATATGATATATCATTGTATGAATTTCAAAACATTCTGAGTGCATATAAATGAGAAAAACACTAGATATTTAGAAGATGAATAAATATGATATATCCATTGAATCCATGAGAAGTGGTATTGTTTTAGTTGAAAAATAACTATAATCAATTGATTCTAATGATGAAGAAGTCGAGAATGATAATAATCAAATGATGTCTCAGTTTATAAGAATTTTTAGTGTTAGTAGATGATAAAAAGGAAAGAATCAAATAAAGTTCCTTAATTTTCAAGGGTTTTGAAATTTTTCTTATTTCTGTCCAAAAAAGAAAACTAATGTCACTAAATCTGATGTCGAAGAAAACTAACTAAATTGAAAATATAATAAATACATAAAGAGTAACTATGATATGAAAAAGAATAAGTAATCAAAGATAAATAGAAGAAACCTGATAAGTAAGGAATTGAATGAATCTTTATCATAAAGAAATGGGAAATAAGATGAACAATCTTAAAGAAGTTATGTTTTATTTATGATAAAATCAGAAAAAGAAAAATAAACATTCAATGTTACTGAAGGTAAATAAAGAACTCATCTATAATGGTACTTAATAGAATGTCTTGATTATACTCTTGAGAAAACATAAATATCAAGAGAGAGAAAAGAAAACTGATAAAGGATAATAAATAATGTGTTAATACTGAAGAGACACAACTTAATGAGGTAATGGAATATGTGAAAAAATTAGATGATCCAAAAAGGAAACAAAAAAATACTAATGAGTTTTCACATGAATAAGAAGTTCTCATAAATAATTAAACTACATTCATTAAATAGAACAAAAATATAGGTGAATATAGATGAACTCTAAAAGATGGAGAATGAATATGAAGAATGTCTTACTAATAAAGTAGTAGAATTATCTAATATGTAGTCTATGTGTCTTTCATATCAAAGTGAGTTGATGAAGATGAAATAAGCCTTCACTAAAGCTATTTATATTAAGGATTAATATTCTAAATATACTAAGAAGAAGGGTCTGTTTAAAAGGGTTATTTCAATACATAATGATTCCCAATGTACATGTGTTATTTCTAGCAATGTATGCCACTCAGATAAGAATGAATCTAGATGGACCAAAAGAAAAAAAATGAAAAACATATTCCAATAAGGGAGAGTGGAATAATCTATCCAAAATGTTTCCTCATAAGTAGAAACACCCATAATCTGTGAAATAAAACAAATAACCTTTAAATATGAACTATTATACGCCTAGAAGATCAATGTTCAAAGGATAATAGTGGTGTTATTTATTGTCTAGTCATAAATCTTATTCATTCTACTACAATATCTCACTACCATAGGTGATTCATTAATCATGGAAGATAAATTGAAAATATATATAATCATATTATCAAAATTAGAGAACTGTAACCAATACATCATCCAAACAATCAATATAGAAAAATTTGAAGAGTTAGCTCACATAATAAGATTCTTCACTAAGTAAATGTGAAGAAAAATAAGAAAATGAATAAATCTATAGTCACTATTGATCTGTGTGAGAATCTCAAAAAAATAGAGTACATTGGAAAATAATGTTTATTTATATGTTCTGACCAACTATCCAAGGGTAAACAAATTGAGAAAGATCAGATTCCTACTAAGTAAAAAAGGAAAGTCACAATAGATGAGGAAGTAAAATTTAATGAGAATCTATATGAAAATGATGAGTTTAAAATTATGTGGTTTGATAGGTGTTAAAAAACTAGTCATTATATAAAACATTAAATGAAAATTCTACGTTCCTAAGAAAAAATCATGAATAAGAAGTGGTACAAACAAAAAAATGATCCTAGAACTAAAGAGGAAAATACATTTTCATCAAAATGTTCAACTCCTGAGGAAAAATTAGTCACGCATTATTACAAAACTAAGATATAAAGAACTTATCAAGGTAATTATAATAATAATAATAAGACTATTGGGATAGGAAGCTCTCAGAATGAATGTTACTTCTAAGAAATTCAAAGGTTCATTATTTTTACCTTACTCTTTTTATATGAACTAAATTTATGGATTTTAAGGATAATAGTTGTTAATCATTCATAATATCTCTATCCATGATGATGATGAGAGTATATCCCTTTAGGGGGATAAACACTGAATCTTAGGTACGATCATCACACATGAACACATTCCTTGATTATTTCAAACTAATTCTCAAGGGTGAGTGATGGATCACTATGAATTTGAGATATAGGGGGTAATATTTTATGCACATAAAATGTTTTGATATGTTTTGTTAAGTTTTGTTTAGGGTATATCTAGAAAAACATTCTAAAAAATCCACTGAAATAAATTATTTATATGAGACTGAGGACAGTGTCATAGAAATGTTTTTAGGGACAAATTTGATACTAGGTAACATAACTCTTGTTTCTATACCAGGTTTTTTCATGTAGACTTAGAGATGAATAACTAAATGATCATTTCCTTAATTGAGGACATAGTTCAATTTTTTAAGCAGATAGATGTCATCAATTTTAAAGAAATATTGATTAGGTGAGATGATAAGACACCATTTATCCTTTGTAATTAATTTTCAATATGGGGTTAGTGTTTTGAGCATGCATATTAACATTTAAAATAAGTGAAGATATACTGAAAGAAAATAAAAAGTGGGATATTTTTCTTCCCAGTGTTAATTTTTTTTAATAATGTGTAAATATGTGTTTGGTGAGTTTTGATGAAGTGGTGATTCTTGTAAATTGGTTATGGATTCACTTGAAGGAACTGGATTTCATGATCGAGTAATTTTCCATAGCAAATTCTAGTAATTTATTGAACTGACATTCAATGTAAAATATATGTTCTTTTGAGAGAAAAATTCATTAAATTTCTGAAATAAAATAAACATGATTATTTTCATGAAGTGAAGAATATGAATTAATAAAGACCATGAAAAATATTTTCCTTCGTGATGATTCTTTAAGAATAATATTTTGAAGGCCATGTAAAATATTTTTACATTTCATATGAATAAGGTTAAGAGTTTTATCTCGGAACATTCTTTGATAATAGATTGATTTTCAATTATTTACTTATACATTACTAAATATTATTTATAATGTTCCAACACTAATTTTTTTCCAACCATTAATCCATATATACCAGCCCAACCCCACACATGTGTTAGAAGACGTAAACCACATGGGGGAGCTAGTCAACATAGTTTTCATAGAGGCAGTGTTGAGTGATCTATGTATACGACCCCAAGAGCACATGTCTGAGTGTGTGTCTATGGGGATGGGTCTAAAAAGCTGGATGTATTGATAGGCATGCATAGGTGAGAACAACTGTATGATTCCCATGTGTGATTATGTCTAAGGAGGTGTTGATCCCCCATTATTATGGCACAAACTACAAACAACATGAGTTGATGAAAAAAGTATCACAACAATTGTAGAAAATTTAGATGTGGGATTCTTCATATTCACTACTATTCATCCACCCATAAAAAATATAGATAAAATGAGCTCTATCTGATATGGAACAAAAATTCCACCTGGTCACCACTATTGATCATCTTCATCCTTCATCCTTTGAAGGTTTTCTGTTCATACTCAAAATAGATGATGTTCCCTGATCCTCACTATTTTCACTCATCCTGCCTAGCTAACATTGAAGGTGGGTCTGCTCGATCAACCAAAAGGCATGCACGCAAATTTTTTTAGCATGAATTCCTTGTTTCAAAGAACTGTGATGATCACAAGAAACTGTCACATGAATTAATGATAAGAAATAAGGATATCATCCCATTTTATCTCATGAATGAATGACAATCACCAATGGTATCACGTGGGACTATTTGGATTATAAAAATAAATCAAGAGATCATGATATATTTTCATGTGAAAATAAATGAAACTATATTCAAGTGATGCTTCCTCCTTATACAACTTCTATCATAAGAATATTTTAGTACGTTTTAAACTACTATCAATTATAGTGTCACATGAAGACCTATTGAACCCCATATTGGGATCATTTGAATCCTTTTCAAAAATATTAACATAACATTTTTTTCACAAGAAAGTTCCATCATTTACAATAAAAATCAAGTGAATCCTTCAAATGGGTTTTAACCAATTTTTCCAAGGTAAGTCACATGATCGTTGAAGTGATCATACGAAGAGATCATGAATATATTATGATTACTCCATATTTTCATGAGGTTAAAAAAATTAATTTTTTTGGCATTTATGAGATCCCCTGATCTCCAAATATCTTTTAAAAATTACTCTATATGGAATAAAAGATAGAGGAATGAGGAGATACCTACAAACACCTCTCATAACATGAAGGAACTCCCAAAATTTATCCTTGGTCACACAAATTCCTTTCTAGAAGAAACCTTGATCATTATATGATCTATTCATGTAATGGAAGGAAAAGTACCTTCAATACTTACTTGGATTATGAGAAGTTAGGGAATACAAATCATGTAAACATCACCTAGACACATGAATGAAACAAAAGACAAATCATTACTTCTATAAACCCAACTTTTCCACATGAACAAAATAAAATAAAAGGGTATTCATGAAATCCAGGAAATCCATGCATCCTACATACCACCATTGAAATAAATAAAAGGTTTTTAAGTAAAATCTTATAATAATATTAATTTTTTTGAGTTAGTTTGATATTATATATTTTTACTAATAAAGAAACTTAGATACTGATAATAATCATTGGTTTAGTGTGATGTTCAAGAACCATGAATTATCACATGCATACATGAATAAAGTTTAGAATTTAGGAAGGAAGACTGATTTGAATTTTTTGAAGGATTTTATTACATAAAATATTTTTTAATAAGTTTTGGTAATCACATTAACATATTATTTGAGGTCAGTACTTCATCAAACAAATGAAAAATTTCTTGAAAATAGTTACACCAAGTAAACTAATTATATACATGTAATTTGAGTTTATTGAGCAATACCAAAAACTTTCCATAGGTCCTTTAAGCCTTCAATATAATGTGTGATCCATAAATATCATGGAGGAAGATCAATAGATCATTCTAAAATGTAAAAATACTCAAAGAATGGAGGAAGTCTCTTTGTTGGATTTGGGGAAGAAGAAGTCTCTTGTGTGATTCAATATAAGAAGTATCTAGTGTGGACTCAGGAGATGGCTGGTGTGGATTCTGGTAACACTGTGGGATTCATTATAAATAACTTCCTATGAGGGTTTATGAGAGATAAGGTGTGAATTTTTATCAACATTTCTAATTGATAATAATATTAGAGTGGATAATCCATGTTGGGGAGAATAACCAACATGGTAAGTATTATAGCTTTATACCAAACCTTATAGATCCTTATGTTTTGTGCCTCTGTTTTTATATCATTTTTTAGGTATGCCAGAGATAAAAAAGAATATAATATTGAGTCATTACCTATCCAATATGGTTTAATTCAAATGAAAAAATTTTAAAAGGAAAAATAGTTTAGTGTTTCACCCATCCCCCTCATAGCAATCTCACACTGATCTAGGCAATTAAATCCACTTAGGAACCCAAATGCTATGATCCATAATTTGAATATTTAAAGATGTGGGTTTGAGTTCTCCAAGACTTAAATGATAATTTATTTCTTATTGAATAACCTTCACACTATCTCCTTGATTACATAAGTCCATGACAATGTTTTTCAATTCCATTTCAATATTGATGTATGTACATCTTGGTTCTTTCAGCATAGGAGGCATGGTTCCCTAGATTTTTATTCTAACATTAGTATCTAGAAGAACATGGTTTGTTTTATGATTAATTATTTTTTATGTGAATAGGTACATCAGTTACTTGGGGCAAGTATGTGTCATTTGGATTGCGATGATAATGCATATGTTCAAATTAACATCTAGGGATACTTCCTTTAATGTCTCATTAGGTTCTTGTTTTGAGTATTCTCTCATGAATTGATCTAATGATGACAGTTGTTTTAGTTTTTAAGTAGGTATAGGTTCCTTCACATGCACATTATATTGTTTTAGTATCGATTTGTGCTTCATCAATATTGTCATGTTCTTTCCAATATTTAAATGGTTTTTTATAGTTTGGTTCAAGTTTATCAATGGACTTCTGACTTCTTAAGATGGCCACAACGTTGATATATTCAATAGATGATTCTGTGCAAGGAGATTCTCTCTATAAGGTTCTTAAGGGATATCCAAGTTAACAATGGGTTTATTTCTATTTATAATTATTTAAAATTAAATATTTATTGATGAAACATTATAATTCATTATTTCCATTTATTTTTACAATTTTTCAAGTAATGGATGAGGGACGTCATGGGTAGGGGTTTGAGTTGGTTAGTTTATCCCAGGTAGATATTTAGGGTATTTAATATATTGTTTTATGGATTTTTGGTACTGAATATTGTAGATTTTGAAACTAATTTGGGGTTTGAAAATTTTGTAGAGATAAGGGATTTGATCCTTATAGATGACTGGGTTATTGGATGGGTTATTTTTTATCATTCCAATATAATCCAAGATAGTCATTATACATTGGATTGAAAGGGTTAAGATATTGTAGTTTATAAAATATTATATCATTTGCCTCCATTGATAGTCTTCCAAAAAGAACATCCATTATGGAAGGAATGGTTGGATTGTTTTTAGTTAGGTGGTCATGTTTTTCACAAATTGTGAAAATAAGGTATATAGTTTTTGCATTTCTGAGGCCTTCTTATGATTGATATCCTCAACCTTCCCGGTGAGGGAAGAAAGTTTTTTCCTAAGGATTTATTCTTCCCTAAGGGTGTATATACTACTAGAATTTATATGCTTTTCGTAGTATGGTGAGGTTCCATAAGTTTGGTTCTATTTATCAAGACATTCTAGATATGCAAAAGTATTATTTTGGGATTTGGTTAGGGTTTTATTACACATCATTTCAATAAACTAATTATTTCTATGACCTAACCCTTCATAGAATATTCTCACTTATTCTAGGATTGAAACTACATGTTGAGGTACCATGTGGAGTGTCTCTTTGGACCTTTCATATATTATATAAAATAAATCCAATTATTTTTCAACAATATTATGAATACTCCTTTTAAGTGAAATTGTTTTTTATGGGGGAAGTATTTTTTTGTAGATTTGTTTTTTTAATTAGTCCCACAAATGTATGCATGATGGAAAAACAATTATCTAATTTGTTACTATATAGTTATAGGAAAGAAGGTAATATCTTTAACTTAGTTTATTCAATTTTATGGATGGGAAAATGGTTTCAAAAATTTCATTGTTTTCCATATAATGAATGTTTGGTATTTACAATTCCATCTCAAGAATGTTTTGATGGTAGTTTCGGACATGTGTTTTTAATAAATAGTGTCCATATTCTAGGGAAATTGTGTAATTAATTAGGGTTTATTGGTCCATGAAGGTGTGTGGTAGGCGTTCATGGTTCGATCGAACATATTTCCCATGTTTGGGGCTACCTGATTTGGGTTTCTGTTTTAGTTCCCACCTAGGTTGATGAATTAATTTCATGGAATACCCTCTATTGAAATGGAATAAATTTTTGAATTGAAAGACTTAGGAAGATTATGATCTAATGGGAAGATACCCCTAAGTGATCCCAACTATCAAACCATATAACTATACTCCCTAACATGATTGATTGATCAGTAATGTGTACAGTTGGACAAGTTCTATAAAAAGGAATAAGAAATCAAAGTGGAATAGATAAAGATATTTAGTGAGATTTGAGAAATGGTGGATAATAGAATGAGATTATAAGGTAACTTGTTTGGGTCTCTATAAATGACACCACAATTTGGACTCATCCCAATTTGACCAAGTTAGGCTAAATAAGTCACTTGTAGTGTAGCTTCAGTTGGTGAATCTTTAGAGACCTAAGAAGAAACCACATATACAGACATTTTATGGTCTAGTTTTGTCTATTAAGTGGCCATTATTGGGGTTTATTTGATTGGGTTTCCTAGAATACAACGAATCTAGTGAATTCAATTTATTATAATGGGTAGATCCTTGGTTATTGCAAAGTGTTTGTTGGATGAATTTATTTTTAATTATTTCAATTCTATAAATTTGTAAGGGATTCATTCAAATAAGTTGAACCACCCCCATCACTTACTTTTTTAATAGCTACACATCCTAATAATAATCACTTATAAACTTGTTGAATCTTTTTCAAGAGTAATATAAGTTAATGGTCCATATTATCACTCAGAATGTGTGGCCTTAAAATCCAATAAGGAAAATGATGTAATTAAAAAAATGAGATTATTAATTAAAACTAGGGATTAGTCATTTTTATAGTGAAAAATAACATCCATTACATCTGATTTCTACACCCATGGATCAAACCATAAGAGGATAATACTTCCATTGATGTTATTCACTCAATGTATTATGATATTAGACTCGTAAGGATGGAATTAAAGAAGTGAAAATAACAAAATATCAAAATATAATGTATTGTGTGAATAATTTCATAGTTTTTTGTGTCAATAAATTTATACCACTATAAAATGGTATAAATGTGTTAATAAGGACATAATATAAGAAGAATAATAAGTTTTATTATAAAACGAAAGTGAAATTTAAAAACTAACATGTGAAGAAATGTGATTATAATCGGAAACTGGGAGTATAACATTACAATAAAAAAAGACATCCTAAATACTTGATCCATAGTACCTTTAATAGGAATTATGGAATCCTTAGGTTGAGTCACCAATTTTCAAAGACATTCCACCGGATTATGGTAGTCATGGGGTGGTGAATGTTTGTGGACATTTTATTTTTCTACACTTGACCCAAAATCGGAGTCGGCATGATCCCTCTAATAGATGTGTCTGATGGCAAAAAAACACACTATGACCCTTGAAAGGAATATTTTACATAAAAATGGTCCATTTTTCACTAAAGGACCACTCTATAACTAAGGAATTATGTGTTCACAACTACCATGTATTACACACAATTTTCATATTGTGTGTCAACCCATTTGCGTATGAAAGGCGATGCTAAATATCAAAGTTATGTGGGTGCTCTAGGAGACCTAAAACATTGAAAATGAAACTTTCACATAATATCGTAATTTTTTATTTCAATATAAATTTTGGACCAAAAAATAAATTTGTGTAAGAATTTTTATGTCAAACTATTATCTTGCATGATTGCATCCCATTTGAAAAGGAATGGGATGTGAAAACCAGGTTGCTCGACCCATATAGGTTACGTGCATACTTCCACACATTTTTCTATAAATATAAACTCCCCTTTTGAATAAAGAGTATTTGGAAGTAGAATTGGTTGATATTTCTTGTGAAACCTATTCTTTAATGACATAATGCAACTCCATGCCTCATAGATTCCGAATGGTAGGGAACTTTCATGACTGAAACTTATTTGTCCTAACGTGTCTTTCTCTATATTTGAGAGTTAATAATGAAACATCCTCTTAGTGTAGTTTAATTCATGGAAGATAATATTACATCATGCAACACTATGTATCATGGAACCTTATAATTTTCATGTACATATTCCTCCAAAATATATATAGTGGATTAGTTCTTGAACCTATGGTTTTCACAACCCTATTTTCACAGATAACTATAGATTTTCATGCACCAAACATTGAGACCCAAAACAAGTTCCTCCTTACACTAAAACATAATATATAATCATTAGAATGAATTAGTGACTTATACTAATTTCTAATGGTTAATCTACACCCTAAATTCCCATGTGGCTGGTAACATCAACCCTCGTGTCCACCGACATTTATTCAAGCACAAACTAGACCATTTTTCACTATTTTTTTCCTAAAAATTGGAAACCTAATGCTCGTTTCTCTTAATTACAGGCATACTAATTTCAGAACCCCTGATTTCAACTACACTATAGAATTGTTTATCCTATGCACTAACCAGAGTTTCATGTGTAGTAGATTTATAAGACGCAAAGGTTTAATCGTCAATGGGAATTTCCAAAAATTCCTGCTATGGTGGTCATATACGGTATCTTTCTTTCCTACTTGGAAATGGTATCTCTATATGTAGGCCCTACCAATTTACAACTTACATGATGTAAAACTTCATAGCATGATGTCCTAGTTTTATGATGTTAAATGACACAGAAACCTCCTTATCAAATGAAATAATACTATAACCTTTCCCTATTTGATAATAGTAGGATTTACTATGTATGAATGGCATGGGATTACCTCACACATCATACTCTATCTGATGAACACATGGTTCCCCATGTATGAACATCATTGGAAGACACCTCCTCCCCCACCATGGGATGATCCTCCTACTTAGATAATCTTCTATGTGTTCAAACCACATTATCCCTCTTTGTCACTCCTTCAATGATATGGGATTACTTACCATAAGATGTTTAACTACATGGATCAGTCATATCACATGACCTAAAACAATTCCATTTAATTATATGTGTCTTGATCCCTACCCTCTAATACAGTATGTAGGAATCCTCCATGAGGTTCAATCCCAACATCTCCATAAGCCTGAGATTCCCCCCTATGGTCCAATCCTGACACACCAACACTACCATCAAATCCCAAAGTGTAATCATATTTACCCCAAGGCGGTACACTTTCTCTCATTACCTTAATATCCAAAAGTGTGATCATATTCCCCACATGGTTTCACACTTTCTCTCACATCACCAAAATCCTCAAGTGTGATCATGTTCCCCCAGGGGGATACACTTAACCCATCTCTAAAGTGTGATCATATTCCCCCTAGGTACACACATAACCACCTAATATCCCCACAAAATGTTAAAATTATGACAAAACTATCCCCAAATAATGTTAAACATATGACCTGATCCATAATATTTACCCCATACAATAATCATGGGATGGATAGGGTAATAATCCTTAGATTCCTTATTCCCCTAGAATAAACTACCTAATTCCCAACACAGGAAGCCTTGGTTTCCACGCCAATGAAGCCTCACACATGAGATACCCTCAAATTCAAAAGTGGAATACTTTATATTTTCCCAGTATACCCAACATACAAAAATTCTTAGATATTACAAACATTAAAATATGCTCCAACCATAGGTTTCTGTTATGTTTATACAAAATAAGTGTAATTAATCGGTGTCCACCTGAAGATGGGTTCAGTAAAGAGTTTCATGAAAATGACTAAATTTTTTGAGAGATATCTAGACTATGAAAAAATGTCCAAGGAAGAATACATGGATGGAGTAACAAATGTACCCTCATAGATTTTCAATAAAGGATCCAATATCACTGATTACAGTGATAGAATTCATCTGCCTTTGTATAGTGGGAGTGTAGGGAAAAATTAGCATGATGCCTATCCCTAGTGGAAGTCGTCATAAACTGAATCAAAAAGTGATTATAGATGGAAACATTTGTGTGGTTCTTTGATGAAAAAACGTGGTCCAATATTTATTCTATAAACTATAAATGGTTCATCTAATTTGGAGTTGCAATGTCAAAGTTATCATCAAAATGGTGGGTTGTCATTCTAGGCCACTGAAGAGTTCCCATAATCAAATATTCCACTTGGGTACCCTATCTAACCCATTAAACATCTAAATATTCAATGTAAATGGTTTAATTATATATTTCTCTATATTTAACCTATAAATAGATACAAATTATTCTTTATTGGGTAAGTATCATGGTATGTTCATGAATTTTACTAGACTAATATCCAGGTCACTTCACCTGGAATTTCATAGATCAAATATTCGAAATGGTGGTCTTATAATGTGAATATCCAATTTCTATAGAAGGATAAAATATTCCCCAAATCATGTTTTACATACTAGTGAAATATGGAATTCAAATCAGGACATGTTGGTATTTTACAAGGTGATTTAAATGTATCGTGTATTAGTGCATTTGATTATGAATTACAAACATTATTTCAACATAAGTTCAATTTATAAAATGAATTGACACCCATGTTTATGAAAAAATAAGCACATGAATATTTATAATTTACAAATTGAATATTATCCTCATTCATTGGATAATAAACCACATAATACAATAAAAGGGTAGAATATACTGAACAAATTTGAAATAAGTTCAAGAGACGGATCATAACTCAATAAACAAAAGTGAGTTACCTGAAATACATACTATTTGGAAAATAGATGAATTAATAGACAGTTGAATAAGGGAACATGATTTAGAAATTAAATACAATGAAATAAAAAGAGAATGATAAAAATAAATCCATGGGATTTAAAAACACTATACACTAAAAAAATGGTTCACAAAATGTATTATGACTCAAAATTTAAAATTAAGGCCAAGAAAACCCTTCCATAATTCCTTCTTAGTCTAAATGTTCTCCAACCTCCTATATAAAAATTATAACTATATTAATCATCCATTTTATATAATTCTTAATATATATAAATAATTATGGGTGGCTCGTGAGTGTTATACCCCATAATTCAACATCCAAAATACTAGGTTTTGAATCCTGGCAAGCCCCTTGTCTGATTTATGATACAGGAACTAACATAGGCACTGAAATAGAGGTAGTAACCTAGGAATCATGTTGGTGAAGAACCATGTACATGATGATTCAAGTAATTCATTTGGGTCATCATATTATGGGTCCTTCCAGACAACCAATGTTGGGTTGACGACCCATGTATAAAAAAGGACTTGATGGGTAGTATATCCCTTTGGGGGCTATGACCTTCTTATCTTGCTTATGTGTGTCAAGTTTTTGTGTGTTTAGTAATAATATAACCCCAATAAACTAATATATATATTTATATAATCTTTTTTAATATTAATTTGTAATTATTATCTCTATTTATATTTGATATTTATTATCAACATTCAATATCAGGAGTAAGTAATATTTAACATTTTGAACTAGTTTCAGTAAAATGCGATTGATATTTATTATTTCTAAAAATTTCAACATCATGAGTTAATTTAAGGAAATTTAATATATGTTACATGATATTTATACACATAAAATTTCATTACATGTTAGTTTTTTTTACAAACCATGAATATTAAATCGATAATGATCATGTTTTAGTGAATCTTAATAAACGAATGTTGTTTTATTAATTAATATGTTTAATGAGATTTTTAACATTGCACAAAAATTATTATTTAAATATTTATATCATATTATACAGCTAATTTCATTTATATTTTCATCCATGTTATAAATTCCTAGTATTTTTCAAGTAGGTTTTGAAACCAACCTAAACATGAAAATAACATTATTAATGGACGATAATGTGGTGGTTTAGTTGTAATGTAATTATAACATAAGAATAATGATCTTATTTAATTTTTATTAGTATTATTTATCATAATTTTATGGAATTACAAAAATAATATATCAAATTAAAAGTTATTACATGGTTTGAATAAATCATTTTTTCTCTTAGAATGATCTTTTGTAAATATGAATTTACCATGGTTGTTTATTGCTCATCTTGTCAATAGATTTTTCATTTTGTCTTCAAAAACCATTAATAATTACATAAAAATAATATGTATCCATTAAAATCATTCTCATGACCAACCATGTAAGGAGGTTATGAAAATAAAAATAGAAATCATTCATTCCATGGATGTTGTAGTCCACATGTATGCATGGTTGATGATTTCATTTTCCATAGAATATGCGAAAAGTATAACAGGTTTTCAGATTTAATAACATTAAATAAATTATAATAATAAAATTATTTATAAAATTATTCATTAGGACTATTCATGTATGATGTTTTATGGAAAATGAAACAAGATGCTTCATTGAGGTAGTAATGCAAACATGCATGATTGTCATTTTTTCATTAAGGGATTTTGAAAAGTTGATTAATGGAGATTAAATTAGTATAACAACATTAATTATATTACCAATAATGATTTAATTTGATATTTATTTGAAAATTATAAATTTAATGCTCAGATAAAAATGAAATAATTTAATGAAAAATGATCACTCGTGTAGAGAACATTGAGTTTTCCTTAGAGAATCCTTTATTACATGGGGTTATATTCTAGTATCCTAGGAAAAAATCTTAATGAGGGGGATAAATATTCTATAGGGTGAATAAATGGTATGTTTTTAGGTGTAAAAATATTATAAGTGGTATTTAAGGGGTGGTGAGAGACCAATTTTCTAAGTGAGAAGGGAAGGAATTTTTGTAAATACCCATAACCTTTTAATAATGATATATCAATCTCAAATAAAGTGGCTAAAAATTTGATAAATAGTGTATTTTGGATGATATTATGTTTCTATAGTTCACAAACACACATTATCACATATTTTGTTAACACGTTTTATCCTTTTTAACTAGGTTAAACTCATTTAACCCAAACTTACTCTTACAACAACGATTAGTTTTTAACTAAGTAATTTATCTATTATGCCTAAAAGTAAAATGGTTATTTAGAAATAATTTAGAGTTACTACTTCATAAATTTAAATTCATTTAATACTATTGAATTTCTAAAATTTATAAAAAATAATTTTAAACGTATAAATGTAAAATGTATTAAAACGATTTTTGAGAAAAACATAAAATAAGTTATAAAATGTGATGTATATGTTTCTATATTAAATATGGTACTTTAGAAAATATTATATTACTTATAAAAAATACATTTTTTCATGAAATGTTTTTCAAAAAAATCAATTAATTCATATATACTAATAATGTCCTTAAATCATGGTATTTGAAAAAAACACTATTCGCCTGAAAATTAATCATGATAGAAAAATCCAAACAAAACATCCTAATATCTTATTTTTATTATAATTAAAAAAAATTCATTTTTTAAAATTAAAATTCTAAAATTTAAAAATTCAACTTTTGATTAAATTCGTAATATATAATTAAAAACCATTTAAATTAGTAAATGGCATTTTCAAATATTAATCATCGTTATTATTATTTCATATCATTGAAAATTTTAAATTTTGTTAACCAATTATTAATATGAAATATATTTTGCATCATTGATCATATATTTCTTGAAATATAAATGTATATCATATAAAAAATTAGAAAATTACTTTTCTAAACAAAAAATATTCACTTTAGTAATTTAAGGTAAACTAATTGAATTTCATTAAAATTTAGGGTATCCTTTATTTTATATATATATAACCTAAATAGGGTAATCATATTTATTCCCACTAATTTAATGTATTGTTTTTAACATCCATACTAAATATTTATATTTTTCTCTAAATATATCATTGTTTTAATTTAGTTCGTTGTTGCATATAATGGAAATCATCAAAAAAAAATTGGATCATTTAATGGAATCCATATATTATAATATAAATGTGTTACTAAAGTTCCCAACTCTATGTAGAAGATCTAGAATCCCTTGATGATAATTGGCCCCATATAGTGCATAATATTGAGGTTCACCCTAATCGAGTGGACCAAGCATTAAAAACGAAGTTACGCCTTTACTATTTCTTCAAAAGTAATTTTTTATTGGCATTGAGGGAACCAATGAACCTGAAAGAAAATCACAAAAGCATAATACCAAATTGGAAGTCTGATTCTCCCTTTAAAATATCGACACTAATCATGTAAATTCACAGGTCACCATGGGCGACTTGCATATCACACCTCCCACCAATATGAGGTTCCTCAATCAGTATTTCATATTAAATCTTGTTTGGTTCATCTTATCACACTTTGTACTAATATAAACTATTTAAAATATAATTGTTGTTTATATGAATTTAAACTACAGAAATTCATCCTTGTCAAATATTGTTAAACTGTAGAGCACCTCAACCCATTATGTATAACCTTACATACCTTAGAAAGGGTCTTCATCACATGACCCAAAATAACATGGCATACTATTCTAAGCCAAATTAATATAAAAAATAGATTTCTAATCACTATAATAAATTAAACTATATGGTCATATTCTGTGATACATGAACCTAAATTATATAGTTGATTTCTTTCTATATGATGCATAATCTATAGAACTGGATTGGAGCCCTCACTCTAAGATATGATCCCATTTTATGCCCTTTGTTTTGGTGCTAGATCCCTACCATACCATCCTTTTGAACTACATGTGGATTGATTCTCATGTCAAATGATATATATTAATGCAAGGATTCTTGATCCTAGGCCTAGCTATAAGGATATCATTATCCAATACATGGTAAAAATCTTCATAGGCATTTAACTATTAATTATCATCCTTTACACTTTATTCACACAATTTAGGTTTTCCTATGGTTGTTGCCACATTATACCCCCACTACCAAATGGAATCCCCTATGGTGATGACCTACATTCATAGTCTTAACCTTTCTCCCATCCAAAGTACACAACTTAAATGAATATTTATTGGAAACGGGTTGATGAATCCCACATTTTAAACATGGTAATTTATAAATTTTATATTTTTTGCTCCATTTTTTGAAATATAGTAGTGGTATCCCTGTGTTGGACTTGGTTAATGGTTTTCCCCAACCTATATCATATCCTTTGTGATTTAGTTATTTAAAATCGTAATCTACATTTTCTTATTCTCTACTTTGTTAAGGTAAATAATTAATGCTCTTGATTCTGCCCCTTGTGAACTTGTGGGAATTGATAGAGTAGACCAGACCTGGGTAATCACCCCAAAACAATGTGTGGTATGATTCATATTTTACTAGATGCATAGTGACGCTCGGATATCCAATCATAGGTTTCCCTTCAATTTTTCCTCTTATCCTCCATAATGAAATTCATGTCACTACTTTAATTCATTTCAATCCCACAATACCTACCAAGCTCTAGGAAGAATCCCATTCAGCTCATTTCAACATGATATCCAACTATACGCATGACATTTCATGTAGTTTCACCATCGTAATGAGGAATTTATTCATTCATGTCATGTTTCTCAAATTTTTCCCTATATTAATAATAATATATTTCTCCCATACTCTATTTAACATGATCAAAATATATACAGAGAGGACCCATCCTATAGATCCACATGTGGCTTGATTCCTGTCTTAAAAAATTCAAAATTAAACTAGGATCTCCCATCCAGGCCTGAATTATAATTCATATTCTACATCTACCTAGTCTTGGTGTACAAGTACCCTCTATTAGGTTTCCTATATGTGTATATCATTAAGATGTTGATTATTAAATAATTGGTTGTGAAAGGATATTTCACTATAAAATGTTTCCCCCTTTGGTCGAAGAATATAACCATTAACATTATGTATCTACCCCTCTAGACCATTTGAATTTTTATTGTACCTCTTATTAATGTTGTGTTTACCTCACTATCATCCCAATACAAACCAAATCATCCATAAAGTTTCAGATCTATGGAATTAAACTGGAAACATACAGTGGTAAAACATAGTAAAACCATATTTTCTAGTGTCTTTGGTCCAAGAATAATGACACTAAACTGTGTGAATGTACTTTGGGAATTTTAAATGATCGTGTTGGGTCTCTATTCACATTGATTTTACCATCCTAATCTATTTTTTATACCATCACTCCTCATTGTATAATATTTATAACTTTAAAATATAAATCTTCAATGACCTACTTGGCATATCCCATGGCATGGTTGGCCATTTTCTCATGTAACATATGGTTCTAATACTCTATTAGTAAGGGTACACCTCATTGATGTGTTAAATGCACATTGATGTAAATGAGAGTATCACATGTCTACCCTTTAGAATATTTATTTTAATTACCTCAACACATAATTTCTCTTTATTTTCATTCACCTCATTAGTCTCTCACTTATGAATAGAATCACCAATAGTCACAACATAATAAACACCATTGACCATCTCTCGTTCATCATACAGATCCTAGAAGAAAATTGTTAGGTAGAAACATGAAGAATCCCTTGTTTTAAACATAGTCAGTGGTACATGATAATTTTCCTTCCCTCATTCTTGATGATATGGATGTGTAATCCATGTTTTCAACTTGGTTAATAGTCAGCCTTGTCCGATGACTCACCTCATTTGAAACTCTGATTCTAGAAGTCATAACTTTCCCTTCCTCTATTCTTCATTTACTATGAAATTATTAACACCGTTTTATTACCATCATATGAATCTACATGAAATGTTAGGTTGAACTTGGCTTATAGACCACACCCCAATGGGTATCCCCATATTCACAATTCTCTTTGATGACCAATGTAACATTATTATCACAACCCATCATCACTATCATGCACTCTCAAGTAGTGTATACTATCTTCTATTTCCCCCTATTTCATGCCCTAAACATTACTCATGTGGACTTAGAGGCTATGGTTGATCAATTATTCAACACAATTGAGATACACTGATTACGATTCATGTAATTTACATAGTTTTTCCTTACCATATGATGTCAAACATCATGTTCAATGTCCTCACTACAAGAATTTAAACTGCATAGTCTTTATCCTCATTGTATGAAATTAAACTTTGTGATAAATGTTTTTATCTCATGATGTTCAACTATATGGTTTAGTCCTGATCTCATAAAATATAATTATGTGGACCTCTAGTCCTCACCGAAGAGGAGAACACCTCATTCGGTGTTGAAATATATGGTGTACTCATGATCTCATAACATAGAATTATGTGGACCTCTAGTCCTCTCCTAAGAGGAGAACACCTCATTTGGTGTTGGCCACATTCAACAAAATTGAGATACACAAATTAATTTGTATGCAATTTACATTGTTTTTCCCTACCTTATGATATCAAACATCATGTTTAGTGTCCTTACTAGATGAATTTAAACAACATAGTCTGTATCCTCATTGTATGACATTAAAATTTATGATAAATGTTTTTATCTCATGATGTTAAACTATATAGTGTATTCCTGATCATATAACATAGAATTATGTAGACCTCTATTCCTCACCTGAGAGGCTGACACCTCATTTGGTGTTGGCTACATTCCACACAACTACCTTCATAATGACATGTGGCTTGACTATGTTCTCATAGGATACATAGTGTTTCTTGGGTACCTTATATTAGGCTCAACCATAATCTCCAACAGCTTTTTATCCTTGCACTCGAGAGACTACTTTGACCTATGTTGCACCCATTTATTTTCTCAACTCTAGTAATATTCCCCTATTCAATGATATAGTTCATACAAGGAAGATATAAGAATGAAACTTTTCTTAATTGTACTATAATTTTGTGACTCCAACTAATACATGACAAGTTTTAGTATCTTTTTTTCACCTATTTGAATTTTAAAAATTTACCAATCTCTATGTGTAATATAAATCAAAATAAATATTTTCCACTTTTGGGACATCATATAGATTTATTCTCATTGTATGAGTTATATAGTGATTCTCGGATATCTTATCATGGGCCTAGTCACATAACCCTCAGATATCCCACTACTTTTCAGTATTTAGTTTTCAACAAGAACAACTATTCCCACCTGATGTAGAGGTTATGCTACTCCCGATGAGAATGGATGAGTTCTAAGACCATAAACTATGAGCTGTGGTTGGGGCTCAAAAAACATAAACCCAAAACATCCACTCGTGGGATATTATTTTTTATAATTAGGTTTCTAATTCATGGTGGTTCAACCCTCTAATAGGATAGTTTATTATAGTGTTCAGTGCTCATTCATGTTTTTTTCATATCCATTTCGAAACATGTTACATAAACTGTTGGTCAATGATATGTGGTCTTAAACCCCAAAAATCCATTCATAAAAATTATAAAACCTTAAACTAAATCTCCAAATGGTCCAACATACATGACCATAAAATACACAACGAAATGGGAACAAAGTCCAGTCAGTATAAAAAAACTAAGAAAATTTATTTCATAAAAATTAACTAATTTACCCACAATTCATCCCTTTTTAGAATATGTTAAAATCATAGATAATATGTTTAAAAGGGGACAATCCTTGTGAGGAATATCATATGAATCTAGTAGATGCTATGTTATTATTGTTGGACCAACTAGTATAAGAAAAGTCTATAGAAAATATTTTTCTTCATTTCCCTTACCAGTCATGAATATATGACTTTAAATTTCATATTAATTCATACTTGTTATATAATGGTAAAATATTTAGTCTTGGTCCTGAACTCATGAAATTTATGTTGTTGGGTTTTGTGGGTTCAATATATGAACTGTGGTAGTAGAATCAAAAATAAAATTTATGATCTATCCGCAATAGAGTCAATTTGTATTATAAATGAAGAAAATAAAATATTTTTAAATGTAAAACTAATGTATTAGCCTTAATATTTAATCCCTAATGGATTAAGAGTGATAAATATCTCCAAAGTAGTAAATAAATTTTTCGTACCTCCAAGGGATTTCATCTTCCTTGGATCTTTATATCTATCAGAGGATACTAGAAGAAATCAAAGGGGTGATAACACTTAATTTGAGATATATTATTGAGTCTTAGGAAGAAGAATTTATTTTGTGTTTTATAAGAAATCATTATACCCAACAGTTTGGATCATATCCTTTTACAATTCCATTCTTTACAAGTTTCATTTAATGAAACATGGTGACCATATTTAATCATGTGTATACATTTTTCCCATTTTAATTTATTCATTTAATACTATTTAAATAAATTTTAAATCCATTTTAACCATTCATGTTTCCTAAAACCATGTGGGATGATACTTTCAACTGATTAATATGTTTTTAGTTCACATATATTATAATGTCCCACTTATGCTAAAATCCATAAGGATTTTTTTCCATACCTCACAACCCTTTACGAATAAATCCAAGAATATTTTGTCTATGGTTTCATGAAAATTAAATTATCTTTTAATAAATAATTTTTCCAAAAAATTATACTTATTAAAGGTTATAACTGTGTGAGCATGTGGGACTTAGGGGAATTGAAAACAAATACAAAATCCAAATGTCATATATGTAATAAAAGAGAATAATGTTTTAAAAATATTAATGATAATCAAGATAAAAAGGTGTTGGGTATCATCTCCATCAAACATACATATATCTCGGTATAAATATGTCCAAAAATAATTGCATTATATACATCATATGTATAACTATATAATCATTTTTACATTAAATTGAGTGACCAATACACGTGGAATATGTTCATATTGTATATACCAACTCATCTTTCTATATTCTCAAGAATATGCCAATATAGTTGAGGAATACACAACATGCCATTCATCTTATGGATAATCACATCATATTTACTATATATGTGTACTTGAACACATCATATGTGACTCAAATAATCATTTTCAAGCCATTATATGGTCCTACTCAATCAAGGTCCATATGTCTTTACATGTCCAACAAATTGAAAAATCATATCTTAGTTGTGTTCTCATCAACGACATGAACAACAACATACCCAACCACCCACTGATTGACTAAGTTCATATTTTAAATTTCATAAGTAGTATATTTAATTATAAAAGTTATTATTTTACATATATCTTAAACCTCAGTTATGAAGGATTGATTAAAAGTACACACCCCTAAGTATTTTTATGGACTTATGAAATTAAATGATACATAATTAAGTGAATCAGTCCAAGTAAAAAGTATCTACATATTACCTAAAAAATCTATTCTTCATACCTCACATACCACCCTTTGTAATGATTATAATAATATATTCAATTTAATCTTAACATATTATCACATCTTATAATAATCTTTGAGGATTATCTATTATGGATAAATCAAAGTCATACTTTGTGGGGATATTGTTATTTGACCATTCATATAAAGTAAATAGAAACACATATTAATGAATGAAAAATTGAGATTTCATTTATTATAAAACCATGATAAATTAATTACCACCATTTGTACTAAAAACATATGTTCTCAACATCCAAAAATTATATAAGTCTCTCATATTTGTGTTGATATAATTGTTTTTCTGAATCATTACATTTCGATGAAATTCATGTCAAATCTATGTGTGACCACCTGATAAAACCCACCCACTAAAATCATTTAGTTCTTAACATATATAAACTAATTTTTTTTAATAATAGAGAAAATTTGGAATCAAATTCCTGATTCTAAACTCTTTCAACATGTATTCAAACTCCATTACATCACAACAACAAATTTTATGATTTCATCTTCTTTTTCCAATATAGAACTATTTCTATGTTCATCATCATGATCCACTGTAACCTATTCCTTAAAAATTTTCTTTAAAATAAATGTAACTATATACATTTATATTATCCACATTTTGATAAACTCTTATAGGATAAAGTGACATTCACTTCATTGTGGTAAACATATGTTACCATTTACATTTTTCATTACTATTGTACCCTAAAAAATTATCAAGTGAATATCACTTTGTAAATTGAATAGAATAATATTTTAAGAAATCACGAATTTACATTTCTCATAGTGAATAATTTTAACCATTAACATTTTTTATTACCATAACACAACCCAAACTTATTTAGGATATTAATTGAAGAATCAATACTATCTTATTATAGAACAATAATTTAGTTAATAGTGATAGTCACTTTCTCGTAGTAACTAAATGTAATTATTTACATGTAAGAACCCAGGATTTGAGTCTATAAGACTTTGAAATATTCTTAATGTCATTCTAGAGTAGGTCGTTCAAACGGCGTGTGATTCTGAGCCCTGGTGTGGCCGGAATTAAATTTTAAGTGCGTTCACACTGGACACAACAAATAAATAGAATAACCCCTAAACGGTTGCTCTTATAGTAAAACCAAGGTCACCTTTAATTCCGGAGCATGTCTTTTACCGTAGGAGCGGTGTAACTTTCACGGGCACGACCTATCTGTGGAAAACGTCACCAGGGGCGTTTTCGTAATTTAGCGGCCTCGGGGGTAAAAATTATAACCTCTGAATGGAGGCTCGGATTAAAATTTTAAGACCATTGTTGCGCTCAGAATGTGGTTTTTACCTTCGAGGTGGCTTAACCTCAACCCCGCCAAAAGTTCGGGTACGGGGCCTACTGGTGGGGGGTTTAAGAAGTAATTAATTTTAATTGAGTTTCTATACTTAAACCCTTATCTCTCCCCCCCCCCTTTATTCACCCTTTGCATTCTCTGGTGGAATCCCTCCCAACAAGAATCCACCCCCCTTCAACCTCCTCTCTTCCACCTCTCCAAGGTAGAGCGGTGGTCTAGCGGATCATCGGTGAAGCGACGGGCACTGCCCAACGAGGTAGGAGTTTGCATTTTCATTTTTAATTTCTGTATCTTCCTTGAATTAAATTCATTACATTGATATGTTTTTTCCTATTGTTTGAAGGCCATAGTTTCGTAGGATTCGATCTGAGATTTAAAATGCTCTTATGGGATCGAAAATACAAGTCTCGGGGCACCCGGGAAGTTTTCCAGGCAAACCTTGGGTTTTCCAGCGGTCGGTGCGGCGGTCCAGTGGTTCCTAGGCGGTGGTGCGGTCCCAGGTGGTGACTTTGTCCTAGGTGGAAGCGACGGGCTCCCCGGCAGTGGAGGCCTCCCAGGTGGCAGTCCCAGGTGGTGGTGGTGGGCTCCTAGGCGGTGGCGGCGGGCTCCTAGGTCGTCGGTACGGCGCGCGACAGTGGTCGCGGCGCGTGACCCCGCGCGGCAGACTGAGACCCGCAGGATGCGTCGCTACGTGCGAGACAGCGACCGTCCACGAGGTTCGATCCGCGTGGGTGGACCGTCGGTCTGAGGTTGGGCCGTGCGGAAGGGCCGCAGGACGGCACGGGCCGGCCCAGGCCGGGTGGACCTGCTGGGCCGGGCCGGTCCGTCCCTAAGGGGGTTAGCCCCCTTGTCTTCGGACAACCGTATCTTTCACTACAGGTGTCGGTTATGTGTGTCGTCTACGAAAGTGCGATCCTTGACGGTGTTGTAACCCTAGCATCAAGACGATGTACACCAAGGTGGTTTCAGGCGTTCAAGCCTGAGTTGAGGCATGGGCCCCATGGGCCGTCTTTTAAGCTGTGAACATCGTTTTGCGACTTTTTCATCAGACGCCCATTCAGGGTGAATGAGTAGTCATTTTGGCGTGATTTTATATGAGCATCGCGATGGCGCAGTTCGCCCGACCTCTTTTGGGACCGAGGTGTGGTCCCCACAAGACGTCGTATGGGCATAAAGTGGTGCTGAATAACTTTTTCACTGGGAGTCCGTTTCCAGTGTCTTATTAGTCTCTCTCACGTGTTTTTTCACGAGGATTGAAATGGTGTAATCGGTTTGGGAATGCAGAGTCTTTTTAGAGATCTCATTAAATGTGGAAACATGAAAGGTTTTTGGTCGAAGGTTCTTTCGACACACTCCGACCCAATGCACGGTCATGATGTTAACGACATCCAGAGATGGTTCGGGAAGTGCGGAGTTATCGGACCGGTTCAATGTTTACCCTCCAACGGGGCTGGAAGTTGGGTTACCCACCGGCGTATCAGGGTTTACCCTCCAGCAAGGCTGGGCAGTGGGTTACCCATTGACCTTTGGGTTTACCCTCCAGTGGGGCTGGGCAGTGGGTTACCCATTGACTTCAAGGTTTACCCTCCAGCGGGGCTAGGTAGTCAGTTACCCAATGGCCTTTTAGGGTTTACCCTCCAGTAGGGCTGGGCATTGGGTCACTCGACGACCTTTTAGTGTTTACTCTTTAGTTGAGTTGGGATGTGGGTTACCCGATGACTTCTTTCAGACTTATCCCCTTTCTGTGGGGCTATTCAGGGACATTTCTCCGTGGTTACCAGAGCGATATCCTTGGTTACGCGGTTTAGCGATGAGATAGCTTTGACCTGCGGGATGCTTGGGCGTCAGTGCTGGATATCCTTAGAACTATTGGCGACTTTTCCTAGGATAAGCTTGGATATGGAGATCCCCTTACACACTCGTTCGGGTTTCTTGTTGAGCATATATATATATACACCCTATTTTTTGTTCTCACTCCTTGGGTTCAGTTACTCTCCTTCTAAGAGGGGCGAAGACATGCGGGGTATGCCACGTACATTCTGTGTCTAAATCCTCTTGGTTGGGATGAGTCTACTTCCTTTCTTTTGTTGGGTTGAGCTGCACTCTCTCTATTTTACTCTTACATTTTTCATTGTTCTGTATACTGCTCACCATTTTAGTACCTCTTTTGTTTCTCCCTTGAGCTTTTGGGGCATCCTATTGAGTATATTTATACTCACCCCTTCTTGGACTTTTCCCGCACTTGGTGTGCCCTTGCAGACGATGGACAGGTTGATCGAGACTACAGAGGATCGTAGAGGACAAAGGATTTTGGGTTGCGTTCAGTGGTCGTAGTAGGACTTTCAGGAGTGAGAATCCCTAGCGGTTTACTTCTGTTTACCTATTGTCGGGTTGTGGAACCATTTGGATTGGGTGTGTGTTTTTCCTTTTTCTGTTCAATATCCTGTCAGTACTTTTTATCACTTTACATTACTTTTTTTTATTTAGAGGTTGATGTGTGATTGCGGTTGGGTTATAGTTGTTTCTCCTTCGGTTTTATTTTTTACTCTCCACTTCTGCATTGAGCGAGATTTGTGTGTGTGTACAGGTACTTAGGAAAATTCCTCCCCTAGACTTTTATGCCTTCAGCCCTTATCGCCAGCCCCTGGCATATGGATTGCAGTCTTGGGGTAGTTGCGGCTCGAGACCGCTAGGGTCGGGTCATGACAATGTGGTATCCAAGGTGGGTCATTCCTTGGGGAGTTGTTCGGACGTCCCTAAAAAAGAATTGGTTTGGATTTAGGAAAATAGTTTCGACCTGTCTTGAGAGAGTCTCTCAGGCTAGGGAGTCTAGTGATGGTATGGGCGGCTGATGTATCTATTCACCAGGACCCTGATGACCCGCTTGTCGACTCGGCACACTGAGACACTTGTTTCGGGGAACTTTGGAACATACATCTAGTAGGATTGAGTCTTTTACATTCGTTTTTGAGTCGTCTCCCCTTTGTTATTACTAATATATATATATTTATATTTATATTTATTTATATTCTCATCTGACCACTGTAATCCTTGATAATTTTTAGGATTCCCCCACGATAGCAGCCAGCCAGGATACCCTCCCCAATTCGTGACGATGACCTAGAGAGCGACGAGGCATTAGTTCAGGTACCCTCACATGATCCCCTTCCACCTAGTGCATTGGTAGTAACCCCTCCATCTAGAGACCGATAGTTAGTACCGGCAGCACAGGTCGATGTTAAGTACAAGCTGAGTGCGCTCCGAGACTTCCAGCATCAACGGCCGCAGAAGTTCTGATGGGACCAGGATCCCCAGGTAGCGGAAGACTAGCTAGAGTCCGTGGACCGACTTTTAAGGCTAGTACAGAAACCAGTGGACCAGATGGTAGCCCTAGATTCCAGCCTTTTCCTCAGGACGGCCAGGCATTGGTGGGGGTTTGTTACGCAGACCCACGACGAGTCATCTCTCACGTGGGATAGCTTCCAGCAGCTCTTCCAGGAGGAGTACTCCCCCTCTTGTTTACGCTCCATTCTTATTCAGGAGATTCTAGATCTGAATTAGGGGGGATGAACATGGCATAGTAATCAGCCCGGTTTACCGATCTGACACACTACTTACAGGATATGGTCCGTGATAGTTACTTCTGGGCGCGGAAGTTTGAGCAGGGTCTTCGCAGGGAGATCTGTGCTAGTGTAGTACCCTTGTGCATCCCTACTTATGTCGGGGTACTAGAGCGGGTGATCATGATAGATATCTTCTTGGCTAAGGGACGCCAGCTAACAGGGCCTATTAGTGGTCGCTTCATAGGAGAGTCTTTGAAGCACGCCTGTCGCGGGGTGTGGACAAAAACAATTATATTTTTCCAAGTGCAGTATAGTGGCTGACCAGGGTTGACTCTCTTGAGGAGACTTTCAGTTTGGTTCACTTAGTTTATTATAATTCATCTAGACTATCTCTTTTTTTGGTTTTTTAATTATTTAGAATAATTAAATTCAATGTAAGAATTCAAAATTTATACTTATATGCAAGTCTAAACAGAATGAAGTTAGGAAGAAAGTACTTGGTTTGGGGTTTATCCAGGGATTCATTCATTATTATACTTTATATGTTTGATTATATTTTGATAACTCAAACCTGAAATCTCATGTTTGAATTACTATTCTTTTCCAGAATATAAATAGCTTGAATTGCATGTCATTGGGGACCGTCACCCAATCGGGGACATTCGCCTCACCCAAGAATACAACCCAAGTCTATCACAAATTTAGAATAAGCATTAAAGAAAACTCTTGAACTTCATGACCTCCCCCTGAGCCAAGCCTCAGGGTCAGCCTTTAATTTACGAGGGTTGGAGATCACAATGGTGGATGGATGAGGAGAGAGATAGATAGAGATAAGAGAGGGAGAAATAAAGAAAAGAAGAAAAATGGATGGAGAAACACAAATGCATGGATTAATAAAACTAGAATTTGAATTACAAATTAAAATTAAACTAAAATAATACTAAAATGAAAATAGAATAAAAAGAAGAAATGAAGTAGGAATAGAGGACCCTCAGCGGCCCGTGCCCCGGTGGGATCCCTCCTTGGATTTGGGTGACGAACTGATGATTTTGGAAGGAGGGGAGGGCCTCCTTTTATAGGCAGAATTCTTTCCTCTGAAATATTTCGCGTTGTTGACCCAATAAATGGTCGATGCACGCGTGTAACCCTTCTTAATTGTTGTTCATAAATTTTTTGACCGTTCACCACAAATATTTCAGAGCATTTGGACTCTGGATGAAGGAGTTATGAATTTTTCATTGAAGGGTTCTGTTTCTAGACCAAGCTTCCAGGAAGGTTCTTCCAAACGTATGTCATTCCATGGACGCCTTAAAGACTTCAAAACTCCACAAAAATTTTTTAGAGACGCCCCTCTCATTCCACGTTCTATCCCATGTGGAAGCACCTCATTTGGATATGTGCATGCCATGTTTGGGTTCCATTACAGTGGTGTGGTCCACGCAGTCCGCCCGGAAAAATGTCAAACTTCAATGAATTTTTAGGACCAATAGATGGACGAATCATCTCCATGTCCAGAAGACAAAGATGAAGAAAATAAATCAGGATTCTAAAAAAATTAGATTCACTGAATTTGAAATTATATTGTTTATGAAATGGAAAAAATACCATTGTGTTAAAAATATGTCAAAAAATGCAGAATTATGCACTTTTCACAATTTTGCTCATTTTCATTCTAAAACTCAATTTACCAATTATTTTAATAAAACAATGACATACATGGGTTTTATAATCTAAAGACATTAAAAAATACTCATTATTGGATCAAAAATATACACGTAAATTTGCTCTGTCAGTCTTCGGTGACAGGCAGGCGGCCGAGAGCAGAGCCTCGGTCGAGGAGGCCCTTCCGTGACCAGACACAGGGGCATGGTCTTACACTGCAGTGGTGCCATAGAGCACCAGGGAAGTTAAGAGAGAGTCAGTGCTATGCCTGTGACGGATGGGGTCACCTAGCACGGGACTGCCCGACCAGGCGTACCGAGCAGCCATGGCAGGCAGGAGGCGCACCGCAGCGGAAGAGGCAGCGCCGTGACCAGGGATCCCCCAGGCGAGGACAGGGTGGCCCTCAGGGAGGCGGCGTAGGCAGAGTGGCAGGACCTGGATGTGGGGGATGTCATTTCGAGTTCCTTGCACCGCCACCACCGGGCGGCCCACGTCAGGCTCCGGGAGCAGGCGGTAGGGGCCGCGGGCAGCTTCAGGCTATGGGTGTTCGTGACCCCCCCATCACACAAGATGGTACGAGGTACGCTTTGTGTTTAATCTACGCTTGCTTCGGTACTAGTAGACCCAAGCTCCAACCACTATTTTATATCTCTAATTTTAGAACGGGGAGTTGGATCTTCTAGTAGAGGCGCTGACACCTACACTTAGTCTCGAGGTTCCTATGGGAATTGCCTCTTTGGTGACCTTTATCTGCAGACAGTGTGAACTATCGTTCGGAGGAGGGAGTTTCACGTGGGACCTACTCGTCATCATGATGGAACCATACGATGACATCTTGGGCATGGAGTGGATTTCTATGGTTCACGCCCAGATCGACTATCGTCACAGACGAGTCAGAGGCGTGTTTTCTGATGGGATGGCGTTCACCATCCTTGGTGAACGAGACATTGTGGAAGAGCAGATGGGTACTCTAAGTAGGAGACCCCGACCTTTTTCACACCAGTGGCGAGCATGGCTCTCAGAGCAGCATATGCTACAGGCACTTGGATCCCAACCTTTGTAGAGGACTTTATGAATGTCTTTCCCGAGGATGTCCCAGGACAACCCTTAAGACGAGAGATGGAGTTATGCATTGACTTACAGTCGGGGACTGCCCCGATATCATGTGAAGTATATTGGATGGAACCCACAGAGCATTAGGATCTATGACTTCAGTTGGACGACCTTCGTGAGAAGGGATTCATCAGGCCCAGTGTGTCCCCCCGGGCAGCTCCGGTTTTGTTTGTCAAAAAAGTAGATGGGAGTCTGTGGCTTTGTGTAGATTATCGTTGCCTGAATCAGGCTACGTTAAAAAACAAGTACCCTTTTCTGAGGATCGATGACCTCTTCGACCAGTTGAGAGGTGCGAAGTGGTTCTTCAAGATTTATCTTCGATCCGACTACCACCATTTGTAGGTTTGCAAGGCTGACATCCTGAAGTTGGATTTCCATTGTCGATATGGGCATTATGAGTTTCTGGTGATGCCCTTTGGCGTGACGAATGCCCCCACCATTTTCATGGCTTTCATGAACCATATCTTCCAACCATACTTGGACTGGTTTGTTGTTGTCTTTATTAACGACATACTCATCTACTCTGCGACGGAAGAGGAGCACGCGGAGCATTTGAGGATGGTCCTAGACATAATCTGAGAGCACCAGCTGTATGGGAAGCTCTAGAAGTGTCAGTTCTAGATTCATGAGGTTCACTTTCTGGGGAATGTCATTGTGGAGCAGGGATTGGCCATAGATCTTGCAATGATAGAGGCAATGCTTGCTTGGGAGCCACCCAAAAATTCATCAGAGGTTTAGAGCTTCCTTGGTTTGGCAGGGTACTACAGGAGGTTCGTGGAAGATTTCATTAGGATTCTTGACCCTTTGACCACATTGACACAGAAGGGAAGACCGGTCACCTGGACTGATCAGTGCCATAAGACCTTTGAGGAGTTGATAGAGAGGCTAACTAGTACCCCAATGTTGAGACTGCTAGAGGAGGGCGTTGATTTCTTGTTGTATTGTGACGCATTAGGAGCTGGGCTCGAGTGCGTGCTGATGCAGTGGTTGGAAATGATTGTATATGGGTCGAGGCAGTTGAGTCCCCATGAGCAGAATTATGCAACTCGTGTTTTGGAGCTAGTAGCAGTTGTCTTCGCCTTGAGTTTATGGAGACACTACCTTCTGGGTGAGAATTTTGTGGTCTACTCAGACCACAAGAGCCTCAAGCAGATCTTCTCTCAGAGGGATTTGAATCTGAGGTAGAGGTGCTGGCTGGAGTTTCTGCAGGACTATGATTTCGAGATAGTCTACACTCTGGGGAAGGGCAACGTAGTAGCAGATGCACTTAGCAGGACGTCCCTGGCTCGTTTAGTGTGGGAAGCTTCAGAGTAGTTGAATTCCCTATGGCTTACCTTGGTGGAGCAGGAGAGTACTTATTTTCTGCAGTCAATGGTCTTGACTCCTTCACTCCTTGAGTGGGTGAGAGAGTCACAGTTGGGGGATGTCAACATTGAGGTACTGCATGATCAGATATCCATGGGCGACGCACCCGATGGGTATTCTGAAGGAGGTAATCATGAGATCATGTTCGAGGTGCGACCTATAGTACCAGTGGAGATGCGGGAGGAGGTGATGTGGGAGTTCCACACTTCTCCCTTGACTGTGCATCCCGATGTGGGGAAAATGTACAGATACCTTCAGCGGCGGTTTTGGTGGTCTGGCATGAAGCGGAGTGTAGCTGAGTTCATTTCTCAGTGTCTTACCTGTCAGCAGGTGAAGGCAGAGCATCAGGATCCGGCAGGGATGTGGCAGCCCCTTGATATCCCAGAGTGGAAGTGGGATGGCATACTTATGGACATCGTCATATGGATTCCGTGTACAACTATGGGCCATTATTCTATTAGGGTTATAGTGGACTAACTCATGAAGTCGGCGCACTTCCTTTCTATCAGGGAGTAGAGCTCGGTGGAGAGTCTAGGGTAGCTGTATGTTCGGGAGAACGTGCTCCTTCATGGAGTACCCTCAATGATTTTCTCCGACCACGATGCAAGGCTTATGTTGCGTTTGTGGCGAGGCTGGCAGAAGGCATTCTGTACTGGGCTGCAGATGATTATATCTTTTCACCCCTAGACGGACGGGCATACCGAGCGCACTATCCAGGTGTTAGAGGATATGCTCAAGGCGTGCGTGTTAGACTTTGGTCTAAGATGGGAGGATCACATACCCTTGGTGGAGTTTGCGTAGAATAACAGTTACCAATCTACTATCGGCATGGCACCCTTTGAGGCCCTCTATGGGAGACCCATCAGGTCACTATTGTGTTAGATGGAGGTTGGGGAGACCTCCCTCTTGGGGCCCAGAGTTGGTTCAGGCGACGATAGATAAGTTGCAAATCATTTGTGAGAACATGAGGATGGATCAGAGCAGATAGAAGTCCTACACAGATCATCGTCGCAGGCCTTTAGAATTCGAGCAGGGGGACCATGCCTTTTTTAGAGTATCTCTACAGTGTGGTATGCGGAGGTTTGTTCAGGGTGGAAAGTTATCCCCGAGGTTCATTGGGCCCTTTGAGATCGTTCCCAGGGTCGATGAGTTCGCCTACCGTCTTGCTCTACACCCACAGCTGGAGAGGGTGCATGATGTCTTCCACATGTCGTAGCTGAGGAAATACGTGCACGACCCCATGCACGTTATCGACTGGGGAGAGCTGGACATCAAGGATGGAGCCACCTTTTTGGATCACCCAGTAGAGATTGGGTACTGGCAGGAGCGGACACTACGTTTACGGACCATCCCTTTGGTTCGTGTGTTGTGGCAGCATGGGAGGGTGCAGGATAGCACCTAGGAATTAGAGAGCCAGATGTGGGCTCAGAATCCCGAGTTGTTTTTGTAGTTCTGTTTTTCAGGGAAAAAAAACATGAAAGAGGGAATGATGTAAGAACCCAGGTTTTGAGGCTGTAATACATTGAAATATTCTTAATGTTATTCCAGAGTAGGGCATTCAGACGGCATGTGATTCCAAGCCCCGGTGTGGCCAGAATTAAATTTTAAGTGCGTTCACACTGGACATACCAAATAAACAAAATAACTCCTAAACGATTGCTCGAATTAGAAAAATTAGAGAATCGTTGAGTCTGGAGTGTGTTTTTTACCCTAAGAGGGGTGTAACTTTCGCAGGAGTGTCCCTTCTATGGAAAACGCCACCAGGGGTGTTTTCATAATTTAGGGGCCTCGGGCGTAAACATTATAAAATCTGAACAAAGGCTTAGATTAAAATTTCAAGATGGATGTTGCACTTAAAACGTTGTTTTTACCCTTGAGGCAGCTTAACCCTGACCCCAACGAATATTCGTGTACGGGGCCTACTGGTGGGGGGTCTAAGACATAATTAATTTTAATTGAGTTTCTCTACTTAAACCCTTCTCCCCCTATCTTTCATTCACCATTCACATTCTCTGGTGGAAGACCTCCGAACAATAATCCAACTCCCTTCAAACTCTTCTCCTCCACCTCTCCATGGTGGCGCGGCAGTCCGGAGGATCGTCGGTGAAGCGACGGGCTACGCCCAATGAGGTTGGTGTTTGCGTTTTCATCTTTAATTACTTCATCTTCCATGAATTAAATTCATTGCATAAAAATGTTGTTTTCCTTTTTTATGAATCCCATAGTTTCAAAGGATTTTATTAGAGATTTATAATGCCCATCTCGGATCGATAATCAGAGTCATGGGGTTCCCGGGGTGGCCCCGGAATGTTTTACGGCCAAACCTTGGGTTTTCCAGCGGTCGGTGCGGCGGTAGAGCAGTTCCCAGGCCGCGGCGGTGTGTTCCCAGGTAGACGAGTAGTCCCATGCGGCGATGGGGGGCTCCTCGGCAGTGGAGGGCTTCCAGGAGATGGTCCCAGGTGGCAGCGGCGAGCTCCCAAGTCACCGGTGCGGCGCAAGACGGGGGTCGTGGCGCGCGACCACGCGCGGAAGACCGAGACCCACTGAAGGCAGGTCTCTGCGTGAGACAGCGACTGACCCCGAGGGCTGGTTGGCGGGGGTGAACCATAGGTCCATGGCCAGGCCACGCGGATGGGCCACGGGACGGTGCTGCGGGCCGGGCCGGGCCAGCCGGCACGGGTCGGTCCAGCCCTATGGGGTTAGCCGCCTTGTCTTCGGACACATGTATCTTTCGCTACGTGTGTTGGTTTTGCGTGAAGTCTACGGTAGCATGATCCTTGGATCAATCCATAGTTTTTGAGATGGTCTTGGGGATTTTTAGTTCCTGAGACAGGGGCTCCGTTACACGACCCACCGTTAAGTGTTGTTTAGTGTCTCGTCGAGATTCTTCTTTCAGATGGCGCAAACACATCCGAAGTTCATTTTGGACACCATCAGCGGCATTGTAACCCTGGATTTGAGACGATGTAGACTAGGGGGGTTTCATGTGTTGAGGTCGGAGTTGATGTGTGGGCCCCACGGGCCTTCTCTTATGTTGTGAGTAGCGTTTTGCGATTTTTTTATCAGACATCCGTTTCCAGCAAGAAAGTAGTCTGTCTCATGTGTTTTTCCGTGAGGATTGGAACGATGTAATCTGTCTCGGAGTGCAGAGCCTCTTTCGCGATCTCATTATATGTGGAAACATGAAAGGGAGTTGGTCGGAGGTTGATTTGACACACTCTGTATAAGGCCCTGGCCTTAAACCTTACTTAATATTGAATTAAATGAATAATTCACATTGAGGATCTTTTCAGGTTTAGAGTTTTAGAAAATTAGGACATAACTATTACATCTCAAAATATTAAAAAGTATAAAATTCTACTAAGTTTCCATAAAATAAAAACTCTTAAAAAGAAACATGTCTAGTTCCATGTTTTAGGTAGCATGACTTTCCCTTAATCCCATCCTTGACCCTATTCCACGTTAAGTCCTGTGAAAAACATTTCAAAAACATGGGATGAGCATAAAAAGCCTAGTAAGGGATACACAAAGAATGAAAACTGTTAGTTTTTCAAAACAACAAATAAACCATGTATACTTCAACAAAGTAATACTTTTTACCTTTTCGAAGTAGTAAAAAATCTTCACAGAATATAAGTTCATTACTTACCCTTCTGTTACCAAAATATTACCATAAAACCCATATAAAGATCACATAACATATAAAGGTAACTTGGGACATAAACATACTTAAGTGGAATAACCATAAGGTCGACTTCCACACATATCACTTAATGGAATAGCCATTCGGCCAACTTCCATACATACTTAATGGAATAGCCATACGGCCGACTTCCATACCCAATGCATTGGAGGTTACAACGTAACCACCCGTCCTGGTATTCACGGCACCACCCGTCATATGGTTTATCACGTAACCACCCGTAATATGTCCAAGTACCATTATAAAACTATAACACATAAAACCAATATAAAGGAATGATAACATTTCCATATTTCAATCACAATATATCATTTAAATAAATTGACATAATAGAATCCTTTATCAAAACCATTTTCAATACCAAAATACAAAAAAAGTATATGGTATTTATTTTATTTTAAAAAACATTACGGCTTGTTGAGGAAGCCAAAGACCAAATAATACTCGCGACGGCGGAGAAGTCGTTGTCGCCGCATACGTACGACAAAAACATTCCCTTTTGTCATTTAGTAAAACGCTTCATATAAAAAGATTCCTTTTGAATAAACATAAAAGTCAAAGGGGTTTATACACCGTATTAAGGAAAGTGGTGTATAAAACAAAAATGTGCCTCAATGAAAGGAGATTGAGACGAAGTCCCTTACAAATACGGTATCCTTGGTTTAAGGATAAATAAATTACATAATTATGTGTGACAAACGAATACACCCAATATAAGTGGATATTAAGTGTAAAACAATCAGAGGTTATTCACACATATTCATAGAATGACATATTCAAGGAGTACAAGATTATCCCAAAGAATCAAATTTGGGTTAAGAAGTTCCCTTGCAAAAACTTTGACGGCCTAACAGCGTCACAACAAAATTCAGAAAATGAGTTGATGAGAGATAAAAAGGGTATCTCATCACATGGACATAAAATTTAAATCAATAAGGATATATAATAACATATCCCAACATAATAGTATGTGAATTAAAATACATAACAAAATAAGTCTTTTAAAAAGAGTAGGGTGAAAGGTTCCCTTACCGACATGGGTATCTTTCGAAACATACACCCCGTGAAAGAATGACAATTCAACATTGATGTAAATACTCATAAATGAAAGTATATTACACAATGAATAAAATAATGGGTAGTACATACACCACTCAAAGGAAATTGTGGAAAATGTATCATAAATCTCATGGGAATAAAAGTGAGATGAAAAATCCCTTATGAAAACTCGGCAGCCTAACGGCGCCACTTAAAACTTCCAAAAATGGATTGATGAGATAAAATAGAGTCTCTCATCATATTAAAATAAAATTTACATCAAGAGGAATATAAAATAACATCCCCCATCATAACAAATAGGAGCTTAAAAGGAGTAACATAAAGGAGAGTACTTAAAATGAAAGAGGGAGGTTAGATCTCTTACGAAAATTCGGCAGCCTAACGGCGCCACTCAAAACATCAAAAATTGATAGATGGGAGAGAATAGGGTCTCTCATCATATGAACATAAACATTACAGTAAGAGTAATATAAAATAACATCCCAATAACAAGAAAGATGATCTTTAAAAGGAATGACATAAAATAGCGTACTTAAAAAGAAAGAGAGGAGTAGGATCCCTTACCTCGGGTCCGACTTTACTCGATCGTTCTTTAACATCCTGAATAATAAACTTGAGTTAATTTATATTCGCTTAATAACCTTTTTCAAGTTCATTATTCCTTTTATATCACTTATTTCCATTTTATAAACATTATGTAATCATTTAAGTTAATAATGTTTGTTTTGTCGATATTTGGTTCTTAAGTCGAAAGTGAACTTCTTACAATTACATGTTGTTCATGTGGTCAAAGGTTCATTATATCCAGAATGATATTCATGATTTGGATATCATATATATCATATATATCCATCATATACATGTATTTATAATATTACATAATCATTTAGAGGTAAGAAATGAAATGCACCGTTCATGGAGACGGTAAGCCGTACGTACGCATGAGCGCTACTTTCATTTCTTTGTCATATTAATAGAATTAAAACTAAATGAGAGGTATTTATATTTTAATTCCATAATTATATTCATAATTTATATCTAACATACATTATATATATCTATTATAAATATGTACTTATAATAGTACATTACATTTGGGGATAAGAAATGAAATGCACCGTTCATGGAGACGGTAAGTCGTACGTACGCATGAACGCTACTTTCATTTCTATCTCATACATTAATGGAAAGAAATAATAATTATATAGAGGTATGTTATAATTCCAGTATAAAATCATATATAATAACTTTAAATCCATCCTTTATACGTCCCACATATGGCCTTAACGAATCACATCACTTTGAGGGGGCGGTAGTCCGCACTTCCTTAAATGAAGATATCGTGTTTACCCATAATGGAAACCATAAAGGCATGCCATAAATGAAAAATACAGAAGCTTAAGTAAAACATAAACATATTATATATCATATATAAATATAGTGACATCTTACTGGACACCTTTGAAGGTGTTATATGAGTGTTGAACAATCATCATTTCGTGAGGCAGAAATTCGCCATTCACGGAAATAGTATGTTCTTTAACCATTAGATGTAGGTGTGTGTAAGTGTAGCTCAAATCATTCTTATAACAATATCCTAGTATATTGGAGATACTGGAGTTGTTACAAAATAAATGAATAAAAAGATTTTAGGGGGTTGGAGAGGCAAAATAAAACAAAAGGACTCAAGTGAAGACATTACCTTAAAATCGGGTAACTCCCTTTGGATTGAGCTCAAAGGCTTACTTGGGAAGACTTCTGCCCAAGTTGAGGCTTCAAGGAGTACTAGAGGGAAGTGGAGAGACAAAATGGGAAGGGTTTGGCCGATCCAAAGGCTTTGGGAGTGTGGGTAAGGAGGTAGAGGTGGGGGCCTTTTATAAGAGGAGAGGAGGGGCACTCTTGTAAAGTTACAAAATGTTACTTTATTTTCAAAAGCGTTTCAGATTATAAAGGTCCCACATTGATGTATTTCAAGTATAAGGTGATAAGGGTTCTAAATCCACTCATACAATAGGTTTTGGACATGTGTAGGTCTTAGATATTACATTATCTTTCCATTTTATTTAAATCATTAAATAACGAGGTCATCGCTGCATCATCATGATGTCATAAAAATTTAATTTATTTAATGTCTAAAAATTATAAAAATAACTATGATGTAGGAAATATTTTTAGCTTTCCAATGACTATTTATAGTCCAAAATATTACTTGTATAACCCCATGTAAAAATTAATTTAGTAAAACATCTCATGTTTGTGTCATTTTTACTTTAACATTAAATAAAAAGATATTTATGTCATTTTCCAACCATAATGGCTCCATGGGGTCCCCAAGTTGACCCATGGATTGTCTTGGATGGCCATGACACATCCAATAGGGTAGGACATGTTTCTAGTTCATTTCATTTATTAAAACATTATTCTTACCTTAAACTACACTAATTACCTCTAATCGCGATTAAAAACTTAATAAGATACTATTCACCAAAAAATTATTTTAATCCCATTGAACCACATTTTACTTCATAATGACAACCATGTATGTCGGATTTTTAAAATTAAAAACACAATGATGCCGAAATTTCATTTAAACGGAAAATCAGTTTTTATAAGTACCACTTAGTGGTTTCACTATTCATCAAAAATTAAGTTTTTCAGAAAATTACCAGATGTTCACCCTAAGCGATATTTGATATTCCGAATTCCAAAATGATGTCTATTTTATAAAATTCAGAACATATAAGTTTCATTAATTAATTTAATAATTAATTCCCGCTGTCAAAACAAATAGCGTGTTTTTATGAAACAAAATGTATCAAAAGATTGACACTAGTTTAAGTCCGATTTCAAAGTGATATTAATTCCAATGACCACTATTGGATTAAATGGTAAAAATATATTATAATTTCACTTTAAACCCAATTCTAAAGATAATCTAATCATATAAATAAATTAGATTAAAAGAGGTTTTGAATTAAAATACAACATTTTTCACTATTCATTAAAAATTGATCTTTTTTGGAAAAAAACCCATAAATTTACACAAAGTAAACTTTGATATCTCGATTCTAAAGAACAATTTTATTTTGTCAAATATTACACATAAAATTATCAAAAAGTGGATTTAAAAGAGGTTCGCCATCAAAAGGCGGTTAATCGACCTTTTAAAGAATATTAGAATGTTTACGTTTAAAATTGGATTCATTTTCATTTTTTAATCCTCTAAAATTTATTGTAAAAAGTACAAATATTTGACAAATATATATAATCATTTTGTAGTTATTTCTGTTCATTCCCACCATTACAACGGCTAGGCGTTAACTACTATTTAAAATAATATTATTTTATTATTAGAGTGCAACGTAAGATTCCCAAGAAACTCGTTGTTGCGTGTTGGGTACACCATCGAGCATAGCATCCCCTTTAAAGTAATATTAATATTTTATTCACAAATATGGATAAATATAAAAATGTCATATTTTTTATTTACCTGGGGTGTTACATCCTTCCCCCCTTTTGAAAATTGTTTCCTCGCAATTTTAAAATTGAGCTTGGAAACATCCATGAAAGTCCCACATCGAAACAAGAGTCGGTAAAACAATCACTTTAAAATAAAGAAAGATAAGTACAGAGGTCACCCGAGTTAACCCATAATAGGATTTCGTGTAGGAAAACATGGACATGGAAGAAAATGCAAAGGGTCATGTTCTTGAGGGAGATTGATAGTAAACATGTATAGGAGAAAGTTAAACATAAGAAAATCACAAACTTATGATGGGTTAAACGGTATTCTATTCCCCAGTAGGAAAAGTTAATAGAAAACATTTTTTTTAAGTTACTTTTTATTGTGGAATTTATTCATAAGGAAACATAATCACTTATCATGTTGACTTTCAACTTTTACTAGATTCCTTAATCAAACTCATATTTTTTCCAAAAGACGAGTATTTAGGAAGACTTGTTCGCATTAAGAGTACTATAATCAACTTCTAGAGAATCACCTAATCCACCAAAGAGAACTGTATACTTCCCATGTCTTTAGGCTTTAACCAAAACCAAAACCAAAAAGGATAGTACAAGGTCAGATAATCCAGAAAAGGATATCACCTTAAAAAGAAAATCTATGCTTAATCTCCAAAATTTGTCCAACAAAACCCAATGTCCAACGAGGACTATTCGATAAACAAATTGTCCATAAAATATTTCAAATTAAACCAAACTAATATTGAAACCCAAATATTTTAAGGATTTAGTCACATAGTCTTCCAAGGTACAAATTAACACCTATCTCCAAATAACATCAGTTACTCTTAAAGTCTCGTATTGAAAAGTAATTAACCTAATCACATATCCTCCATGATAGGTTAATCATTTTCATAAATAACCCAAAATCAACTTACTCTTAATTCATAAAATCATATAACTAAAAAGAATCAGTCAAACTAACCAAGGACTTCACGTAGTCCAGTGGTGGGCGATAAATACAAGTCGCACTTTGGTTGTGGGTTCGATTCCCGCAGCTTTGTCTAACGCGACGGGTTGTCACACGGTCTGCGTGTTTTTCTTTTTCCAAAACTATATAATTCTCAAATAATTCCCCAAAAAGAGATAAAATCATCAAAAATAACCATAACATAATTTAACCTCAAATTTATCTCAAGCCTTTCACTTCCATCATAACATATAGTATCCCATAATTACCTCAAAAGTAAGGATCATATAAACCCAAATGGTTCTTTATAACTATGTCCACAAATGAAAAGATAACAATTCCTTGAATAAAATTTTCATATATTAAACATCAGTGTTACACATACTATAAAAAGTCTTCTAATGTACCCCATCATCAAAAGACACTTAATACTCTTAAGAATTTCACCATAACTCTTGAAGCCCCTATATGTTGACTTCTTACTCATTCAACATTCTTCATGATCCATTAACCATTCCTTTCCAACTTATTCTGAAATACTTCTTTCCTACAAACAAAATCATGAATCATATCCTAAGATTCCAAAATAGAAAACAAAAGTTAAGAAATAATCCATACCTTTGATTGGTCATTGTCAGTTTCTTCATCCTCAATCAGAATGGCATTAGGTATTAGTAAACGAGTATTTTGTATGATCTTGGTGATCCCATTCACGAAACTTCTTCATAGGACATGTGTTTGCATAATGACCATTCACACCACATTTAAAACATTCAATTGATCCCTCAGAAAGAACTTCTTTCCCTTTCCTCGAATCAACTGGATGCTTCCTTTTTCCATGGCAGGTTCTTGCTTTATGACCTTCATTTCCACATCTATAGCATATTTCTGTCCCTTTGAAACATTTTCGTAGGTGTTTCTTTCCACATCAATGACACATAGGTTTTTGAACACACTTACCTTTATGATTATTACCTGTAGTTCCGTAGGGATTTGTTTCTCGCATATATGATTCCTTATAGAAATCACCAAGGTTTAGGTGGTCAATCATGACTCCAAATAGTTGGTTGAGGATAAACACAAGATTTCTCATTGCATCTCCCATATCATTTAGTTTCTCGCTCAGAAAACTGTCACAGTTTCCTTCACATCCACCGTTACCTTGGTGCCTGCAAGATCCAGCCATTTACTAAAACCAAAAAGGGTCAGTGTGAGTATAACAACAAAACCATCATGTACTAATGAGGAAGATATACTTACTCATTCACTTTATCTAAAAACTATGACTCTTTCTGAAATCCTAACCATTATGGTCATGTCACTTATGCTTAATGAATACCCTAACCTCTAAAGTTATCTAAACCTCTCTTTGATACCAACTATAAGGCCCCGGCCTTAAACCTTACTTAATATTGAATTAAATGAATAATTCACATTGAGGATCTTTTCAGGTTTAGATTTTTAGAGAATTAGGACATAACTATTACATCTCAAAAGATTACAAAGTAGAAACTTCTACTAAGTTTTCATAAAATTAAAACTCTTAAAAAGAAACATGTATAGTTCCATGTTTTAGGTAGCATGACTTTCCCTTGATACCATCCTTGACCCTATTCCACGTTAAGTCCTGTGAAAAACATTTCAAAAACTTGGGATGAGCATAAAAAGCTCAGTAAGGGATACACAAAGAATGAAAACTGTGAGTTTTTCAAAACAACAAGTAAACCATGTATACTTCAAAAAAGTAATACTTTTCACCTTTTCGAAGTAGTAAAAACTCTTCACGGAATATAAGTTCATTAATTACCCTTCTGTAACCAAAAGATTACCATAAAACCCATATAAAGATCACATAACAAATAAAGGTAACTTGGGACATAAACATACTTAAGTATAATAACCATAAGGTCGACGTCCACACATATCACTTAATGGAATAGCCATTCGTCCAACTTCCATACATACTTAATGGAATAGCCATACGAATGACTTACATACCCAATGCATTGGAGTTTATAACATAACCACCCATCCTGGTATTCACGGCACCACCCGTCATATGGTTTATCACGTAACCACCCGTAATATGTCCAAGTACCATTATAAAACTATAACACATAAAACCAATATAAAGGAATGATAACATTTCCATATTTCAATCACAATATATCATTTAAATAAATTGACATAATAGAATCCTTTATAAAAACCATTTTCAATACCAAAATACAAAAAAAAAGTATATGGTATTTATTTTATTTTAAAAAACATTACGGCTTGTTGAGGAAGCCAAAGACCAAATAATACTCGCGGCGGCGGAGAAGTCGTTGTCGCCGCATACGTACGACAAAAACATTCCATTTTTTCGTTTAGTAAAACGCTTCATATAAAAATATTCCTTTTAAATAAACCTAAAAGTCAAAGGGGTTTATACACCATATTAAAGAAAGTGGTGTATAAAACAAAAATGTGCCTCAATGAAAGGAGATTGAGACGAAGTCCCTTACAAAGATGGTATCCTTGGTTTAAGGATAAATCAATTACATAATTATCTGTGACAAACGAATACACCCAATATAAGTGGATATTAAGTGTAAAACAATCAGAGGTTATTCACACATATTCATAGAATGAAATATTCAAGGAGTACAAGATTATCCCAAAGAATTAAATTTGGGTTAAGAAGTTCCCTTGCAAAACTTTGACGGCCTAACGACGTCACTACAAAATTCAGAAAATGAGTTGATGAGAGATAAAAAGGGTATCTCATCAACTGGACATAAAATTTAAATCAATAAGGATATATAAGAACATATCCCAACTTAATAGTATGTGAATTAAAAGAAATAAAAAAATAAGTCTTTTAAAAAGAGGAGGGTGAAAGGTTCCCTTACCGACATGGGTATCTTTCGAAACATACACCCCGTGAAAGAAGGACAATACAACATTGATGTAAATACTCATAAATGAATGTATATTACACAATGAGTAAAATAATGGGAAGTACATACACCACTCAAAGGAAATTGTGGCAAATTTATCATAAATCTCATGGGAATAAAAGTGAGATGAAAAATCCCTTATGAAAACTCGGTAGCCTAACGACGCCACTAAAAACTTCCAAAAATAGATTGATGAGATCAAATAGGGTCCCTCATCATATTACAATAAAATGTACAGCAAGAGGAATATAAAATAACACCCCCCATCATAACAAAGAGGAGCTTAAAAGGAGTAACATAAAGGAGAGTACTTAAAATGAAAGAGAGAGGTTAGATCTCTTACGAAAATTCGGCAGCCTAACGGCGCCACTCAAAACTTCCAAAATGGATTGATGAGAGAGAATAGGGTCTCTCATCATATGAACATAAAAATTACAGTAAGAGTAATATAAAATAACATCCCAATAACAATAAATACGGTCTTTAAAAGGAATGACATAAAAGAGCGTACTTAAAAAGAAAGAGAGGAGTAGGATCCCTTACCTCGGGTCCGACTTGACTCGATCGTTCTTTAACGTCCTGAATAATAAACATGAGTTAATTTCTATTTTCTTAAGAACCTTTTTCAAGTTAATTATTCCTTTTATATCACTTATTTCCATTTTATAAACATTATGTAATCATTAAAGTTAATAATGTTTGTTTTGTCGATATTTGGTTCTTAAGTCGAAAGTGAACTTCTTAAAATTACATGATGTTCGTGTGGTCAAAGGTTCATTATATCCAGAATGATATTAATGATTTGGATATCATATATATCATATATATCCATCATATACTTGTATTTATAATATTACATAATCATTTAGAGGTAAGAAATGAAATGCACCGTTCATCGAGACGGTAAGCCGTACGTACCCATGAACGCTACTTTCATTTCTTTGTCAAATTAATGGAATTAAAACTAAATGAGAGGTATGTATATTTTAATTCCAGAATTATATTAATCATTTATATGTAACATATTTTATATATATCCATTATAAATATGTACTTATAATAGTACATTACATTTGGGGATAAGAAATGAAATGCACCGTTCATGGAGACGGTAAGTCGTACGTACGCATGAACGCTACTTTCATTTCTATCTCATACATTAATGGAAATAAATAATAATGATATAGAGGTATATTATAATTCCAGTATAAAATCATATATAATAACTTTAAATCAATCCTTTATATGTCCCACATATGGCATTAACGAATCACATCACTTTGAGGGGGCGGTAGTCCGCAGTTCCTTAAATGAAGATATCACGTTTACCCATAATGGAAACCATAAAGGTATGCCATAAATGAAAAATACAGAAGCTTAAGTAAAACATAAACATATTATATATCATATATAAATATATTGTCATCTTAATGGACACCTTTGAAGGTGTTATATGAGTGTTGAACAATCATCGTTTCGTGAGGCAGAAATTCGCCATTCACGGAAACAGTATGTTCTTTAACCATTAGATGTAGGTGTGTGTAAGTGTATCTCGAATCATTCTTATAACAACATCCTAGTAAATTTAAGATACTGTACTTGTTACAAAAGAAATTAATAAAAAGATTTTAGGGGGTTGCAGGGGCAAAATAAAACAAAAGGATTCAAGTGAAGACATTACCTTAAAATCGGGTAACTCCCTTTGGTTTGAGTTCAAAGGCTTCCTTGGGAAGACTTCTGCCCAATGTAAGGCTTCAAGGAGTAATAGAGGGAAGTGGAGAGACAAAATGGGCAGGGGTTGGCCGAGCCAAAGGCTTTGGGAGTGTGGGTAAAGAGGTAGAGGTGGGGGCCTTTTATAAGAGGAGAGGAGGGGCACTCTTGTAAAGTTACAAAATGTTGCTTTATTTTCAAAAGCGTTTCGGATTTTAAAGGTCCCAAATTGATTTATTTAGAGGATAAGGTGATAAGGGTTCTAAATCCACTCATCCAATAGGTTTTGGACATGTGTAGGTCTTAGATATTACATTATCTTTCCATTTTATTTAAATCGTTAAATAATGAGGTCATCGCTGCATCATCATGATGTCATAAATAATTTAATTTATTTAATGTCTAAAAATTATAAAAAAAACACTATGAAGTATGAAATCTTTTTAGATTTCCAATGACTATTTATAGTCAAAAATATGACTGGTATAACCCCATGTAAAAATTGTTTTAGTAAAACACTTCATGTTTGTGTCATTTTTACTTTAAAATTAAATAAAAAGATATTTATGTCATTTTCCAACCAAAATGGTTCCATGGGGTCCCCAAGTTGACCCATGGATTTTCTTGGTCGGCCATGACATATCCAATGAGGGTAGGACATGTGTCTAGGTCATTTCATTTTATTAAAACATTATTCTTACCTTAAACTACACTAATTACCTCTAATCGCGATTAAAAACTTAATAAGTTACTATTCAGCAAAAAAATTATTTTAATCCCATTGAACCACATTTTACTTCTTAATGACAACCATGTATGTCGGATTTTTGAAATTCAAAACACAATGATGCCAAAATTTTATTTAAACCGAAAATCAGTTTTTATAAGTACCACTTAGTGGTTTCACTATTCATCAAAAATTGAAGTTTTTCAGAAAATTACCAAAGGTTCACCCTAAGCTATATTTGATATTCTGAATTCAAAAATGATGTATATTTTACAAAATTCAGAACATATAAGTTGCATTAATTAATTTAATAATTAATTCCCGTTGTCAAAACAAATAGCGTGTTTTTATGAAACAAAATGTATCAAAAGATTGACACTAGTTTAAGTCCGATTTCAAAGTGAAATTAATTCCAACAACCACTATTGGATTAAATGGTAAAAATATATTCTAATTTCACTTTAAAAAAAATCAAAAGATAATCTAATCATATAAATAAATTATATTAAAAGGGGTTTTGAATTAAAATACAACATTTTCACTATTCATTAAAAATTGAACTTTTTTGGAAAAAAAACCATAAATTTACGCAAAGTAAACTTTGATGTCCCGATTCTAAAGAAGAATTTTATTTTGACAAATATAACACATAAAATTGTCAAAAAGTGGATTTAAAAGAGGTTCTCCATCAAAAGGCGGTTAATCGACCTTTTAAAGAATATTAGAATGTTTATGCTTAAAATTGGATTCATTTACATTTTTTAATCCTCTAACATTTATTGTAAAAAGTAAAAATATTTGACAAATATATATAATCATTTTGTAGTTAGTTTTGTTCATTCCCACCATTACAACGACTAGGCGTTAACTACTATTTAAAATAATATTATTTTATTATTAGAGTGCAACGTTAGATTCCCAAGAAACTCGTTGTTGCGTGTTGGGTATGCCATCGAGCATAGCATCCCCTTTAAAGTAATATTAATATTTTATTCACAAATATGGATAAATATAAAAATGTCATATTCTTTATTTACCTGGGGCGTTACACTCCAACCCAACGCACGGTCGCGATGTTAGAGACACCCAGAGATGGTTCGGGTAGTGCGGAGTTATCGGACCAGTTCATGGTTTACCCTATAGCGGGGCAGGGACGTAGATTACCCACCGGCATATTCGGGTTTACCCTCCAGCGAGGCAGGGTAGTGGGTTTCCCGTTGACCTTAGGGTTTAGCCTCCAGTGGGGTTGGGAAGTGGGTTTCCCATTGACTTCAGGGTTTACCCTCCAGTGGGGCAGGGCAGTGGGTTACCGGATGACCTTTTAGGGTTTACCCTCCAGCAGGGTCGGGTAGTGGGTCACCTGACGACCTTTTGGGGTTTACCCTCCAGTTGGGCTGGGAAGTGGGTCACTTGATGACTTCTTTTAGACATAGCCCCTTTCTATGAGGCTATTCAGTGACATTTCTCCAGGGTTACCGGAGCGAGATCCTTTTTTGCGTGGTTCAGCGATGAGACAACTTTCACATGCGAGACGCTTGGGCATCGATGCTGGATATCCTTAGAACAGTTGGCGACTTTTCTTAGTCTGAGCTTAGAGATGGAGAACCCCTTACACGCTCAATCTAGTTTCTTGTTAAGAATATATATATACACCCTATTTTAGTTCCCACTCCCTGGGTTCCGTTACTCTCCTTCTAAGAGGGGAGAAGACATGCGGGGTATGTCACATGCTTTCTGTGTCAGGCTCCTCTTGGTTGGGACGAGTCTACTTCCTTTCTTTTGTTGGGTTGAGTTGTACTCTCTCTATTGTACACTTACACTATTCTTTATTCTGTCTACTGCTCACCGTTTTAGTACCTTCTATGTTGCTTCCTTGAGATTTTGGGGCATCCTACTGAGTATCTTTATACTCACTCCTTCTTGGGCTTTTCCCGCACTTGGCGTGCCCTTACAGACTACAGAAAGGTTGATCAAGACTACAGAGGAGCGTAGAGGACACATAAGCTTGGGCTGCATTCAGTGGCCGTAGTAAGACTTTCAGGTGTGAGACTCACCAGCTGTTTACTTTTTTTTACCTGTTGTCGGGTTGTGGCACCTTTCAGATTGGACGTGTGTTTTTTCATTTCTCTGTTCAGTATCTTTTCAGTACTTTTCAGCACATTACTTTACTTTTTTTTATTAATAGGTTGATGCATGACTATGGTTGGGTTATAGTTTTTTTCCTTTTGTTTTCTTTTTACTCTTCACAACTACATTGAGTGGGTTGTGTGTGTGTGTATAGGTACATAGGCAATGAACTCCCTGAGATTGTTATGCATTCGGCGCTTGTCGCCAGCCCTTGGCCTATGGAGGCAAGCTTGGGGTATTTGCAGCTTGAGACCGGTAGGGTCAGGTCATGACATTACATTTTTTATTACCACAATATATGCTAAAAATATATACGATATTAAGTATTGAATCACTATAATATGGTACAATATTTTATTTCTTAACTTTGAACTTATCTAAGTTCAATTATACTCACACTAACCTCTTAGACATTAAATTCATTCTCAAAATATTTTTCAACGATTCAAAATAAACTTATTTTTGTTAGAAAATTACTTTTTATATAAATTTTATTAGGAATATTTAATTAATAAACTATTATTTTGAAGTATTATATGGTATTCTATGCATATGGACCATTTTTCATTTTAATATTATTATTTTAACAAATAACTAGTTAATGAAATTTATCATGGATACAGAAAATTGTCGTCAAATTCTTACCAAAATATGTTATAGTTTCAATTAACGATAAACCCATGGTATAAAAGTAATAATCTTATGTTTTTCATAATTACAATTTTTTTAAAAAATACTTCTTATAATATAATATATGTGAGATGAAGATATTCATTTTTTACTTAAATTCATTTAACCATGATAAATTATTTTACATTACCATCCATGATGACTTTAATTCAAACTACAATCTCAATCAATTCATTCCATAATTTTGAACCCCTGTATATTTAAAACACATGTTAAGTATACATTTAGTGTCACATACCCTTTAAAATATAAGAATCAATTTCTATAACAAATATTCCTGAAATGGAAATTCTATAGAGTTCCCAAACCACTTTAGGTATTCCAGAAAATCCCATCATATAGAATCATTACACCATCATAATAATACCCTCAAGTTTTAATTTAACCATAACTATCTTATAGAACAAATATTGTTTGAAAATATTGTGTAATAACCTTTAAAATCATATAATTAATTTCTATAATATTTATACCTAAAACTGAAATTTTTTAGAGTTCCCAAATAGTTTTAGGCATCATATTCCTAGCTTATTTATACATACCATTTTGAAAATATTGGTAATATTTTCTCAGACACAATCATATTTTCATAATATTTACATAAAATATAATATAACAAATTCCTTAACCTAAAAAATTCTATAGGAAAGCTCCAATCTCACCAGTTCAGTAGAATACTCAATCATATTATGTATATGAGAGGAGACTATAATTCCTTAGTTATTTTTCACTAAACACATTTAAACCCCATGTAAATATTTCTTATGCTTCAAAAGCATCTCGGTTCCCTTTTCAACAACATAAACATATTTTTACTCAAGAAGGTGTTTCTCTAACATATTAAATTTATTCTAATTAGTATTTTTTTATCTTACTACTAATGGAAGATATTCACATTATGTTTCTCCTTTCAATGATTGATCATGAAAGTTTGATGGTGATTATGTTATTATCTACAAAAACGTTTTTATTATATAATTCTCATGTATTTTATATATATTTAATGTAATTTTAATTATATTCCTATAACTAAAAGTGATGAAATCATACATCATACCATTTTAGTGGTCTAAGATTCGTATTACACTATGTTCTGGGTCACGTTTGATTTTCTCCCATTGCTTAGTTGTTTAGGTATCGAATTATCTCAATCATAATAATTTATATTCTTGGATAGTTGAGTGGATAAATAATTATTCGAATCCATTATATGGATGTTCCAAAAACTATTCCTCTAATAAGATAATCTTATTCGGGTCACCTGATTAGACCTAAAGAAAATGCCAAGAATAAACTAACAAAGGAAACTGATGTGGAACCCGTCTTTATCAGGACCTACCAAATATGATAATCTAGAGTCATATATCACTTTCTTTCCATACACATGATAATCCATGTCCACCTATATTTACCATTACCTACCCAGTTAGATGATTGAGATCTTGAAAAGTGCATATTTGGATGGAATTTCATGCTTCATATTTGAGGCTTTTTTCTTATGAAGTCTCACCAGTTTAATATAAATTATAAGAATATTAAATTAATAATTATTAAATATTTTTTAATCAATATCTACACATGTTTTATTCCTTTTTTGTATGTTTACTTATATATATTTAGTTTTTAAATCACTATTACAATAACCTGATTAATGTGCTAACACCACATTAATGTGTAACTATTTACACAACCCACAATATGTTTTACTCACCCAAAATAGAATCTAAAAATATTCATACATATCTGAATGAATCTTATTCATAAGTTACATGATATATTAATGTAAATTCAAAGAGTTATATTAGATTGATAATCTCTCTATGAGTACAACTATAGTGATTGATAGCCAGCCCAATTCAACTTTCTAGAAAAGGCATAATCCTCTAGGTCAATAGGTGGCCTTACCCTAATTACCCCTTATTAGGGATACATTACTCAAGATAGAATTCAATTCGTGATAGATTTTACAATTAATATAAAAAACTATTCCGAACAACTAAATTCAATCTAATAACTTCAATTACAGAATGATGTCAAGGTAGATGAAAAATAAATTTTATTGAGTCTTTCCAAACAAGTAATGTTAGACTCTATTTCATTGAAGCAATTTGTCTCCTAAATATTACAAACAAAGTATTTTCAATATAAAGAATTTTATATACAAGAATAAAGTAAGGAATAACTTAAATAAATGATCATTTCAAATATTTAAACATGAAAACAATTCCTAAAACTTTTAATAAATAAAACTTATTATAAGAAATTTATAATTAAGATAAGAATTACGGTTATTTCATAATATTAGATATAAAAACATTAATATCCAATTTCAATAAGAACTCTTATAATTTATATTATATAGAATTTCTATATATATGACATTTCATGAATTGATTTATAATTCATTTTCTTTTATGTAAACCCTTTTACAAAATTTACATATCATATACATAATATTATTTAAACCTATAATCATACCAATCATCAAAACATTTTGATTTTGTCTTAATAATATGCTTAATTAAGCTCTTCCTTGAAAAATTGAAAATTAATTAATTATTAAAAAATTATAAAAATGAACACACACCCCTTTATATTTAAGACTTTATTATATAATTTTTAACATCTTCTTAAATTATCATTGTTTTTTCTAAATAAAACATTTATTTAAAGATTAGACAAATTCCATATGATTAGATAGAACAAAAATATCTTTTAATTATTATTCATAAAAATTTTATAAACGATATTAATTCAAAAAAAAGATAATATTAATAGTAACACATTAGTATTTAAGGAATATTTTTGATAAATGTTTTGAAAACATTTAATCCATAATCCACAAACACTTTATTGTTAATAAAGTTATCAAACGCCTTTTATAAATTTAAAAAAAATCTAAAAATACATTTTTATTATTTATAAACAATTTATAAATAATAAAATTCAATTGTTAATTTAATAATATTAATTAAAATAATTACATTATTTAGTAGTTGAGAAATAAATATGAATATTTCATAATAAAATATAACTATAATCATTTTAATAAATTAACTAAATGTATGGACACTCCATAATTTTGTATGTGAACTCTTTTATACTTGGTTGAATATGATGTTGCTTCAAACTTCCTTTTTTATTGATAGAGACTGGAATAAACTCACAAGGACAGTCACATGGGTCAAAAATGGTGAGTCCGCGAGGCATCACCACAAACAAAGCCCTTACAAGAGGAGGGAAGGGAGTCCAAATTATGAAAAAGAGAAACGATATCTCCTACTACCACAAGGTTGGCCAGAGCATCCGCCGCCAGATTGCATTCCCTAAGAGTATGCCTTATCCTAGCACCATCGTTGGTCCACCCTCTATAGTCCCTCAGCATGTAAGAATGTTCCTAGAGAGGCTCCTTGTTGTTGATGAGGAGGCTCTTCAGAAGCATGGAATCAGTCTCCACAATGTTGATCATTAGGCCATAAGTGTCAAATAATAAGAGACCACAATGGAGAGCCCTCACTTATGTTCCCACTGCATTCCCTACCCCAACAAAAACAATGAATCCAATATGGACCATACTGCAACTATCATGAACCCATCCACCACCACCCATGATGCCCTCTGTGAAAGATCCTTCGACGTTAAGTTTCAGCCTCTTCAAGGGAGCCTTCCACCTTACCCAGTAGCCCATACGAGGGTTACAGTCCTTTAAGGGCCCCTCCCCAAACATGGTAGCAGATGGATCAAAAGGGCCAAGCTCCCCATACCATTCTTGAGCGACTAGAAATCATCCACCAGTACAGCCAATCGGACCTGCACCCCCCAGCCACAAAGAGCCCCCAACATTCCTCCCGGTGTTCCTTGCCTCCCACAAGACCCAGCATTCCAGTGCGATCAAGGTTACACAGTCCTTGCTGAAGCCCCTCGACACGACCATCTCGAGAGCACAAGTCTCCCGAAACGCATTCACAGTGTCCCCATGAATGTCGAGGCTGATCTTATGTGCAACAAAAGACCATAAAAATCTATCCCAATCGCCCACAAAGAACAGGTGCCACAGGGTATCCTCGCTCGGGCCCTCACAACACCAACACCGCAGGCATAGATTAATCCATCACCTTTGAACATTATCGTATATCGGGATAGCGAAGTCTCTCACCCTCAAAAATAAAAAATTAAATTTTTGTGGAAATGATACAGTTTACATAGATAAACACAATGTAAACCCAGCCGAGTATAAAACGTATTATCAACAAAGTCCAAAAAACAGAAAATGAAACATGGAGGAAAGTAAGATAAAAAACAAGATTTACGTGGTTCGGACCTTATGGTCCTACTCCATGGCAAGAACACCACCATCATTTCTTTATTATTATGCAAAACGAAAACAGGGAAAACACAGAGAAGCAGAAAAGACAGACCACGCATGCAGAGCATAGAAGCTATCCGAGAACGAAGACCTCTGCACCCCAAGAGTCAGTGGTGAAATCTGGCTCGGAGTTAGTGCAGTGCTCTTCCAAACTTGATGGACTCACACACGCAACCCCGACTATAAACAGACTAGAATAGAAACCAAAAACATACAACGCAAAGATCAGACAAGAAGAAAAAGAACAGTCTCACAAATACAAAATCACCAAGAAGCACATATCTCTACCATGGTTGTCTCCCTGATTTCCATAGAAGTCTCCACCGGAAATGCACCAGAAAAGTCGTCGAGGTGACGACGTACAAGCGGCGGGACACCGAACCAGCAAAGGCTCTGCTTCTCTCGGAGCTCTCGGGAGCGGAATGCTGAAGACGACGACGAACCACCAAGAAAAAAAAACCAACGTGCACTACTAATGATGGCCGAAAGAATGAAGCGATGCCACTGACAGGCATAACAGTCGAGGCCACGCGGCACGCAACGCAGGAGCAGAAGAATCTCGAAGAAGGCGGCAGCTCAACAAATCCTGAACAACCAGCACACGTGGACAACTACAATTGAACGGGCATCACAGATAAGGTCACCGAAGAAACACAAATCATAGAACCAGGGTCGTTAGATCGATATCCCTCAACGGTCAAAAAAGAGGCGAAACAACAGAATCACCACGGTGGAAGGAAGGCCGAACAACAAGCGGGCCACAGCATAGAACCAGCCCAGCGAACAAGCCCAGTAAACAAGCCCAGCGAAACAAACAAACAGGCCGCGGAACAGAAGCCCAAAATATGCATAATAATGATAAAAGGAAAACAAAACTAATTTGGCATGTCAAAACCGGAACAACATTTTAATATTTGAAAACCCATTTTCACAAATCTCCACCTTTTCAAAATTAAAACCAAAAAACAGATGGTGTTCTTGCAAACATCTAACTACCGATACAACCTATCACTAGTGCGGGCAGATTCTCTACAGCAGAAAAACATAAGTCTACAAATGTTCACCCTAAATGAACATCACTTAGCATGTGCCGGTAGTAGCACATGTTCTACCCACGATACATTTTTACTGCTAAACATATTAAACATGCTCAGAAATTTAAACTAAGCAAACAAATTCAACAAACTTACCTAGCATTTACCATTGATTCAACCCGGAACAGTTGGTCTGATATGCACCAACAACCTCAAATTTAAACATCCTTTCCCGGGAGTAAAATACAATGAAAAAAACATGAAATCTTAAAAACAATGAATCATTAATGAAAATAGTAGAAAACTAAACACAGTAATCACATAACAGAAAACCGAAAGGAGAACATCCCCTCCACCTAAGTCCGAACAGCTTAGACCAGCCCACACAAACCTTTTTTTTAACCGCGATTCCTCCACAAAGACAAGTGGATCCAGTCCTAGGAACGCAAGAAAAAAACTACAAAGAACCTTTGTCTAGTTCTAACGAAGCGGAGGCTAAAAGAACTAAAGGACTTCTGCAGACTCATAATCGAGACATACCACATTTGTCTGGGCCATACTATCTTTTCCGTTCAGATTAGGGCAGTAACGTTTAATGTGGCCGATATTACCACACTCAAAACACTGAAATCCTTTAAATCGGTTCTTTTCCTTCCAACCCCTACTTTGCATAGGAGCCTTTGTATATAATATCTAAGGTTCACTCTTGATAGAACTCAGCTCTTCTTTCAAACTATGCGTTCGAAGATCACGACACAGGACAGTAGACTTAACCTCTTCCAATATAATGGAATCCCGACCATACATCAAGGAATCTATTAATGAATTAAAAGAATCATCAAGTGAGGTGAACAGAATTAAAGCTTGGTCCGCATCCTTAACTTCAATTTCTACATTTTCTAAATCTAACAAAATTTTATTAAACTCGTCTATATGAACATACACAGATGAACCAGACGACATTTTAAAATTGTATAAACGGATTTTTTTATACAGACGCCCAAGCAATGATTTATTCATATACAAATGCTCGAGTTTATCCCAAATCAATTTAGCAGTGGTTTCATGTGCTACTTCACGTAGTACTTTATCACCCAAAGTTAACAGTAGAGTGCAGTGAGTCTTCTCCAATATACCAGGATCAACATCGACAAAAGTAGTGGTGGACTGACCATCGGCAGTGATAGTCACAACAGGTTTCTTACTACCATGCAAAGCATCAGCAAGACCATTATGAACAAGTAAAACACGCATTTTAACTCTCCACAAATTAAAATTGTTTTCTCCGTCAAATTTATCAATTTCAAACTTGATAGACATTGTAAATAAAACGAGTAATCAGGCTCTGATACCACTTGTTGCGGAAATGATACAGTTTACAGAGATAAATGCAATGTAAATACAGCCGAGTATAAAACATATTATCAACAAATTCCGAAAAACAGAAAATGAAACTTGTCGGAAAGTAAAATGAACAACATGATTTACGTGGTTCGGACCTTATGGTCCTACTCCACGACAAGAACACCACCACCGTTTCTTTATTATTATGCTAAACGAAAACAGAGCACACATAAACAGAGAAGCGGCAAAGACAGACCATGCACGCGGATAACAGAAGCTATCCGAGAACGAAGACATCTGCACCCCAAGAGCCAGTGGTAAAATCTGGTTCGGAGTTAGTGCGGTGCTCTTCCAAACTGGACGGACTCACACACGCAACCCCGACTACAAACAGACCAGAATAGAAACCGGGAACATACAACGCAAAGATCAGACAAAAAGATAAAGAACGGGCTCACAAATACAAAAGTACCGAGAAGCACAGATCACTGCCATGGTTGCCTCCCTGATTTCTGTAGAAGTGTCCACCGGAAATGCACCGGAACAGTCGTCAAGGTGACGTCGTAAAAGCTGCGGGTCACTGAACCAGCAAAGGCTCTGCTTCTCTCGGAGCTCTCGGGAGCGGAATGCTGAATACGACGACGAACCACCAAGAAAAAAAAACCAACGCGCCCTAATAATAATCGCCGAAAGAACGAAGCGACGCCACTGACAGGCGTAACAGTCGAGGCCATGCGGCGCGCAACGCGGGAGTGGAAGATTCTCGAAGCAGGTGGCGGCTCAACAAATCCCGAACAACCAGCACACGTGGACGGCTACAATCGAACGGGCGGCATGGATAAGGTCACCGAAGAAACACAAACTGCAGAACCTGGGCCGTTAGATCGACATCCATCAACGGTCAGAAAAGAGGCGAAATAACAGGACGCCACGGTGGAAGGAAGGTCGAACAACAAGCGGGTCATAGCACATAATCAGCCCAGCGAACAAGCCCAGCAAACAAGCCCAGCGAAACAAACAAACAGGCCGCGAAACATAAGCCCAAAATATGCATAATAATAATAAAAGGAAAACAAAACTAATTTTGCATGGCAAAACCGAAACATAATTTTAATATTTGAAAACCCATTTTCACAGAATTTCACTGTAATAAACTTACACCACAACTTAGAAGACAAGGTTTCAGATCCCAATGACCCATGCAGGCTTTCACGAAACACCATCCTGCTGAATCCTCCTGATGACGAGCCTAGCAAAGCACACCTATCCTGCTCTACTCCTAACGAAATGCTGTCAAAAACCTGCATCTGCTCAGGATTGAGAACGGCTTCAATGAATAAAACCTAGCCACTAGCCTCCCGGAAGGAATTGTTGGGAACCAGGAACCCTGGGAAGAAGGGCGGTTCCTCCCCTGCCAAGGTATCCTTTCAGAACCGAATGTCTCTATTACCAATAACCCACCTAGACTTCTCTTTCAAGGAATCCATGCATTCTGCCATCCCTTTATCCCGTCTCGACATCCTCCTTCGGTTCTCTCCCCAACTCCTCTAGTCATCCCCAAATCTCCTTCGCATAAACTTGTCCCAGAGGGACCTTCCTTCAATAATGTCCGAGGAATGTCTAGCCTGAAGCACCTGCGGGCATTCCTTTAAGAAATGTAGACCAACGCCCCTGCCTCAATGGGATTAAAAAGCCCATCCTAGGAATCCTAGTGTAATTTCATGGCGTGAGGCCCATCCCACACAAAACGGGCTAGCATTCTTTCCATCAGAAGGATTGTCCCCTTGGGAGGCTTAATAACAGTCAGTGCATGCATGGGAATAAATGTCAAAACTCTATTGACGGTAATCTTGCCTCCGAAGGAGAGGAGATTGTTCTTACAATTCTGATTACGCCCCGTCACTACTGGAAAAACAGGTATTTGCGACGGGCTATTTGCGACGGGATCCCGTCGCAAATAGCCCGTTGCGGAAAACACCGTCGCAACTAAACTTATTTGCGACGGGACCGTCGCTAAAGCCTTTTTTTGCGACGGGCATTCTCCCCGTCGCAAATAGTATTCCGTATTTTTGTAAAAAACTTTTTAAACAGTTATTGCGACGGGCCCGTCACAAATACCTTTTGCGACGGCACCCGTCGCAAATAGTTTTTGCGACGGGCCCGTCGCAATAACGTTTTTTTTTTAAAAATAAAAAAATTAATAATACTAGTATTTGCGACGGGAACCGGGACCCGTCGCAAATACTATTCATATTAATTGCGACGGGTCCCGTCGCAAATACTCTTTTTAAAAAAAATAAACAATTATTAATAATACTAGTATTTGCGACGGGCATAGTATCCCGTCGCAAATACTATAAAAAAAATAAAATAAATAAATTATTAATAAATTATTTTAATTAATATAATAATAGAATTATAATTTACAAATGAAAATAATAAATTATTTTAATTACTATAATAATAGTAGAATTATAATTCAAAAATAAAAATAATAGAATATTAATAAATAATTTAATTAATATAATAATATTATAATTATAATTCATAAATAAAAAAAATATTAATAAGTTATTTTAATTAATATAAAAATAATAGAATTATTTTACATTCAAATATTAAAATAATTCAAGTATTACAAAAAAATAATTAAATTATAATATTATAAAATTTTAATATATATATAAAATTTTATTATATAAATAAAATTTTAATATATATATATAATTTAATATTATAAAATATAAATATTATTATTATTCATATTAATATTGTTATTTAAAAATATAATATTATTAATATTTTATAATGAGACAGAAACTACGAATAGAAAAAAAAATATTTTGATTTCACAAATTTTATAACAGAAATACAAACTCTAATCTGTAGGAGGGGGGGGAGGTGGGGGATCTGCAGATGGTGGTGGAGGAAACTCCATCCCTAAAGCATGAGTGAGTCGGCGCATGTACTCCATCTGCTCCTGATGCTGCTGCTGCCACCGACTCGTCTGCTCCTCGTACAGCTGCTGCTGGCGTCGACGCTCCTCCTCATACTGCTGACGTATCTGCTCCTGCTCCTGTCGGAGACTCTCTATCTGTGCAGTCTGAGATCGCAACTGCTCCTCATACTGTGTAGAAGAAGATGCACGAGCTCCCCTCGAGCTGGACGCCGACATCGCAGCACTGCCATAATAATCTCCGGGAGTCAGTCGAGAGCCGATACCAACTACCCGGCCCTTCTCGAAGGCATACTGGGTGGCCTGCATCCATGCCGCCTCATCAAACTGACGGGCAGTGGTCTGATCTGATGACTTGGCCTGAGTCTCAGGCCGGGCCTGTGCCGCTGCGGCCTCATATGACTCCTATAGTTGCAATTTAAAATTAAAATTGTGAATATATTATATGCAGTTAATTTTTAAACTTGAAAACAAATAATACTGACCACGATGTGATGCTGACGATCACCTCTGAGCTCCCCAGTAGCAGGATCACTATACATCCTCCAATATACGTCGTACTCTGTAATATCGGGGTGCTCGACAGCCTATAAGAATAAAAAATAAACTGTTAATATTTATAGTTATATAAAATATTTATAAATAATGTACGTACCAGATGCTGTCTATGAGTACTGAAAGAACGACTCCCAGCTCGATGAGTCACCTCCTGCCTCCCCCGATTCTGCCTCCCCACCGATGATCTCCTCTGAAAGGCACCACTCAACCAGTGCGCACATAATCCATCTCATACATGGGATGAAATGTACTCTGGTCGGTGTGCTCTACATGACTCCTCAAAATCTGACACTCCTGCTTTCTTCATCGCAGCTTTTCTTAAATTGTGCAAAAACTGACGAAGGCGATCACGCATGGCCACCTCTCATGCCTCGTGGATGGCGTCACGCATGGTATCCTCGATCGGATACCATAAACCCTACAAATAAATCAAAATATCAAGTTAGAAATGAAATAATTTTCAAAATAAAAATTATTTATTTACGTACGTACCAACCAATGGCCGAACATGGCCTGCTGCACATCAATGGGAATCTGCTCCCATGTGGTCCACGGCTGAGAGAAATAGTTGCGCAAAATAGCGCTGCCCTGTCCGACTGCTATATGCGAAAAACTGAAAAAATAATAAACATTTATTATGTGAATAGATTAATGAAATCTTAGTCAAATTCACAGGTTATTACACAGGTTATCACACCTCCGGGTGCGCGGATCAAACCCAAGACGTGGACGTCGCTCGGGGATGGGGTCAGGAATCATCAATCGTGCAAGACCGCGCCCCCTCCGCGTACTCCCTGGAGCGCCTGCAGGCTGAGGGTCATCTGTCAGCAACTCATCCGCATCGAAAGGCAGGTCAGCCTCCGCCAACTCACGAAATGTGGCCTCGTCCATCTGAAACAGAAAATGTTAATATTAGCAAATAATTGATAATTACTATTATATATACATATATATACATATTATGATTGTATATAAATACCATGGAATTCTATAAGTGTTCATCTTCATCATCATCTTCATATATGTCAATGTCATCTTCATATTCCTCCTCAACATCATCGATATCCATTCGAGTTGCAGTTGCTTCATCTCTTACCATTTCAAATTCATGTGTGACATCATTAACATCATCGTCATCACCGACTCTTAAATGTGGGGTGTCGTCATCGATACTCATATCTCTTTGTAAAAAAGATTGATTTTGAGTACTCTCTTGAAAAACTTCAATTCTTTGCACATCAGTGAAAGCACATTCACTTTGACTAAACTGATTGTCTCGAATTTTGATTTTTATTACACTCCACCAATCAGTCAATTCTCTTGATGTTGCACAGTACTTTGCATAATAAACTTGATATGCCTGTTGAGCCAATAAGAATGGTTCATTTACTGCGAGAACACTTTTACATTTAATATCGATGATTCCATGAGTCGGATGAACACGCACGCCTCTCTCTGTATCCAACCACCGACATTTGAACATGGTTATGTAATGTTGTCCAAGATAACAGAGTTCAATGATTTCATCAAGTATGCCATAAAAGTCAACTTCATTTTCTCGATGATGAGATCCTCTCAAGCTAACTCCACTGTTCATTGTTTTTTTCGATTCCCCATATGCATGCGTGTGGAATCGAAATCCATTCACCACATATGCATTATAAGTTTTAACAAGTTTGGAAGGTGGGTTACTCAATACACACAGCCGTTTGTCAATTTTATCAGCATGTCGAGACACCTGAAGATTTGTGAAATAATTATCAATATAGTAAACTATACATTGAATGAGTTGCTAAATGATAAAGAATTTATGTTACCAGTTTTTGAAACCACTGAGAGAAATTTTTCAGTCGCCGTTCTTCGAGAGCAGCTGCTGTAATTTGTGGAATTTGTTTCTTGATATGATTATCATACAACCTATAAAAACCAAAGTTAATTACTGTAACATAAATGATAGAATAAGTGATATAAACACTTACAGTACAACTGATGTCATCTCTTCACAGTTGAGCAGAACATACGTATGAGCTCTATGATGTTCATCATCTGAAAGCCAGCGTTCAGAAACTCCACCAAAACCAAGCTCTGACTGGTTGAAAACAGATAATTGATTGTCGATTTCATCAATATTCCTCTCATTCCGTCCCATTCGGTTGTGTTTTGAAGGATACTCAGATTCAAAATAATGGGAGCAGAAAAAAGATATTTCCTCTTGCAAATAAGCTTCTGCAATAGATCCTTCAACAGATGATTTGTTGCGTACTTTTCTTTTCAATTTTTGCATGCATCTTTCAAATGGGTACATCCATCGAAACTGTACCGGACCTCCACATTTGGCTTCATATGGCAAATGTAACATCAAATGTTCCATTGAGTCGAAGAAAGACGGCGGAAATATTTTTTCCAGTTTATATATAATTACAACAACATCTTTTTCAAGTTTGCCTAGAGCATCATAATCTGCCGTAGCCGCACAAATTTCCCAAAAAAATGAGACATGTCTGTTATGGAATCCCAAATCACAGAATTCAACAGACCTCTTAATCCAATGGGTAGAAGTCTCTCCATTATAACATGACAATCATGACTTTTCAATCCAGTAATATGACCATTCTTTACACATCTACCCAAATTGGAAGCACAGCCATCTGGAAGTCTCAAATCTGCAATCCACTGACAAAATAATAAACGGTTTTCTTTAGACAGTGTATAAGCTGCTTTTGGTTTCAGTAACCTTTCTGTTCTGACATTCTCAAATAGTTCCAATTCTGGACGCCTGCAAATTTGGGCAAGATCTAAACGTGCATTTACATTGTCTTTGCTCTTTCCTGGCGTATCCAAAACTGTATGAAACAAATTATCAAAACAGTTCTTCTCAATATGCATGACATCTAACATGTGTCGGACCAACAAATCAGACCAATATGGAAAATCCCAAAATATGCTACGTTTAATCCAATTGTGTTCTTTCCCAAAACCAGAAATTTTCTGTTGGTTTATTGTGGGACCAAAAGTGATGGGAGGTAATGAAAATACAACCGATTTTAACTCCGAACCTGATAGCATTTTTGGAGGTCCATCCCTTTCAGCTGTTCCTTTTCTGAAATGAGATCTGTTTCTGCGAAAAGGATGATCAGCTGGAAGAAATCTGCGATGACAGTCAAAATAACAAGGTTTCTTTCCATGAATGAACATAAATGCTTTGTTCTCTCCCATACAGTAAGGACATGATTTCTGACCATGTGTACTCCAGCCAGATAACATCCCATAAGCCGGGAAGTCACTTATTGTCCACATCAATGCTGCTCTCAGTATGAAATTCTGTTTCGTTGCAACATCATATGTACTGACACCAGTACTCCACAATAAATTTAATTCATCAATCAATGGCTTCAAATAAACATCAATATTTTTCTTCGGATGTCCTGGAATTAGTAAAGTCAAAAAGATATATGGCTCCTTCATCAACATCCATGGAGGTAAATTATACGGAGTTAAAAAAACAGGCCAACATGAATATTGACTACCATAAGATCCAAACGGACAGAAACCATCAGTGGAAAGGCCCAGTCGAACATTTCTAGCTTCTAAAGCAAATGATGGATGCACTCTATCAAAATGTTTCCATGAATCACCATCGGCTGGATGATTCAAGCTTTTATCGGTTGAAATATTCTCTTTATGCCATGACATCATTGTCGCTGTATTCTTAGACATGAATAAACGCTGAAGTCTGGATGTAAGCGTAAAATATCTCAACTGTTTTACAGGAATCAAACCAGACTTCCCGTGTTGTCCTTCTTTATATCTCAGTTGCCCACATGTGGGACAACTATCCAACGACTCATTTTCCCCTGAATATAAAATGCAGTCATTTGAACATGCATGAATCTTCTGACAAGTAAGTCCCAAATTTCGAACCAACCTCTTACTTTCATAGTAATTTGCAGGTAAAACATTTCCTTCGGGTAACAGTGTTTTCAGCAAAGAAAATATCTGGTCAAAACATGTGTTTGACATTCCGTTATCTGATTTGATAGCCATAAATTTTGCAACTGCTTCTAATTTACTCATCTTGCAGCCAGGATATAATGCATCCTCAGCAGACTTCAACAACTCATAAAATTCAGACCGTCCCAACTCAGGATTTGAAGCTATATCAGCCGGAGTTTCTGTATGTTGAACAGATGAACCTACAACATCATGTACTAAATCTTGAAACTGGGATGGATCCGGAATCAAGTTGGTATCACCTGCTCTGGAACTGCGTTCACCGTGTTGATACCAAAAAACATAATCTGCTTGAAAACCAAAACGCAAGAGATGTTCCCCCACTTTGTCAAACGTGTCAAACGTTCTCAATGCACATTTTCTACAAGGGCATTTTATCTTTCCTTCTGAAACAAATTCTGGATTTGATGCCGCAAATGATAAAAAACTCTCCACACCCTCTATATATACTGGATTTAAACCAGAACCATTTGGATTTCTACGTTGATTTATCCATATGCGGTCATCTAATAATGACTGTTGACGACCTCGTTGTTCCATATTTTTCTATAAAATATAAAAGCATTACTGGTTTTGAATAATTTGTTAGAAAAAACACAAGCAAGGATTGAATATATTGAGAATAAAGCAAAACCTGTTACAAATATTGATAATTTTAATATTATATTGATTTTTTATTTTTTTAATAATACTAATATAATTTTTTTCATAAATATTAATTATATAATAATAACATCATTACATTATTAGTATATTTTATTATTAATATTAAAATAATATAATTTTCTATATTATATACAATTCTCCTTTCATCTGTGTGTTTCACAATCTGTCTCCACATGTAATATTGGCATTCACTTTCACCTCTCCATTGGCAAGTAGGTTGATAATTTTGAAAAAGAATGCCAATATTACATGTGGAGACAGAAAAAACACAGAAGAAAAAAGAATTGTATATAATATAGAAAATTATATTATTTTAATATTAATAATAAAATATACAAATAATGTAATAAGGTAATTATTCCAAATTATTGGTAAGTATTTCAAATTATTGGTAATTATTCCAAATTATTGGTAATTATTCCAAATTATTGGTAATTATTGCTAATTATTGCTAATTATTGCTAATTATTGCTAATTATTGCTAATTATTGCTAATTATTGCTAATTATTCCTAATTATTGCTAATTATTGCTAATTATTACTAATTATTGCTAATTATTGCTAATTATTTCTAATTATTGCTAATTATTGCTAATTATTGCTAATTATTTCTAATTATTGATAATTATTTCTAATTATTGCTAATTATTGCTAATTATTGCTAATTATTGCTAATTATTCCTAATTATTCCTAATTATTGCTCATTATTCCTAATTATTGCTAATTATTGCTAATTATTGCTAATTATTGCTAATTATTGCTAATTATTGATAATTATTACTAATTATTGCTAATTATTAGTAATTATTGCTAATTATTGTTAATTATTACTAATTATTGGCAATTATTGGCAATTATTGTTAATTAATACTAATTATTAGTAATTAATACTAATTATTAGTAATTAATACTAATTATTGGTAATTAATACTAATTATTGGTAATTAATACTAATTATTGGTAATTAATAATAATTATTGGTAATTAATACTAATTATTGGTAATTAATACTAATTATTGGTAATTAATAATCATTATTGGTAATTAATAATCATTATTACTAATTATTGGTAATTATTACTAATTATTCCTAATTAATACTAATTATTCCTAATTAATCCTAATTATTCCTAATTATTGTTAATTATTACTAATTATTGTTAATTATTTCTAATTATTACTAATTATTTCTAATTATTACTAATTATTTCTAATTATTACTAATTATTTCTAATTATTACTAATTATTTCTAATTATTACTAATTATTTCTAATTATTACTAATTATTTCTAATTATTACTAATTATTTCTAATTATTTCTAATTATTACTAATTATTTCTAATTATTGCTAATTATTACTAATTATTGCTAATTATTTCTAATTATTGCTAATTATTACTAATTATTGCTAATTATTGCTAATTATTACTAATTATTCCTAATTATTGATAATTATTCGTAATTATTACTAATTATTGGTAATTATTACTAATTATTGGTAATTATTGGCAATTATTGTTAACTATTCCTAAATATTGATAATTATTGGTAATTATTAATAATTAATACTAATTATTGGCAATTAATACTAATTATTGGTAATTAATACTAACTATTGGTAATTAATACTAATTATTGGTAATTAATACTAATTATTGGTAATTAATACTAATTATTGGTAATTAATACTAATTATTGTTAATTATTACTAATTATTGTTAATTATTTCTAATTATTACTAATTATTTCTAATTAGTACTAATTATTTCTAATTATTTCTTATTATTACTAATTATTACTAATTATTTCTAATTATTACTAATTATTTCTAATTATTACTAATTATTTCTAATTATTACTAATTATTTCTAATTATTACTAATTATTGCTAATTATTACTAATTATTGCTAATTATTTCTAATTATTGCTAATTATTACTAATTATTGCTAATTATTACTAATTATTACTAATTATTGATAATTATTCGTAATTATTACTAATTATGGGTAATTATTACTAATTATTGGTAATTATTGGCAATTATTGTTAATTATTCCTAAATATTGATAATTATTGGTAATTATTAATAATTAATACTAATTATTGGTAATTAATACTAATTATTGGTAATTAATACTAATTATTGGTAATTAATACTAATTATTGGTAATTAATACTAATTATTGGTAATTAATACTAATTATTGGTAATTAATACTAATTATTGGTAATTAATACTAATTATTGGTAATTAATACTAATTATTCCTAATTAATACTAATTATTGGTAATTAATACTAATTATTGGTAATTAATACTAATTATTCCTAATTAATACTAATTATTCCTAATTAATACTAATTATTCCTAATTATTGTTAATTATTCCTAATTATTACTAATTATTGGTAATTAATACTAATTATTGGTAATTAATACTAATTATTGGTAATTAATACTAATTATTGGTAATTAATACAAATTATTGGTAATTAATACTAATTATTGGTAATTAATACTAATTATTGGTAATTAATACTAATTATTGGTAATTAATACTAATTATAGGTAATTAATACTAATTATAGGTAATTAATACTTATTATTGGTAATTATTACTAATTATTACTAATTATTCTTAATTATTGATAATTATTGATAATTGTTTCTAATTATTAGTAATTAAATGAATAATTATCAATAATTAGAAATAATTACCAATAATTATAAATAATAACATTATTAATATATTTTATTATTAATATTAAAATAATATAATTTTCTAATTTATATACAATTCTTCTTTCATCTGTGCGTTTTCTATCTCCACATACAAATAATACATGTGAAGATAGCAAACACACAGATGAAAAAAGAATTGTATATATATATAAAATTATATTATTTTAATATTAATAATAAAATAAACTAATAATGTAATAATGTTCTTATTCCTAATTATTGGTATTTATAACTAATTATTAATATTTATTCTTAATTATTAAAAATTATTACTAATTATTCTTAATTACCAAACAATACTAATAATTTAAATTTATTAAATAATAAAACAATGTAAACATAATTAAATTACAACTAATTAATAATAATTGAAACTAATAAAAAATTAAAAATAAATAAAAAATTAAAAATACCTTGAAAAATGATCTGTTCTGATCGTTCTTGAAAACTTTAATATCAGCTCCGGAGAAACAAATTAAACTGGAGAAAAACTCAACTCTAGAAATATAATTTTCAGAGAAGGAGAAGATAAGGAATGAGAATGAAATGAAAAAAACGGATGGGGGTATTTATAGGTTAGATTATTTGCGACGGGACCATTTGCGACGGGATTCCCGTCGCAAATATTATTATTTGCGACGGTACCCGTCGCAAATACCTTAGCCAACATTTATTACGGTCAACCGGTAAATAGTTATTTGCGACGGGACCCGTCGCAAATAACCCCTGCCGACATAGTATTTGCGACGGGGGGATATTCCCGTCGCAAATACCTTTTACCGCCGCCGGTTATTTGCGACGGGGAAAGCAATCCCGTCGCAAATAGTTTTCCCGCGATTTGGCGCGCATCGCGGGAAAACTATTTGCGACGGGGAAAGAAATCCCGTCGCAAAAGCCTCCTTATTTGCGACGGGGAAATACCCCCGTCGCAAATAAGTTTTTAACATGACTATTTGCGACGGGAATAAATCCCGTCGCAAATAACCCGTCGCAATTGCTCATTTTTCCCGTAGTGCGTGATGCTGTTGAAAATGCGATCAAACATCAGCTTGCGGATTCTCCAGTCAGAGATAGGAACTCCCAGGTACACGATAGGCATCTCCTTCACAGGCATTCCCAGCTTCTCTTTTATCCACCCCCTCATCCGACCAGAACACTTCTTAGGCAGGAAGAAACTGCTTTTATCCTTACTGACCCACTACCCCTTCCACTCTCCATAGACTTCCAGGAACCTGATGAGGGCTGATATCGACCAAAAGTTTTCGTTCTGGAAAAACAGTACATCATCCGCAAACATCAAGTGGGGGATCATGGGGGCCCTTCCCTTTCTCTATAAGGAGCTATCGAGCCTTCCTCCATTCGGAAATTAATGGACCTCGAGAGAGCCTCCTATTCCAGAATGAAAAGGCAAGGGGACCTAGGATCTCCTTGACTTGACCCCCTCAGATATTTGAAAAATCGAAACACCCTTCTGGAAATGGTGACTGAGAGCCACGATGAGGCATACCACCGAAAGAAGAGGTCACAAACCCACTATGATAAGCCAAAGATCCACATTACCGTAATAATAAATCTCAATTCCAACCTATCTTAGGCCTTGTCCATATCCACCTTCACCATAATATTGTTCCCAACAACATTCCTGTTATGGTTTCCCACCAACTCATTAGCAATGTCAATTGCTCCTTGGATGTTCCTACCCTAGATGATGCCGTGCTACTCCTCTGAGATTAGCCTGAGGAGAAGGCTGTAAAGCCTCCTGTTGAGGGTGCATGCAAGAATCTGGTAGCTGAAGTTACACAAGCAGATGGACCTCTACTGGCTGAAACTAGACGGGTCCTTATCCTTGGGAATGAGAACCAATCTCGAGGCACTCATTGCCCTATTTAGGTAACCGCACTTGAAGAAGTCCTACACAGCCTCAACCACCTGACCACCAACAACCTCCCATGAAGTCATGAAGAAAGACCCTGGGAGCCCATCCGGCCTAGGGCCGCTTTCTAGATTCAAGAATGCCATAACTTCCTTAATTTCCTAAGGGGTTGGAGGGAGGCTCAAATAGATGTTCTACCTCTTCCACATCAGAATTGAAGGATCCATCCTCCCTCTTCAGAATGATCCTGGTCACACTTTTCTTCTCCCAAACACAGGAATTAAAAGAACTGGTGTTTTGATCCCCTTCTTTAAGACACACGGCTCTAGACTTCTCCCTTCACACTCTTTCCGCCTTAAGAAGTCTCTCAGCCAGGATGTCCTTCTTGGAGTCTAGAGCAGCAAAGGCCTCCTCATCCCTACCCTCCAGAAAACCATCATCGTGAGCCTGAACCTCAGCCACGAGCACTCCCAAGCTGTCTGAGAATTTCCACTTTGCAGACCACGCTGCCAAGTCACTTGTCATCTGGGACATGCATGCAGTCGGCAAGCCCAACCCATCCGGAGTCGCGAGCACCCTTATCCCACGACCTCTTCACCTCTAACATGAAGACTTGAGGCTGGCACCAGAAACTAGAAAATGAGAAAACAAGAAACTTCCGACTCACCTCCCTTCAACAAGACCAAAAGAAGAGCGTGATCAGACACAGAACGAGAAAGGTGCATGACTGTCGAAAGAGAGAAGAGCTCAACGGCCTGTAGATTCCGAAGGAACAGATCAACCCGGCACCATATTTTCTGGCTACCTCTACGATTGTTGTGAATGAATGAATTTAATTCTCTATTTCTTGCTTTTTTTATTTAAATTCATTTTCATTATATATCCCACCGTTTTTTATGTTCCGCGTTGCTGCGTTTATTATTTTCCACGCTGGCGATCTGTGTATTGCGGCCTTTGCTTTGTGGCCATTGATCAGCGCTGCCGCTCTTTTCATCAGGGCCGTCCACATGTGTTCACTGATCGAACTGAATGATTCGAGCAGGTTTTCAGTTTCAGTCTTTTGCATCGTGGCGCTCTCAGGTTGCCCCGACTGTTTTTCCTTTGAACCATCGCTCGCAGGAGAATTTATCACTCCTGCTGCGAATTGCTGAAGGGGCAGCGGCTCAAATCGTTTTGTGTTAGCTTTTTCCTCCTGCGGAGATCACACTCCCTCTCTTGTCGGATCTTGGCGCTCGAACCTGTGAAGGGTTATCTCTACAGCAACGGACTCCGCGGTACACTGCTAGAATGCTGCTTCTGGTGGAGCTCCGTCACGGCCTCTGATCGACATCAGTCCTCCGACGGCCAGCCTCCGAGTCGTACTCGAACCAGATCCAGACCTCTGAAGAGAACAGGATGGCCGGACAATTTTTGCGCCCGGCGTTGTGAGTTTTCTCGTTTCTCTTCTTTACAGTTTCATTGCATCTTGTCGATCTTGCATCCTGTTTCCTGATCTTGCTGGTAAACTGTTTCGTTGTATTTTTGATTTGAGGATTAATAAACGCGTGCGTGTGTGGGGTGTTCTTGCTGTGCAGTAGGTCCCAAAGGGGACCGAAGCACGTAAATCTCGTGTTCCTCTTTATTTTGCTGCATTTCAGTTTCTGTTCTTTTCAATTTTCATTCGTTCTTGGGTCTTCGGCACCGAACTGCTCATTATGTTGTTTTCTGGATGATTCTGCACCCACCATTTATTCGATCATCCACTCAACAAGTGGTATCAGAGCCACTCTTTGGTTGCCGTGTAGTTTACATTGCTGTTTGTTTTCAATTACCTACTGTACTCTTTACTTGCTGGTTATATTTTCAAAATTAGCTTGCAATTGCAGTCACATACCTTTGTTTCTATATGATTAAGTAGGCTGTTTTCTTGTCTGCTATAGTTTGCATGTTCAATTTTGTTTATAATCTTGCCCGCACCATAACTGCTTCTGTTTACATTCTGTTTTAAAGTTTGTGTTTTAATATTTCTCATTCTAATTGGCTGCCAACTCTTGGCAACCCCCCTCTACTGCTTCAAACTTGAAGAATCTGTCTGTTTAGGTTCTGTTTCAGCATTCTTGCAATTGTTGTTTGCTGTTTTCTGGTTTATAGTCCAGCCTGCCACTAGTTGTGTTAACAGATTGGGTTTCTTTTTTTTTCCGCACTTTGTATCCACTTTATTCTGCCATTTTATTGTTGTCTTTAGTTTCTTATTAAGACTGAAATTATTGTCTTCACCAAATATTTTTTTTGTTTTTCATTACACATTGTACAAATTTATTCCTAGTGAGTATTGGCCAGTTTTTTGGGGGTGTACGCTCTCGTTGTCCCCAATTACTTGGCATCAACTCACTGTATATAAATATGTCTACAATGCGGTATGAAATCGAAAAATTCGATGGAGACAATGACTTCAATTTATGGCGTATTAAAATGAGGGCATTATTAGTCCAACAAGGTCTTATTGATGCCCTATCTAGGCCTACTAAACCCATAACAACTGTTAATGAAGCTGGACAAACCATAACTGAACACCAACCGGTCCCCAATGACACTCTAGTTAAAGCCCATAGTTCCCTCTTATTGTCCTTAGGCGATAAAGTCCTTAGGGAAGTGGCTTTTGAGTCCACTGCTGCCGGCATCTGGCTCAAGTTAGAGAAGCTCTACATGACTGCCTCTCTAGTCGGTAGGCTCTATAAGAAGCACTGCATGTTTACCTTTAGGATGAGACCAGGCTCTTCCTTGAAAGCCCATCTTGACGAGTTCAATAAGATCATGCTAGACTTAGCCAATATAGATGTCATGGTAGATGATGAGGATCAGGCTATTATTCTTTTGATATCTCTAGACCATAGTTATAGCACTCTGGTCGAGACCATGATGTATGGTCGTGACTCCTTGAATCTGGAAGAAGTCATGTCTGCCCTTCTATCCAAGGACCTTCACTCAAAACCTAAGGCGAAAGGTGAGGCTAAAAGTTTATTCACTAGGGGAAGGCCTCAGGTTAAAAACAAGAAGAAACATGTTAGCAGGGATAAAAGTAGCAATAGTAAAGAACCAAGGCATGAACGAAAGTTAAAGAATAATGATAATAAATACAGAAAAGTTAGTTGCTTCCATTGTGGGAAGCCTGGGCATATTAAGCCCGAGTGTAGGAAGCTTAAGAGAGAGCAAGAGCGCGCGCAACCCACTGACTAGTCACTTATTGTTGACTCTGGTTATGACGCAGCTGAAGTTCTAAATGTGTCCAGCCATACTCTTGACCGTGAATGGGTCCTCGACTCTGGCTGCTCCTTCCATATGTGTCCGCATAGAGAGTCTTTCCTAGAGTTGGTTGAGAAAGTGGAAGGGGACGTCCTATTAGGGAATAACAAGAAATGCAAGGTTGAGGGTAGATGATCTGTCCTGATAGAATTGGATGACCATTCCATCATCACCTTACTTGATGTAAGATGGGTCCCCAACTTACAATGAAACATGATCTCCCTAGGAGTCCTAGATCAAAAGGGATATACTTTTAGATCTGAATCTGGTACTATTAAAGTCTCAAAAGGATCAAGAACCATTATAAAAGGATCCCTTGTGAATGATTTGTATGTCTTGAATGGCACGACCCATTCAAGACAGTTGGGTAGTGTCTATAACACGAACACAAACAACACAATGCTCTGGCATAGAAGGCTGGGGCATGTAAGCTCCAAAGGGCTTGAAGAACTCAGCAAGCAAGGATTGCTAAATGACATCACACCTACGAATCTCCCATTTTGTGAAGATTGTGTGATGGGAAAAGCTAAAAGAGTGACCTTTAATAGATCGCCCTTCAAGGCAGTCGCCCCACTTGATTACATCCATTCGGATTTGTGGGGGCCGGCCAGGACCTCCTCTCATGGTGGAGGTTTCTATTTCATCACCTTTATCGATGATTACTCCAGGAAGGTTTGGGTATACATCCTCAAAAATAAATCAGATGTTTTCCAAACATTCAAAACTTGGAAAGCCTAAGTCGAGAATCAGACTGGGAAGAAAGTCAAGACCATGAGGACGGATAATGGGCTTGAGTACCTGTCCACTGAGTTCATTCAATACTATGAGTCTGATGGAATTAAGAGGCGCAGAACTGTTAGGGAAACTCCCCAACAGAATGGCCTAGCAGAGAGGATGAATCGGACTATCCTTGAAAGAGTTCGTAGCATGCTTGCTCACTCGGGCCTCCCTAAATCCTTTTGGGCAGAGGCCATAAGCACTGCTGTGTACCTGATTAACAGGTGTCCCTCTTCTGCGAATCAATTCATTACTCCAGAAGAACTATGGACCGGAAAGCCCCTATCATATTCCTACTTAAGGGTCTTCGGGTGTACAGCCTATTCCCACATCAAGACTAACAAACTTGAACCTAGAGCCCTCAAGTGCATCTTTGTTGGTTACCCCGATGGAGTTAAAGGATATAAACTCTGGGTGGATAAACCGGGATACCAACGGTGCATTATTAGTAGAGACGTTGTCTTTCATGAGTCCTATGCTCCTAAGACCAGGATTGACACACCTGGCACTTCTGATCCCGACTTTCATAAGTCTGATGAACATGAGCCATTTACTCATGTTGAGACTGATGCTCAGTCTATTCCTCCTCCTCCTCAGCCCACTGATGCGGCTGACTCTGAGACGAGTTCTGGTTCAGACTCAGACTCTGGACCTTCCACCGATCATCAAGATTATCAATTAACCCGAGATAGACAAAGGAGGGTCTCTAGACCTCCTGCTCGGCTCAGCCAGTACGATATGGATTCATATGCCTTTCATGTGGCCTAGGATCTCATCGACGATGATCCTCAATCATATAGGAAAGCTCTAAAGGATAAGGATTCAAAGCATTGGATCATAGCCATGAATGAAGAGATGCAATCTCTAAAGAAAATCACACCTGGACCATTGTTCACAAACCTGTGAATGCTAAAGTGATTGGGTCCAATTGGGTTTACAAGAGAAAGGAAGACAACACAGAGGGAAATAAAGTAAGGTTCAAAGCTAGGCTAGTCGCCAAAGGATTTCTTCAGAGAGAGGGAATCGACTATGCTGAAATTTTTTCCCCTGTTGTCAAACACTCTTCTATTCGGCTCTTGTTAGCCTTCGCTGCCTATCTCGATCTGCACATCGAGCAACTTGATGTTAAAAATGCCTTCTTGCATGGGGATTTGAATGAAAAACTCTATATGAAACCTCCTGACGGTTATTCAAATGAATTCAAATCCAACCAAGTTTGCCTTCTAAATAAGTCCTTGTATGGTTTAAAATAGGCTTCCAGGCAATGGTATATGAAATTTGATTCTTTTATGCTAAATAACCAATTCACCAGGAGACAGTATGATGCTTGTGTCTACTTCATGTCTATTCAAGGTTGTATGATTTACCTTCTGCTTTACGTAGATGACATGCTTCTCATATGTAAGAATATGAGTTTTATCACTTCAATTAAATCCCAATTAAAAGGAAAATTTGAAATGAATGACTTAGGTGCATCTAAGCAGATTTTAGGTGTTGAAATCATTAGAGATAGGCCTAAAAAATTGCTATACTTATCTCAGCATGCTTATATTTTAAAGATCTTAAAGGGGTACATGTTTGAATCTCTCAAACCTGTGAATGTACCTCTTGCTCAACACTTTAAGTTGTCTTTAACACAAGCACCCACTGATGATGATGATGTGCAATTTATGTCTAAAATTACATATGCTAGCATTGTTGGTAGTATAATGTACTCTATGATTTGCACTAGGCCTGACATTTCTTTTGCTATCTGCACATTGAGTAGATTTATGGCCGCTCCTGGGAAGCCCCATTGGCATGCCCTCAAATGGCTTCTCAGATATTTATCATGTTCATCTAATTTGTCTTTATGTTTTGGTAAAAATGTTGATGCTTCTAACATGTTGGTAGGCTTTGTAGATGCTGATTATGCAGGTAACATTGACACCAGAAAATCATTGTCTGGATACGTGTTCACTGCCTGCGGTGGGGCTATTTCATGGAAGTGCAACATGCAGTCCGTTGTTGCCCTCTCCACCACTGAGTCTGAGTACATTGCACTCACCGAGGAGGTAAAGGAATCCTTATGGCTTAAAGGCTTGTCTTCTGAACTCAAGCTTTATGATTCAGCTATTAATGTTTTCTCTGATAGTCAATCTGCATTACATTTGTCTAAAAATTTAGTTTTCCATGTAAAATCAAAGCACATAGACATTAGATTACACTTTATTAGAGATGTGATAGAACAAGGAACCGTGTTTGTCAATAAGATACACACTGATAAAAATCCAGCTTATAGTTTGACTAAAGCTGTCATTTTATCTAAGTTCAAATATTGCCTAGATAGTTTGAACTTGGTTCCTGTTTCGTAATCCTAGGTGCAAGAACATCCCTGAATTTAATTAAAAATGGTGGAGTTTTGTGAATTAGTGAATTTAATTCTGTATTTCTTGTTTTTTATTTAAATTCATTTTCATTGTATATCTCACCGTTTTTTTCTTTTCCGCGTTTCTGCGTTTATTTTTTTGCACGCTGGCGATCAGTGTATTGCTGCATTTGCTTTGTGGCCATTGATCAGTGCTGCCGCCCTTTTCATCCGGGCCATCCACATGTGTTCACTGATCGAACTGAATGATTCGAGGAGCAGGTTTTTGGTTTAAGTCTTTTGCATCGTGGCGCTCTCAGGTTGCCCCGACTGTTTTTCCTTCGAACCGTCGCTTGCAGGAGAATTTATCACTCCTACTGCGAATTGCTGAAGGGGCAGCGGCTCAAATCGTTTTGTGTTAGCTTCTTCCTCCTGCAGAGATCACACCCCCTCTCTTGTCGGATCCTGGCGCTCGAACCTGTGAAGGGTTATCTCGACGGCAACAGACTTCGCGGTACACTGCTGGTATGTCGCTTCTGGTGGAGCTCCGTCATGGCCTCTGATCGGCATCAGTCCTCCGACGGCCAGCCTCCGAGTCGTACTCGAACCAGATCCAGACCTATGAAGAGAACAGGACGGCCGGGCAATTTTTGCGCTCGGCATTGTGAGTTTTCTCATTTCTCTTCTTTACAGTTTCATTGCATCTTGTCGATCTTGCATCCTGTTTCCTGATCTTGCTGGTAAACTGTTTCATTGTATTTTTGATTTGAGGATTAATAAACGCGTGCGTGTGTGGGGTGTTCTTGCCGTGCAGTAGGTCCCAAAGGGGACCGAAGCACGTAAATCTCACGTTCCTTTTTATTTTGCAGCATTTCAGTTTCTGTTCTTTTCAATTTTCATTCGTTCTTGGGTCTTCGGCACCGAACTGCTCATTATGTTGTTTTTAGGATGATTCTGCGCCCACCATTTATTCGATCATCCACTCAACAATTGTTACACCATGTAAACTTGGAACCAGAAAACCTGTTGTCCATCAGGCCATTAGAAGACATAAAATCACAAAAATCCTAAACTGAATCATGGGACACAGTTGAGGCCCCAAGTCCCCAGAGTTCCACACAGTAATGGACATGAAAGATTACTTCTGATGGACCTTGCGAGTAGTCTCTTTAGAAGATTTAGTAGATGCAATGAGGGTCAAAGAATCTCTATAAATAGCTCTAGTAAGTCGGGTACCATATGAGATCAGTGACAACATAGCCTTCCTCTAACTAATTTTCAGACTGACTGGACCTCGGGGGAAAGAGGCCAGACATGAGGGGTGGTGCTCTAGCATCTGGATCATTGAATCCTGGCTCATATTAGGAGATGTAAAGATGCTCACAACTATAAATAAGACGATCAACTGGGCCTCCTCAACTGGGCCCTCATTAAACGAAACCACATTCATGAATTGTTTTCTCGGGGCACCTCCAGACCTATCTCCATACACCCCCCATCCGTTGGAAATCGACCACTCCATCCTCCATAGGGATCTCCTGCACCTGAAAACTACACCCGCCCACATCAGTGGGGAATGAGGGAGGCTCCATCCAACTCGATGCGGAGGACTCCGAACAACTATCCACCTCCTTTTCTCGGAACTAGGACCGATGCTCTTCAAGATTGCACTAATCAGATCCCTCCCAATTCTCTTCATAGCTCTATTTGACTTTTCATGAATTGATTTATAATTCTTTTTCTTTTATATAAACCCTTTAACCTAATTTACATATCATATACATAATATTAATGAAAACATTAATGATATCAATCATCAATTTTTTTTGATTTGGTCTTAATAATATTTTTAATTAAGGCCTTCCTTCAAAAATAGAAATTTAATTAATTATTAATAATTTATAAATATGAACGCACACCACCTTATATTTAAGTCTTCATTATATAATTTTTAATATCTTTTTAAATTATCATTTTTTTTAACATCTTTCGAGTTAAGTGAAAAGGCGGCAACCCCGTTGCCGCCTTTCTGCTAAAAACAATTACTAATTTTTTTTGTTTTAAAATTTTTTATTTTTATTTTTATTTGTTTTGTTTTGTATGTGTGTATATATATATATAAACAAAACAAAAAAAATATAATTTTCAACAGAATTTATCCGCTATTTAAAATCCAACAGTACAATCATTACATCAATCTGGATTTTGACAGAAGCACTCACCCAGAGCTCCCTTTTATAAGAGAGCTTAACATGGAAATCATTCTGCATTTTCGATATAGGATTCCGGTTCTATATTTCCTGTGCAAAACATTCTACATTTCTGATGTGGGATTCTGTTTCAAGTACGTGACTTTGAAAACTATAAAATAAAAACTATAAGACCAATATAAATGAATTTTAAAACATGGATTAAACATATAAAAAAATAGTTGAAAACAAAAATAATTTCTTAAAAAATGATGATAAAAAAAAATTTATAAGCTTTCATAACCACATACTTGAAACATAAAAATTCTTAAGTATATGACTTTAGAAGCCTATAAAATATAAACTACAAAACGAATATAAATGAATCTTAATACATGGATTAAACATATATCAAATAGTTGAAAATAAAATGAATTTTGTAAAAAATGTTGATGAAAAATAATTTATATGTTTTCAAAGACACCAACATGAAACGTAAAAATGTATCAAGCACGTGACTTTGAAAGCCTATAAAATATAAACTATATGACCGATATAAATGAAACATAAAACATGGATTAAATATATAAGAAATAGTTGAAAATAAAACGAATTTTGTAAAAAATGTTCATGAAAAATAATTTATAAGTTTTCAAAACCACCTACTTGAAACTTAAAAATGATTCAAGTATGTGGCTTTGAAATATTATAAAATATAAACTATAAGAATGATATAATTTAAAGTTAAAACATGGATTAAACATATAATAAATTATTGAATTATTAAATTAATATTATTAAAAATAATTGTATAATAATTAATTAGTTAATTAGTAATTATTAATAATTAATTATATATTAATTAACCAATTAATTAGTAATATAATGACTTTTAATAATTACAATTTTATAATTATTATGAAAAATTATAATTTATAACTATATTACTAATTAACTAATTGACTATTATATAATTAATAATTATATTACCAATTAACTACTTAATTATTATATAATTATTTTTAATAATTACTAATTAATAATTATAATGAATAATTATAATTTATAATTATATTACTAATTAACTAATTATAAAAAGAGCCTCGGCTCTATCTTTCTCAAAAAATTAACTAATTAATTATTATATATTTAATAATTATATTACTAATTTACTAATTAATTATAATATAAATAATGATTAATAATTACTGATTAACTGACTACAAATTATATAATTAAAAATTATATTACTAATTAACTAATTATTTTTTATATAATTAATAATTATATTACTAGGTAACTAATTAATTATTAAATAATTAATAATTATATTACTAGGTAACTAATTAATTATTAAATAATTAATAATTATATTACTAATTAACTAATTATATTACTAATTAACTAATTAATTATAATATAATTGTTTATTACTAATTACTAATTAACTAACCAATTATTATACAATTAATTGTTATATAATTGATAATTATATTATTAATTAACTAATTTATAAATAATAATTAATAATTAATAGTTATAATGAATAATTATAATTAATAATTATAATTAATAATTATAAAAAATAATTATTTTACTTAATAACAAATTAATTATTATATAGTAATTTTTAAAAATTACTAATTAATAATTATAATGAATAATTATATTACTAAATACCTACTTAACTATTATATAATTAATAATTATATGACCAATTAACTAATAAATTATTATATAATAATTTTTAGTAAATACTAATTAATAATTGTAATGAATAATTATAATTTATAATTATATTACTAATTAACAAATTATAAAAAGGGACCCACCTCTATCGTTCTAAAAAAATCAAATAATTAACTATTATATATTTAATAATTATATTACTAATTTACTAATTAGTTATTATATAATTAATGATTAATAATTACTAATTAACTAATTAACTATTATATAATTAATAATTGTATTACCAATTAACTAATTAATTATTTTATTATAATTTTTAATAAATAGTAATTCATAATTATAACCAATATTTATAAATTATAATTATATTACTAATTAAATAATTATAAAAAGGGTCTTGCCTATATCTTTCTCAAAAAATTAACTAATTAATTATTATATAACTAATAATTATACTAATAATTAACTAATTAGTTACTATATAATTAATGATTAATAATTACTAATTACCTAATTAAAAATTATATAATTAATAATTCTATTACTAATTAACTAATTATTTATTATATAATTAATAATTATATAACTAAGTAACTAATTGATTATTAAATAGTTAATAATTATATTACTAATTAACTAATTATATTACTATTTAACTAATTAATTATTCTATAATAAATTATTAATAATTACTAATTAAGTAACTAATTATTATACAAATAATAGTTATATATTTAATAATTATAATTAGTAATTATAATGAATAATTATAATTATTAATTATAATGAATAATTATAATTATTAACTATAAATAATAACTAGAATTAACAATTATAATGAATAATGATAATTTAAAATTATATTACTAATTCACTAATTAACTATTATATAATTAATAATTATATTACTAATTAACTAATTAATTATCATATAATAATTTTTACTAATTACTAATTATTAAGTATAATAACTAAATTTAGTTTATAATTATATTACTAATTAACCAATTAACTATTATATACTGAATAATTATATTACTAATTAATTGTTTAATTACTATATTATTAATTATTAATAATTACTAATTAATTAATTAATTATTATATAATTAATTTTTAATAATATTAATTTAATAATTTAATAATTTATTATATGTTTAATCCATGTTTTAACTTTAAATTATATCTGTCTTATAGTTTATATTTTATAGTATTTCAAAGCCACATACTTAAATCATTTTTAAGTTTCAAGTAGGTGGTTTAGAAAGCTTATAAATTATTTTCATGATCATTTTTTACAAAAATCATTTTATTTTCAACTATTTGTTATATGTTAAATCCATGTTTTATGTTTCATTTATATTAGTCTTATAATTTATATTTTATTGGCTTTCAAAGTCACGTGCTTGAAACATTTTTATGTTTCATGCAGGTGTCTTTGAAAACTTATAAATTTTTTTCCATCATCATTTTTTACAAAATTCTATTTATTTTCATCTATTTGTTATATGTTTAATCCATGTATTATGTTTCATTTATATTGGTCTTGTAGTTTATATTTAATATCTTCTAAAGTCACGTACTTGAAACTTTTTTTGTTTCATGTAAGTTGTTATGAAAGCTTATAAATTATTTTTTATCATCATTATTTATGAAATCATTTTTGATTTCATATATTTTTTATATGTTTAATCCATGTTTTAGGTTTCATTTATATTGGTCTTATAGTTTATATTTTATAGTCTTTCAAAGTCACGTACTTGAAACGAAATCCCACATCAGAAATGCAGAATGTTCTGCGCATGAAATGGAGAACCAGAATCCCACATCGGAAATGCAGAATGATTTCCAGGGTAAGATCTCTTATAAAAGGGTGTCTTGGATGAGAGCTTCTGTCAGAATCCTGACTGCTGCAATGACAGTACTGCAGGATTTTGAATATCGGATAAATTCATCTGAAATTTTTATTTTTATTTTTTTGTTTATATATATATATATATATATATAAACAAAACAAAACAATTAAAAATAAAAAATTTTAAAACAAAAAAAAAATAGTATTTTTTTTGGTTTTAGTAGAAAGGCGGCATCGCCGAAGCCACCTTTGCGCACCAACAGAAAGTCGACATCCGCGATACTGACTTTGTAGCGTATTTTTAAAAAATATTTTAACCTAAGCTCTTTTTCAGATTTTTTTTTAAAATGCATTTAGAAAAATCCGAGGGAGGGGCATCCATAGTCGGACGAAATGGATTTGAATTCCAAACGGTCGACTCCTTTATGCCACCAGCCTACACAAAATGTATTTCCTCTATTAAAGTAACAGCAGGGGGCCCACAAGTTCCCTAGTACGGACTGGACCACCCCTGTAATAAATGGTCAATCAAATTAATTAAAAATGTAATAAATTATTGTAGAATATAATAAATGGTCCAACAATTAATATGGTAAGTTATTAATTAATGTTCCATCAATAAATACGGTACATTATCATAAATATGATAATTAATTATACATGTATTTAATGTATTAAATTTAGTTTAAATTATTTATTTATTACATTGATGGCAGTCAATCTCCATTAATACTCCTTATTGACAGATTAAATTGTGGTGGGTTTTTAATGGTAGAACCCCCTATAAATATAATCCCCCAACACTGGAAGGATTAATGATACATACACTATCTACATCCTCATACAGAGTGTAGAAGGCATTCAGGTTTTAATTCGATCGTTTCCTGTTTTTACAATGGTTGGAGGTAAGTAACATGTTTCGTTTATAAAATTATTTTTTCCGATCCTAGAATTATTCATTCTTTAAAATATCTAACATTTGGTTTCAGAGCGATTTATACATCTTTCTTGTAAAAGAACATCTTACAATCTGTTTTACCAAATACTCTATTATTTTTTTGGATTTTGAAATAACGGATTTCCTTGTCTACGTTCATCCTCTTCATTTCTTCATTTTCTGCTATTAAAGATGTTTTACACATCCTTAATTCATTATTCATGATTTTTTGTAAATTTTATTAAAATTAGGTTTTTCAACAGCATTCCTAATTATATAAAATTTACATATTCAGTAAAAGCGCAATAAAATGTAAATGCACTTTTTGAAATTTCAATAATCAATGATATTTGTATATCTTTATTTTCATTAGATGAAATATTAAATTTAATTTTCATAATTTTTCCACAGGTATTATGAATATTAAAAAATTTAATATTTTATCATATGGTTTATTGAATTATCAAATTATAATTCAATAATTTACAAATTAAACTATGAATTGATAATTCTGTGATTTTTATAAATTTTATTAAAAATTAGGTTTCTCAATAGCATTTATTATTTAAATATAAATTACATATTCATTAAATCATAGTAAATTTTATAATAAATATATAATAAATTTTATCCCACGTGAATTTTTATTATATTTTAGAGGAAATATTAAATTTCTTTTTCATAATTTTCCCACATATCTTATAAAAATTAAAATTTTAATATTTTGTCATATGTTTTGTTGGATTATAAAATTATAATTCAATTAATGTATTAAAATATTACTTGATAATTCTTGATTGATTTCTTGAATCTATTAAATTAAAATTTCACCCACAGACAATTTCATATTTTTAGACTCATGTTGACATAATTTATTATGTAAATTACGTAATTTAGACTAACAAACATGTATTCAGTTGGCAGTTATGCCGTCGGGATTTTCTCATATTCACTGTGACATTCTTGAATTAAAGGGTGACATCTATAAAATTCTGAATGAGAGAACCCTTCTTCATCTGGGATGGATGGATATTGATTATTCTATTCAAAAAGAAAAACTTCATGTAGTAAATAATGATAGCACATTATATGATATATCACTTTATGAACATTGGGAGAGGTCAAACCGTCTTAGTACGATGTTCATAAAAACTAAACTATGTGCTAGCATTCACGGTTCAGTCGATGGTAATAATAATGTTCATAACATACTAAAAGCTATAGATGGCTAGTTCATCTCTTCAAATAAAGCATTACCAAGAACATTAATCATGAAGTTCTCATCTATAAGACTCACCACCATGAAAGGTGTGCGCGAGCACTTCATGCAAGTGACAGATATAGAGGCTCAACTTAAGAATCATGATGTTGATATATTTGATCCATTTCTAGTGCATTATATTCTCAACACTCTACCACATCAATATGGGCCATTTAAAATATATTATAACACAAAAAAAGTTAAATTGTCAATTAATGAAATCTTGACTATGTGTATTCAAGAGGAGGAAAGACATGTGGTGGAAATGGGAGAAACCAACATGCTTAAAATTCAACAAAAACATAAGGGTCATAAATTTTAAGCCATTAAAATGGGCAAAGGGAAATTGCTTCCTTAACCTATTATTAATAAGGAAGTCATTTATTTTTTCTGAAAAGTAAAAGGACACGTAAAGAAAATTTGTCCTAAATTTCAGAAATGGATTGAAAATAAATGTATTTCAATCTCATAGGTTTTTTATGAATCAAATATGGTTGATAAAATTTATTACACTTGGTGTATTGATTTTGATTATACAATCCATATTGTGAATACCCTACAGGGTATGAAAAAGCTAAGGAAATTAGTGGATAGTGAGCTTGGTGTGTATTCAGGAAACAAGATGCGCTCACATGTGGAAGCCTTTGGGACATTCACATTAGTGTTATCCACTTGGTTTACTTCTCTTGGAAAAGACATTTTATATTTCCAGTTTCTCAACAAAATTGATTTAAGTTTCAAAACTTGTACCATTGGGTTTTACATTTAGTTTTTTTGAAACTAATTTTTCCTTGATATATGGAAATGATGTCGTTGGATGTGGTACATTAAAGGATGTGATTTTCACCATTAATTTGAAAAGAAAAATTGATAATGATAACATTCATGTTCATACTGGCATTAAAATAATTGTTATAAATGAAATATCTTCTATGTTATGGCACTATAGATTAGGTCATATCTCAAAAGAAAGGATTCAAATATTAGTTAAGAATGAGGTACTTAGTACTCTTGATTTCAATGATTTTGAAACCGGTGTGGATTGAATTAAGGGAAATCAAACCAATAAATCAATGAAAGGTTCAAATATAAGTTCATCCATATTAGAAATCATACATACATACATATTTAGCTCAGATATAGATTCAAATAATCATAAATTCTTCATTTCATTCATTAACGACAACTCACAATATATGTATCTCTATTTGCTTCATAATAAAAATGAAGTACTTGATGCCTTTAAAATTTTTAATGTCGAAGTATAGAAAAAATGTGTTAAAAAATTAAGATCGTGATGTTAGATCGAGATGGAGAATATTCTGGGAGACACACTGAGGATGGAAAATTTCCTGGCCCATTTTCAAGGTTTCTTCAAGAAAATTTAATAGTTACACAATACACTATGCCCGGTTCAGCAGAACAAAATGGTGTAGCTGAAAGAAGAAACAAAACATTAATAGACATGGTACAAAGTATGCTTAGTAACTCTAAGATACCTAAATTCTTTTGGAAGGATGCACTTAAAGTGGCATCATACATTTTGAATCGGGTTCCAACAAAGGCAGTTTCAAAAACACCTTTTAAATTTTTTAAGGGATTGAACCTGAGATTGCGACATATACGTGTTTGGGGATGTCCTTAAAAAGTGATTTTTTATAATCCACATGAATATAAGTTGGATCCTAGGACAATTAGTGGCTAATTAATTGGATATACAGAAAGGTCTAAAGGATATTTTTTTATTGTCCATCATCAAACACTAGAAATATGGAATCAAAAAATGAAAAATTTCTTGAAAATGACCTGATTAGTGGGAGTGATTTTATCCAAAAAAATTCACGATGAAGACTATTCAGAAGATCAACCCTCTAACTTAGGTGATAGATTGATAATTGTTCACAACAAATCTCATTTTTCCAACAAATATCATTCCACAAATGGTTGATGATCATCCTTTGGATCAAATAGTTCAAGAATAAAAAAACCCTTGAACAATCAGTTGAATCATAAGTTCCTCAAGAAAATAATGGTGAAACATTGAGAAGATACACAAGGATGAGAAAGCCATCATTTTCCAGGGATTATATAGCTTATCTACAAGAATATTACGATAATATTGGAGTTGAATATGATCCTGAAACATATTCACATGCCATGAGTTGTGAGGAGTCAAATATGTGGTACGATTCCATGATGGAGGAGTTTAATTCTGTGAATAATAATGATGTTTAGGACTTTTTTTAGTTTCCTTTTTGTGTAAAACCTATTATATGTAAATGGGCTTTTAAAACCAAGAAGAATTCATTAGGGAATGTTGAATGATACAAAGCCCGACTAGTTGCTAAAGGGTTCACTCAAAAGGATGGGATTGATTATACTGAAATATTTTCTCTAGTATCTAAAAACGATTCCTTACAAATCATATTGGAATTAGTAACTCATTTTGATTTTGAATTACAACAAATGGATGTGAAAAAAACTTTTCTTAATGGTAATCTAGATGAGGAGGTTTACATGAAATAACCTGAAGGGTTGCACTCTAGTAATGGTGAGAATTTGGTGTGTAATCTCAAAAGGTATATCTATGGTTTAAAACAAGAATCCCAAAAATGGTATTTATGATTTAATGATGTAATTAATTCATTTGGTTTCAATGAAAACATTATGGATCAATGTATATACCAGAAGGTCAGTGGGAGTAAAATTTGATTTCTTTTTTACATGTAGATGGAATTTTACATTCCACTAATGATAAGGGTTTGATATATGTGGTGAAATAGTTTCTCTAAAAAAATTTTGACATGAAAGTTATGGGTGGTGCATCATATGTAATTGTATTAAAGATTCATAGGAATAAGTTGAGAGGTATTCTAGGATTTTCTCAAGAAACCTATATTAATAAAGTCTTAGAGAGATTTTGTATGAATGACTGTGCACTAAGTATAGCACCCATTTTTATGGGTGATAAATTCAGTATGAACCAAAGCCCTAAAAATGATTTTGAACAAGAACAAATGAGATCCATCCCATTTTATTCTACTGTTGGTAGTTTAATGTTTGCTCAGGTATGCACAAGGCCTGACATTGCATTTGTAGTGGGAATGTTGGGGTGATATCAGAGTGATCAAAGTATAGAACACTCAAAGGTCATGAAGAAGGTATTGATAAACCTCAAAGGCACTAAAAACTAAATGCTTATATATAAACACACTCACAATTTGGATGTCATCGGATAATTAGATGCAGAATTTTTTGGTTGTGTTGATTCACACAAATCAACTTCAGGATATGTCTTTTTGATTAATGGAGGAGTTGTATCATGGAGAAGTGTCAGACATGCGCTAATAGCAACTTCTACCATGGAAGCTGAGTTCGTTTCATGTTTTGAGGCCACTTCCCATGGTGTATGGATAAATTGATTCATTCGGGCCTTAATGTTATGGATTGTATTTCAAGGCCATTGATTGTATATTGTGACAATTTTTCTGCGATTTTTATGGAAAAGAATAAAAAAAGTGGGAGTTGAAGGAAGCACATCGACATCAAATACTTATCCATAAGGAAACCTGTTAAATATAAAAAGGTGTCCATTCAGCACATCATACTCAAATTGATAATTGCAGATCCTTTGACTAAAGTCATGCCTCAATTTATATTCAAGGACAATGTAATATGTATGAGATTAAGTTCTACGTTATAAATTTGTTGAATTTTATTTGCAACTCTTTATATTTAAGTATTTCTATCTTCAGTTTAAGTGTACACATTCATTATTTGAGAAATATTTTTGGGCTACAGAATAAACCACACGTTTAAGGTTTGTTCATATGGGGAATAAACCATGTGCTTAAGGTTTATCCATTCAGTTATCTAAGGGTACGTGGTATATTTTGATACATGGAAGGGAATACTCATTATCTAGAGGAACACTACTATGATCCATATATCATGTTTCCTTTTTAAAAATGAATATTGAATTCATTCACATTAATTGGTTTGGACCATGTGGTAGAATGTAAAAAATGGTCCATCAAATGAATTAATAATGTAACAAACTATTTTAGAATTCAGTAAATTCTCCAATAATTAATATGGTACATTATTAATAAATGGTCCATAAATAAATACCATATGTTATCATAAATATGATAATTTATTATACATGTATTTAATGTATTAAATTTATTTTTAATAATTTATTTATTACATTTCTGGCAGTCAATATCCATTAATACTCTTTGTCGATGGAGTAAATTGTGGTTGGTTCATGATGGTATAACCCCCAATAAATATAATCCCCTTGCACTCAGCGGATTAAGGAAACATACACCTTATATACCCCCATCCAGAGTGTAGAAGGAATTCATGTTTTAATTTGATCGTTTCCTATTTTTAAAATGGCTGGAGGTAAGTTACATGTTTCATTTATAAAAGAAAATTTTATGATCCTAGAATTATACATTATTTAAAATATCTAACACCCCTTTCACCCCGTCACTAGCCTCGCCGCCTGAAACTCCATGCTTTGGTGGAGGAGAACACACAACCTATCCATGACGATGCCTGTATGCCTCAAAAGAGTGCCCCTTCCCATGACATATAGAGAAAAAATAACAGTGGTTCTGAAAGATAACTTTCTACCACAAGGATAAACCCTCCCCTACCCTTACAAGGACCATCCGAGGTAGATCCTTCCACATGTCCACTTCCACACAGATCCTTGTCGCTTCATCTGTTCGAAGATTCCTCGTTTCCTCATCCACACAAATAAATGATCCCATGGTGTTACCAATGTTTTTGGGAATCACAGGATTGAGCAGCGGGAGCGACAACCCGGGAAGACTGATCCACACCACTATGACGTTGGAGTCCCAACCTCCCAAGAAAGGATTACACTGTCCTTGGATATTGATCACTATGAGATGATACTATAATATCTTAAATGGATTCTAGCATCTTCATTTGGAGATATGAACTTTTCATAAGAAGAATAATGTTTTGGAAGGATTGCAAGAAATAATTGTACGTAACATGTGGGATCATATCCCTTAATATAGCCATTCATCATGTTTTTTATTAAATGAAATTAATTGACCATATTCAATGAATATTTATACATATATTCCCGTTGTAATTTACTCATTGAATCCTATTTAAATGTATATAAAATCCATTTAAACCATTAATATTTGACAAAATTGTGTCATGATATATATGCACCCAATTAATATGATTTTAGTGGAAAAAGATAACAAAAGGAACCTCGTATAGAATATGAATTTAAACTATATATTGGAACCTAAATCAAGGACTAGGTTTTCCACACCCATTTCACTCTGTATAAGAGTTTCCTCTTGCATTTTCCTCAGTCCACACATCATGACCTTAAACTATGTGTACTCCTCATAAAGCTTGATAGTATTTTCACCAAGCTCCCAATTTAAATCAAAATTTTAATATTTAAAATTTTATACAATGAGAACAAAATACCCTTAAGTCTAAGACATGTGATATTAAACTCCATTTATCCCCATGATCCATGTTGGAAGAATCTAAACTTGGAATAAACCCTATAAGATTTCGGAGGTGTGAACAAAATCCATTATTATGCCCTTCCATGGGTTTAGTGTTCATTCTTAGAGAAATGACATAGTGGAATACACACCATTGAACCTAGATTGATATGATTCATTGATATTCATAGTGTGTGATGGAATATACCCTATAATATCAAAGATCTTATTGATCATTACCATTTCTTTTTTAATATGCACTTTTGGCTTCCTAGATTGAAATCCCCATAAATTCTCAATTTCTAAATGGAATACTTTATTAAGATTTACCAAAAAACTAGTTTATCTCATCACCCATACAAGGTACACATACTATATGTAACATTTTTGGAAATAAATTGATGGATCTCTTGTCCCGAATGTGGTCAATAATTGATTGAAAACATTTCGACCCCCATTCTGTATAGTTTTATATTGGACCCTATGTTTTGAATTCAAGCAATGTTACTCCCTTCCTCGCATATCATATTCCATAACTATTAAAACCATAGTGGAATAAATTAACCTTTCTTATACCTCCTTGGTTTATGAAAGGTTCTTACAACCTCAGCGTTACCCTCCTCTCCCCATGCACCCTTCTAGCTTGGTTGAGAGAGTTAGTATTATAATATCAGTCCCAACTAGTATCATCATCTTCATGGGTTTAATTGGTTGTTAATATACCACTCTGATGACAACCAATCAACCCATGTCTATAGCTCTCATTTCACATGAGTAATCTTCCATTTCCCATATTTCTCAGAAAAATTATTACTCATGAGATCTAAGGATCTTTGATCGTCAATCTCGACAACCTAATCATGGTTCCTCTAGTTCTAGCTACATATCATAAACTACATAACCCCTTTTCATCCTCACCATAGGAAATTAAATTTAATTATCACCATCCTTTTTACATGAATCTAAACAATATAGTACTATCCTTATTTCAAGACTAAATTCTATATGATTCGTTGTTCCTAGACCAATAGAATTCTCCTCCTAGTTCAGTTGGTCACCTACCACATCCCAATTTTTTGTATTGATCACCTATCACATCGATCCCTATAAAATATATATGTATTTATTCCCATATCATGGGTTATTTAGTGATGTTTGAATTCATTATTTCAAACCCAACCACAAAATATCTCATTAACCAACCTCATTTGGAATTCAATGGCCCTCCGTGGGGTTCTCTTTTTCCACTTGACACCACGTTTTCAGAATTACCTAAGAGTCCAGTTCCAGCATTATGACCTCAAACTATATTCAATTTTCCAATTATTAATCTATATCAATGAGTTACCCTCCCTCAAATCATTTTTATCACTTCTCACTAATTGGAAGACAAACTTCCTCACCTCGCAGTACTAGTTGTATGGCCCTAAAATTTAACACCATATGGTTAATTCATCACAAACATAAATCTTTATCACCCATATTTGGGAAAATCTAAACAGTAATTTGTCTTCTAATTCATATTGAGTTTTATTTTCTCTCAATTCCATAGAGACTTCCCTCCTATGGTATGAGTTTTATGTTTTCATACTGGTATAAACCCATGGTATGAGTTTTATAACCTTAAACTAGGGACTATCCTCAAGTCCAAATCATATGAACTTAAATATAAATAAATTCATGGTATGATCTATGTGACCCTAAATCATTATAACATGTTTAGTCCAAACTATGTGACCTTAAACTAAAAATCATTAGAGACCACATTAGCCTCCTCCTTCGATTATGATCAAGACTCCTTTTCTATGCCCCTCAAGAGTTGTTATTTGAATATAACCCATACACTACTAGAAAAACAGGTATTTGCGACGGGGCATTTGCGACGGGATCCCGTCGCAAATGGTTTTTTGCGATGGGGGACCATCACAAATAGCTCGTTGCTGAAAACGGCGCCGCAACAACACTTATTTGCGACGGGCCCGTCGCTAAAGGCGTTTTTTGCGACGGTCATTCTCCCCGTCGCAAATAGTACTCCGTATTTTTGTAAAAAACTTTTAAAATAGTTTTTGCGACGGGACCCGTCGCAAATACCTTTTGCGACGGTACCGTCGCAAAAACAATTTTTTTTAAAAAATAAAAAACTATTAATAATACTAGTATTTGCGACGGGCATAGTATCCCGTCGCAAATACTATAAATAGTTTTTGCGACGGGTCCCGTCGCAAAAACTATTTTAAAAAAAAATAAAAAACTATTAATAATACTATTATTTGCGACGGGCATAGTATCCCGTCGCAAATACTATAAAAAAAATAAAAAAATAAATTATTAATAAATTATTTTCATTAATATAATAATAGAATTATAATTCACAAATAAAAATAATAAATTTTTAATAAATTATTTTAATTAATATAATAATAATAGAATTATAATTCAAAAATAAAAAATAATAGAATATTAATAAATGATTTAATTAATATAATAATATTAGAATTATAATTCATAAATAAATAAAATATTAATAATTTATTTTAATTAATATAAAAATAATAAAATTATTTTACATTCAAATATTAAAATAATTCAAGTATTACAAAAAATATAATTAAATTATAATATTATAAAATTTTAATATATATATATAATTTAATATTATAAAATATAAATAATATTATTATTCATATTAATATTGTTATTTAAAAATATAATATTATTAATATTTTATAATGAGACAGAAACTACGAATAGAAAAAAAAAATAATTTGATTTCACAAATTTTATAACATAAGTACAATCTCTAATCTGAAGGAGGGGGGGGAGGTGGGGGATCTGCAGATGGTGGTGGAGGAAACTCAATCCCTAAAGCATGAGTGAGTCGGCGCATGTACTCCATCTGCTCCTGATGCTGCTGCTGCCACCGACTCGCCTGCTCCTCGTACAGCTGCTGTTGGCGTCGACGCTCCTCCTCATGCTGCTGACGCATCTGCTCCTGCTCCTGTCGAAGACTCTCTATCTGTGCAGTCTGAGATCGCAACTGATCCTCATACTGTGTAGTAGAAGAAGATGCACGAGCTCCTCTCGAGCTGGACGCCCACATCGCAGCACTGCCATAATAATCTCCGGGAGTCAGTCGAGAGCCGATACCAACTACCCGGCCCTTCTCGAAGGCATACTGGGTGGCCTGCATCCATGCTGCTTCATCAAACTGATGGGCAGTGGTCTGATCTGATGACTCGGCCTGACTCTCAGGCCGGGCCTGTGACGCTGCGGCCTCATATGACTCCTATAGTTGCAATTTAAAATTAAAATTGTGAATATATTATATGCAGTTAATTATTAAACTTGAAAACAAATAATACTGACCACGATGTGATGCTGACGATCACCTCTGAGCTCCCCAGTAGCAGGATCACTATACATCCTCCGATATACGTCGTACTCTGTAATATCGGGGTGCTCGACAGCCTATAAGAATAAAAAATAAACTGTTAATATTTATAGTTATATAAAATATTTATAAATAATGTAGGTACCAGATGCTGTCTATGAGTACTGAAAGAACGACTCCCAGCTCGATGAGTCACCTCCTGTCTCCCCCGATTCTGCCTCCCCACCGATGATCTCCTCTAAAAGGCACCACTCAACCAGTGCGCACATAATCCATCCCATACATGGGATGAAATATACTCTGGTCGGTGTGCTCTACATGACTCATCAAAATCTGACACTCCTGCTTTCTTCATCGCAACTTTTCTTAAATTGTGCAAAAACTGACGAAGGCGATCACGCATGGCCACCTCCCATGCCTCGTGGATGGCTTCATGCATGGTATCCTCAAATCGGATACCATAAACCCTACAAATAAATCAAAATATCAAGTTAGAAATGAAATAATTTTCAAAATAAAAATTATTTATTTATGTACGTACCAACTAATGGCCGAACATGGCCTGCTGCACATCAATGAGAATCTGCTCCCATGTGGTCCACGACTGAGAGAAATAGTTGCGCAAAATAGCACTGCCCTGTCTGACTGCTATATGCGGAAAACTGAAAAAATAATAAACATTTATTATGTGAATAGATTAATGAAATCTTCGTCAAATCCACAGGTTATCACACAGGTTATCACAACTCCGTGTGCGTGGATCAAACCCAAGACGTGGACATCGCTCGGGGACGGGGTCAGGAATCATCAATCGTGCAAGACCGCACCCCCTCCGCGTACTCCCTGGAGAGCCTGCAGGCTGAGGGTCATCTGTCAGCAACTCATCCGCATCGAAAGTCAGGTCAACATCCGCCAACTCATGAAATGTGGCGTCGTCCATCTGAAACAGAAAATATTAATGTTAGCAAATAATTGATAATTACTATTATATATACATATATACATATTATGATTGTATATAATTACCATGAAATGCTATCAGTGTTCATCTTCATCATCATCTTCATATATGTCAATGTCATCTTCATATTCCTCCTCAACATCATCGATATCCATTCGAGTTACAGTTGCTTCATCTCTTACCATTTCAAATTCATATGTGACATCATTAACATCGTCGTCATCACCGACTCTTAAATGTGGGGTTTCGTCATCGATACTCATGTCTCTTTGTAAAAAAAATTGATTTTGAGTACTCTCTTGAAAAACATCAATTCTTTGCACATCAGTGAAAGCACATTCACTTTGACTAAACTGATTGTCTCGAATTTTGATTTTTATTACACTCCACCAATCAGTCAATTCTCTTGATGTTGCACAGTACATTGCGTAATAAACTTGATATGCCTGTTGAGCCAATAAGAATGGTTCATTTACTGCGAGAACACTTTTACATTTAATATCGATGATTCCATGAGTCGGATGAACACGCACGCCTCTCTCTATATCCAACCACCGACATTTGAACATGGTTATGTAATGTTGTCCAAGATAACAGAGTTCAATGATTTAATCAAGTATGCCATAAAAGTCAACTTCATTTTCTCGATGATGAGATCCTCTCAAGCTAACTCCACTGTTCATTGTTTTTTTCGATTCCCCATATGCATGTGTGTGGAATCGAAATCCATTCGCCACATATGCATTATAAGTTTTAACAAGTTTGGAAGGTGGGTTACTCAATACACACAGCCGTTTTTCAATTTTATCAGCATGTCGAGACACCTGAAAATTTGTGAAATAATTATCAATATAGTAAACTATACATTGAATGAGTTGCTAAAAGATAAAGAATTTATGTTACCAGTTTTTGAAACCACTGAGAGAAATTTTTCAGTCGACATTCTTCGAGAGCAGCTGCTGTAATTTGTGGAATTTGTTTCTTGATATGATTATCATACAACCTATAAAAACCAAAGTTATTTACTGTAACATAAATGATAGAATAAGTGATATAAACACTTACAGTACAACTGATGTCATCTCTTCACAGTTGAGTAGAACATACGTATGAGCTCTCTGATGTTCATCATCTGAAAGCCAGCATTCATAAACTCCACCAAAACCAAGCTCTAACTGGTTGAAAATAGATAATTGATTGTCGATTTCATCAATATTTCTCTCGTTCCATCCCATTCGGTTGTGTTTTGAAGGATACTCAGATTCAAAATAATGAGAGCAGAAAAAAGATATTTCCTCTTGAAAATAAGCTTCTGCAATAGATCCTTCAACATATGCTTTGTTACGTACTTTTCTTTTCAATTTTTTCATGCATCTTTCAAATGGGTACATCCATCGAAACTGTACCGGATCTCCACATTTGGCTTCATATGGAAAATGTAACATCAAATGTTCCATTGAGTCGAAGAAAGACGGCGAAAATATTTTTTCCAGTTTACATATAATTACAACAACATCTTTTTCAAGTTTGCCTAGAGCATCATAATCTGCCGTAGCTGCACAAATTTCCCGAAAAAAAAGTGACATGTCTGTTATGGAATCCCAAATCACATTATTCAACAGACCTCTTAATCCAATGGGTAGAAGTCTCTCCATTATAACATGACAATCATGACTTTTTAATCCAGTAATATGACCATTCTTTACACATCTACCCAAATTGGAAGCACAACCATCTAAAAGTCTCAAATCTGCAATCCACTGACAAAATAATAAACGGTTTTCTTTAGACAATGTATAAGCTGCTTTTGGTTTCAGTAACCTTTCTGTTCTGACATTCTAAAATAGTTCCAATTCTGGACGCCTGCAAATTTGGGCAAGATCTAAACGTGCATTTACATTGTCTTTGCTCTTTCCTGGCGTATCCAAAACTGTATGAAACAAATTATAAAAACAGTTCTTCTCAATATGCATGACATCTAACATGTGTCAGACCAACAGATCAGACCAATATGGCAAATCCCAAAATATGCTACGTTTAATCCAATTGTGTTCTTTCCCAAAACCAGAAATTTTCTGTTGGTTTATTGTGGGACCAAAAGTGATGGGAGGTAATGAAAATACAACTGATTTTAACTCCGAACCTGATAACATTTTTTGAGGTCCATCCCTTTCAACTGTTCCTTTTCTGAAATGAGATCTGTTTCTGCGAAAAGGATGATCAGCTGGAAGAAATCTGCGATGACAGTCAAAATAACAAGGATTCTTTCCATGAATGAGCATAAATGCTTTGTTCTCTCCCATACAGTAAGGACATGATTTCTGACCATGTGTACTCCAGCCAGATAACATCCCATAAGCCGGGAAGTCACTTATTGTCCACATCAATGCTGCTCTCAGTATGAAATTCTGTTTCGTTGCAACATCATATGTACTGACACCAGTACTCCATAATAAATTTAATTCATCAATCAATGGCTTCAAATAAACATCAATATTTTTCTTCGGATGTCCTGGAATTAGTAAAGTCAAAAAGATATATGGCTCCTTCATCAACATCCATGGAGGTAAATTGTACGGAGTTAAAAAAACAGGACAACATGAATATTGACTACCATAAGATCCAAACGGACAGAAACCATCAGTGGAAAGGCCCAGTCGAACATTTCTAGCTTCTAAAGCAAAGGATGGATGCACTCTATCAAAATGTTTCCATGAATCACCATCGGCTGGATGATTCAAGCTTTTATCGGTTGAAATATTCTCTTTATTCCATGACATCATTGTCGCTGTATTCTTAGACATGAATAAACGCTGAAGTCTGGATGTAAGCGGAAAATATCTTAACTATTTTACAGGAATCAAACCAGACTTCCCGTGTTGTCCTTCTTTATATCTCAGTTTCCCACATGTAGGACAACTATCCAACGACTCATTTTCCCCAGAATATAAAATGTAGTCATTTGAACATGCATCAATCTTCTGACAAGTAAGTCCCAAACTTCGAACCAGCCTCTTACTCTCATAGTAATTTGCAGGTAAAACATTTCCTTCGGGTAACAGTGTTTTCAGCAAAGAAAATATCTGGTCAAAACAGGTGTTTGACATTCTGTTATCTGATTTGATAGCCATAAATTTTGCAACTGCTTCTAATTTGCTCATCTTGCAGCCAGGATATAATGCATCCTCAGCATATTTCAACAACTCATAAAATTCAGACGGTGCCAACTCAGGATTTGAAGCTATATCAGCCGGAGTTTCTGTATGTTGAACAGATGAACCTGCAACATCATGTACTAAATCTTGAAACCGGGATGGATCCAGAATCAAGTTGGTATCACCTGCTCTGGAACTGCATTCACCGTGTTGATACCAAAAAACATAATCTGGTTGAAAACCAAAACGCAAGAGATGTTCTCCCACTTTGTCAAACGTTTCAAACATTCTCAATGCACATTTTCTGCAAGGGCATTTTATTTTGCCTTCTGAAACAAATTCTGGATTTAATGCTGCAAATGATAAAAAAGTCTCCACACCCTCAACATATACTGGATTTAAACCAGAACCGTTTGGATTTCTACGTTGATTTATCCATATGCGGTCACCTAATAATGATTGTTGACGACCTCGTTGTTCCATATTTCTCTATAAAATATAAAATCATTACTGGTTTTGAATAATTTGTTAGAAAAAACACTCAAGTAAAGAATGAATATATTGAGAATAAAGAAAAACATGTTACAAATATTGATAATTTTAATATTATATTGATTTTTTATTATTTTAATAATACTAATATCATTTTTTCATAAACGTTAATTATATAATAATAACATTATTACATTATTAGTATATTTTATTATTAATATTAAAATAACATAATTTTTTATATTATATACAATTCTCCTTTCATCTGTGTGTTTAACATTCTGTCTCCACATGTAATATTTGCATTCACTTTCACCTCTCCATTGGCGAGTAGGTTGATAATTTTGAAAAAGAATGCAAATATTACATGTGGAGACAGAAAACACACAGATGAAAAGAGAATTGTATATAATATAAAAAATTATATTATTTTAATTTTAATAATAAAATATACAAATAATGTACTAATGTTTTCCTAATTATTGGTAATTAATACTAATTATTACTAATTATTGGTAATTATTGATAATTTTTACTACTTATTGGTAATTATTACTAATTATTGGTAATTATTACTAATTATTGGTAATTATTACTAATTATTGGTAATTATTGGTAATTATTGGTAATTATTGGTAATTATTGGTAAGTATTGTTAATTATTACTAATTATTGGTAATTATTACTAATTATTACTAATTATTGGTAATTATTACTAATTATTACTAATTATTGTTAATTATTACTAATTATTACTAATTATTGGTAATTATTACTAATTTTTGGTAATTATTACTAATTATTGGTAATTAATACTAATGATTGGTAATTAATACTAATGATTGGTAATTATTACTAATTATTGTTAATTATTACTAATTATTGGTAATTATTACTAATTATTGGTAATTATTAGTAATTATTGGTAATTTTTACTAATTATTGGTAATTATTACTAATTATTGGTAATTATTACTAATTATTGGTAATTATTACTAATTATTGGTAATTATTACTAATTATAGGTAATTATTACTAATTATTGGTAATTATTACTAATTATTGGTAATAAATACTAATTATTGGTAATAAATACCAATTAATGGTAATAAATACTAATTATTACTAATTATTGGTAATTATTGGTAATTATTGTTAATTATTGGTAATTATTACTAATTATTGGTAATTATTGCTAATTATTACTAATTATTCCTAAATATTGATAATTATTACTAATTATTGGTAATTAATACTAATTATTGTTAATTAATAATAATTATTACTAATTATTACTAATTATTACAAATTATTACTAATTATTGGTAATTATTACTAATTATTACTAATTATTGGTAATTATTACTAATTATTGGTAATTATTACTAATTATTACTAATTATTGGTAATTATTACTAATTATTGGTAATTATTACTAATTATTACTAATTATTGGTAATTATTACTAATTATTGGTAATTATTACTAATTATTGGTAATTATTCCTAATTTTTACTAATTATTACTAATTATTACTAATTATTACTAATTATTGGTAATTATTACTAATTATTACGAATTATTACTAATTATTGGTAATTATTGGTAATTATTGGTAATTATTACTAAGTATTGTTAATTATTACTAATTATTGTTAATTATTACGAATTATTGGTAATTAATACTAATTAATGGTAATAAATACTAATTATTGGTAATTATTACTAATTATTGGTAATTATTGCTAATTATTAATAATTATTACTAAATATTGGTAATTATTACTAATTATTGGTAATTAATACTAATTATTGGTAATTAATACTAATTATTACTAATTATTACTAATTATTACTAATTATTACTAATTATTGGTAATTATTGGTAATTATTACTAAATATTGGTAATTATTACTAATTATTGGTAATTATTACTAATTATTGGTAATTATTGGTAAGTATTGTTAATTATTACTAATTATTGGTAATTATTACTAATTATTACTAATTATTGGTAATTATTACTAATTATTACTATTTATTGGTAATTATTACTAATTATTACTAATTATTGGTAATTTTTACTAATTATTGGTAATTATTACTAATTATTGGTAATTAATACTAATTATTACTAATTATTACTAATTATTGGTAATTATTCTTAATTTTTACTAATTTTTACTAATTATTACTAATTATTGCTAGTTATTGCTAATTATTACTAATTATTACTAATTATTACTAATTATTACTAATTATTGGTAATTATTTTTAATTATTGGTAATTATTACTAAGTATTGTTAATTATTACTAATTATTGTTAATTATTACGAATTATTGGTAATTATTACTAATTATTACTAATTATTACTAATTATTACTAATTATTACTAATTATTGGTAATTATTCCTAATTATTGATAATTATTACTAATTATTGGTAATTATTACTAATTATTGGTAATTATTACTAATTATTGGTAATTAATACTAATTATTACGAATTATTACTAATTATTACTAATTATTGGTAATTATTCCTAATTTTTTCTAATTATTACTAATTATTACTAATTATTACTAATTATTTGTAATTATTACTAATTATTACTAATTATTACTAATTATTGTTAATTATTGGTAATTATTGGTAATTATTACTAAGTAGTGTTAATTATTACTAATTATTGTTAGTTATTACCAATTATTGGTAATTATTACTAATTATTACTAATTATTACTAATTATTACTAATTATTACTAATTATTACTAATTATTGGTAATTATTACTAATTATTGGTAATTATTCCTAATTATTGGTAATTATTACTAATTATTGTTAATTAATACTAATTATTGGTAATTAATACTAATTATTACTAATTATTGGTAATTATTGATAATTTTTACTACTTATTGGTAATTATTACTAATTATTGGTAATTATTACTAATTATTGGTAATTATTACTAATTATTGGTAATTATTACTAATTATTGGTAATTATTACGAATTATTGGTAATTATTACTAATTATTGGTAATTATTACTAATTATTGGTAATTATTACTAATTATTGGTAATTATTACTAATTATTCCTAATTATTGATAATTATTGGTAATTGTTCCTAATTATTAGTAATTAGATGAATAATTACCAATAATTAAGAATAATTACCAATAATTACAAATAATAACATTCTTAGTATATTTTATTAGTAATATTAAAATAATATAATTTTCTAATTTATATACAATTCTCCTTTCATCTGTGCGTTTTCTATCTCCACATACAAATAATACATGTGAAGACAGCAAACACACAGATGAAAAGAGAACTGTATATATATAAAAAATTATATTATTTTAATATTAATAATAAAATATACTAATAATGTAATAATGTTATTATTCCTAATTATTGGTATTTATTATTAATTATTAATATTTATTCTTAATTATTAAAAATTATTACTAATTATTCCTAATTACCATTAACTATGAACAATACTAATAATTTAAATTGATTAAGTAACAAAACAATGTAAACATAATTAAATTACAACTAATTAAGAATAATTGAAACTATTAAAAAATTAAAAATAAATATTAAATTAAAATGAACATAAATACCTTGAAAATTGATCTGGTCTGATCGTTCTTCAAAACTTTAATATCAACTCCGGAGAAAAAAATTAAACTGGAGAAAAACTGAACTTTAAAAATATAACTTTGAGAGAAGAAGAAGATGGAGTTTGAGAATGATTTGAAAAAAACGGATGGAGGTATTTATAGGTTAGATTATTTGCGACGGGTCCATTTGCGACGGGTCCCGTCGCAAATAACCACCTGCCGACATACTATTTGCGACGGGGGAATATTCCCGTCGCAAATAGATTTTACCGCCGCCGGTTATTTGCGACGGGAATATTCCCCCGTCGCAAATAGTTTTCCCGTGATTTGGCGCGCAACGCGCGCCAGTTCTTTTGCGACGGGGAAAGCAATCCCATCGCAAAAGCCTACTTATTTGCGACGGGTAAATACCCCCGTCGCAAATAAGTTTTTCACGGGGCTATTTGCGACGGGATTTATTCCCGTCGCAAATACCCATTTTTCCCGTAGTGATAATAACATTTACCATTCATATGATTTTATAATCCATATTAATATTATCAATTCATGATAGTGCAACATTAATATTGTTTGAACTCTTCCTGAGAAACGGTCTCTCTAACTAACACACTTTGTGTCCCCCGAATTTGGATTCAAAAACCCTTTCATTTCTAAATTGACACCATTACCATGATTTCCCAACCCTTTTATCCTTATTCATATAATATAGGGCACACATCCTAGAGGAATGAATTTAACCATATCCAAATCGACTCCCATGGGATGATGAACTTGCAACCCAGTCTTGTCCCCCTCCAATCCAGCGTACATGTCCTAGAGGAATTGTGTTTGGTAGTATAATATTGGATCTCGTGTTTGAAATTTGGTCAATGGTCATCCTCAACCCATATATACTCATTCATTTTTCATTTTGAAATCACGGTGTCATGATTTACCTTCCCCAATTCCCATATTCTCAAGAGCATTTTTTACACCCAATGATTTTGGATTCACATCAATATGATTACACAATATTTATGGTTATTCTTATAATAGTGGTTATAAAATTATCAACTCAATCGTTACACTTATATCCTATGTTCTATTGTAATATTATTGTTTGGGTATCATCTATTATTTACTATATATATCATGAATCACATGAGCTTAAAAGTTTTAGATTATTTTTTCTTTATGTGATTAAGATTCAAAATATGAAATAGGGAGTTTAAAAAATTAATAGTTTAATTTCATGATAAAAAATTGGAGGTCCATATGTATGTTGAATCAAATATTTATTTAAAAAATTTCATATGGATTCATTTTGGTTATCTCTTCATTTATCTTAGCTATCCTGGGGTGAGAAGATTTGTGGCCTCCCATAACCTAGCAAGCACTGCAAGCCCCTCTTCTATACATGGGCATGCCTCCACCATCTGCATCTGGAGATCCTCCTACTCATATTTGTTCTCTTCATCTCAGGATGTATTCTATACTTATTCCACATTGACATTAACTAGATATGCCACTGTATTCATTGCCTCTTCGTCTGAACTCCAACAAAGTAATTTAAGTAAATACTACTCTACTTACCCCTTAGTAATCAATTTTTGATCTACATGAAGAGTTCCCATTCAAGGGATCATGAATTTTTTTATTGAATAATTGAGTTGTCACACCCCCAAAAACATGTTGTTTTCCAATAAGATTATGAATTTAATGTGGAATGAATTATAATCAATCCTACTAGTTCTTAGTTATACCAATTAGTGGTAGTGGATTCCCATAAATCCACTCATCTGATCAAGAGGTTTTTTAGAGATAAATATATGAATTCTCTTATAATACCTATATTGGATTTCCAAGTTTTCTTCAATTGTTTTTGGTGTTAATTCTTATTCATCTTTATTGGTGGGCTCATATTTCAGCAACATATCAAGTATGGAAGATAGATATAAACTCTACACTCATCCTCCATCATAATGTTCACTGATTATGGCATTTACTCCAATGGGGACTTGACTACTTCTTTCACAAGTTAATTCCCCACATCTGGAATTATGGAAATTACCTCTTAGGTAGCCACTGCCACAAGATCTTATCGATATTTTTATGTGCTGGAATGTTTTCCTTTACCAACGGTTGATGCTTCAAGGGCCTACTCAATAATCTCTATCATCAAAAGGGGAAACAATTACTCTCTAGATAGCCAGTGCATTAAGAACATTATATTTCATGGGCTATGACTCCAAATTATTCGCTATCACACAGTTTTTAGTTATTAACTTGGAAAATAAAATTATTCAATCCAAGAGTGATTATTATTGGGAGAGTTATGTGTCATCTAGAGGGATTTAATATTACTGTCCTTCAATGTATGATGAGTCTCATTTTCTTATCCTTTATCAATAATCACAACTACCTGTGGGTTAAAGACTAAGGAAACATATGTGAGTTCTATTATTTAATACCCCTTAGTAATGGAAGGAACCTTTGTAGAAACCATGAGATGCTCCTCGAAAAAGAATTCTAGCTATGTGAAAATAAATAATATTAATCAATGAAAAGTATAAAGAAATTTCAAGGTAAAGTAGATAAGGAGATATAATTAAATTTTACCACTTTAGCCTTTTAATAGGAGACACATATGATTCATCAAGTGTTGCACATTCCCAGTGGTCAGAGATACACGAACAATGAAAAGAAGGGGAACCCTCAATACAATGAGAAAGGATAGGGAGTCAGTAGATACTACCCCCACCATTTTTCTGCTCAAGATATGATCCCTATCATCCTTCCTGGGTGATCTCTTTTGGGGATTTTCTAGAGAATCCTATTCACATTATAATTTCTAAATATATAAGAGAAAGAAAGTCGTTGTCACTCAAAGGCCAGTAGTGGAATTACAGATCTTTGAGATTTTAGGATTAACTCTCCCAATGTCATTTTCTCTGATTTATCCTCAGTTAGAGTCTCCTATATCTGTGGTGATAAGCTAGAGAACTCTTTAGAACTCCCCATGGAGTCTCCATCACTAAAATACTTCATAAAATATTATCAAGTAGGAATTCACTCATCTGGAATTATAACTTCAAGGATCCCATTGAGTATATAACTGAATATTGAATACACCATACAGGTGAAGGTCTCCCCCTTACTGTGCTAGTATTTCAGCACCACAAGGTTGAGGATATTATCCATCTGAAATCTATACATAATATCCAAAATGTTATAAGCTACTCCCATAGTGAATTTTATATGATGTTAAATGAAACATATTCCACTTCTTCCTAAATTTGGGGAAAACTGATGTATCAATATCATTTCCCCAAATCCATCTCATAATTGTTTTCAGTAGCCCTAAATCTCTTGATCTAGTCCTAGTGAGATTCTTGATATGTCCTTTATTAGCAGATATACCTTCCCTAAAGGCCTCTCCTAGTTAATGAGTGGAATTTCTTAGATCCCCTTTAGTAGCCACTACTACCTCCACATGATCCCTATATCATGGTTAATGAGCCTCTCTTGTCATATTCTATCCATCACTATGTCACCCTAAAGACTGGTCCAAAAGAACTTCTAGAACCTCTAGCCAAAAAAAATTACCCAAGGATACATAGATATCTAGGTTCGTTCATACTTCTAGAGTGGTTTGAATGGATATTTGGCCATAAAAAATTCAATTATATCATCATTACCTTATAATGTTAGAATACACAAAAGTTGTTGAACCACCATAGGATAATTTTTGTAGTGAAATTTGATGTACACATTCCGTGTTAGTCACCATAGGATGTGAAACAAACATGTGAATCAGTATTAGGTATGTGACTTTAAAATGATATATTTTCCAATGAATGAGTCCAACATCATGCCTTGAAAGGTCTCAAAGAACTATCTCCACTCCAATATGATCTGGATTTCATCAATAACCTCCTTAGTCATTATCTTTAATGGGTGGGAATTGAATTTATTAGGAGACTCTATCCTTGATATCAACCTAGTTTTGTCATGTCATAGAGGTAATGTTTGGGTGATGTTGGTAAATGATGGTCTAAAGTCTGTGTTTGATGGTTTGGATAGATTCTGATACTCATATCCCCTAATGTGCCTGGAGAGACAACTATTCAAAAATTGGAATGGTCCCAGACACACAAGCGTGATTTGTTTTACTATTTTTCCCCACGTCACACAACATGGTGATCATTGGGCCAAAAGGTTTTATCAAGTGTCCTTTCATTAATAATAATTCCATGATAGATATCCATAATCACATGCCCATATTGGAAAACCTGACTGATAGTATCTATAAAATGAGAAATGATCCAACGAATGCTACCTCCCTAATATCCTAGCATGAATAGAGATTCTCCTTAAAGACACACTCTTCATATTATCCCTGTTCTAAGAGGAAAAAATATGACCCATGATTCACTTTTCTATAAATCCCTCATCACTACTTCAGACTCCTTGGAATATTGACTCCATTACTCTTGATGAAAATTTAAAACCAAATTTTTAATATACATTAATGTTAGAGGTGTAGTCATATTTTCCATTCAACACTTAAAACAGTCAAAAACACCTTTAATATAAATGATACTTTATCTGTTACATCCCACATGGTCCTCACTTAGAAAAAATCATCATACATATCTTAGGGAATGAGTATCTCTATAATATTGTGAATATCCCAGATTCTGATTTCCATCTCACCATGATATAGGGGGAAAGAGTTTGTGTTTGGGTCCTAACTACTTAAAAACTCTAGTATTAGATCCTTATGGTGGTATACATAGAGGTATGTGGCTCACACTACCTCATATAGTCCAGCAAGATTGAAATGATTTCAAAACTCTATGCATGTCTTCTATATCCATAACACCCATGCCCATTCTTCGATAATATTTCACCTTGGGAATTTGTCCCACTCATTGTTCAACCCTTCATGGTTTTTTAAGATGCCATCTTGGAAGATTTTGGAATACTATGGGGGTAAACATCAACATCCAATTATTTTTCACTTATTTCCATATAAGATTCTAAAACAAATAGGTTAATAAAAAATTTTGAACCCTCGTGAAATAACTAATATTAGTTATATTCCACTACACAAATCCTAGTGAATTTATGAACCAATTACCCAGATTATTGAGGGTAGAATTCCAGATACAGTCGTATTCTAGAATCCTGAATATGTATATTTAGAAATGGTTTGGTAATGAGTACTCCCTATTATGATACCTCAATATATTCATGAGGGTTTGCTGAATTGATAGGGGTTTCAGGATTGATCCAAGCATTCATTTAATTTCCACCACCTTCCTTTGAGATGTTTCCACTTTAATATCTTGGTCACCCATTTTTTCAATCTTTGAGTAGTGGTCTATTTTTTCAATGTTTTTTTCACCCAAATCCACTTAAAAAATTTCCCCAGGGATGAATGGTTCATGGAATATGGTTAACTTAATAGTTATTCACAATAAATAGGAGTATAAAGAAAGCGAAGGATTTAGATCATATGAATTTCATTCAAATATGAGTAATGTGAAAAGGGAATAACTACTTCATTTACATAAAAAAAACATGGTCCACTCTAGAACACCATTTAATAATTGTTAGATTTTTTTTTAAACAAGTGTCACAAATGTAGGGGAAAGTCAACAGATTTCAATTTAATCCTCCGAGTTCGATACTCATTTTTATCATTAGATCCATCTATAGGGGGTTAATTTTTTGTAAATATAAATAAATTCAAGATTGATCTTTGAGAAAATAAGGATGTGTGAATTAATCCTAATAAAAATTAATAATTTTCACTCAAATCAGAGTTTTAAATTATATAATCAGTGGCCCCACACAAGTATAATATTTTTCGTGAACACAAATTGTTAATTTATTTCTCAAATTATAAAAACCATATATAATTTTTGAGAAAGAGGCCTATAAATAACCATAAAATTTATCATTAGGATATTTGGTTGGGTTTTTAATTTTGGAGCTCTTAAGTAATGTAACATTAACTTTAAAAACTTTTTTTAACACACAAAAACATATAGACTCATATAGGTGAGAGACTTACATGAATTACCTTGAACATATCCTTAAAATTTATATATTGTTCTTGAGATATTTTCAGCCCAATAAATTCCATGAAGAATAGGATATTCAAAATGGTAAATGAATCACAAAAGTAATGGTTTCATATAACTACCAACATAGATGAAGATCCCACCCTAGTAATCCATAAGAATATATCCTTTCACGAATAATAATTTTATGGATATCAAGGGCTAATAAGACCCTCACTTTTATGATCTGAGTTTCCATCATGAAAACTATATACACACAATAGGTATCATGGACTCTCACTCCCATACCCTTTTCACTAAGAATAGTTTGGGAAGTCTCCTTGTATTTCGTCCCTAGGAATATTGTTTTGCATGTATATGTTTTTCACACAAAATATGGTATAGGATGAATCCAAACTTATTACTCTAGAGTAAAAAGACTGGTAGAAACACATACCTTACTCTTTTAGTTTGAATACCAACACCCAACCAACCTTACATTAATATATCCCTCTTGAGATATTGTATAACCAATACCTTCCTAGAAATCACTAATCCTTTTAGATTGTATCCACTAGACTCTAAATTATGTGTATCCCCATTGGAATATGAAATATTCAATTCCTTTACATAAAGAGTGTATGTGGATACATCCCCATTGGACCTTAATACATGGGTGATCCCATAATACTTCAAAGCATCTTTGACCTTATGTGATAAGCATAAGTGGATCTTTTCCAATGATATGAAATGAATAAGGTTACTTATGTGATGAGAATAGGGTAACCCCCATTGTATCAAACACACATACTCTCATAGATGGATATCCTAGTATTCTTTAATAAGAATTATTTTTTATCTAAATAACCCTATCATGACTAACCTCAATAGAATGTAACTTCTCAGAAAAAGCACTATCATCTTCTTGAAATAACTTGAGTTGTCTTATTTCAAATGAATGTGCCCCTTAAATTCGTCCTAGATTCTATTTGGATATAAAATTATCTTTTCACTCGTATTCTATCATCCATTATCTTGGGGATATTTTAATGTTATTTTTTTCTATTAATCCTTCCCACCATATTCTTCTTTGAATCATTGGATGTATTTTTTATGTTTGGGATATCAATTCATATATCGGGTTTCAAAGGGATCTAACAACACATATTAAACTAAGGGAATAATTTATATAATCCCAGTAATAATATAACCATTAAAGAATATAGGAACTATTAATAAACTATAAATAAATAAGATAATGAATATATACCTGACACTGAATCACCTGACAACTATATACATCATCACATGATCCTTATAAAGATCATTAAGAGGAATCCATATGACATGGTATTCATGAAATTGAACCAAATAAATCAATTCTTTTGTGAGTCCATCCTTTCACCCATGGTATTATAGAACCATTCTAGGAAAAGACAGTGGATACAAACTATTTCAGGTGGTGAGAGTATAGAACAGAAATGAAGAAGAAATATTATCACCATTTCATGGTAGTGGGAACCATTAAAGGGCCCTCAAGGATTATATTATTTTTTTATTCATTTACTCATACATTCTAATACAGGAGTAAATGATTCAGATTGTTCACAAAATAAATTCATGAATTCAATACAATCCTGATCCAATTCATCTAATGAAATGACTCTTAATAATTTCCAATGTTGAAGATATTCTAGAATGATAATAATAATTATTAAACTACCCTTACATCATACTATTAGTTTATATTTTTTTATACTATAACACTACCATATGATATATATTAGTAATAAAATTTTACATACATAGGTTGTACCATGAAAACATGCTTTATGACATATACTAATTAAATAATATGGTATAGCCGTATGCAAAAGATAAAAAAATAATATTTGGGAATATCTTCTTCAATATACCACTTATACTAAATACTAAAAGTATTATGTTTTATATCACCTTTTATCATATCATATATGATAAATTGAGAGAAAATATCCAAAACTAAATTTTTATATCTTTTGAAACAATTTTTGAAAGCTATTATCAACTTTACCTTGTATCACATCATATATAGGACCGTGTGAATATCTATCCATGAATTTTTTGGATCAACTCTAAATAAATATAAGATCATCCCTCTATGTCAAAATAACTCCCCATTTTATCAACCCCAGAGTGTGAACCCATGGTCCTTTGTATTATTGATAACAAATATGAATCTTTAAATACATAAATTTCATAGAAGATAAAAAAATATAAAGGAATCAATAATATTTAAGATACAAAGATATGTGGCATAGTATTTATCAAACAAAAGTATCTTTATACCCATTTCCACAAGTCATATCGTATGCTTGAATGCATTCTCAAACATTCGCTTTGTCTATGAAATTGAGTGACTAGTACATGAAGGTTTTCAATCCCATATAGTTGACTCAAACTTTCTCAAATATCTGAGTATCAACTGACAAAGTTGATTAATATATCACATGTCATTCACTTTTATGGATGACAACACCATATGCCCCTCATATGAATAAATAAGAACATAATATGTACTATCAAGGTGTGGTAACACACTACATAGTCTATATTAATTGAGGGAACTTATTCCATATTCAACATATAAGAGGAAAATTTATATATTGGTTCATCTCCAATCAAGGACATGATCAGAAACATACCGAACCACCCCCTGATTAGCTAATCCTTAAGTATTTCATCACAAAGGTTTAAAAGTATAAAGTTTCTCACGCTAGGAATCTCACCAAAATTAAGTACGGAGACTCATAATGTGATCCATTCACCCATAGTATACCAAATATATAGTTTAAAACACTCCAAGTGGTATAAATGATGGGTTATCCAATGCCAAAAAATAGTTATTGTGGCTCATGAGGATATTTTTCATCTCAGAGAAGAATCCTACACATGATAACCACATAATTTAATTAAAATCTATAATACTTCAAGATAATAATCTATTTTCAATAAATCGTAGTCATACTTTAAGAGGTAAATTATCATTACAATTCATGAAATATATATCCATATATACATATATGTATCCAATTTTAAAGTATGATAAAGTGGAGATTACCATTTATATGATACATTTCATATTCATAAAAATAATTTACGAATAACTAAAAAATACTTATATAAAAACCTATCTATCATTTCAGATATGATAGACTATCAGATTAACCTTGTGATATAGTAAATTGCGGAGCTTTATTTACTCATTACATCTATATGTAATTCCCGCCACATCAATATGTGACCACCTAATATAACCCTCTAACTAAACTCTTTAGTGATTATAATATTTGATGTTTCCAAGTTTGAATAATGGTGATATGTTGAAATCATATTCCTAATGTTACATTTCATAAACATACTCAAATTCAATAAATCCATAACTCCAAAAGTTACAATAATAATAGATCTTTTTGATTACTTAAAATTATTTCTATGTTTAACATCATCATTATTAGAACTCATTCCATCAAACTTTTCCCTCAACATGGTATGGTAATTTATAGAACTACATACAATATTTCTTACCAACACATACTAAAATTCTTTTTGATAAAGTCACATTGAATATGTTACATAAACTAAAGATAACACTTTGAATTTAATTTTACCACCATACCCTAAAACTCCTTTATGACATAAAGAAAAAAATCACTTGAAATGTTGACTAGTACTATCCTTTTTTTAAGGTTGATATTCAGTTTATCATGATAACTAAATGTAACTATTTGAATTTCTTATTTAATTTTACATATATAAAATTCTTTATGATATTAAGTGAAATATCACTTTAATTTTAGACTTGTATAATCTTTAGAGTCCCAATAGACTATGCAACCACACATAATACGGGAGAATCAAGTGTGGACCAATTTTATTCAAATTCCTATTCATTATTTATAGCTTATCTCCTATGGTATTTAAACTCTTATTTCTAGTAAATGTACATATAGAACTCATTTTATTTTAACCAATATGAAAAAAATAACATGAAATGAAAATATATATACAAATAACAACATCTGGTATGCTTACAAGGTTTTTCCCTGATAATGTAAACCTACTCGTTGTCATGTCAAATATCACTGTGTCATGAATTCTACATTATAATAATATAAAAAATTACAAATGTTAATCAAGGATAATTCGGAAACATCTTCCACTATATTATATAGGAGTGCTATATTCACCCATATTTACCTAATTTTAGAGTTAAAACAATCTCTTATAGTGTAGACGGGGTTGTTGAAACCTAAGAGACCTAAACAGAAACCTATAGACCCGTACAGTCTATAGAGGGGAGATTTAGTGAGGAAGTTTCCAACATTAGTATAATTTAACATGGTTTAAAATAATAGTAAAATATTTAATTGAATTCAACATGATATAATGAGTTGTTCCTAGGTTTTTTCTTGTGGTGTATTAGTTGAATTTCTTAAAATGGTTTCAATGTATTAAATTAAAGGGTGTTTATTTCAATGAAATGAGAACTTCACAAATAACTCACTAATTTAGTTTTTTCAAATTCCCATGTTTAATCATGTCACACCCCGACCTTTAATTCGTCTTAATTTATTTAAATCTTGGCTCCGGGTTCTCGCGCCAAGGCCCAAATTGGGTCTCGGACTAAAATTTTTGTTGTTTAATATTTTATCGAATTTCAGGCCCGTGCATGGTCACCGCATGGTAGGCGGTGGCCACACGATCACCCCAGGGGCCTGTGCGAATTCCTAAGCAGTCTGAGTTGAGGCACGCAACTTGCACGTGGATTAGTAAGTTGTCTTCCGAACGCGCGGTGATCCGGTTTAGAGTATGGTAAATAAACAGTTTATTTTTTTTAAAAAGAACGTTTGATAATAATTGTAATAATTTTACATTGTTGTTTATATTATTATTAAGGTTATTACTAGGAGTATTAATTTTATTAATGATATTGTTATTATTATTACTATTATTGTATTATTATTATTATTGTGTGATTATTATTATTAATATTGTTATTACATAAAAAAATTATTTTGTCAAAACCCTAACCTACCAGCGCGACCCCCCTCTTCATCCTATCTGCTAGCCACCGCCCCATCCGCAAGCCCCCGCGTAGCCCCCTTCCTACGTCATCTCCTTGGAATGCGGCTGCCCGCAACACCCCTGCCGCAGACCTCCCTCTCCCTTGCTGGCGCTCAGCCACTGCTCCCCGTGCCACCTGCAGCGCCCAGCCCTCCCTCCGCCTCGCCTGGCCTCCCCGCCGCGCCCAGCCCTCCTCTCCGCCTCACCCCGCTGCGCCCAAGACTCCTCTCTCGGCTCCCCTGCTCCTGCTCGGGCGAATCAGCCACCCCAGCCGGCTCCCATGCCCCTGCTCGCCCTTGGCCTCGCACCCCGCTGCCCTCGGCCGCATCCACGAGCCTCCCTTTGATGCCCCTGCCTACAATGGCCAGCACACCTCCCTCTTACCAGTGCCCTCCCGTCGGCCTCGCCGACCTCTGGGCGACCTCCCTGCACTGGCCACAACACCGACCACCTCCCCTTGTTCCTGCAGTGCACCCCCATGTCCAGCGCCTAACCCTTGTCCGGCTTGTGCTCCAGCCTCCTACCACCCATGACCCGCGATCCCATTTTTCCCACCGGCGTGCACGATCCCTATTCTGTTTCACATATCCGGTAGCCCCCCTCTTTGGTATTCTTTTCCCCTCCTTCCTTTGATATAAGGTTATTTATTGATTAGGGTATGATTTTTGTGCACATATCCTTAAATGGTGTAACCACCTTCGCTGTTTCAGGTCAAATTTCAGCTTCTCGCAGACGCGTTTGAGGTTGGCATGGGGTCTTGCTCTGTTTTTTTAGACTTTCTTCATCGTTTGAGGTAATATCCCTCTGCCTTTCGCTTTAATTTTAGAACTGCGTTGATCTCTTGTGGCTGATTGTTTCTCGTGGATTAAATAGTTGACCATGACGTTATTTAATAATTTTAGAATTCTTGTCTTGCTTCTTGTTTTCATGTTGTGGGTTGGTTATGAGGTGCGAGTTGTGTCTAGTTAAATTTTTGACTTGTTTCGCATTCTCGAAATGCAATTAGTTAATATGTTATAGTGTTGTCCAATTTATTGGCTTCGTTAGAAATAAGTTCGAAGTGATTTTCTCTGGTTAAATTTATGTGTATTTATGGAGTTTTTTTAGAATTTGGTAACTTATTTGACCTAGTTATTGAATCTTTAAAAAATTGTGTGTTTTTCTTATACAAAATGTTTATGTGTTGTTTGGTCTGCTTATAAATTTTTTTTAGAAATTGGTTTGCTTGTTCATAAAAGTGTCTGTAGACTGGTTTAGTCTTGATGGAATTTTATTAAGTTGTGTAAATTGTTATTTTAACTGTGGAGTTGGTGCGCATTCTATTTTTGCGTGTTGTGAGTGCTCATTTAATTTTAAAATGATTTTTTAAATAGTATCGATGATGTGGGTTATGTTTTGAAAGTTTGTCGAGTTGTTTTTTGTGTCGTATGTTCATCTGGTTTGTTTTTAGTCAGTGGTGGTTGGTTTTTAGTTGTTGTGCATTTGTTGCAGCACGTTGTCGGTGAGGAAAACCAGGGATACTGCAGTCATCGACTAGTGCGTGCTTGTGCATCTGTGCGGGGCGTGACGCACCCTTATGTTTGGACAGCGAGCCGAGGTAGGTCCCCCACTGCACTTACCTTTAAATTTAGAATTTATTAATTGCTTGCTATTTCATTAATTTTTAACGAATGAGAAATAATATAAGATAGTGAATTTTAAATGATTATTTGGTGTGAAAAGAGCCGTTTATTTTATACCAAACACTTGAAACATTTTCTTGACGGGTGGAGACCTAGTATTAAAATAATACCCGTTTGGCCTTTAAACATAATTAACAGAATTTCAAATGCACTTTTAGTTTTAAAGATAAATGATCTATTTCAAACAAGTGTTTTGGGTTTTCCCGAGAAACGAGGTTTTGTTTTAAAATTTGTGAAGGCCCGTTTGGCACTTTAATAAAATAAATTATTTCGGAAAACCCATCCAGGGGTGCTCTTTGGTGTGCTTTGATTGCGCGAGCTGTATGTGATGTTTGTGCATTGTGACTGTTTTATTTACATTGTGGACGCACCCCCTTCTTATTGTATGTGTTGACATGGGAACCTGACATATTGAGTGAATTTTCTGAGAACGATTGCTGCACTAGTTTAGACTACGCACTGGCTAGTGGCCCCATAGCAGGGGAATACTGAGTTATTGCTGCTATGGGGATTGGGCCCCTCGGTTAGGCCATGTAGGGCTATGCCGGGCGTTAGGGCGTTATGACGTCATCGAGTTAGGGCATGCCTTCAGGATGAGTCACATGTATAGTATGTTCTGGATTGTTCACGATCTCCTAGGTTAGAACCATGTATCTTTTAGTGTTTATTTGTATGTGGCGGACGATTGAGAGGTTGAGTTCGGTTGCTGACCCTTGTGTGCCACTCCTTTCCATTTCCCTTAGTGTGTGTTGTGTGTTGTATGTGATTTTTCTTTTGACTAACAACTAAAATTTGGATTTCTAAAAATTGTTTGCAAAACATTTTAAAATGAAATGCACTTGTCTCTTACAACAGTAAACTTATTCTAAACTAAAAAGGGCAATGGGCTGTTACTTGTTTTAGAAATGAATGTGTGTGTAAAACCCCATATTTTGTACAATGTAGTTCAAACTTGAAATTAATGAATTCTTTATTCAATGGTATGTGCATTGGGAATATAATTAGTCAGGACTACCTATTGAGTTTTAATACTCACGCCTATAATGTTTTCTTGTTTTTAGTTTTGTTTCAGGTTCTAGCTTTAGTTGTTCGCCTTGAGCAATGTTGGTTGTGGTATTGGAGAGTGACCCATGAGGTCACATGGAGTTTTGAGCTTGTTCAGGTTAGTAGCGTTGTTGGTTACTTTTTCTTTATTTACTTTTGTTCCATTTATTTTCCACTGCTTAGATTATTTTCTTTTGGGCCAAATCGTTCCCACTTGTTTAATTTTGATGCCCGACACTAGTTTCCAGCCCATGGGGATCGGGAACGCCCCTCGGGCCATGTTGCGGGCCGACTGGGGTGACCAGTTCAGGGTCGACCCGGGTTGGTTCATCACAAAATGGTATCAGAGGAGGCCCTTGTTATTTGGGATGTCTGGTAGATGGAGATTAGGATTGTCGGGACTCGAGAGGTAGGTACGGGAAGGACGTCATGAACCCTCGCCCGTTCTGCACCTTGAGTCGTCAGGGATAGTCCAGAAATTGAGTCTTTGTTTCGTTCTGGTTTGTTTTGGATTAAGGGATGACAACAGAGGTAAGTCGATGTTGCATCGCGATTTCACATGGAGTAGTGACTCATGTGGAGTCTGGGTACACGGTTTGAATTCCTCCTAGTGGTCTACGCCTACTTGGGACATGGCCCACTACCATGTCGCCAGGTTAAGCGTGACTACTAGTCCCTCACTTCAGTGTTTGATGCAATTTAAGTGTCGTTTTTTTGTTCTGGTCGGTGTAAGTACATTTTTGGAAGTGGTGGAAAAAAGGGGTTTTTGAAAATGGGATTGATTTATTTTAAAGGACATTAAATGTACGAAATGGTTTTAAAAACTGAAAGCTTTTGATTTGGAAATCCGTTGTTTGCTTGGTTTTGGTCAAGAATGGTTTGGGGTGAAACCTCAGGTACTCCTTATGAATGTTGCACACGTTAGAGGATTTGTGGAAAGTGCGTGTTGGTGTGTATGAATGAAAGTGGATGAAGACATGTGCAACGGTTCATGGGATTACCAGGGTGTGTTTGAAATTTAAGGCATGACCTTGTTTTCTAAATTGGCTTTTAAAGAGTAAAATGGTTTTGGAAAGTGAGTTTGGTTTGAAAAGTGGATTTGGTATTTGGAAAGTAGCCTTGAAAAAAAGAAGATGGTTTTGAAATATAAAATGAAAAGCGGTTTTTGGGTTGAGTTTGTGGTTGTTTGGTTTTTGAGTTGGTTTTTTTTGGATGAGGGTGCTTTATTGATGTTTCTTCGATTGATATCAGTTTTAGCTTGGCATATGTTGTTCAGAAATGCCGCCCAGAAAGGTCCCCAGAGTTTTTGATGAGTCATGCCCAGTTTTTGGTCCTTCTTGGACATTGTCTACAATTAACGGTGATCAGAGTCTACTAAAGGTAGTTATGTGGTCTGAATAGGTCAAGCGTGTTTTCAGGGTATTGGGAAGTCCCGAAAATATTCTGGTCCATGCTGTTTTGGGTCTATTTGAAGGTCCAGCTTTGGACGAGTGAGAGTCATTCGCCCTGACATCACCGTAAGCTGGGATGGCGTCGGTTTTCTTTAAAGTCGTCTTAATCCGAAGATTTATACTTGAAGAAAAGGGAAGAGTTTGTGCATATTCAACAAGGCCAACGGATGGTGAAGGCATATGTTGACCATTTCAGGGTGCTGGTGTCCTTTTCTTCGGAGACAGCGTTATAGGATTTGATGAAGATTTGCCTCTTTATCAGGGGTCTTTGTCCGGAGAACAAAGATTCAATATTTCCTTTTTCGGAACATCGCTTTTGAGAGGTTAACACATGTGGTGTCTTTAGATGAGTTGGTCTCTGGAGTGCACACGGTTGGCAATCCACCGTATCCAGTTGCTCATGAAGGTGTTTTACCTGAAGAGCAGAGTGTGTCAGGTGGATCTGTTTCCAAAGAGTCCTCTGCTGTAGCTCTGACTTCTAGTTCGCCAGACCGTCTAATAGTGTACCATCAGTATGGACATTTGGGGCATGCAAGCCGTCTTGTCACACCCCTCTGAAGACGTGCCATCATTACAGGTGTCTAGGTCATCTAGAGAAGTTTTGCAGGAAGCGTCGTCTGAGGAAGACACTATGACCAGAAGATTCCAGTGCCTGACTTTGAGGCAGGAGATGATTCAACCATCAGAGCCCCATCCATAGGTCTTGGTGTGAAGCTCGCACGCAGTCAGGAGTTGTCGAAGGTGTGACGCCTCAGTTCGGGTTTCGTGTCCCGTGTTGGAAACAGAACATTTAAAGTCTTTCCATTCTCGTCATTCCACTGTTAAAGTTTTGGCATTGTTGTAGGTTCTTTGTGTTGTCGTGGGGTTGGGGTGAGCGTGTTCGTTTGTAATTCAAACTGTCTTGTTTGTCTGATTTCGGTGTTCTGGAAAGTGCATTTTTCTTAAAAGTGTGTTTGAACCTTGTAGGGGTTAATCTCAGTCTAACTATGTTCGTTTGGAGGTATAAGGGCCTACGGAAGGATCAACATTTCTGGTAATGCTCGAGTTTACTTCATGGGTTAAGTTCTTCTCGGGAGTCTCTCTCTAGTGTTTGAGGATTTTGGACTATGTTGAGAGTTCCAAGTTTTAGCGGAGGTGTTGTTTCGCTAGTGCTATAAAGGTTAGTCTGGATCAGCTGGGAGTTCCCTTGTCGCCCCCCTTCCCGGGATGGTTTGTTTGGGTGTTGAATTTCCTCACTTGATGAGTTATTGTGGTGGGGAGAACCCTCTCGTGTTCTCCCATTCTCTTATGTTGTGGTTTCTTCTGGTTTTATTTGGGCATGTCTTTTTATTTCGCCTGTCATTCGATTGGGTGACTTTCTGGGGGTAGAAAGTGTCTGTGGTAGGGAGAATTGTCACACCCCGACCTTTAATTCGTCTTTATTTATTTAAATCTTGGCTCTGTGTTCTCGCACCAAGGCCCAGATTGGGTCTCAGACTAAAACTATTGTCGTTTAATATTTTAGCGAGTTTCGGGCCCGTGCGCGGTCACCGCATGGTAGGCGGTGGCCACACGATCACCCCAAGGGCCTGTGCGAATTCCCAAGTAGTCTGAGTTGAGTCGCGCAACTTGCGCGTGGATTAGTAAGTTGTCTGCCGAACGCGCGGTGATCCGGTTTACAGAGTATGGTAAATAAACAATTTTTTTTTTAAAAATGAACGTTTGATAATAATTGTAATAATTTTACATTGTTGTTTATATTATTATTAAGGTTATTACTAGGAGTATTAATTTTATTAATGATATTGTTATTATTATTACTATTATTGTATTATTATTATTATTGTGTGATTATTATTATTACTATTGTTATTACATAAAAAAATTTATTTTGTCAAAACCCTATCCTACCAGCGCGACCCCCCACTTCATCCTGTCTGCTAGCCGCCGCCCCATCTGCAAGCCCCCGCGCGGCCCCCTTCCTGCGTCATCTCCTTGGAATGCGGCTGCCTGCAACACCCCTGCCGCAGACCTCCCTCTCCCTTGCTGGCGCTCAGCCACCGCTCCCCGTGCCACCTGCAGCGCCCAGCCCTCCCTCCGCCTCGCCGCGCCCAGCCCTCCTCTCCGCCTCGCGCCGCTGCTCCCAAGCCTCCTCTCTCAGCTTCCCTACTCCTTCTCAGGCGAATCAGCCACCCCAGCCGGCTCCCGTGCCCCTGCTCGCCCTCGGCCTCGCACCCCGCTGCCCTTGGCCGCATCCACGAGCCTCCCTTTGATGCCTCTGCCTACAATGGCCAGCACACCTCCCTCTTACCAGTGCCCTCCCGTCGGCCTCGCCGACCTCCGGGCGACCTCCCTGCACTGGACACAACACCGACCACCTCCCCTTGTTCCTGCAGCGCACCCCCTTGTCCAGCGCCTAACCCTTGTCCGGCTTGTGCTCCAGCCTCCTACCACCCACGACCCGCGATCCCATTTTTCCCACCGGCGCGCACGATCCCTATCCGGTTTCACATATCCGGCAGCCCCCTTCTTTGGTATTCTTTTCCCCTCTTTCCTTTGATATAAGGTTATTTCTTGGTTATGGTATGATATTTGTGCGCATATCCTTAAATGGTGTAACTACCTTCACTGTGTCGGGTCAAATTTCAGCTTCTCACGGACGCGTTTGAGGTGCGCATGGGGTCTTGCTCTGTTTTTTTAGACTTTCTTCATCGTTTGAGGTAATATCCCTCTGCCTTTCGATTTAATTTTATAAATGCGTTGATCTCTTGTGGATTATTATTTCTTGTGGATTAAATAGTTTACCATGACGTTATTTAATAATTTTAGAATTCTTGTCTTGCTTCTTGTTTTCATGCTATGGGTTGGTTATGAGGTGCGAGTTGTGTCTAGTTAAATTTTTGACTTATTTCGCATTCTCGAAATGCAATTATTAAATATGTTATAGTGTTGTCCAATTTATTGGCTTTGTTAGAAATAAGTTCGAAGTGCTTTTCTCTGGTTAAATTTATGTGTACTTATGAAGTTTTTTTTAGAATTTGGTAACTTATTTGACCTAGTTATTGAATCTTTAACAAATTGTGTGTTTTTCTTATACAGACTGTTTATGTGTTGTTTGGTCTGTTTATAAAAATTGTTTAGAAATTGGTTTGCTTGTTCATAAAAGTGTATGTAGACTGGTTTAGTCTTGATGGCATTTTATTAAGTTGTGTAAATTGTTATTTTAACTGTGGAGTTGGTGCGCATTCTATTTTGGCGTGTTGTGAGTGCTCATTTAATTTTAAAATGATTTATTAAATAGTATTGACGGTGTGGGTTATGTTTTGAAAGTTTTTCGAGGTGGTTTTTGTGCCGTTTGTTCATCTGGTTTGTTTTTAGTCAGTGGTGGTGGGTTTTTAGTTGTTGTGCGTTTGTTGCAGCGCTTTGTCGGTGAGGAAAACCCGGGATACTGCAGTCATCGACTAGTGCGTGCTTGTGCGTCTGTGCGGGGCGTGATGCACCCTTATGTTTGGACAGCGAGCCGAGGTAGGTCCCCCACTGTAATTACCTTTAGATTTAGAATTTATTAATTGCTTTCTATTTCATTAATTTTTAACGAATGAGAAATAATATAAGATAGTGAATTTTAAATGATTATTTGGTGTGAAAAGAGCCGTTTATTTTATACTGAACACTTGAAACATTTTATCGACGGGCGGAGACCCAGTATTAAAAGAATTCCCATTTGGCCTTTAAACATAATTAACAGAATTTCAAATGCACTTTTAGTTTTAATGATAAATGATCTCTTTAGAACAAGTGTTTTGGGTTTTCCCGAGAAACGAGGTTTTGTTTTAAAATTTGTGAAGGCCCGTTTGGCACTTTAATAAAATAAATTATTTCGGAAAACCCATTTAGGGGTGCTCTTTGGTGTGCTTTGATTGCGCGAGCTGTATGTGATGTTTGTGCATCGTGACTGTTTTATTTACATTGTGGACGCACCCCCTTCTTATTGTATGTGTTGACATGGGAACCTGACATATTGAGTGAATTTTCTGAGAACGATTGCTGCACTAGTTTAGACTACGCACTGGCTAGTGGCCCCATAGCAGGGGAATACTATGTTATTGCTTCTATGGGGATTGGGCCCCTCGGTTAGGCCGTGTAGGGCTATGCCGGGCGTTAGGGCGTTATGACGTCATCGAGTTAGGGCATGCCTTCAGGATGAGTCACATGTATAGTATGTTCTGGATTGTTCATGATCTCCTAGGTTCAACCCATGTATCTTTTAGTGTTTATTTGTATGTGGCGGACGATTGAGAGGTTGAGTTCGGTTGCTGACCCTTGTGTGCCACTCCTTTCCATTGCCCTTAGTGTGTGTTGTGTGTTGTATGTGATTTTTCTTTTGACTAACAACTAAAATTTGGATTTCTAAAATTGTTCGCAAAACATTTTAAAATGAAATGCACTTGTCTCTTCCAACACTAAACTTATTCTAAACTAAAAAGGGCAATGGGATGTTACTTGTTTTAGAAATGAATGTGTGTGTAAAAACCCATATTTTGTACAATGTAGATAAAACTTGAAATTAATGAATTCTTTATTTAATGGTATGTGCATTGGGAATAGAAGTAGTCAGGCCTACCTATTGAGTTTTAATACTCACGCCTATAGTTTTTTATTGTTTTTAGTTTTGTTTCAGGTTCCAGCTTTAGTTGTTCTCCTTGAGCAACGTTGGTTGTGGTATTGGAGAGTGACCCATGAGGTCACATGGAGTTTTGAGCTTGGTCAGGTTAGTAGCGTTGTTGGTTACTTTTTCTTTATTTCCTTTTGTTCCATTTATTTTCCACTACTTAGATTATTTTCTTTTGGGCCAAATCGTTCCCACTTGTTTAATTTTGATGCCCGACACTAGTTGCCATCCCGTGGGGATTGGGAACGCCCCTCGGGCCATGTCGCGGGCCGACTGGGGTGACCGGTTCAAGGTCGACCCGGGTTGGTTCGTGACAAATCACCTATATTCATAGAGGATAATTTTCATGAGAAATATAATATATATGATCATTATAGAACTATGGATGTGATACCTAAAAATTAGCGAGTTTGAAGGAGAAGGTATATTATTGAATGAAAATTTTAAATTAAAAGAATTAATTTTTAATAACATGAATGGTAAAAAACATCCAATAAAACAACTTGAAACATAAATTGATCAAATAATAATTATATTATCCCTAAATTTATGTAAATATATCAATTAAAAATGGAAGTATATTCATAATGGTGGAATTGAAGAAAAATAATGAAATAAAAAACACTCCATCATTGTGTGATGGAATTCCCTCGTCGATGTGTTAAAAAAATCACACCCTAAGGAAAAGACATCAAAAATTTAACAAAAATAAATGAAAATAAGTATAATTATTTGTTTTATTAAGAAACTACCATTAGTTTACCAAATTACATGAGAAATAAAATTTTTACAATGACAATTAAGATGCATAACATTATAATGAAATAATAACAAAACATTCATCCAAATCCTTTAGAAACACGATATTAAATAAGAATTTTGTATGCCTTGAGTCGATCCTACATCTTTACAAGTCATACTAATTAATTTGGGTATGCATAAGTGGGTTTAAAGTTAATAGATTATACTTTTCCACCCTTGAAAAAAAACGGATCCAGCTAGCATCAACCCAACATATACACCAAAAAGATATTTTAGATCGTAGAATCTATATTAGATATAGAATAAGAAATTTAATACATATATTTTCTCTGAAATATTTTAAATTTTCATCCCATTTAGATTTATATGATTTTATTTATGATCAAAATGGTTGGCTATTATTCTGGGCCACTAACTATGGCCAAAAATTTCATCTTCCATTTGGGATGCATATATATACCATTATATATAAAAATTATAATTTCCTATCATTTAATAAAATGTTCCACATAGTTTCATATATATTTAGTTTAAAATTGATACTCATTAGGATTTTTTCATGGATGATACAGTCATTTTAGTATGTTTTTTTCCAATTCACTTCACCCATAATATTCTAGGTTCAAGTCCAAATATGAGTGCCATCCAACGTGAATCTACAAGTTCTTTAGGAAGATGAAATATTAAAAAAAATTAGTAACATGATCGTAAAATATAAAATCAAAATTAGTAACTGATTGTTCCAAAAGGTGATGAAAAATGTACTTATTATTTTAACATTTTATGTAATAAGTTCAAGAATAATGAATAATTGAGTTCAAATTATAAAATTCACTAATACTAGTGTTAATGAATATTTAATCACATGAGTAATAAAATATAAAAAAAAAATTAGTATTATATTCTTTTAGTGGTTAATCACTCGCACAAATTGTGTTTGTCTAGTCCTTTAAGGACCTATAAATTCCATTGCATTATTAATAGAAGAACTCATACTTTATAATGAATATTTTATTATGAGAACATATGAAGTATATTATAGTATATAAGAACATTATAAATCATGAATAAATATGGACTAGTAAAACTAATAACAATAAAGGTATATACACATGAAATAATAGTAAATTCACTTAATGAATCTCTATAATCTTGAATTACTCCATGAAGATCTCCCATTCCATAATGGATGTAAAAATAATTAGAAGAAATTTGAATAAAATATACATTATAAAGGGCTGTTTTATAACCTTTGTAACTAATAAATGATTAAGTGAGAATGATTCTATTTTTATAAGTAAATATGGCCATCTATCATTTTTATCATTGGTCAATAAGGATTATGGAATTTGAGACCATTAAAAAATAATATATTTGATCATTATTATTGTTCGTTATGAATATGAAATAATGTCGATGTTTGGATTTTAAAGCAAGAATAAAAAAAATATTTTTTGGAAATGAAAAATATATTTAAATTATTTTAAAATTAGGTTTTATTATCAATTTATATGTTTTAAATAAATTTTAATTTCATGAAATAATCTTATTAAATAGTTTTTTAATGATAATATAAGCAACAATGTCCTAATTAATTTTTATAATGTCCACACAATTACTATGTCATAAAAACTATAAATTTTAAATAAATATGGTTTTTAATTTAATATTTAAATTATAATATTTATATAAATATATTGATAAAATAAATATCATTTTTTGGATTCTTTACACCAAAATTAACTTAGCGTATTTTTTCATAATTTTTTTGATATTGTTGTTTTTTTGGTGAAAACGTGACAATTATCATTTTACAAGTATTAGGACTTTATGACATTAGTATTATGTGAGGATGATTAAAAAAATTGAAAAAAAAATTACACAAAAATTATTTAATAAGTATTAAAATTAATTTAAAAGTATTATTTCAATTTATAAATTCATACTTTACATTTTGGAACCAAAAATAGATTATTTGGGTAAGATTTACTTTTTGATTAGATAATTTAAATGGTATAGTTGGAAGGTAGTTTTATAATTGGAAAGGATTTTAAAATCCACCCATTTTCAGTCACTCATTCATAATCCAAAAAATTAGTTATAATTGATTTCACCCACAAATGGCTAACTTATATAAAAAATAACCAATATTTTAACCCTTAAAACCACCCATCCTCATGTATAAATATGCACATTCCCTCGTCACTCTCCACAATGAATCCATTAATTTTATATTATCTCTCAATATCCCTCTTAATAGTATCTCCAAGGTGTTTCTAAGGTTCTAACGACTATTTCTCTATATTTAAGAACCATCCTCCTGAGGTGAGGGATCTATTCCTCCACTTTTCAATTCATGTACTTATTTCATATAAATATTTTTATTTCCAATTTATAATGTCTTCAAGTGTTTATAAGAACCCATATTATTTTATTTATGATTTATTTTTAATTAAGGACATTATTTCCCTATGATTAAACCTCTTCCAATATTTCTTTTTTATACATGTTAGCTACCGAAATAAACACTTGATTTTCGAAGCTATATTTTCATGTAATGAATACCCAAACCTATTTTCATAAAATGGTATTTATTTAGATATATAATTAAACTATTTATTTGTTGAATACATGTATAAAACTATTACTCCCTACTCATGGGTTATATATTATATGAACTTATTATTTTTCGATCAATGTGGCACAGGTAATATTAGACATATGAAGGTTGCACACTGATTGCTACCTAATGCATTGGGTAAATAAGTGATATCTATAGTTGACTTATTCGTGATATATTAGAAACGTGATGTGGTAAAATTTTAGGATATATTATTCAAAATCCTTGTTAATATGTTCTAAAACACCTTAGTATTGAGATTTGGTGATATGTTAATGAATGTCTCATGATTATGTTGTACCCACATTTTTATGTTACACCTCTTATTATTATATTCATGTTCTTAAGATATAACCGAAGTACATATGTACATGATCATATGTTGTTATTCATGTTTTACCTATGATAGTCTCATACATTGTTTATCCCTTGCTCAGCCTTATGATCACCACTTTCATCTGATAAATGTCCCCAAGAAATCCTACTAAATGAGATTATCTAGGATGGGATTGTAAATAACCCTACCAAGAGAATGTTTTTTTATGTTTTATTTATATAATGTATATTCCCTATAATATTTACCTATTTTACAAGACACTAAACCATAAAATTTCCTTCAAATTTGTTTATATATAAAACAATTCAATGAATTATTGTTCAAAACATTTAATAAAAAGGTGAGTTGTCATAGTTCGGATCAAATGATGGATTAGTTATTTATGGAAATTTGTACTATAAAACATTAGTAAGATCCATAGGGATAAGTCTAGATTTAGTAAATCTTCATAAAATTTTTGTGAATTATAAATTGAGTGGTTTAAAAGAAATAAAATCTATATCTAGATACTATAATTGGATGTGTCTCTAGAATAATTGTACCAATGGATAACAACCCTGAAAATGGTTTATTGGATATTAACTTGATCATCACCTGATGCATTACACAGATTCCTTATTATACACCTGGTTTGACACTCTCATGGGATGTTATTTTGACATCATAAGTTTTTTATGAACCAACATGAGTGGATGAATATAAAGTGTATGTTTTCCTCTTAAATCAAAGAAACAGTTAGAGTATATGATCCTAAAATCCAATTATTATGAAATTTTTTGGATTAAAATACTTATTGAAATTTATTATCTTATTGATTCATAAAATTACCCTCCTTAAATATTTTTTTCTTAAATAATGGATGGAAATAGAAGAGACAGTGTGAAAAAATGGAAGCAATAGGCAAGGAAATGAATAATTCTTAATATAATGGAAGCCAAAGTATAAAATTTCATGATATTTTTATCCCATGAAATGAATTATATATAGAATCTAACCTCACCTTGGAGATAATGACTAGTTTTTGAATCCTTAAAGCATCAATCACCAACAATAGTTTGTGGTACCTCTGAGCAATTAATGAAGGAAAATGGATTATACTATCAAAAAAATATCATTTGTATTAAATTGTTTTATACAAGATAAGTTAAATTTGGTTTTGTATCATTTCGAGGGGAAAAAAGGGAAATGGGGGGAATTGATAAAAACACCAAGACCGTAGAACTAATTGATTCTATGAAGTGTAAATATTTCATAAATATCTCTTCAGTAATAATTTTCCTCAGACCCTATGAAAAAAATATGATAAACATAATTATTTAAGATAAATAAAAAGGAATGTGAATCAGTTAGAAGTTATGAGATGAATTTAAAAAGTTTTAAGAGTTACTATTCATGATTTTTAATTGATTTTTATAGGAATATTGATATATTATTTGGCGGGATGAGTCATCATATATGGAAAGATTTGGTAGTCCAAAAATTTAAGAGTTATAATGAAATAATATAATGTTCTATAAAGGTAGATATGGAATTTTAAGATTCCCAATAGTCTCATGATAAAAAGAAAAGGATTTAGTAAAACCTTGGGAAGAATCCTAACCAAGACAAGGATGACAATAAACTATAACTTCCATTGTGTGATAACTATGGAAAAACATACATAGAGAATTGTCTTCAAGGAAGTGGGACGTAATAAAAATTTAGAAGTACTAACCACTTTTCTGAAAAACTTTGAGGATTTTTTGAGCCTAAATATCCCAATTATAATTTAAATTGTAATATCATGAAAGTGCATCATGCATTTAAATGCTTCATGTGTGGGGAGATTAGTCACTTTTCAAACTAATGCCCAAATCAGAGAATGGTGGAGGGAAACTACAATCAACACTAATAGATACCATGGGTTAAAGTTCATGCATTTTCTAACAAGATAGATGAAGTTGAAGTTACAAATGATATGGTAGAATGTACACCTGTTGTTCAATAAAATATTTTCAGTACACTATTTGATTCTGGGTCAATGCATTCCTTGATTTATTTTAATCTTTTAAAGAACATTTCATCAAACCCAAATATTTCTGAACTATAGTAATTAGTTAAAACTCTTAGAGGATATATTCATGGCACAAGATTATATAAATATTCCATTATTAAATTTGGTGAGAAAAATACCATTGAAAAACTCATAGTCATTATGATGGTGGAATTATATATAATGATAGGGGTATATTGGCTCTCAAAGTATATTTCCATTATCAATTGAATAAGTAATAAACTTTTTTGTGAAATAGCTGAATAAAGGGAAATTAAAGAAGATATAATATGTACCCATTATTTAGAAATATATTTATTTGTTTCATGATGTAACTCTCCATTGAAATAAAACCTAGATCCAAGCCTATATCAGATACACCATATATAATGGAATTCATAGAGATAGAATAATTGAAGAATCATCTATAAGATCCCTTGGAGTAGGGTTTAATTAGGCCATGTGATCTAGTTTGGGGGGGGGGGGGTTCATATTCTTTTTGTGAATAAGGATGGACCAATGTGTATTTTCATTGAATATAGATAAATTAATGGGATAATAGTAAATAAAAAAAATACCATTTTCAATGAATTGATGATTTATTAAAATATATTTGGGATACTCAGTTCTTTTCTATGATTTATCCCTAATAAGGGTATCATCAATCGATGGCGTGGAAAGAATATATCAAAAATATATATTTTAAAATAAGGTATGGATATTATGAATTCATTGTTATTCCATTTAGTCTAACTAATTATCCAATAATATCTATCTATTTGATTAATATATTAATTCACCTCTATAAATTTTTAGTGATATTTATCGATGATATTATCATATATTCAACAAGCCATGTGGAAAATGAGAAACACTTAAGTTTCATATTTAAAACTATGTGGAAATATTTTTTTATGAATTTAATAAAGGTGAGTTCTGATTGAAAAAAATTTCAAAATTGGGATTGATTGTATCTCGATAAGGAATCTATGTAGAACCATCAAATAGTAAATCAGTATAGGTGTGGTCCTATCTATCAAAATTAACTGAAATTCATAGTTTCTATGGTTTATATGGGTATTATAGAAGGTTTTTGGAAAAAAAATCATGAATTTCTAATCCACTAATAATGTAAACTAAAATTGGGCTTGTGTTAATTTAGATTATGGAATGGGAAGAACGATACAATGAACTGAAGAAGTGGTTGGATAGTACACCCTTTCTAACTTTTTCCTTTTTCAGATATGGATTTTTTATCTACAGTGATTCATCTCTGAAATCAATTGGTTTTATTCTCCATAAAAAATGTTAGTTTGATTTACTATACATATAAAAATTTAAAACCTCATGAGAATAATTATATTACTCATGACCTGGAGTTAGTTGCCTTTATTTTTACTCTGAATATATGGTGACACTATATTCATGGAAAAAATGATATATATATATATATATAAACCACCAAAATCCAAAGTATATAGTCACTCAAATGAAACTATAGACAAGGAAAATTAGATAATTAAATATTCTTTAAAAATGTTATTTTTCAATTCATTATCACCCTATAAAAGAAAATAGAGTCATAGATTCATTAAGTAGGAAAGACCCATGTGTTCTTGAAATGATGAAAATTGAATGAGATCCATTGATCAAGGACCTAATATGTTTCGGTATGGGAATCATAAGGGCAGATGCACCATTAATCCCATCCCAAATGATTTCCCAAAAATTATTACTTGAGAAAATCAATAAAACTAAAAGGGATGATCCTTTGACGAAAAATAAGATTGAGGATATGAAAAATAGGAAGTTTCCTAAATTCTATAATGATAAAGGAGTACAAATATTTGGTATAAGGATATGTAACCCATACATCCTAGAGATAAATAATGAGTTGATAGATGATGCTTGTAGCTCAATATTCTTTATATATCCTGAAGTCATTAAAATATATAGGAAAATTCTTGACCATTATAGGAAGGGTAATATAAAATGGAATATCTCTAATTACATTGTAGGGTGCTTGTTCTTCCAATGAGTGAAGTTGGATCAATAACATACCAAAGGGCTATTAAAACCAGTACTTATACCTATATGTTAGAGGTACAACATCACTAAAGACTTTTTCACCAGCCAACTGAAGTCATCCATGGGAAACAATTCTATATGGGTAATAATTGATAGGTTGAAAAATTGTACCCATTTCATTTATATAAGAGAGTATTTCTCCCTTCATTTCATAGATTTACTCTATATTCAAGAGTTAGTGAAACTCTATAGAGTACTGTTATCAATTGTTTTTACCAATATTCAATATTTACTTCTCTGTTCTTAAGGTGAATTCAAAAGGCTGTGAATATAGAAGTAAACATGATAACAACCTGTCATCCTCAACTGATGGGTAGTTTAAAAGTAAAATTTAAACATTAGAATACATTCTAAGGGCTTTCTCCCTTAATTCTCATTGGAGTTCGTATGAAAATATTTCACTTGTTGAATTTTCCTATAATAATAATTTTTACTCAAGTATTCAAATGAAACGTTTTTAATCTCTCTTCCAAAAGAGATACAGAACTCCAAAATGTTAGAATTATACTGGATAAGGTAAAATGTTGTAACTAGACATTATGAGAGAGACTAAACAAAATATACAAGTGATTCAAAAACACTTCAATTCTGTTGAGAGTCGACATAAGAGCTATACAGATAATCAAAAATAGGAATTGAAATTTTATATTTGGGATAATATATTTCTCATGATATCACCAAGGAATGGATTTATGATATTTGTAAAGAATTGGAAATTCAAACAAATATATATTGGAACTTTTTTCAGATTTAAGAGTGTATTGGCTGGTGGCTTACCGATTAGAATTACCTACATTTTTTTTAAAGTCCACAATGTCTTCCACTTGTCTCCATTGAGAATGTATATGTATAACCCATCAAATATAGTTGATACTAATAGTGTTTAATTAGAAATTTACTTACCAAATTAGGAAGTGTAATGTCTTGAAATTTTTTTGTAATATATTTTTAAACTATATAGATTGATTTCAAGACCAGGATCTGAGACGACACATGATTCTGAGGCTCGGGGTTCCCAGAATGTAATTTTGATCTTTTTTTAGTTCAATTAAGTAAACATGTGAGTGGGGTTTTCTAAATTTTTATTCAATGATCGGATCCAAAATATGAGGGAACCATTGAACATAGAATATTGGGATTCGACTAGAAAGGACTTATCTTCGACCATCAAGGGTATGAAAAATAAGTTAATTTTCTGAATTTTGGGAAAATAAAAAAATAACATACAAAAAGTTATTTTATTTCCTTTCACTCCGTTGAGTGGCGTATGGTGGAATTGTGGTGAAACAACGAGGTGATGACAAGACACATTAAATGATGGTCATTAATGGCTCATTGTGAAAGCATATTGGATACACTGTTTCATAAATGAAACAGCGTAACGATGCAACGTCACAGCATAACAGAAACTTTTCGACGTGTTTTGTTTTTAAAAATATTGTGTTGGATAATTGAGAATCAAACCCTAGGGATTATCAGACGAACCTATGGTAGAATTCCTCTCAAATGAACAATAACAAACTCTGGATAAACCCTCACCAATGACAAACATTGGAGTATTGGAGTGCTGCCACAAATCTCATTGAGAATGAGACCAGATATGGGGTTTGATGAATAATGAAGAACAACATTGGATCATGGGTCAATGACAACTTGGATCATCATCCATCACCTATGACAAATCCAAATCCAGGTAGGGATTTCCTTGTTATTTAATTCCCTGTTCTTCATTCTAAAAAAAAACGCGGATCATCCCACAAATAGGTTGATCCACAAATTGGGATTTCTTGTTGGAGGGTGATTTCCTTGGGGGTTTTCACAAGGATTGTTGATAGCTTTATGATATAGTGACCATGAACCTCCCCTATTTCAAACTTCTAACGTGGAGGGTGTGAGTAGACACGAACAAGCCTCGACCCCCTCTTCCTTGCACATTCTTCATGGACGAATTCTCAAAATGGTGGAAAGGAAATTTTGATGATGTCAAAGTGAAGGTAGAATCCCTACGATGTTGTAGGAATAGACGATTTGAGAAATGGGACACTAGAGAAACTGTGGTGGCCTGCAGAACGAACCGACGACACAATAGCGCCAGTGGTGGCCACGAGAAGAGGGAGGCGGCACACCCATCAGCATGCTGCAGTGGTAGAAAATCATGGACGATTGGTCACAGCGGCATGGAGACACATCTCTAACCAACATCGCATGGAGGGGGAGGCCCACGTCTGTGCCACTTGAATGCGCTGGCGACATGAGCTTTGTTGACCACGTGCATGAGTCCGGCCGAACCGACTGGCCGGCCGCATCGCACAATCTGCGGTCACATGACAATGTCGGAGGAAACTTCCCCACATCGAATGCAGGGCAAGCGTGGAACCAGACATGGATTCCATCCACATCCTGGCTTGGCGAGCGGGTATACAGATGCGGCTTCCTACCACATCCTGTCCAGGCGACAAAACGGTCCCCCTATGGCGGACCGAACAAGATAGCGAGTCGGACCCACCCCCAAAAGCCGGACTCGTGGCCAAACAGGCATGTGACCTAACAGACCAAACCCATACTAGTATAGGTCTGAGTTGGGTCGGTGCACATCAAGTCGTTTCGGGTCAGGTCGGACCGGACCAAGACCCAACCAGACCCTTTTTTTAAAATTGTCAATAACTTGAGAACTGTGTATCCAATTGACGTGTCGTGTGCTTCGTTTGGAACAATGAAACAAGGATGTTCCTCTAAGATACTCTACGTGAGTTTTGGAGGGGGTTGTTGTATGGTCGGGTTGGATCAGACTCAAATCTAGTCTGACCCTCTTCAAAAAAAAATGCCCATATCTTACAGATTGGTCGTCCGTTCGACGCGTCGTCTATTGCGTTGGGACCCTTACAATGATACGGTACTTTGGGTACTCTATGTGGGACATCCTGGAGGATGTTGTATGACTGATGGATTGAGGATAATATCCTCCTGGAATCAAGTATGCTACGTGCAGGAATCAAGTGGTTGGATGTGGTGTGAAGAATGAGAGGGACCCTCTGTAGATCTGAGTGAGAGAAACCCTTTGTGGATCAGAATTAGATCCACCCTTCATGGATCATCATTAGAGTGAGCCTTCATGGATCAAGGGTAGAGAGAAACTTCATGGATCTGCATGAGGGAGAAAATATGTGGATCATCATTAGAGTGACCCTCTATGGATCATCATGAGAGAAACCCTCCTTGGATCAGCCTGAGAGCGATCCTTCATGGATCAGTAGTAGAGCATCTCAAAAGAATAATATGATCTATCTTTATAACTAATTATAATTACATCTGTACTTAATTTATACCAGGTGTGAGTTGTATTTTACTTTGTTCTATGTATTTTTGATCTTCATTGGGGTATTTCATTGTGGTATTTCTTTTATGGTATTTTATTTGTGGTGTTTTCCATTGTAGATTTATGAGAGACCTTTAGGGATCTCGTGGTCCCTACTGAGTTGTTATTATCACCCCTATAGGGGCTTCACCTACACATGTTTTGTCTTATGTAGACAACAGACATCTTTTACTAGGACATTAGGGAGCTAGGGTGAGAAGGTTCTTAGATGTGGATCGATAGACGTGGTGTGCTGCAGTGACATCCCACAGTGATATGTACCTACCCTTCATGTAGTATCCTTGGAAGAAAACCTCTAGAGCATGTACTTCATTTGTTGTACATTGCTTTTAGTTGGGCTTGTATTCTGGACCATTTTACTTTCTGTAGTACATGTACTTGTTGTTGGTTCTAGTTTCAGCTTACATTCCACAGTATGGGATGTGCGTGTGTGTAAAAGTTGAAAGGAAATTCATTCCCTTTTTTGTGATAGTCACCAACCCCTGGCCTATGGAAGGAGGGATTGTGGTACTCACAGAATGGGCCCTAGGAGACTGGTCATGCCAATGTGGCATCAAAGGGGATGTCAGTTCTACCAGTAGAACTATAAGTTTGTATTTTCGGTTGATGGAAATAATGTGATGTTTCTTCAGTTTTGTTTTTAGACTAGAGAGTCCAGTGTTTGTGCGACGTCCGACGTATCCACACACCAAGACCATGAATTTTGTTTTCTGACTTAGTATATGAAAACACTAACTATATGTATTTTAAAAAAAAATTCTCTTAGTCACTATTGTGTCAACTCACTAGGTATAACTTATTGAATGTGGAACATTTGTTTCCATATAGGATGCCTCCACGAAGACAGCCATCCATTATTCCAGTGAGTGATCACGATGATGCCCCCCCGAGTGATGAGGCATCGATGTATGGACCACTTATTGTGATATCACCTTCATGTGGTGTACCAAACAGCACCACCACCCCTAGATAAGCTATTTCAACCTGCCCCACAAGTGGATAGTGTAAACTGAATAAGCATTCTACACAAGTTCTAGAGACATAGGCCTTTGATGATTCGAAGAGATACATATCCTCAGGCAGCTGAGGATTGGCTGGAGGTAGTTACATTGGTTTTCCTCCTGGTAGAGACACCTACAGACCAGATGGTGGTCCAAGCCGCTAACCTTTTTTAGGTCATGGTAGATAGATTATTTATCTTAATGCTCCCGACACACAAAGATGTGACCCTTTCCTGGTTGGAATTTGAGAACCTCTTCAGGGTGGAGTTCGTACCAGCAATACTATGTTCAATGCATTTTTAGGAGCTGCTGTAGCTATAGTAGGGTAGCCTAGCAGTGTCCCAGTACTCGGTGAGGTTTACCGACCGCTCTCGCTACTCCACCGACATGGTACGAGACCCTTTATTTAGGGACCTACCCTTTGGGTATGGATTCTAAAGATAGATCAGGGTATCTATGATTTCTATTAGCATCTCGACACAGGTTGGAGTTCTAGAGCTAGCACAACTGGTGGAGAGCTTCTTGGCCATGTAGGAAACAACGGTGAGAGCCACCACGAGACGACAGGTGGTCGAGTCATCTACAGTAGGAAGTAGGAAAATGAAAAAGAGGCCAAAATGAGCCAGACCATATGAAGGATGACCCTAGGATGGAGGGTCAGAGGTGCAGAACTCACAAGGTGTAGGAGGTTAGCTGAGGGATAGATTTTTTTACCCATGCAGAGGGCATGAACACATAGATCATGACTACCCTACCATCCATAAAGATAGTCAGAAAATGGTCGAGGGACATCCAAGTAAGAGGAAAAGGTTCAAGTGTAGAGGTATGTAGGGTGGAAGACGTGTAAAGTATGTAGGCTGAGTGGCAGGTGGTGGAAGACGGTTTGTGGTACCCCCTCCACCACCCCCATGTGATCTACTCTAGGCTCAAGGTTTTGGAGGATAGGGAGAGCTCATCTTCAGGCAGTGGTATCCTACGACCAAGGATCTCTAGGGAAGATTAGTGGTTAAATCTATGTTTTCTCCACCTTATTTGCAGTTCTTATAGACATAGGTACTAGTCACTCTTTTCTTTACAGAGACCTCATTCTATGCTCGGATATTCCAGTGGAGTTGTTCGCTCGATCCTTACAATTAGAGACTCCTATGGGTGGGGATTCGATGATTACACACTGGTTATGGTAGTGTGATCTTACTATATGAGGTGAGAGCTTTCACCGGGATATCTTAGTATAAGTGTCAAGGCATTACGATATCATCTTGGGTATGGAATGGTTATCTATAGTCCATGCTATGATTGAATATTTTAGGTGAAAAGTGTGGTGTTTCCATGAGGACGGGACCAGGTTTTACATCTCGAAAAAAAGGGAACAATTTGAGCACATGATGGACTTTCTTAGAGGAGGTTATATCTGATCTCTCAACAGGTGGCTAGGATCACCCTCAGAGCGTTGGATGAGATGAGTACAAGGTTTCCTATAGTGGTGGCCGAGTATGAGTATGTATTTCCGGAGGATGTTACGAGACCACCACCCCATAGGGAGGTATATTTCTGCATCATTCTATACCCTAGAATGACACCAATATTCACACTAGAATATCGGATGGCACCCACTAAGCTAGATGAATTGAGGTTACAACAGGAGGACTTGCAGGATACGGGCTTCGTGAGAGCTAGATTTTCACCGTGGGTAGCCCCGGTGTTTTTTTTTCATGAAGGAAGATGGGAGCCTGAGGATATGTATGGACTTCCAACACCTAAACTTGGTGATTGTGAAGAAAAATTATCCACTGCTGGGTATTTATTACCTCTTCGATCAGCTGAAGGGTGTGGGGTGGTTCTCAAAGATAATCCTAAGATCAAGCTATCATCGGCTTTGGGTATAGGATGAGGATGCACTGAAGACAACCTTTAGATATAGTTATGACCACTAAGGTTTTTTTGTGATGCCTTTCGTCATAACCAAATCCCTAGCGGTGTTCATGGGACTCATGAATAGGATCTTCCAGGCTTACGTTGATCATTGTGTGGTCGTCTTAATTGATGACATCTTGGTGTACTTAGCATCAGAGGAGGAGTACGCTACCCACTTATGGGTAGTTTTAGATACACTCCGAGAGAACCAGATTTATGGTAAGCTCCTGAAGTTCTAGTTCTGGATTTAGGAGGTCCACATTATGGGACACGTCATCTCAGTGGCTGGAGTTTCAGTGGATCTATTGAATATAGAGGCATTGCTTGGATGGGAACCACCCAGGAGCATGCATGAGGTGTTGAGTTTCTTGGGTTTTGATGGTGACTATTGAAGGTTTATGATAGACATTTCCATATTAGAATCACCCTTGTCATCTTTGACAAAGAAGGGATAACCCTTTTTATGGATGGAGAGGTACCAATAGAGTTTCTAGGAGCTGAGGCGGAGACTGACGAGTACCCCCATATTGAGAATACCAGAAGAGGGTGTTGGGTATGTGGTCTTCTACAATGAAACATGTATATGAATGGGTTGTGTATTAATGAAGGAGAGAGAAGTGATCACCTACGACTCATGGAAGTTGAGGCCTCATGAGTAGAGCTATGCGACCCATGACCTGGAGTTAGTAGCTGTGGTCTTTTCCTTGAATATGTGGTGACACTTCTTGATGGGTGAACCATTTACCATCTACTCTGACCACAAGAGCCTCATGTATATGTTCTCACAGAAGGTCCTGAACTAGTGATAGTGGTGATGGATGTAGTTCCTCTCGGACTATGACTTTGAGATAGTCTACACTCCTTGGAAGGGGAACGTGGTGGTAGAAACACTCAACAAGAGGTTTGGTTTACATCTACTGAGTGAGGTGACAAAGATACAAGCGACGATGAAGACATCCTTTCTGGATAGTGATGGAATATATTACCTTCAGTCAATGACTGTCACTCCTCCACTGTTATAGCAAGTTAGGGAGGTATGACTTGTGGGTGTTTACTGTGAGGATGTTGTGCTCAGTTATCCTTAGGATAGGATCTTGATGGATTTTCGATAGGTGGGGATCATTTTATCCATTTTAGAGGACACAACATAGTACCGGTGACATTACGGGAGGAGGTGTTCATAAATTTCCATACATCCCCTTTGGTGGTACATCTTGGTGTGGTGAAGATGCACTAGGACCTCTGACATTAGTACTGGTGTCCAGGGATAATGAAAGCGGTGGTAGAGTTAATTTCATGATGCCTCACTTGTCATCAATTGAAGGCCAAACATCATGTTCTAGTGGTCTTGGCACATCCACTTAAGGTACCATATTGGAAGTGGGATAGTATCTACATGGAATTTGTGATGGGGTTACCAATCATGTCCAGTGGCCAAGACTCTCTCGAGTTTCATTGTTAATCGACTCAACAAGTAGGCTCACTTCCAACCCATCTGAGACTTGGGATCAGTAGTGGGATTGGGGAACCTTTACTTATAGTAAATAGTATGGCTTTATAGGGTGCCTTCAATGATCGTCTCCGAATGTGATGCACGCTTTACATCCCAGTTGTGGAAGGGGCTGTAGGTGGCATTCAGGACTCAACTGTTCTAGATCACAACTTTTCACCCCAAGATAGATGGTCAGACAGAGCAGACAATACATACCTTGGAGGAAATGCTTTGTTCTTGTGTCCTAGATTTGTTTCGTAGTTTGGAGGACCATCTATCACTGGTAGAGTATTCATACAATAACAACTATCACTCCACCATTGGAATGGCACCGTTTGGTGCCTTGTATGGGCGGCCATGCAGATCACCTCTATGTTATAAAGACCTCGGGGAGTTATCACTCATGGGTCCATAGTTGGTACATGCTACCACTGAGATGGTACATATCATTCAGGAGTGGATGAGTACTACATATATTTGGTAGAAATTCTATGCTTTCATGAGGTAGAGACCCTTGTAGTTTGAGGAGAGATATCATGGTTTCTTTCAGGTCTCACCCAAATGGGGATTATGGAGATTTGGTTGGGGTAGCAAGGTATCTTTGAGGTTCATCTGACCTATCTAGATTCTCTACAGAGTTGGAGAGGTGGTGTACCACCTAGATCTTCCCCCACATATGCATGAGGTTCATGATGTTTTTCACCTGTCATAGCTGAGAACGTACGTGCATGATCCATGAGAAATTATCGACAGGTGAGAGATGGACATCTATGATGGGATGAACATTGAAAAGTTCCCCATGGAGATAATGGATCGATAGGAGCATATCCTTCATGGATGGTTGATTCCTCTAGTGAACATTCGGTGGGAGCACGGTAATTTCCAAAAGAGCACATGGGAGTGGAAGGCACGGATTCATGCTATGTACCCCCATTTGTTTGATTAGCCTTTGTTTTGAATTTCGGGGATGTAATGCCCTAAGGTGGGGAGAATGTAATGTTTCATAATTTCCATGTAATATTTTTTTAATTATATGAAATTATTTCAAATCCAAGTGCTGAGATGACACATGATTCTGAGGCCCGGGGTGCTCGAAATATAATTTTGAACTTTTCTTTAGTTCACTTAAGTAATCATGTGAGGCGGTTTTTCTAACTTTTGAACTAGTTCTCATATTAAAAACCTTAAGGAATCATTGAACTAGAAACGCTGGGATTCTACTAAAAAGGATATAACTTCGACTATAAAGGGTCATACAGAAAATTTAATTTTCGAACTTTTCATAAAATAATAAAATACCACAGGAAAAGTTATTTTATTTTCTTTCGCGCCATTGAGTGGTGGAAGAGGGTGTTGTGGTGTGGATACGAGGCGACAACTAAGTGAATTAAATGAGGATCATTAATGGATTGTTGTGGAAGTGTAACCACTATGATGTTCGATAAATGAAACAGTCTAACGACGTAACGTCACAGTGTAACAAAAATATTGCGATGTGTTTCTTTTTTTAAGCTAACGTGTTGGAGAATTGAAAATTAAACCATGGAGATTCTACAAAATACCTACGGTGGAATTACTCTCCAATGAAGAACAATGAACACCGATGAAACCCTCTCCAATGACGATTGCTGGAGGATCAGATCGTAGTGACAAATCTCGTGGAGAACGAAATTGGATCGAGTAATTGATGAACAATAAAAAACAATAGAAGATCATGGCTCGACGAAAACATGAAACATCATCCATCGCCTACGATATATCTAATTCTTGGTAGGGATTTCTTTTTGCTTGAATTACATGTTCTTCTTTCTAAAACAACTAACGCGGATCAACTCGCGAATAGGTCAATCCGCAGATCGAGTGTTCATGCGGGAGGGTGCTTTCCTTGGGGTTCATCAGGGGGATTGTTGACAGCTTGATAGAAATGTGACCCCAAACATCCCATGTTTCAAACATCTATCGTGGAGGTAGTGGGCTGACATGAACAAGGTACGTTCCCCTCCGCCTTGTGCGTTCTTCGTGGATGAATTCTTGAAATGGTGTAAAGGAGAGTATCAGGCTGTTGCAGTGAAGTTGGTAGCCCTATGGTCCCATAGGCATAGATGGTTAGAGAAAAGGACCATAGGAGAAACTATGGTGGCCCGTAGAAGGAACCGTCAGCACGCCGGTGCCATTGGAAGCCTACACTGGCAACTGTAGGTAGAGGGAGGCGGTGCGCCGCTATGCTAGAAAGTCATGGCGGCGTGGTGGCGCAGCGCCATCCAACACAGCAGGGAGGGGTAGCACAAATCTAGGCCTCTTGGGTGTGCTAGAGGCACGTGGTCTGTCAACTGCATGAGTGAGTGTGGCTAGCCAGACTGGACAGTCGCGTGGAGAAATCTGTGGTCGCATGACTGCGGCGGAGGAAACTGGCCCGCGTTGACTGATGGGCGAGCGGGGAGCCGAAAACGGCTTCCAATAGCATCCTAGCCAGGCAACGAACCGGTCCGCCTCTGGAGGATCGAGAAGGCTAGCGGTACAGACCCATGGCCCAATGTCCCCATGACTAAGTGGACCGAAGGCAGGCCATGAGGGTTCGGTTTGGGTTGGCAGACTCGGGTTGGGTCGGCCTGAAACCGGCCCCATCCAACCCTTTTTGAAAGAAAATGTCAATAACATTTAAACCAGGTGTCTGATAGATGTGTTTTCTATTTCATTGGGACACTTGTGATGAGTCAGTACTTCTATGATACTCTACATGAGATTTTAAGGAGCTTGGTTAAAGGATGGGTTGGATTGGACTCGAATCCAACTAGGCCCTTTTTACAAAAAAATTCCATATCTTACAGACCAAGTGTCTGTTCAACGTGTCGTCCATTGCATTGGGACCCTTAGGATGATAAGGTACTTTGGGTTACTATATGTGGGAAATACTTTTTATTGGTATATGACTAATGGATTGAAGATTAGATCCCCTCATAATCAAGTGTACTAAGTTTGGGAATCCTGTAGCTAGTTGTGACGTGAAGAATGAGAGAGGCCCTCCATGGATCAGCATGAGAGCAAACATTCATGGATCAGTAGTAGAGAGAAACTTTTTGGATTAGAAAGAGAGAAACCCTTTGTGAATCAGCAGTAGAGTGACCCTTCATGGATCATCATGAGAGAGACCCTTCATGGATCAACATGATAGAAACCTTCTATGGATCAACAAGAGAGTGACCCTCTGTGGATCAGTATTATAGAGACCCTCTGTGGATCAGTAGAAGAGTTACCCTTCATGGATCAGTATTAGAGAAACCCTTCGTGGATCAGTAGAAGATCCTTTCAATAGAATAAAATGATCTATCTTTACAACTAATCGTTTTTACTTCTTTACTTAAGTTATTATAGGTGTGATATGTCTTTCACTTTATTCTATGTATTTGAGATCTTTCTTGGTTTTATTTCCTTTTTTATATTTCCTTTGTGGTATTTGTTTTGTGATTTTTTCCCTTGTGGATTTCTGAGAGACTTTAGGGGGTCTCGGGGTCCCTAGTAAGTTTTTATTCTGACCCATACAGGATTTTCCTGCACGTGTTGTGTCATGTGTAGAAGATGTAAAACTTTGACTAGAACTTTTGGGAGCGAGGGCTAGACAGTTCTTAGAGGTGGATCGATATACATGGTGTTCTGCAGTGACATCTAATAGTGATATGTACCCACCCTTCAGGTAGGATACTTGGTGGACGACCTCTTGAAATTATGCTTCCTTTGTTGTACTTTCCTTTCAGTTGGGATTGTATTCTGCCCCCCTTTTACTTTCTATAGTGCTTGTACTTGTTGTTGGTTCCAATTTCAGATTACTTTCCGCAGCATGGGCGGTGCATACATGTATTGTTTGGAAGTAAATACCTTCCCTTTTCAGGGTATTCCTTCTTGGTGCTAGTCACTAGCCCCTAGCCTATGGAAGGTGGGATTGGGTTAGTCACAGCTCGTGCCCCGGGTGACAGGTTGTGACAAGATAAACCAATCCAAATTATTTAAAAAAGTTTAATAGTGTTGAGGAACAAGGAGACACAATGTGTGAATGTTATGTGGAGAAATAGAAAGTTTTAAAAACCCACTTGGGAAACTAAAGAAGCAATGATGAAAAAACAACCCCACAAATTTTGAGGAAATATTCAAATTTCAAGGGTAAAATTTATTAAGGGGGAGAAAGGAACAAATCCTAAACTCTTTTGTACTATTAATATAGGAAATATTATTTCATAATGATAGTTTTATTATGAGCACATATAAATACTATTACATTTCATTAAAACATAACACATCATGAATAAATATGGACTAGTATAACTAGGAATAATAAAGGGATATACACATGAAAGAATTTTTCATCAACTAAATGAAACTCCATAGGCATGAATTTCCTCATAGATATCACTTTTTCTATAATCTATATAAAAATAAAGATAAGCATTAGGAAAACAACAGACATTATGAAGGTATGTGTAAGAACCATTGAAAGTAATGAATGATGAAGGAAGATTTGTGGTGTATTTATAAGGTAATGTGGTCATTTTTGATTTTGAATGTCGTTAAATATGATAGATAAAAATTGTGACTTTAATAAAAAATATTGTTGATCATTATTTTTTTATGAAGATACAATAAATCGATCGTCAGGATTATGAAGGGAATATAATTTTATTTTTATAAACTATAAATAAATTTAAATTCAATTAAATATATATTCTATTATAAATTATTAAGTATTAAATAAATATTTGTTTCTAAAAATAATCTTATTAAAATCTTTTTTAATTTATAATTAAATTAAGGAAGTTTTAGGTAATTTTTATAATGGTCAGAAAGTTTACGGTGTCCAAAAAACTATAAATTTTCAATAAATATGGATTTTAATTTAAAAATTAAAATTATCATATTTATATAAATATCTTGATAGAATTAATATAATTTTTAAATTCACCACATAAAATTTAACTTTTTTGAATTTTTGTGAATTTTCTAATAAATTCGATCTTTTAATGAAAAATCGAAAATTATCATTTTACAAGTACAATGATCTTACAACATCATTTTGATGTGAGGATGATTAAAAAAATATGAAACATTTTATTAAATTTAAATTTAATTTAATAAGTATAAATATTAATTCAAAAATATTATTTTGAATTTATAATTTTTTACATTAAATTTTTGAACAAAAAATTGGATTTTAAGGATAAAAATTATTTTTGGATTCATTGCAATAAATTGGATGGTTGAAAGGTGAGTTTAAAATTTAGTATTATTGAAATATTAAAAAAATATCACATTCATTAATAATTAATAAAATTAGTTATAATTTATTTAACCCACAAGTGGTTCAATTATATAATAAAATAAACAATATTTTAACCCTTTAAACCCCTCCTATTAACATATAAATACTCTCATTCTCTTCACACTTTCCAAAAAAGTCCTATGATTATGATTTATCTCTTAATTTACCAATTTAAGGTTTCCAAAATGCGGTTATAACATTATAATAAGTCTTTATATATATTTAAGAATCATCCACTAAGGGTAAGATATCTCTTCCTCCACTTTTTCAATTCACATACTTATTTCGTAAATGGTTTTTTATTTCCAACTCATTATATTGTAAAGTGTTTATAAAAACCTACATTATATAATATATTATGTATTTTTAAGGATATATTTAAATTATATATCATTAAACACATTCCAATATTCATTTTTATATATGTTATGCTACTGAAATAAACCCTTTATTTTCCAAAATATATTTTCATGCCCTGGATACACAACCATATTTTCATTTAAGGGTATTCATATAGATGTATCATTAAACTATTTATTGTGTAAATACATGTACAAAAACCACATTACATACTATTGGGTTATAAATGATATGAACTTATTATTTCTTTGATTGATGTGCCACAAAAAAATATCAGACATAAGAAGAGTCCACACTAATAGCACTCCAATGCATTAGGTAAGAAGAAACATCTGGAGATGAAATGATCATAATAATTAGGAATGATGCCACGGTAATGTTTTATGACACCTTAGTATAAAAAATTGGTAATATTATTTATGATATATTATTTTTGAGCTTTGATGATATGTTTATGAATGTATCATGTTTATATTGTATCAACATTTATATGTTACACCTCATATTTTTATGTTCATATACTTACATTATACCCCATGTTATTATGTACATGCTCTTATTTTGTTCTTCGTGTTTCACCTATGATGTTCACTTACATTTTTTATCCCTTTCTAGGTTTTATGGTCACACATTTCATTTGATAATTTTCCCCGGAAAATCCTATACATTAATATGATCTATGATGGGAAAGCAGAGAAGCCTTCTAAGAGAATTAAATTATTCTTATTTATATACCATGTGTTACTTGTAATTTTTTCCTTGTTTCCATGACAATAAAAATTAAAATGTCCATCATGGTTTTTTTCTAAAAAAATTCCATGAAATTATTATTAAAATCTTGTTATACAAAGGTAATTCATGATAAGTGTAGAGAAAAAAGTAACTCAAAATATAAAAAGTTAATTCCCTTTTCCAATTTTTTTTAAAATATAATAATCATGATAATAAATCATGATAAAAAATAATGAAACCTATCAAAATCATTTTGAAAAAACTAGGGCCACTAGTATATCTTAATCCCCACCACATTCTTTTGTTAAAATCCATGACCACATTTTATCATATTTCAATTATGAATGATAATGTGTTGTGAATCACAATAGACATGGGGGTTTATTTTTGTAAAGGGTGAATGGTAGAAATCACCGGGTGGGATGAAATTTTAATATTAAGTTGTCCTTTCATTTTTTTCAGTCTTATTTTATTTTTATTTAGTTTTTCTATTGTTATTTAAATTGAACCCTTTCACGTAAACCCCTATAGTGCGGCTTTTTTGATGACTCCTAGGTTCAATGGCCATAGGTCCCAAATTGAAGCTCACATACTTTATAATGATCTCTAATTAACTCAATAAAAAATCATATTACCATAAATAGAGATAAATTTACCCACAATAGACTTGAATTCTATGGAATCATGATCAAAATGTTCAAGAAGTTACACATTAGGTTAATCCATTTCTCAATGTATAAATTAATTTCCATTTTATTTATTTTCTTAAATATACTTGTTAAAATTAAAACAATCTCCAATCCTATGATCTTTATTATGAGAACCCAATAACTCAAACTAATACGCCACAATTCAAATGGTGTGTAGGATGAAATTTTGATTAAATGGATAAAAATGTAAATTTTGAAAAAACACATTAGAAAACAACACTTAACAAAATTTATTCTCATGAACATAAAATTTCAGTAAAATCAGAATCAAGGATTGAATAAATTATTGATATTCAGTATAAATGTTTTAAATGAGTATTATCATATTCACAGTTAATGAAATTTATTTACCGTTTATAATTTTTTTTCATTCCACCTTAGACGCACACACATCACATTTTCTTTAACATGCACAAAATTTAAATTTTTCTTTTATTTCACACCACAAATTATAATTACATTATCCTCAAAGTTTAATGAAATTTAAATTTATAAGGGGGATGAAGTGAAGGATAGGATCTAATTAATTTTAATTTGAAATAAAAATTTGTAACAACATCACTTGGTATCTCAAAGAATAAGTCCATGATGAAACTAATTGATAATTTGAACTATTTTCCAGTTGTATATGCCTCATAAATTATTGAATAATATGTTTTAATTATAATAAGTAATTTCATTTTCATTAAAATATAGCAACCTAAGAAGATCTAGAATCTTACAGACTAACATAATTATAAACATAATAGATACCCCTTAAGGTTCTAGAGAAATTAAAATTGAAAAGGAATAAAATACTTATTTATTTTAAAATAATTAACATTGAGCCAATTTAATGGTGGGAGGTGGGATGCCTCTAAAAAATTGCTTTTTTAAATTTCATTTTCTTGACGTGTGCCCTAAATGTATCAATTTGTTTCTAGTTTATAGGTTGGATTAGTAAAATCCTCATCTATTTCATGTTTATTAAACGATTCAAACAATGTTTTTAACATATTCCCATTGAATTTCATGAACTGACCACTAGTGGTATCATGAATATCTCATATCGCATGGGGGTAATTTGATGCACTATGTATGGCCTTGTCCATCTTACCTTAACATTTCTCAGTGTATGTGTGTTTTTGAACTATATAAGAGGGAATATTTTCCTGATTTAAACTAGTTGACTTTATGATTACTAGATTATTAGTATTTAAATATATATTTTTTAATTCTTGTATTTTAATATTCCGTCAAAATAAGTGACTTGAGTTAAATGAGGTCCAATTTCCTCTTTTTTCATTTAAATAAATATCAAAAATATATTTTTTGATTAACCAATATACTTTATATTCACATAAAATAGTTAGATGGAAATATTTTACATAAAATTACCTATATGATTAAATCATTAGAATGGTTTTTAATACAGTACAATATGTTTAAATGGTATCCAAGAGTTTTTCATACCATTATTTTCTAGATAGTTTGATGATTTTTAAGAATTTTCATAATTTTACTATTCAGCAACTCACCCTGACCATTGGTTTGAGGATGGTAGGTAGTTGGAAAATTATTAGAAATATCATACATAAACATGAGTGTCTAGAATAGAAGGTTGTATAAATGGATTCTATAGTGACTTATGATATCTTATGGAATTATAAATATGTAAATATGTTTTTTCAATAATTAAATCACAAGTTGATGGTAATTAGATTTAGACGGGATGACCTCAACCTATTTTGAGATGTAATTTAGAGTTTAGAGTATATATAGATATCCCTTAGAGAATAATAAGGGTCCCAAGACATTAATTCTCCAACAATCAAAGATTTTGACAACCAAAATGGGTGTAAGAGGCATTATTTTTATTTTGGTTATGGATCTTGTGTTTTGACATTGAGGACATATTTGACATAATTTGAATGAATATTTAGTGAGGTTAAGATAGAATAAACCACTTTTAACGTCATTTTTATTGTATTTCTTAGTTGAAAATTCCTCCACATTCTTCTCTAGGATAGAATTTATGAATGGACTCTTTCTCTAACTTGGGAACACATATACTAATGAATTGATCCTGAAATAACTTGAAGAGGTAAATATCATAAATAATATAGTGTTCGACATCAAAAAGGAAATTATTCTATATTGATTCAATTTTTTAAATAATTACCATAACCTAGTATTTTTCTATGTCAACATACCATGGGAAATCTCTCAAGGAATTTAGTTTCTCATAGAGAAGTGAATAATACATATAAATTGGATGTGAGAAGTAATTGAACTTCATTCTAGAGAGTTTATGAGCTAAAATATTTTCAGCATAATTTTTATCCTTAATGGTTATATCAAAATATTATATAATAATAAACTACCTAATCATTTTAGGATTCACATTTTATTTTTTGGAAATTGTATTCATAGCTGAATGATTTGTGAAGAAAATGATGGGGGATCCTAATAGATATGAACTAAATTTTTATATGTAAAATACAATATAAAATAGTACATTCTTAGTGGTTTTATAGTTTTTTTGTGCATCCATCAATGATTTTCTATCATAAGTGATGATAAATGGATTTTTATTAGATATTTCTTCTACAATGGATCCTATAACAGAGTCACTCACATCACATGTTTTTAAAATAGTGATTTCAATTGAGATATTTCATGATCGGTAGAGATATAAGAGATGAAATGAGTGTAGAGAATAATTAATCATATATATCTATCAAAATAAATAATGAATCTTTCATAATCATATCACAAAGGATTCAGGAAATATGGATGAATTTCCTAATAAATGTTATATAGAAACCGATATTTCTTATGATGGTTCCAAATTATATGACTATTTTTAGAGATTAAATATTATGAATGATATATATATTTTCTTTATCAAATTCCATCCATAAACTAGTGACTAAATAGACCATAAAAGACATTTTTTTACTATGAAATGTCAGTTTTACTAATTTTGGACGAAATTATTATCCTCATATATAGAAAAAACCATTTAAAATTTAATATGCCATCCCAAAAATTTATCCTTGAAGTTGGATAATTCATCAATAAATAGCTTTAAATAATCTCCCACTCTGTAAGAGAATATTACCATCTGGTATCAGTGGAAGGTACCAACAAAACTACCTAACCCAAAGGGCATGCCCTCAAAAGAAAAACATCCAAATGGATAGCTAAAGGTTTTTTATTAATATTCTAATTATAATTAAATTTTATTATACCATAATAATAAATCTAGTATATAGTGTAACTTATTACCTACCTCTCATTCAAGTACATGATCAGTGAATGGAAAGAGAAAATGGTCTTTCTGGGTGAAAGATTTTAACTTCAAATAGTCAATGCACACTCTCTATCCACAAATAGCCCTTTTGGAGAGATGATCTTCACGATAATTGGTAATAATTTTAATTCCATCTCTCTTAGGAATCACTTGGATCAGGAATACACACTCACTCCCGATAATTGGGTAGATGATACCAGCTTTCAAAAACATTATAATTTAATTCTTTGATACATATGCGAGATTTGGATTTGGTCTTCATTGAGGCTATAAACATGGTTTAAAATAATTATCTAGAATAAACCTATGGGTTCCAATGAGTGGGATAATCCAAGGAATAAGATATATGGTCATTCTTATTTCCTTCATACACATGCTCAATAATTATAAAATAACTATCTTTTAGATGGATTTTAGAGAATAAGAGAAGAAAGAAATAATGGTTTGATATCCCATTTGGAATTCAACTAAATTGATGTTTGTAAGGATTTAAATTTGAGCATAAGTTGGTTAAATTTTTAAGAATCATATTTGGACATTGAATCGAACTCAGTTTCTTATTTCAAAATTTTCAACAGAATTAGTTTCTTTTGAATATTTGTTTTGGAAACCAAATTGGATAGAAAAGAGTTAAGAATGGGTATGGACTCAATATTTTTTATTTATACAGTGGTTTAATTGATTTGTGATAATAAAAAATCAATAAAGTGGATATCTTAAATAGATGCAAGATAAGGAGACAAATTTCTTTCATGTCAACAAATGAAATTAATCTCATATTTACTTAAAAAAACTTTAATAGATTGTTGTTGTTACTCTAGTTAATTAAAGACACTACCTATCCTATTGACCTCATGAATCTATTCGTTATCCCAAATTTGATAGTTTTCATTATAAATGTTAAGAACAAGGATCATGTTTCTGAATGTTATGGTCAGGGTCCCATTTCATAATCAAGTGAATAAGTTGTTTTTTTCTAGAAACGGAAGAACTATAATACATAGATTTTGTCCAATGGTTCCTATTTTTTGAATATGTTCAAGGAAAATGAAGTTGGAATCATTAATTAAATTCTAAAAGTTTACTAGAATATCCCTTAGGATCCCCTTATGAATCTAAATAAATTGATTGGAAATTTGAAGACTGATATATTTGGGTTAGAGTTTCTCGATTGCTAAATTATAATACAATGCATATAGAATGTGGTTTACAATAGATCCAAGATCACAAAGAGATTTGGAGGACTTTTTTCTCTCCTAATTCGATGTTTATGTATAGAAAAATTGGATCTTTAAACATAGAGGGATTATTTCACCGAATGGTTTTACTCACATTAGATTCCAAAATAACCTGGCTCTTATATGAAAATTTTATTTTAAAATTTTAAAATTAATTAATGTAATTAGATTAGTATGGCATGGTTTGAATTTAATCTATAAGGGTTGTGTTCAACTTAAACTGAGAGAATATTTCAATAAATCATTCATTGAGTTCAAGTTTATAATTTCCTCTCATGAATTGAGGGAAGGTATAATGTTGATGTATAATTTTGTTTTGTGTGGTTCCATCTACATTATTATTAGATTATTTACTCTCAAAAGTTTTTCATACTTCATTATCATCATGTTTTGAGCCTTTATATGTTTTTTGATGGTTGGAACTAGTTTATGGATAGATTTACCTCTTATTAAGAGGATTAATACTTTGAGTTCTTAAAGATATGAATATGTGTAACTAGATTCTCCCCTTATGGTTATGAGAGGAACATATTGAGAAATAATCTTTTCCTTTACAGTTCTTATTATATTTTTTTCATGTCCTATGTTATGATACTTAGAAGTTCATTTTTTCCATTTTTTCACAATTGTTCAAGGATTGGGAATGTGATTGATTATGAAGGGGTTTGTTCTAGTTGGTTTACCCCAAGATTAATCTTTCAGTGTTTGTAGGGTTGTTTAATGGGTTACTAGAGAGGTTATTGTAATTAGATTTATGGATAGTGGTATTGGATTATTTTGAATTGAAATAGTCTATGTGTATAATATTTGGTTGATGATTGGGGTTGAGATATTATTGTTTTATTGGTTATTGATTTTATTTACAATGGAATCCTAAATGGTAATTTTACATTGTATTGAATGTGTTTTGGTACTGTGTTTTTTGAAACATCAGATAAATGAAATATGTTAGGGTGATCATAAAATAAAATCATTTATATAAGGGATTATTGTGATGTTTTTGGACTTTTTCTCATATTTGTTAGAAATTGTTCAAACAGGGTCAACAATTTGACTTTCATAGACCTTCTTAAGATTGATCTCTTAAACCTTCCTAGTGATTTTCATAGGTTTTTCCTTTATGATTTATTCTTCACTAAGATTTTTAATTACACCAGATTGGGTAATATTATAATGTTAAAGCGATATTCACCATTTTTGGTTCTATTCAGTGAGATTTTATAGATACTCATAATAAGCATTATTTGGGGTTTGATTTTGGTAGTTTCATTACATTTCATGTTAGTGAATTATTTGTTTCACCGACCCAACCCTTCATATAAAACACTCAATTTTTCTATAATTTGTAAACCATGTTGTGGTAAAATGTTTACAATATCTTTTAACCATTCCCATTTATCAAATAAAATTTACCACTATTTTTCTGTATCATTTTTATTGAATTTTTTATTGAAATTTCTTTGTGGTGGGGAAAATAATTCTTGTATAGTTTTATTTGTATTTGGTCTTTGTAGTTGATGGATATAGGTTAATTTTTTTCAACAATTTCTTTACTCAATGATTTAGGTATAAAGGAAAATATATCATTTTATCTAATTCAAGTTGATTTGGTGGGAAAAAAGTTTCAATAGTGTAATTGAATTCTTTAACATAAAGGTAAGTCATCTAAGACTACATCCCATGAAAATTTTGAATAGTGGGAATCTATTATGGAATCATGCCTCACTCATGAGGGTGTATTAGTCTAGGTAGGTCTAAGGTAGTCATTCATGGTATGGTCTTCACAATTTTCCAAGCTAGGGGCTTGCTCATTTTGGTTTCCATTTGGGTTATTGCCTGAGTTTATGATTTGGTTTTACAGAAATTTATCCATTATATTGAACATAATTTTAAAATACAAAATATTAAAAAAATATCAAAATAAATTATACCCCTATATTCATTTTAACTCTCACCCATCAATTTACCCACCATAATATGTCTACTTTTTTTTATCTGTACAGGTAGGCATGAAAAAGAGATGAAAAAAGGAATGGGCCAAGATAAGATAAATTAGGGTGGGAATAGATGAAATTGGATATAATAAAAGGTGAGTGCCTATGATAACATACTTGGGTTCCGTAAAATGGTATAACAGTGTGTACCTTATAAAATTTAGCAATTTTTAGGGTTAAATTTGTCAATTATAGTATATCATGGGTTGTCAAATACTTTGACACCTAAGAAGAAACCTAAAAACAAATAAACTCTATGGAGGAGATATTTATCTATAAATTATCCAACATTGGTTTTATTTGAGATGATTTGAAAAAAAAATAAGATACCTAAGTGAACTTAATTTTATAAAATGAGTTGATCCTTTTTTTCATGGGGTTATTGTATTACTTTTTTTAAATGGTTTCAATGTCTTAAATATAGAGTTTTTATTTCAATGAAATAATAACATCCCAAATAACACAATGATTTAGTATTTTAACTACCCCAATTCAAATCACCTATAAAAGTTGTGTATTATTTTCATAAACACTCTTTAATAGATGATCATTATACTACTCACCAAAAATTAATGAGTTAAAACGATAAGGTAAACCATTGAAAGGAAATATCCATTAAATGGATTGATTATGAATAATTATAATGAAAAATAAAATATAGTACATCACCTTGAAACTTACATGGGCAGACTCATAAGAGTATTAGGACTTATTGATGTAAATACCTCATAAAATATAGAATTAGGCTCATATTGGAGGAATTAAAGAATAGAAAAATATGAAATAACAAACAGTCCATTTTAATAAAATGTATTTCTCTCTTTTATATGTGTATAAATTCATACATTAATGAAATGATATAAATGTGATAATATACGTAACATAAAATGAAAATAATGATATGTTTTATTATGAAATATTGGTTATTTGGAAAAATTACCTGAGAAAGAAAATACTTACAAAGAAAGATTGATAAAATAAAATTATAATGAAACACCATGAAAGTATTACTCCAATACTTGTTAAAAACTTCCTTAAATAAGACTTTTGGAATACTTGTATCAATCCTAACCTAATAAAAGTCATCCAAATTAATGGGTGTAGTCATAGGTGGGTGTACAGTTATGAAGAGTGATCCTTTCCACCCTTAACAAAAAATCAGATCCAGATAGAATCTACCAAACATATGCACCAAAATGACCTTATATATGAAAAAATATGTGTCTACCATATTATAATAAACAAAATCCCCAAATTTTCTCTAACACATTTGAAAATTTTATACCATTTGGCCTTATACCCACATAGTTAGGATCAAAATGTTGGGTTGTTATTCTTGGCCACCAAATCTAGCCTTGAATTTTATCTTCTTATTTCTCTACCTATAACACTCATGAAACATCTAAATTTAATTTTCCATAGTTCAAAGAAATATTCCCATAATTTACTCTATTTATAGTTCAAATTTTATCTCCATTGGTCCTATATCATGGCCACTATAACAATATTAGAGGGTAACTATCTAGTTCCTCTCACGCAAAATTTCAAAGGTTCAATGAAAAAATGAGTGAATTGTGAATCTACAAGTACTCAAAAAATATGAAAAATTCAACAAAAAATGGGTAACCAAATATATAAATATAAAATCAAAATAATTTATATAGTGTATTAAACAAAGTGATGAAAAATGTACCAAGTGTTAGAGTATTTTTAACTAGAATTTCAAGCGTGATGAAGAATAAATTTCTAATTATAAAATGAACTAAAATTGGTTTTTAGGAACATATAATCACATAAATAATAAAATATACATAATAAATATTATCCTCTCTTGGTGGATAATAAAGGGGTTATCATATAACACAGTTGACATGCCTCCATTATATGGCACAAGTGATGGGAAATTTATAATACTTTCCATAGTCTTCAGTTCCCACTGGTTCTCTTCTTCAATCCAACTTCTACACTAGATCACTATTTTTGATGGGTTTCACCACACCCAAAATGATTATTTGGATCATAAACTTTGTGTAACTTCAACTGCCAAAGTGACTTCAACACCTACAAGTGAAAATCGGCCTCTAAAGCTATCCACTGATTCTATTTCTTCATAAAATCTATCACTGAAAACTTAACTATATTATTCATATAAAAAATATTGGGCGAACAGAAAAATATAATGCATATAATCACATATTCAGATTCTTATATTATCTATCTCCCACCTAATTGTTCTCACTTTATTTAGGATTCAACAAGTTACACATGCTAAGTTCACTGTTATTCATCAAGAGCATTGTTATCTTTTCATCTGACAATTTTCACCAACTCCATCTCAATTATAGTATCTACTTTTGTTGTATGAATTAAATAATTCTTCATCTCCGTATTCTTTAAGATCTTTACCTCTCACCTAATTCGGAAAGTTCATTAAATGTGTTCTATATTTTTTAAATATAATAAATGTTATATTTAGTAGAAAAACTATCTTCCAATGAAAAAACAATTATTGAACAACTGTTTTGGGCACCAATATATTTCCATTCATTTATTTTTCAATTCCATGAGTATTCTAAGAACATCCTCATTAAATAAAACTCACTTTTCAAGTATGGTCAAATAAAATAACTTTTATTATTTTCTAGGAATGAATTCTTATTATTCCACTTCTGAAAATATATCCATTGAAATTGTTAAACAACAATATTTTATATTTATTTACTTTGAAATTAACATGATTTATTTCATATCTTATTTTACACTTAACATTGATTTTAAGTAAACAATGGTATATTATTGAATTTTTATTATTTAAATGTGATAAATATAAAACAACTATTAAATTGGTGGTATGAATAAGAATAAAAAAAAATATGAAAAATATCTATAAATGTTTTATATAATTAAAATTTATTGATTAATATATAATAAATAAGTACTCAATTTTTAATAGACATTTTATGCTTCAAAAATATGTTTTCTTTAGGTATAGATATTATAATAAATTTTAACCACATTTAGAAATTTTATGTTATAAAAATTATATAATTTTTTAAATATGCATATAAAAATCATCATAAGTTAAAATTTAATATTTTTTATAAAAAATTACTTTTTCTTGTGAATAGTAAAAAAATACAGATTTTATATAAAACTGCCTTTTCTATTCAATAATTTAAAAAATCCACTTTTGTTTAAATTTTTTTTAAAATTTAGTTAGATCCATTTTATAAAACATATTACAATTAATTTAATTTCAATACATATTATTCTCAATTTTCGTATAGAAATATTTTTATACTTGAAAATAATGTTTTATAAAAATCAGTTTTTTTCACGTTTTCAGGGTTTATTTTAAAAATGATTTCAAAACATTATAGAAATTTAATATTTCAAAATGGATTATATATTTTTAATAAGACTAGTTAATATTATATAATAATTTCAATTTAATTTTAGTTCATAATGAACTGTAAAAATAGAAAAGATGTGTCGCCACACTAAAAGGGTAAATCGGGTTAACCTAGGTTAAACCTAAGTGATAGGCCAAAAATTTTCATCTAAATTATTATTAGATAAAGAAATTTAAAAACTTATTAATTAGTCTCAAAATTTAATTTCTTATGGGGAAGGGTTCCATGAAATTACTTAATAATATTTCAATCCTCTAAAATATTCAAGGTGTGTCCCTACCCCCGACTTATTTAAGGGAGCCTACTATTTCCTTTTATTTACACCTTCTTGAGTAACCTAGATCAACCAAACCCTAAAAAATTATATTATAAACTTCCATATATATGTTTTAAAGTCTCTCTTATTATTAAAAGTCCATTATTATTGTCCTTATTATGTGATCTAAAGGTGTTATACTAATGAATATGTAGTCTTCATACCCGACCTCATTCAATACATGGGTTCTTCTAACATCATTAAATCAATTTTATTCATAATAAAATGATAAATTAAGAATAATATATATACTTAAATGTTATTATAATTATGAAACTACTATTATTAACCTTATTTTCTATCAAATGGAAAATGAATGCATCACTTGTGCATATGTGTGGACTACCTCTTCCATGTAGTGATATAAATAATTTTCTGTTACCATAACGAGTGGTTTGTTAATATGATGAATTTGATGTTTATATATAATATATATGACTCAATTATGTTTCTATAATTTTTAAATGCTATTTTTATTTCTATATATTTATTGAAAATGAAAGTAGTGTTTATGAGTACATACAGACTACCATCTCCATGAACAGTGTAATTCATTTTCCTATATATACCCTTTATAGATGACTCGGAATATTTATATATTGATAATATATGATATTTTTATCATTATTTATATTTTTATAAGTTGTAACTATGATTATAGTACATTTACTGGAATTTATGAACAAAATAATTCATGAAAAATAAAAAATTAACACCTCGAAACATTGATTTTAATTTGAAATTTTTAATAAATCTATGATAAAATGTTATAATTTGATAATATATGATATTATAATTATTTGTATGTTTATTTTATATAGTAATTATAAATTTAAATTTAGAATATATTATGACAGAGAACGTACTAAGTGAGCTAAACTTGGGGTAAGAGTTTCTCATCTCATATTTGTTTTTGTGAGACATATATTATATTCTCCACTTGTTTTTTTTTCATATGGTGAATATATTTCCCATTTGATATGATATGTCATGAATCAATTTATTTTTATGGTACTTAATATTTTATTAAATTTTATTTCTTTCATGGTGTTTAATATTCAATGTGACCAAAGAAAAATGGGTTTTACATTATAATCACATTTTTAACAGGATTGCTAATGCCTAAATTTATGACAAAAACATTACACAATATTTCTCTCAAAAATATTATTATTTTTATCATATTATGGTTATTTTTAGATATTAAATTATTTTTTATTAATTTTATTTCTATTATTTATATAATTAACTAAAAATAATGTTTTTATAGAAAAAAATAATTTTTTTACTTTCAGCTGAGAATCGGTTTCTTATATGTGATATTTTGATTATAAAAATTTCAATAATGTTCCTAAAATTTTCCTATGTTTTCAGAGTAAAATTTATCCAATATTAGATTTATATAAAAAATTTAAAATATTCCATCGTATCATTTTCCAAATGACGAACATTTGACTTTCTATCGAAAATGTGAAATGAATCCTTATTTTAATGTACATGGAATGAAAAATATTTTTCCACCATCAAGAATAATAAATGATTTGATGATTTATTTTCATGTTTTTATGTTTATTTTGAAAAAAATATCCTTAATATTTATAAGGTTTTTATATTTTAAATAATTTATTTCAAAATGAAAAGGGTATTTTCCTCATGAAATATTTCATTGAACTTTCTAAGGATTTTTTCATATATGAATAAATTTTTTGAAGTTAATTATGATTTAATGGTGATATGATACAATGATAACACCCTTATTATTTACCTATATTATTAATTATTATGATTATGGGATGTTCATGATACCTTTTTTCCTTTCCTTGGGTTATGATATGATGATAAGATGAATATTATATGATCTTTTCAAACACATTTGTATTTTTTTCATTATCTGATGGGTGGGATATTAATTATATAAACCTATAATAGATTACATAGTTATAGATATCAAGTGAGATATTATTTAAATGTATAGGGAGTGAAACCAGTTTAGTAAGGGAATCTATACAACATGACAGTCATTAGAGTGATCCTTGATCAGTTAAATGATATAATAAGGATTGAACCCAATCCACTATGATACCCTTAGAAATGATCCTTAAAAATGAAAATTATTTCCTATTATTAGTTTTATGCCTAAATATTATGTATTACGATTATTATATGTTCTCATTTATGATGATTAATTATTGATGATTCCACATGTTTATGTATTGTGTATTTTGATGAAACAATACTTAATCCATGATTCATGATTGAAGATATTTGACTGATTGGATATGATTTTTATAGTTATGATCATGTTATCATACCCCTATTCTTATATTATATCACATATAATTTTCAATTGATATATCTTATGTTTAATCTTACTGAGATTATTATATAACACTGTTGTTATGTTTTCTTTTCCTTATGATATGAAGAAATATGTTTTGTATGTTATGTATAAGAAGGGTTTTAGTTGTGAAGAACTTAGTGGGATATGATATAAATTTTTTATGTTCAAGTTATTTATGCATCCAATTTTCAAAATAAATAAAAAAGTAATGTTATTGGTGTGGATCATAATGTTATTTAATTAATATTCATCCAGTAGGTATAAATATTTATGTATGTAAATTATGAATTTCTACCATTGTCATTAAGAAAGGTTTAATTATTTTTGGAATGTAGGATAAAAAACATTAGTAAACACCCTTATGATAAGAAAATGTATAGAATAAAATCCTAGGTTATTATAAATAAAGGATTATGATTTCTCATGAAAATATATCCTAATATGGATACAAGATAGTGAATATGGATATAAGATAGATTCACATTGGTTTAATAACTATGAAAGGGGTGGTTGGGGTATTAATTGGATTTTCACTAGTTCATGATAAGTTTTCCTAAATATGAACATTAAGTTAGACTCTCCCAAGGTTGATTCTTGGGTTAATTCAAATTTTCATTAATAATACATTATGAAGGATTTTGAATGAAAATGACGATGGATGGACTAGTTTAAACCCAAGGCCTCATATATTGAAAAGAAGGTGTCAAGAATTTGAAATTATATGAATGGTTTTTAATTATTATTTGTTTTTAACTATGATTATTGTTTCTCACTCCATTATTTTTTGTTTTAGTCATTGAATAGGTCTAACATGAATAGTGTTAATGCTGAATATGATGGAAAATGCAATGATTTTCCTCTTATAAAACAAAATATATTGGTTCTATAATGAGAAGTATCATTGTTATGATTATAAAACATTATCAATCCATGAATAATAGTGATATTCTATATGATAAAAGGAGGTAATAACATTCTATTGAATCCTTCATGAATAAACATCCAACATATTTTAATGGGTCCATTGATTCACTAGTTTCATATTAATGGATCAGTACCAATATAGAGAAACTTTCAATTCTCTAGTGTTCAAAATATGGAAAATTTATTTTTATCTATTTATCATTTTGGAGGAAAATAAAATTAATTTTGGCCTCTTATTAAGAAAAAATTTAAATGGGATGAAATTAACTCTATATAGTGGGATTGGTGTAGAAGGTTTTCTTTTAACAAGTAATTTCCTCATATTCTTCATATAAAAATAGATAAAGAATTCCATGAAGTAAAGAGGAAGAATTATAAATCAATTATTACATATGATGCATATTTTAAAAAACCTATTAGGTACTCTTCTAGTATTATCATCCAACCTAAAAATAATATTTAATGATTCTTCAGTGGATTAAATCCAAGAATATGATGTGAGTTATCAATAAGGTAATTCAATAACTATGAAGAAATCACTCAATGTGATATCAAGGAAGAAATAAAGATTTGATTTACCATTAAATATCATGGTTCTGATATGAATTTAATGATTCAGTTTAAAGGAAATTCTAATAATAATAATCATAAAGGGAAGAAGATGAAATTTCTTTTATGCACGATGTGTTGAAAGAAACATGGAGAAAATTGACTTAAATGGACTGGTAAATTAATTAAGTGTGGAAATGAAGTTCATTAAGAAATATAATTCTTATGTAATGGGGGGAAGATAGATAATCATTAAAATATAGATAAATCACCAAAAAAATAAACTTCCAATAGCCTAGTGTTTCAAATTCAAGGAGTATGGGAATTATATTAATCAGTGTTCAAGTATGAGGTTTAATGACAATGATCAACATTATTAACCACTTAATCACAGAGAAAATAGTAATATCACATGATCACTATTGTCGATGTGGGATATGATAACAATGCGGTGAAAGGTACACTTACCATCCACTCTAGAATTTATACTGTCTAAATTTATTATAGATATACTCACTCTTTTATATCTGAATTTTTTTAATGGTATCATAATACCACATCAATGATTATTTGTATAATTACTAGTAAAAATACTAATGGTATGAGGATTACTTATCATGTTTATTATTCTTACCCAATATATTTTTGTGGGAATGTATCTCCTATAAATATATTCCTTCTCTAACTAGTTAAATTTTATGTTATTTTGGTCTTGGATTGGATTTCATTGTATAATTCTAATATCAATTTATGAATAAGGGAAGTTACATTTGATATTATGAACCAAGCTATGACCATATATCACTATGATGATAAATATTAAATTCTAATGGAAAATATATCAATTATATGGGTTTTGATACTTATTCAAAAGGGATGTTCATCTCAAATAGTTGGGGAGAAACACAACATCAAATATAAGCCTATTGTATAGGGTTTTTTTTGTATACTTTCATAGGATTTTCATACTATTACTCTGGATCATGAAGTTGAGTTTTCAATATAACTCATACATGGTGATACAATTATTTATAAGTCTCTATATAGAATGGCCCAAATTGAGTTGTAGGAATTGGAGAAGTATACCCAAGATAATCTTGATAAGGGATTAATTAAACCAAGAACATCATTATGGGGTGAATATACTCTTTTTGTTAAGAATAATTATTGATTGATGTGGATATAGATTTATTATTGGAAACTAAATCATATTTAAATGAAGAATATGTATCATTTTCCCTATACTGATGATTATTTTGATCAATTACATGGATCTCAATATTTTTCCAAGATTTATCTTCGATCTAGATAATATAAATTACTGGTTATAATTTAAGACATACCCAAGGTGGAATTATTTATGAGGCATTAACAATATGAACTTCTTGTTATTCCATTTGTTCTTACTAATTCTCCCTCTATCTTAATAGAAACATTGAATATAGTCTTTATATATTACCTTTATCAATTTTCTATAGTATTTATAAAACATACTAGTATATGTTCCAAGCGAAAGTAGTAGCATGGAGATCACATGAGGATTGTACATAAGTATATGAGGAAGTAGAATATATATGAAATATTTAGAAAGGGTCACTTTTAGCTATAGAAAGCTTCATTTTTTGGGTCATATAATCTCAATATAGTGTATATCAGTGGATCCATCAAATATAAAAGTTAATGAGAATTAGTACATACCAACCATTGTGACTGATATCTGTAGTTTTATTTTATTGGATGGATATTATCGATTATTTTATGAGAATTTATCCTAATTATCTAGTCCCCTCGCTTAGATAACATAGAAATGAGTCAAGTTTCATTAGACAGATAAATGTGAGGAAAATTTCAATGAACTGAAAAGAATATTCGTCAGTGTACATGTAGTCACACTACCTTATAGTGGAGAAAATATTTTTTATCTATAGTGATGTATCAAATAAATTATTGGTATTATTCCATATGAATAATAACATGGAGATAGATTATGGCTCACACCAATTAATGTTTCATGAGAAAAATTACTCGAATCATGATTTGAAGTTAGATTAAGTAATTTTTGCATTAAATATATAGAGTATTTGTATTTATGGATTAATTTATGATGTATATAATTATTTTCAAAGTTTAAAATATATATTCACAAAAAAGAGTTGAATATTCAATTTAGAATATTCATAGAGTTGATTAAAGATTATAAATGATAAATAATTTTACACTAAGGGAATGAAAATAAGGTGGTTTTTGTTTTGAGTCAAAAGGATTTTGAAAGATTATCTATTATGAGGAAACAAAAAGATCCAATATTTCTAAATGTTCTAAAGGATTGATCTAGAAATCTTAGAGGAAATTGAGAAATATTATATTGATCAAATGATTGTTCAACCATCTATCCATCTAATGATTAAAGAGGAAAATATGGAAGATGTATAACTATAAAAGAAGGTGATAAATGATCATTTGATCAACCTTGATTCCTATGTAATAATAATGTTCAAGAAACAATTAGGTCTCATATTCATATCAGAATTGAATAAGGAGCTACCAGAAGAAGCTCATATCTCATCATTTTCTATTTATCTTGGAAGTATGAAGAGGTATATATATCCAAAATAGTATTTATGGTATGAAAACATGAAAATAGATATTGTAGAGTATATATAATCATTATTGGTATTCTAAAAAGTTACAGTTGAGTGAATGAACTCCAATGGGATGTTAAAACCATTACCCATACCAGAATCAAAACGGGAAAACATCACTATGTATTTCATCATCTGACTCCAAAAAATATTTAAAAGTTATAATTCTAATTGGTTTATATTGGATTGAATTACAAATTCATATCGATTTATTTCTATCCAATAAAATTTATCACTTGACTAGATTTCTAGAATATAAATTTAGAAGGTTGTAAAGTTTTATGATGTTATAGATTCTATTGTATCTAATTAAGATTTTATATTTACCTTCAAATTTTGGTGACGTATTCAGAAAGATATTCATCTAGAGTTGTGTTTTATTACTTATCATCATTATCATGTAGATATCTAATCTAATAAGGCTATTCAAACCCTAAAGTATTTGTTGATATCATTTTCTTTTAATTTCTATGGTGTTTGGTATCAACACCTTTCTCTTATTGAATTCTGTTATTAAAATATAATTAACTCATGGATTTAGATGTCTTCTTATGAATCCATCTATGGAAAGAAGTTCATAAATACAATTTATTTGGATGAAGTTAGAGAACCAACGATATTTGGGCTTGAAATAGATGAGTAAATAATAGAGAATTTTAAATCCATTCAGAGGCACAATAAATAATCACATCGTTGATAGAAAAGTTTTACTTACAATCGTCAATGAAAATCTGAATTTGAATTTTGTGAGAAAGTATTCCTTTTAATTTTTTAATGGAAGAATGTTATGAGATTCAAACAGATATTAAACTTAAATGCTAATTATATTGGCCCATTTCTTATTCATAATCAAGTAGGGTATGTTTCTTTCCACTTTTCATTTCCACCATACCTCTCAAATTTACTATGTGTTCAATGTATCTATCCTAGAGAATTACATACATGATACTTAACATGTATTGAACTCATAAGTTATACCACTAGATAATGTTAGTTTCTATGATGAATAACTGGTCGAAATATTTTATCATAAATATAATGTTCTATGGAACAATATTACTCATCTAGGAAATGTTCATTGGAGGAATCATAAATTTGAAGAAGATGCATGGGAATGAAAGGATGTGATTAAATAGAGATATCCTGATTTTTTGTATCATAGTGATTAAATTTCAAGTGGAAATTTAATTTTGAGAGGGTTAGAATGTAACAACCCATGATTTTATATTTTTCCCACTGAAATAAACTTAAATTATTTGATATATTTTTTACATGCAAGGTTGAGGTCAAACGAACCATAGTATAAAATTAAATTATTATAATTTAAATCTAACTATTATAAACCTTATGCTAAATTGGTTGAATGAATAAAAATAAATACCTTATGAAAAAAATTTATAAAGTTTTTATATAGTGAGAATGTATTTATTAATGTATAATAAATAAGTAAATTTTATTAATAAAGTTAATTTATGGTTCAAAAAAATGTTTTCTTCAAGAATAGGTTTTATTGTATTTTATGCACTAATATTATAATTAATTTCTAATACAATTAGATATATATTTTGCAAAAATATATATCATTTTTTAAATCATCATATCCACATTATATTAAGTTAAAATGTCATTATATTTCTAAAAAGATTAATTTTCAATGAATAGTGAAAAAATATAGATTTTATAGAAAACTATCTTCTGTAATCAATAATTTAAAGTCACATTTTGTTTTAATTTTATTTCCATATTTAATTAGATAATTTCTATTTTATATAATCCAATTAATGCGATTTTAATTGAAATTATGCTAAATTATAGTATAAGATAATAATAATTTGTTATCATGGTAAAAGGGTAAGTCGGGTTAACCTAGGATAAAACTAACTGATAAAGACACAATTTTTTATCTTGATTATAGTTTGATGTAGGGATTTCTGCCCTTATCTCCTTATCAAAATAATTTAATTTTTTATTATTCAATTTTTAATGAAAATGACTTAATAATATTTTAATCTTTTAAAATATTCAAGGTGGGTCCCTTCCCCCACTTATTAAGGGCCCCCTCCTCTCCTCATTTCATTACACCTTCTTGAACCACCTATAAGGAAAAAAACATATTTATTTATCTTATGAAATTATCCATAAATGAATTATAAGTTCTATTATTCGTAAAAGAACATTCCAAGGATCCTTGTGAAGGGATCTAAAGGAGTTTTATCGAAGAAGAGGTAACCATCTTCCCCGAACTCTTTCATTTTATTTGTTTCTATAGCTCCATTAAATAATTTTTTTTAATCATAAAATAAAAAATTCTTTTTTCCTTAATATAGATAAATGTTATTATTATTATTTAAACACCATTATTTGCCCTCTATTCTAACAAATGGGAAGTTAAATTATTTATCTTGCGCATGTGTGCACTACTAAATCCACATATCGATATACCTAACATGTATGGATGAATGTGTATATATATAAAAATAATAAATATTATATATATATCATTATTAACATTATGTATATTAATTAACCATGATCGAGGTAAAATAAATAGAATAATCAAACCCAAACCTTCATGAAACAAAATATATATAACAAACCAAAATATCGATTTTAATAATAAATTATAAACAAATGGGTGTTGAAATGTTATAAATGGATAATATATAATATTATAAGAATAAAATTATTACTTTATAAAACAATAATATTTTTCAATTTATCACACATGATGATAGATCACTTTTGAAGAAATTAAAACATAATGTAAGGGTTTTTAATATCCCTTTTGTTTCTATGAGACGCATTCCATATTCACAACTTATTTCTTTTATGTGGTGTAAACACTAAAAATTTGTAATTTTATTTCTTTAATATCTTTATATTTATGTGATTTAATGTTTTATTTGACTTTTTTTCTTTCATGTGTATTATGATACAAATGTTACCAAAGTGGTAAAGGTTTTATGTAGTAATATAATTTTTACAAGGAATGATTATTATTAAATCTTTGTTGATGAAATTATATGTTCCTTATATACAAAATGTTATACCTTTTATTATCCTCTAGATATGTTTTAATGTTACATATTTTCTTTTCCTTTTCCTCTCTTTAAGTACTCTACAGACCGGAATATTTTTTAAGGAAAACTAACATTGTTTAACTTTTTTGCCGGAAATATTATTTCATCAATATCCATACTTTCTTTAAAAAAAATTCAATAATGTTTTTTCAATTCCTCTATTAAATTTTAAAGTAATATTTATCCATTCTTTAATTTATATAATTTTTTTAAAAGAAATCCACTTATGGTTTTTTGAATGAAGTATTTTTGTTTTTTTTACTGAAAATGTGAAAGGAATCCTTATTTTAAGGTACATGATAAGAATAAACTTTCCCACTGTCATCAAATCTCAGTGATATAAATCTCACGTTTCATGTTTCTATAGATATTTAAAAAAACTATTTTTCTTGATATTTTTTAATTTTTCATATTTTGAATAAGTGATTTAAAATGGTATAAGGTATTTTCCTCAATAAATATTTTAGGGATATTTTAAAGAAAATTTTCATCTGTGTTAACATCCATTAATGCTATATACGATTTACTAGGGACATGGTGCAATAATTATATGATGATTATTTCTCTATATGATCTATTATTATTTTAATTAGATTCTTATGAAACTTTATTTTGTTTGTATGGGAATGAAATAATGAAATGATGAATTTTTTTTATCATGTGACATACATATTTATGAATTTCATTATGTGATGTGTGGGACCATAATTACATATCCCTCCAATGCATTGAGTAATGTTGGATATATCATGTGATAATAAGGACTAGAATGTGGAGCGGTCCGGGTTCAATAAGAGAAATTTTGTAATATAATAGTATTTTGAGTGAACCTTATGAAATGATGGAATGTAGAGTGAAACCAATCCACTATGATATTTTCGGTAGTGATTCTTAACTATGTAAATAATTTTCTAAGATTATGTGTATTCGAAAAACTTATATATTTTGATTTTCATATTTTCTCATGGATCATGATTGATTATAGATGATTATGGACTCTTATTACTTATTTATTTTGATTTATATAAACTAATGTGATGGTTCATGATTAATGGTTAGTAAATAATTTGGTATTATTATTTAAAGTTTTGATTATATTTACATTCCCTATATTTATCTTATAATTTCATATGATCATCGATTGATATCACATATGTTTACCCTCACTAAAAATCTGATATCACCCTTTAATTATTTTCCTTGAGGATATAAAAAATGTTTTTATGTATGATGTGTCTAAGAAGTGTTCTAGTTGTGGAGAACTTAGTGAGATATGATTTAAATATTTTATCTACCAGTTGTTTATGTATCGATTTTCCAAATACAATAAACCATTATGATTCTAGAATTAATATTAATTTTATATACTGAATATTTTTCTAGTAAGATGTAATATTTATCTATGTATCGTTAGGTTCACCTTAGAAATATACACTCTATATATCTCCATAGTTGTATGAAAATTACAACTCATGTCTATATTGTGGAACTTTTTCATTCCTTTCTAGATTTAAAAAATATAAAAGTTTTCTCAGTTTTTAGGCCTGTAAAAATTCCCAGTCTTCTATATTAGTTCTTATTCTTCATCACTTAGACAATCTCATATTATAATAGTTTAGGATTTAATAAATAACATCTTGAGATTATATGGAATTTCATCATAATTATTCTTAAAATACTGATAAATTAATTTTTCATCATCAATGAATACATACAGTGAAGATCTTTCTTCAATTCTCCTCAAAACAGGCTCAGGTCAAGGCTTGAATAATATTCATGATGTTTTGAACTCAAAAGATAAACTTAAACATCATCAAATTTAAAATCATCCGAATTAATAAATCTTGGAAACTATCATTCACCCTTATGTGGATCTTGAGGACAATTACATAATAGGTTATTTTCCCTTACATTGATATTTTATTTCTATGGATTAAGATCATCTCCTTTATTTATTATCAATCTTGTATCAAGAAGTATTAAAATTGTTTGTTATGTCTATATCATGATCAAAAAAATAATTAAACGACCAAATTAATTAAACTTTCATCAAATTAGAAATTGGGAAACTCGATTTTTAATCTTCAAGAACATTGAAATTTTGTAAGCATTGAAGTATTATGTTCAAAACACACAAGTCATACATTTTTAAAGAATGAAAATAAAGTTATATTCTCACTACACTAAATAAAAACTCTTTCAATAAATTTGTATGATCAAGATGTTACCTACATATGATGTTTTATAATCATTCCTTTTTTAATTTTTAGTGAACTCTAAATTCATAAAATGGGAAGGGAAGCCATACAATGATGTATTGTATTTGGTATAGACTTAAAATATGAAAAATTAATATGATGGAACTCAAAGTAATATAATTGCATTAAATTCATACACTTAACACCAAAATAATTATCCACACAATGAAGTAATAGGATCTAGTAGGAAATTTCTTATGTTCAAAACTGATCCATTTTCTAAGGAAATTCCAAAATTATAAACCTCTATATATGGATTCAAAAAGACTTCAAATTGTTCAAGGTCTTCTCAAAACTCAAAAAAATCATTTTGGAAATTCCCCCACTGAATGTTAAAAATATTTAAATATATAAAAAATATTTCAAAAATATACTAAAGGTACTAAAATAGATAAAATAATCATAATATATTATTCCAAAAAACTCATCTACTAACTCAGTTGTAACTATTATTCAATCAATCCAATGAGATCTCTATTCAAAGAACATATTTTTCTACCTTCATAAATTTTGAACTAAATAACCACTTAATAAAATGTATCTTTTTTTTAAGACATTCAATATAGGAGGTGTTGATAGTTTTATTATCTTCTTACATCTATTCAACTTTGGAACTAATTATTGGGAATAATGAATCTCCAATATCTTAACCTGTTATTTGACATTAAAACTTTATCTACAGTCACTATATTGTTAGACAATACCTAGAATCTATCTAGCCAGATCTTCATAGGAATTAACATTTGTTCACCCTTTTTGGGGGTATTGTTTATCTATCACTCAAGGTATCACCTTTTCATTCACTCGTATCATTGAATTGATATTTTTAACAAATAATTCAAAAAAAACCATCTATATCCTCTAACCACAAAAACCTCCAAATTTTAGATTATTGTTAGAATACATATCATTTCAAGGTCAATGATATTCTCTAACCTTTTGATAATAAATTAAATGGGTCATACATTCCCCCATTTAATGACATAGTTGGGTTCATGCTTCAGTTTCTTCTACATTTTAAAATTTTAATACCACATAGATACCACTTATAAATTATGAGAAGATTCTTATTCAATCTCATCAAAATATTATTTTTAACTTTTGGAGGATCTATCAATAAACTTATCATTGAAATGACTCATTTTATATCTATACTACCTCATATAACAACTGGTGATACCCATTTTAATTTTCAATGCACTAATATCATAAAGGAGTAATTCAACTACCATCATTGATTACTAATTTCTGGTGATTGTAATAACTTTCATAACATCATGGAATTATCTGAAATAGACCCAACATCAAATTTCCCTATGAAATGTTCCATAAAAAATCAACTCTAATTTTATGTGGGTAATCCCTTTATATAAAAAAATGTGAAATGTTTTGAAAAAATGGTTGTCAATATTTTCACACATGGGAAACTAATTTCAAAATTTCTTAGTTTGTGGGTAGATCATACATATCATAACGAATAATTTAAAACCAAAAATTTATTGATTAAATACATCAAAAAATTTTAAGTGTGAGGTCATACCATATCATGAACATAACCAAGGTCATTCATTCTTCATATGAATATGCTAGATTGTGGGACACCCAAAGGGATTTCTCAATCCCCACAGGTGGACACAATTTTCTAGGCATCTTGGAAAAACCACATAAAAATTATTTCTATGATAAAACAAATAAAATAGAAAATAGAAAAAATAAATTAAAAACATGATCCATAAGATTTAAATCCATGGTAAATTATTTAAGGGAAAAATAATAAATTAGATATCTTGAAAAAAAATTATTTAAACAAAACAATCAGTTAACCCACCCATAGAAACCCTCACCTATAGAAATGATAGTCATAAGATACCTTTACAAGCCTCCACAAGTATATTAAACCCCCAATATTAGAAATAAATAAAATTGGGATGGACTATTTGGATGGGAATACTACTAATGTTTAGAAAAATGAACTAACATATCATTCTTCCACTTTGACCTGAGGTCACTCTCCATACAAAAATGAAACATCAATATCTCTATGATTGATCATGAACTATACCTGAAACTAAGATTTAAAAAATATGTATGATCATAATAATGATAAATAGGACACTATCTCCCTTTCCACATTCTTATACCTCTAATATAGGATCCATTTTCATGCTGGTTTGAAAATAAATTTAAAATATATAATTTCCAACATGTGAACACATAATATATTTTTATTAATCTTAATACATATTCTAAATCATTGATTTATTTTCTATAAAATGAAAATTGATGATTAGAAATAGTTACCTTGATCTATGCATGTTTTATTAAAAATCCCTTTGTAATTTCACTTTCAAGAGAATTTTATAATAAAAAATTATCAAAAATAAATTAGTGATCATGTAAGAAATTTCCAGTAAGTCAAAAATAATTGAAGGTATCATGGGAACTTTAGATATATTAGTAAAAATATGATTTAGCTATAAAAGTACTATAATATTAGACCAGTGTTGAATATCTAACTATCTTTCCTAACATCATGTATTTCCCTCCCATGCCTAACCTATGGGGTAATCCCATAAGAAAAAGGTAGTCCATCTCAAGGACATTAGTCAAACGAAATATTATGAGGTAGTTTAACATGTGTACCTAGAGTTCTTATCTAACTAACAAGGTATTACCAAGAAATATAAAGAGAGGTGAGTAATTCAATGTTAAATAAATTAACATTCAATCATAATATCAAAAACAAGATGATCACATTTCCCTACCTCCAAAACCTCATATAATTACACCATTAAGATAACTTTTATTAAACAATTAAACTTTGATCATAAAGGGAACTTGTCACATAACATTTAAACATTAATTGATTCTATAGTATGAAAATGGTGTGTTCCACGGTTTTTTCATATTCAATAAAATCAATTAAATTTCAAACTAGAATTTATAGTTTACTTTAGGAATAATTCATAAAATTTAAAATGGAGAAATCAATTTTCAGCATTGAGTTTAAATTCCAAAAAATTTCTTTATTTCCGTACACATATACATTTACATGTATATATATGTCACCCTATTCAGACATTCACATATTACTATATGGATTTTAACATCCTGTGTATATATACATATTCATATACCTTCGTATATGTGTATAAACATATATTTTCGTTAATGACATATTTTAAACCATATATTTTATATCAAATCAATATTTAATCATTTGTTTAATACTTGGAATCTCACATATTACTTATAATTACAAATAATACTAGATAACTATTTTACATTTAATTTTGAAAACAAAACAGATTTTAAGAATATCAATACTAACGAGTAAAAGTGGGTTGAGAAATCCATTAAATAACTAATGTGAAAATTAGTTTCTAGATAGTTTTAAAACATAGAATTTAAAGGAAAACTCTATTTCACTCAAAATAAACCAAGAGAGACATAGTTTCACTTTAAATGATATCCAAACATAGATATAATAAAACCATTAGGCATATTTAGTTTAATTAGAAGGTAAGAAATCAATGGTTCCAAAAATTAGAGGTGATGAAATGAGAATAACCTACCTCAATCAAATGTAGAGATGAAGAATCCATCAAATATGTAAAAAAGATGTCTAAAATGAGCTTTTCATACCCTAATAAGTTATGTACATAATAAATTAGGACTAAAAACCACCTATGGATTGACCTAAATCATGGTTCAATGAGAGGGAGAGAACAAAAGGAAGTTAAAAGAGAGGAAGTATGGGTGAGAAGAAGGGAAACTCTTACCTAGATAAATATCACAAATAATTTCAAGGTGAATTTACCGAAACCAAAAGAGAGGATAATGGGAAGTTAATGAAATAATGTTTATTGGTGGCTCATGCGATAGAGAGGAGGAAGAATATCTTACCCAGACTAACCTCATAGGTAATCAAAAAAATAAATTCCCAAAACTACTAGAGAGAAGGGGATTACTGTTTGGGGATACTCATGGGTGGCTTATGCAAAATGGGGGAGGAAGAAACCTAACATGGGTTTAAACAAAGGATGTTTATTTTAAGGATTTTAAATTATTAGGGTTATGGGAGACTCATAGAGTTTTGGTGCATAGTTAACCAAATCAACCCCTAACCATATTCACTACACTAAGAACATAGGGATCACACATTTTTTGGTTTCATAGTTAGAAAAACCATGACATAACCATGTAAAAATATTTTATAAATTTCAAACCTCTACCACATGTCTACTGTAGGGGTTAACACTAACCATGCACTAATCATGTGACAATAAGATTCCTATTATTTTTTTAAAAGATATCTGCAAATGGAATTCCCAAACCATAATTATAAATAATTAAAATAAATCATTAAATCAATAAAAACAATATAGGTAGGGTGTGATAAAACTCCGACCCATAAAATGCTTTTACCTGAGATAGTTATGGATACTATAAAATACTCAAGAAGTTAGTCAATTATAAGGAAGGAATGAACAAAAATAAGGTATCCAAAACATCCCAATATCAAACTATACAAACATACTAAAAGAACCTTCAATATCAATTGCATCATTAGATACTCAAAGAAAACCCCACACTCGATATATCCTTGGAATGGATCAATAAATGGAGACCCATAGTGGGTCACCCCACCATTTAAGAATTTTTCATGCATATCAGATCATGAGAAAAGGAATAACCAAATAACTCTTCCAAGTAATGACCTGAATCTCTAATCGATTGGAACACAAGGACACAAAACCCAAAGGATATCAATCATGATACCTAGATGAGTTACAAATTAAAACTCCATGTGACACTTTTCTATCTAATCTAGAACCAGATATACAATGAACCAAAATAAAAACCATCAGTAACTGAGCCAAAACTCAAACCCTCAACTGGGGGGAATCAACCCAAAACACTACATCAACACACATTATAAATATCTTGAAATAACCATCAACTCTCCCAATTAACATGGGGTATCAAGTTCCTGGAAAGGAACCTAACCTCAAAGAAAATCCCAAAGGAAATTATTGGGTTAAGGAATAAAATTCCCCTAATTGAATCCCTCAAACCTAGTAACAAAATGGGAGGAGGTTTCAATCATGATAATACACCACTAAACCACATACACTCAAAACTCGGGTCAAAGAACCAGAGTGTACATGGACCAGACACATGGGGAACCACTCATAGAATCCCTTAAAAATCAATTTGACCCCATCCATTTCACAAAATTTATGGTTTGAACTTCCAAACAAGTCACCACAGGTACCCACACATGGTTATCTCATGTGAAATTAAGTTGAATAAAATATTACTATAGCTATAAAAACATGAAACCATAAAAATAACCAACCATAAAAACAAGGAATAAGTGAAACATTTAACAATTAAAACCCATTAATGAGACCAATAAGAATCCTAGGAAAACACTCTCGATCAGAATCACACTAAGACCAAATATAATAAAAACACACAATACATGAATTCCTTGGCCTAGAAACCTGGATTAATTTCTAAGAGTCTTAAATCTAATAGCATGGGAAGGAACAATTTCTAATCAATTTTTTTTACAAAAACTCATCTAAACCCAAAAAAATCACATACAAATGTAAAACTGCCCAAAAAAAAGAATCTCATTCAATAATCAAGGAAAAAAATAGTTGAATGAAACAAAACCTCTTCTTTAACCATTTTTAAAACATGACTTTAAATTTAAAATCATAATGTTTTACATAGAAACTCATATTTAATATTACATTATCTTAACTAAGAAACATATAATTTTCCCAAACCAAAATATATTTTAAATTTATATATAAAGTATCCTTAATAATTATTTAAATAAAATCACTTAAAACCATTCTATTTAGAAAAAGATACCGGAAAAGAAATAACTTCATTAATAAATTACCAATTAAAAAACATTAAATTAAAATTTGGGATTAATGTTACTAATTTAAAATATTTTTTATTGGTTACTATGATTTTATAATCTTAATAATTAAAATTCTATAACTTCCTCTAATAGAACCTTTGACTCACTTTTATAAATAAAAATCATTTTGATTCATTTTGAAGAAAACTTTTGTTACACATTTTAAAACATAGTTTTACTATTTAAAACCAAATCCGGCCTTTTTAAAACTCCATCAAATTAAACTGAATAACATTAACATGATATTTAAAAGATTTTCAAATAACAAGAGCTTTAAAAAATCCCAAGGGGATATTATCCATACATGAATTGGTCACCCAGTTTGAATGACTATGTTCCATGTATTCCACTACCACTGAGATATCTTTGAAACAATGTGTATAGGATTCACATGGGTTGTCAAGACATGAAATGTATTAGTGCCTCTACACTCAATCACTTTTCTACACAGATCTAAAAACACCTTACAGAAACCCATAAAACACCCAAATAAATCATAATCACATCAATTAAAATTAAAATCAATCAAAAGAATCAAAGTAAAGAAAAAATTAAAAACTCAAATCCAAACATTTCTTGGTAACTTTTGTCTCATCATGAGTGGTGGTGATTAGGAACCAATCCATTGCCTACCTTCTGAGCCCTGATGATCCAAGATCTAAATTACCACTATTTACCAAATAAAAAATGGAACAATAAACCCTATAACCACATAAAACTCTTGGTTATGATGAAATATTTTCCTAAAAACAGCCTAGGTTGTTCATCCATAAGATGACTAGGTTGACCTATATCATACATAAAGGAAATTCTTGATTATAATGATATATAATAAGTGTCTATATATCTAGGAATCTCCACTTGAGAATTATTTCTCCCATAAAATCAATTAAAAAATGTCAGAAAACCCATTTCACGTTTTATCATTAGCTATATAGAAGTTATATCTCTAGGTTAAATCAGATAAGTAGAAAAAACAAAACAAATAGTGTGATAATAAAGTAATGTAAACGATCCCTTTGGTCTCCCTTAGACAAACTCTTCCAAAGAAACGGAAGACACTAGATTCATTTCCTAGAATCCAAAAATATTTTCCCCACCAATTAATGAGATAAATAAAACTAAGATGACCAATTTGGTTGAAAATAATACAAAGGTATAATTAATTAACAGATCAGATCAATCATCCACTTTTCCCAAGGTCACTCTCCATCCAAAACCAAAACATCAATCACTCTATGAGTGATCCTAAACTAAAACTGATACTGATATGTATAAAATCGGTCTGAGTTTGATAATTTATAGTATGACACCAGTCACCTTTCCATATTAATTTTATTTAATAGAGGATCCATTTAGATGCCCTTTTGAAAAATCATTTATAAAATATATTTCCAAAAATTAAGTACATAAAATCAATGTATAATGCTTAATTTATTTAGTAAAAATTTAATTTATTCACTATTAAATAAAAATAGTTAATTATAGAGGGTTACCTTGGCCTATTTCTCTTTTACTAATCAACAACATGGAATTACACTTTCAAAAAAAATTTATAAGAAAAAAATATCTAAAATGCGCAGTGATCAAATAAAAAAATGGTCGGAAATTATAAAGAAATCAGAGTCATCATGGGAACCTGGGATCCCATGTGAAGAACTAGGAAATGGTTATACAAATATTTTTAGATATAATTATATCCATACATATAACTAACTTCCGTAATACCAGTTATTTTACTACCAAGACTAATAGAGGGTAATAATTCCATAAGAAAAACATAGTACATCTTTTGGCCACTAATCAGAGCATGATCATGAGTTAGTGCAATGTGTGTTCCTTGAGTTCCCCCTAACTACAAAGGTATTCCTAATTCATATAAATGGAGGTGATAATTTAATCCATAAATAAATGAACCTGAAATCATAATATCTAAAAAAATGACTAGCCTTCCCCACCTCTAAAAAATCTTGGAATCCCCCATTCTAATAATGTTTATTAAACAAATAAACTTCCCTCACACTGGTTAAACATCAGAAAAAATATAAAAATACATATATTTTATTATATGAAAGGGGAATTTTTCAAAGTGTTTTTCCTTTTTAATGATAGACTTTAAAATTAACAACTTTTCATTATAGTTTACTTTATGAATTCATTCTAAAAATTGTAATGTATGAAATATATTTTGAGCATTGAGTTTAAATTCCAAGTATTTTTTATTTCAATTATCATATGAATTTACATATATATATATATATAATCATAACCATATAAAAACATTTACATATCACCATGTGAATGTGTGGATCCTATATATATATACAAATTCATATATTTGTGTGTATAACCATCCAAGTTCATTAATGGAATATTTAAAACAATGTATATTATTTTAAAATAATATTTAATCATTTATTTAATAAATGAAATATCATGTATTAATTGAAATTACAAGTAATAATTGAGATCCATTTTAGAATCCATTTTGAAACCCAAAAATATTCTTAAACTATCATGACTCATGAGTAAAATTCATTTTGGAAATCTATGAAACACCTAGTTACCAATGATTTTCCAAATAGTTTTTAAACAAACAATTTAAAAAAAAATTCACATTTTACTTGGAGGAATTAAAGAGATACATATTTTACCATTAAAATAGATTCCTCTATACATATAGTACATAAATTATGCATTTAATATATAATTAAAAATGAATGAAATCAATGGTTCCTAAAATTAATGTTGATGAAATAGGGAAAACCTACCTCAATCAAATGTAGAGATAATGAGACCTTAAAATAAGACATAAAGAGAATCCAAAATAAACATTAAAACCCTAAATATCCTAGTCAATAAGAAATTAGGACTGGAACCAAGCTATGGTTTGACCTAAATCATGGCATAGTGAGAGGGAGAGAGGGAAAGGAATAAGAAAGGTAGGAGGGAGGGAAAATAATGAGGGAAACTCTTATTTGGACAATCACACATTGAATCTAAAAGAGAAACACCAAAATCCATATAATGGGAGTAGGTTCAGAATGTACTAAGCCACTAATTATTATATTATATGAAATGGAGGAGAAATAAAATCAAAATTCATTTAGAACATAATATATGTGTTTTCTTAATTTTTTTAAAGGCCATGGCGACATGCATGTTTTTAGAACATGGTTTAGAAAACCATGTGACAATAATATTCCATACAACAGGAACACTGTTCATCTATAATTTTTGGCATCACACTTAGGAAAACTATGTTTCAACTAGAAAAATAGTTCTACTAAGTTGTAGACCCTGATCACATAACTATCACATGATTAACAATAAACATACACTAACCCAGTGACATGATTATTAATCTTAAAATTTTAAAAAATCTCAAAAAATTGAAGAAAAAAACCTCAAAGATAAAGAATTAAAATAAATAAATCAATCAATAAAACATTTGTGGTTCAAGGATTGATGTACCCATTTTATTAGATAATCATTACATATTTGTAAGCACAATTTATATAAATTAAAATAGAGATGGGATAACGAAATCATACAACTTTTATAAAGATTTTTAAGTATTAATCTAGATATCCACATTCAAGAAGATTGTTCTATAATATTGGGAATAGTATCATATTGGGATATCCCCCCTTATATAATACTGTAAAGTCTTCATCAACTTCAATTCCTATAATCTAAACACATTTAATTTGATCTAGAAGTAAATTGGATCTTCCAACAGCTCCTTAATTTGATAAAAAGAGATAAGATAGATTTATCATCCATGAATATACTTTTCTTATATGTTAGAAATATCTAGAAATATTCATGCTTTTTTCCCCATTTTGTATTCAGTTTTTTCAACTTTGTGAAATATAGTCTTCTTTATATTTGAAATTATCTCCATTGTAGGAATGGCCTTTTCAACATTGGAAATATGAGAAGTTTTATTTTTTTTTAATATGATATTTGATCCCCATCAGACTGTTCTATATTAATTATTAGTATATTAGTAGTCTTATTCTCTAAACTCTCTTTGGGTGTAGATTTATTCTTTTTAGTCAATGGTTCTACACTAGAGTTCCCGTGTGAATTCCACTTTTGTTCCATCTATCTAGGAAAGGCCATTATACCATGTACAACCAAGTGTCTCACCTAGCTACACCTTCTATATATAATATTTTCTTATTTTACATTTATCTTAATGAGAATATTATCTAAATATTCACAAAGAGTTTCAAAGACCATGTTAATCTCATTATCTTCTTCTTAGACCAACTCTCCTTTTAATTATAGTTTTATCCCATTCCCTTTTTCCTTCATGTACAATTTATAATGCTTCATGGTGTGGAATTTATATCCATAACAGATTATTTTCTTTTCAATAGGTTTTATACCATGTATTTCTTTTTTCATTTCCTTCTTTTGAAAATTTATCTTCCTTAAATTTACACATCTATATCTAAAGGTATAATTAATTTTATTCTATAACTAGCTCCTAGACTATGGTGGTTATATGATTTTATAATTAAGTAGATGATACCTAGAATTATTATAGAAGTGTTCATAAAAGTAGTAACCATTAGTCTGGTAAAAATCAAAGAAGTTCTCAATGATATCAAATCTACACCTGGTTGATATATTTCTAATTTTATGTAAAGATTGTTTCATATTAGTTGGATGTCTCTCATATTAAACTTTTCTCCCCATTAATTTAAGAATTATCTAACTTCAAAATATTAATAAATTATTCCAATAATAATTTTCCCTATTCCAATACCACTAACATCACAAAAACCTTCCAATTAACATTATTCTTTTCATTTTATGTGAAGTGTATCAAGATATTCTTACTTTATAATTTTTTCATAAATAATTAGCGTTTTGGGGTTCTCTTTGAAATTTTGTTTCATGGTCATTCTAATATCTATTCTTTAAATATTTTTGGTTTCCCAAATAAATTTGGAATTTTAAATTTGTATAATTTTTTACTTTAAAATTTTACGTCATGTTGATATATATTTAGTAAAAATAGAAATATCTAAGTGGCGGGTTACCTTTTTGTATAATTTGGAGGCACATACTTTACCATATTAATTTCAACTCTATTTTATACTATTTAGGGAACATTTTTAAACTAAAGACTAATCAAAGGTTTTTGTTGTATTTTTTCTTTTAAAAACTACCTAGGAAATATAGGATTTCATAGAATTTAGATTTCTTAGTTTTACTTCCAACTTCAATAACACAAAATTAGACTATTGGTTTCCTCCATAATTATGTTTAGTGTTTTTTTATCTCATTCTGTTTTCATCATTATAATTCCTTTCCTCGTTAATTTTCATTATCCCGATAATAGATTTTTCTAGATCATTACCTCTTATTGTTTTTGATTCCAAGTGGGAAGATTTAATATCCACAGATACGTTAAAAATATTTTTCAATTGAATGAACACCTACTTAAATTGAATTTACCATTTCAATTTAAGATATGTTCTTCTTTGTCTCTCAAAATCTTTGTGACAGTATAGTAGCTAGTCTTTTTCATTTCCAATTCTTCTTCCAATGCTATAATATATTCCTTAGGCTATAATTTTTCATCAATAAATTTTGTGATATATGAGATCATATATTCATGAACATATTATAATAACTTTTTAAAATAATCACTAACCTCATAATAGATGACTTTAGTAGATACAATACATCCACTTTAGTAGTTTTAACAAGTTTTACTAGAGGAATAATAATCAATAGATCTTACTAATAAATCCACATTATTATAATTACCTTAAAAAATGGTAATATTTCATACTCCTTTCATAGAAAAATTATTTGATTTATATTAAACTTATTCTATTAATTTATCAAGGTCCTTGATGGGACCTTAAAGTTTCATTAGGAAGGAATGGAAGTAGTTTCTTATAGTGGAGGTTCTTCTTCAAACTCAAATCCAAACATTATATAGATCAAATACGAAAACTAGGAAAAAAAATTTAGAATATTTATAAGGGAATATTTTGTTTTTTGTTTTAGTTTTAATGAATATAAATATCTACTCATAGGTAACCTTTGATCTGGTACTGATTTTTATGACCAAGTGGACTGTGCAGACACACTTGAGAGGGGGTGAATAAGGTGGGGATTAAATTTAAAAAAAACAATTATTTATTTATAGATTAACACATTATGTATTTGAACCATTTTTTATGGTTAAATAATAAATGGATCCTATTTTACTTTACTCAGTATAACATATACACATTAAATGAAAATATATAAAAAATATCAATATGTGTTATTTTTACAATGTTAGGATATGATATGGGAAACATAGTCCATGTTGTGTTAACTCCATTTGATTCTTATATTCTCCACTATAATAAAATCATAAAATAAAAGGGATATATATGGATCATCCTGAAACCTCTTCTACCATATTACAAAGGTGGTGTTTCCATATTACAAGGGTAACACGCCACTTATTTATTACATAAGTAAATGGATTTTTATATAGTTTTCCATGATATTCAGCACCTGATGGTTCTCTTCTAACTTTCACCTTTGGATGTATATCAAAATATATCAACGAATTTAATTTCACACAAAAATATTGTCATATTCCACAAATCAAAGTAAATATGATAGCTAAATTTTATTCAACCACTACTCAAGAATGTTGTGCTCGAAAACTGTCTATAATTTAAAGTTATTTGTATTATATTTCTTTCAAATTCCAACTAAATGTTTCTTCAAAAATTTATCAAATTTATAAAGTAATAAAAATTATAAAACCATATATTCATATTCACATAAAATTTTTATCTACCTTACTAATGACCGCCTTCATAGAGACCTAACAAGTTTCATAGGATGGGATTCCTCTTCTTCTTCTTTACTACAAAATGAATCACATTCCTTTTTTTATTATTCTTTCAGAGAACCATTCACTCATATTCTCTTGGTTATCACTAATTCAAACTCAATAGCATAATATACTTTTATTATGTGGACCTAATAACACATCATATCTACATTCCATGAGATCTGAACTTCTCACATATATAGGAATATTCATAAAATATGTTCTTCCTTTTTCAAAAGCCTGGGTATATTGAGAAGAAAAAATTCTCTCAGAGAAAAAGAAATATTATAAAATACAAATTTTTTGTTCCCATATATTCATGTACAATAATTATTAAAATCAAAGATTATTCTATGAATAAACTCTTTTAATGAAACTCACTTTTGAAACATGTGTGAATAAAATATATTTTTATTATTTTACATGAAAAAATTATTCTTAATATCATTATAAAAATATTTCCAATAAAATTCAAACTCCACCAATCACCATAGTTATATGAAATATAAAACACTCATGTTTATAATGTGGAACACATTATAGAATTTCAAAATTTATAAAATCTGTATTTCTTCTCACTCTTAAAAATTGGAAAACTTCACATAGTTCTATCTTATTTTTTCTTTATCATTAATTAAAGAAGCTCTTATTACAATAATTTTGACTTTAATAGACACTAGCTCGTGATTTTATGGAAAATCATCAATATTATTCATGAAATCCTAATAAATTCAATTTTCATAATCATGAAATACATGGAGCATAACTCCTATTTAGGTTCTTATAGAATCATTATTAGATCATGTCTTGAATAATATTAATGACGTTTTTATCTTGGAAGAAAAAATTATGTATCATCATATTTGACATTAATCGTAATTAAAAAATTATTGAAATTCAACTTTACTCTTATACAGGTCTATATTACATTTACATTAAAGATATTTTCTTTTAATTTGATATGTCCTTTCCCTGGATAAAGACTAGATCCTTTATTGTTTTCTTAATTTTTGATCACAAACTATTTGAATTGTATGTTATGGTTATACCATGATGGAACAAATATTGAATCATCACAATTAATTTAAAATTTATCATATTTTAAATCTTCAAACATTATTTTTCATCATGCATAACTTTTAAATTTTCCTGGTTATTTAAGTATTATACAGGGAACTTCCATGTGTGGCATTAGATGTGTCTTATGTTCACCAAGGCTTACAGTGAAGTCAAAATTAGTACTCTAAATTTTCACTCTATAGATAATGCCTTATAATCAGGACTGACACAGAAACTGAAGTCTTATGGTCACTCCTTTATGAATTTTTAGTAATCACCAATTTCATATGAAGGGAAGGGAATCTATACAATGAAGTCCTCCATTAAATAAAGACATACAATCTGATAAACTCATATGATGTAACTCAAAGTCTTACAATTTCCTTAAATTATTATGATGAACAACCAATGTTTTATGATCACAGTGATGTCTTATGATCTCATAGGAAAATTCTTATGTTAATGACTTTTCCATTTTCTCATAAAATTTTAAAATGAAGCATTTCTATAGATTAATTTACACAAAGTTTATAATTATCCAAGGCTTATCAAACCACTTCAAATAATCTCATAATTCTATCCATTTTTTTATAATTATTAAAATAATTTTATACTCCTTCAAACACATATCTGAGGTACTAATGTATATAAAATACTCAAAAATATATTATTGCATAAAAATAATATTTCGGCTTAGTTGAAACTCATATTCAATCAATCATGATCCTTCTATTCTCCAAGTAGCTCTACTTCAGCCTTTATAATCCTCAAACCTGAAAAATGGATTATAAAATTCATCTTATAAAATATATCAGTATAGATGGAGTGTATGGTACCGGGATGGGCATCGGAAGCCGATGGGCTGGGAAAATATTTTTTGCATCACCAGAGCAATGTTGGGACATTGGCTCCGGTGAGAAATCCCAGTAAGTTCTGAGGACTACGTGTGGATTTGATAGAGCAGAAAATATAAAATGAGCAAGTACCTTGTTCTGATCTATTGTGTGAAAGTATGTCGCATGCTTTCGGTGACCGTCACTCAAATATTCTGACGTCGAAGTCCTCAAGATCTTCCACACACACCTTTCAAATCTGCACGTGTGTTGTTCATTGGAATCTGGGTGCTAGCATGGCACACCAACGATCTCCTCGACGCAGAGGTGATCACCGCAAGGAAAGGAACTTAGATCCATGAAGGAAGATCTTTAAGTTATTCCTTGCATGAGAGGATATCTCTCTAAAATCTAGGAGGAGAGAGAGGCTCTCAAATTTGGCCCACAAAAAGTTACAAGGGGAGAGCCTATCTCTTACTTATATAGGGGATATCTAAAATATCTGGTATGGGTTCCCGGACCCCGAGTAATAAATATCCTCTTTATCAGTATTATAAATATTTATGTATGTAAAATACAATTATTCCATAAATAATATTTGTAATTTTATCACTAACTGCAATATATATTAGATATATATTGTGTGATAAACCTGAGTCTTTAACTCGACTCACTTCTCTAGAAAGTATTAAACGAACCCTAGATATATAAATCCATTCGAATAATATTTTATTTTTTTATTTAGTGATCCCTTGTAAATACATGTTATAAATAAATTCAACATATTATTCCAAGCATGAATAATTAAAGAATTTATATATTACTTGGTGATCCATAGAACGTGTATAGTACTCAGACCCTTTTGCGGGGCCCACCAAGTTCTATATTTCGATTCCCAGAATATTGAAGATTCTCAAAGCACTATTGTGTGTAACCCTCTAGGCCCTTATCTCAATAGAAGTGAATAATATCCACTGACCAAGAGCGGAGTGTAGCAACCCATCAAGGCCCCTATAAAGACAAGGTAATGTCAGAGCAAAGACTACATTCCTATGAACATGGTCTTTTTAATATAATATATTCATCCTAAATATATCAATAAAGAAGAATGCACACTAGTGTCATCATCCTTTATCTTGATTTATTTTATTTGTTGATTTTTTCAGACGGTCTTACCTTCCTCTACCATGGCCATGGATTTTATGAAGGTGAAACCATCCTAATCAACTAGGCCCGAGATATCTCTTCCTGAACTCGGAAGCGACAAATCATATCTTTATCATTCAATCAATTCCATGCCATTAATGATGTACCCAACAAAAACTACCATGCCACAACTTTATCTCCATGGTTTTTTCCCTGCATCAAAGTTTGCAATTAGATGGCATTCATTAATAATAATCTAAAGTCTAGAGACCATACATGTAAGTAGATAGGAATGACCAATGACACCTAAAACATGTGGTTTTCCTATTATGCAGGTTTGTCCTCATGATCTGAACTACTAGAGATCATCAAGTTTTAACTTAATAAGAAGAAGTCTCATTGCTTATAATCCTCTAACACATGATGGTAACACATCATCTATGTCCTTTCAGAATGATGTAACTAGACCATTGGACATTAGTTTAAGATTGATATCATGGAATCTCAGTGTTGTCATTATAGATTGGGATATTCTATAAACCTTTGATACGACATGTAATCTGCGAACATTTCCATAAACAAAGTGGATGTAGAAGTTTCTACACTATTATGGAATGATAAACACATCTATTATTAAAAACTGAATGCATGTAGTGGTACTAAAATTACAATACATGTTCGTTCTAGGGAACCCACTTTCAACACTCCCACTTGAACTAGAGCCAACTGCTAACAGGTTTTAATCCACTATCTCTCAGATGAGATTCATGCTTCTGCTATGAAATAGATTTAGTCATGGGGTTTTATATGTTTTCCTTTGTGGATAGTATATTAATTATGACTTTACCTCTTTGAGTGAAATCCCTGAAGAGATGAAACTTCCTAAAAATATGATTTTTCCTATGGTGAGACTTGTGCTCCTTCGACATCACCACTGCAGTAGTATTATAACAATATATTGGAACATGGTCTTCACTACTAGGGTCAACACCAATGTTTGAGATAAAGACGTGTATCATGACTACTTCTATTGCTGCATGAGAATCTACAATATATTCAGACTCTACTATAGAATCGACAACCATAGCTCTCTTTTAACTTCTCCTGCTCCCTGCACCACCATTTAAGAAAAAGATGTTTCCTGACTGCGATTTCAGATCATCATGATCTATCTGGAAACTATCATCAATGTATCTTCTCACTACTAGTTCCTCATCTCCTCTATACATCAATAACATATCTTTATTACTCCTCAAGTACTTTAGTATAGTCTTAACAACTTCCAAATGCAGCTCTCCTAAATTATCATGATATATACACACCATGCTTAATGTAAAAGCGGCATCAAAACTAGTACATAGAATGGAATACATGATAGAACCCACTGCCGTGGCATAAGGGATTCTACTCATTCATTAAATCTCCTACTGTGTTTGTGGAAAATATTTCTTGGAGAGATTTATACAATGTGAAAAAGGTAAAAATTCTCTCTTGGATTGTTCCATATTGTACTTTTTTACTACCTTGTAAATATATGTACTTTCACATAGCCCAAGAAGCCTTTGAGATCTATCTCAATAGATCATGATCCCTAGAATGTAGGCTACTTCACCTAGTTCCTTCCTACAGAAGCATTAATTTAACCAAGTATTAACTGGATGTAAGACTTGAACCTCGTTTCCCATAATTAATATGTCATCAACATATAACATTCGGAAAATGAGGGCATTCCCTCTAACATTTTTATTGACACAAGGCTCGCTTCCAATTAAAAAAAATATCGTATAGTGTCATCAAAACAAACATTCCATGATCATGATGCATGGTTCAACCCATAAATGGATATTTCCAACTTTCATACATTATTGGCATTATTTGACTTGACTAACCCTTCGGGTTAAGTAATATAGACGTCTTCAACCAACTTCCCATTTTGGAAAGCAGTTTTGACATCCATTATCCAAATTTCATAATCATGAAAGGATGCTATTGCAAGAAATATTCTGATGGATTTAAGAATTTATACTGTTGAGAAGGTTTCAACATAGTCAATGCCTTAACGTTACCTAAAACCCATTGCAACCATTTTTTCTTTGAAGGTATTAACCTCATCATCCATGTGAAACTTCTTCTTGAATACCCATTTGCATCCAATGGGCTTTACATCAGTTGTAGGGTCTACCAAAACCCAAACATGATTTTGGTACATGGAATCCATCTCATAATTCATGGCTTCTTTCCATTTAGAAGTTTTTTTCCTTCTACTGCTTCCTTATAGGATAGAGGTTCATCATCCTCATGGCCTAATGTGTCACCTGACTCGGTGAAAAGAAAACCATAATGCCCTGGTTCTCTAACCTCTCATGTATCCCTACATAGTATTTGTGTCTCATGAACAACTTCTTCTTCCACTTTCTCTTATCGAGATTGTTCCTCAACCAACTCTTGTGAATCTAGAGCATTAACTTCATCAAAGTCAATCTTTATCCCACTATTTCAAATAGAAATGTGTTACCTTTCAAGAAATATGGTGTATTGTTTCACAATAACTTTTCTATCTAAAGTGTTATATAGGCAATATCCTCTAGTTTCATTAGGATAACCTATAAGGATGAACTTGCTGCTTCAAGATGCCAATTTGTCCTTTGGTAAAGTCTTGAAAAATTCCTTACACCCCCAAACACTTATGTGTGTCCAAATGGGTTTCTTTCCATACCATAACTCAAATGTAATCACATCTTCTGCTTTAGTTGGTACTCGGTTAACGGTATATGCCGCGGTCTGCAAAGCGTATCCCCAAAAGGATAATGGAAGAGTTTCATGACTCATCATTGATATGGCCATATCATGTAAGGTTATATTCCTCCTTTCACTAACACTATTCCATTGTGTTGTCTAAGTAGGAGTGAGTTGGGATACTATCCCACAATCCTTGAAGTGATTAATGAAATATTGGTTAAGATATTATTTTCCTCAGTCTAAGTGGAGTGATTTTATCTTTTTAACAAGTTGGTTTTCTAATTAATTTTTGTATTCCTTAAAAATATGAAATGTATCAAACTTATACTACATTAATTAGATAAATCCATACCTACTGTGGTCATATGTAAAAGTAATGAAGTACAAAAAACCACCCCTTTTCACTACTATAATTGGACCACATACATCATTATGTATTAATTATTGTAATTCTATGGATCGTTTTCCCTTTCCTGAGAAAGGTTCTTTGGTCGTCATTCTTTGTAAACAATCTTGACATGCATCAAAGGGTTCTAACAGTACCGAGTCTAAATACTTTTCTTGATGTAATCATCGTAATCGCTTCTCGTTTACATGACCAAGCCTGAAGAGCCATATGCGGGTGATATATGAGTCATGTTGGCTATTTTTCTCATTGATTGACATTATGGGGTTATTGAGTTCCAGCATATATAAACCATTGTTAATATGTTCCATACCATATCATATGTTATCCCTATAAAAGAGTCAACATTTATTTCCAAACATGAAATAAAAACCCATAGTATTTAAGCTCAACACAGAGATAATTTTTCTGGTAACATATAGTACATAATAGAAATTGTTGAAAACTATAACCAAGGTTATGTGATAGTCTTTCACTACCATGGGTGCCAGACTTGCGCCATTTGTATCTCAGATATCCACTTGACATTTTTCAATCTTCTTGAACCTACTTGGTTCCTGTATATGAATAAAAATGTGTGTGCCACATGCCATATCCAATACCCAACTTGTTGATAAAGATACATTTCATTCAAGGATAAAAATACATGATGTAGAAGCATCAGTTTTCTTCTTCTTCTCAGCTCTGTAATTCTTCTTCCAGTGGCCTTTCTTGCCACATCCAAAGAAGACTACTTCATACTCATTACTTCGTCTCTGAATCTTTGTCTTCATTACAGGATGATGCATTGGTGCCTTTGGCCTTGACTTGGCCTTGGACGCCTTTTCCTTGCCCTTGTTTTTCATTTTCACCATAAGGATAGATGAATTGGTATTTTTCATATCCTTATCAGCTTGTAAAACTTAAGAAAAAAGGACTAGGAGAAACTTTGTCATATCATTCATCTTATAATTGACAATAAAAGTCGACAATCTCGATGTTAAAGAGGCAAGAATGAGATAAACTACTAGTTCTTAGTTCAATTTGAACCTAAGGGCTTCAAGCCTCTCAATATACCCAATCATATTGAGTATGTGCGGACCAGCTTGATGCCCTTCTACTAGCCAACACTTGTAAAGAGAACATGAGATATCATACCTTTCTTGTCTGGCCCTCTCCTGATATAATTATTGGAGATGTGAAAGCATCTGGTAGTAGTCCTCATCCTCATGCATTTTATTCAATTGGATGGACATGGATGACAACATGATGCATTGTACTTCAAGAGCATCGTCTTCATGCATTATGCATTCGAATTTTTCCACCTTTCTTGCTCCATGAGGAGGCTCAGTAGGAATTGGGTATTCTAGAACATATTACTTCCTTTCTTGTTGTAGTACTTTGTGAAAGCACCTGTAACAATAATGGAAGTTATTTCCGGTTAGGATATTTTCTTTATCCAAAATTGCTCACAGTGATAAAGTACTTCTGGGGTTGGTGATTTCCAATTTAAATTTAATTAGATAAAAATTAAGCAGTTAGTACTTTGTCTTGATTACCTTTTTGAAATTTATGCTTAATAAATTATTATATCATTTTAATGTCTCCAAATATTTTAGAGAACCCTAATATCCCTCACTATTAGATTTGGAATTCTCTGTCGCTTGAGTATTCTACTTGAAAGGATCCTCAAAACCTCCATCATAGTTTACAAGCTATGGCTACGCCACTACTTGGATGGTTTCAAGGCAGGCTCTAGTCTAGCCAACCTGTTGACCTGTGGTTCCTTTTGTTGTTGAGTAAATTACCAGCTTTTGGAATCTGAACTTGATTCCCTCAACATCATGCCTCTAAAGTGATAGCGAGTTATCTATGGCTAAACCTTGACTAATCACTTTAGTTAAGTCGACCTACTTCTTTCATGAAAACACCCCAATAGTAAGAGGCACACTCAACTATGGCTAACGAGCACCCCAAACAACTAGTTTTGTTTATATGTGGGAAATGGAAGGCTTTTGGAATTAATATCTCTTTGAGGTATTTTAATATCTATTGACGAATATAATCTTTTTCTATTTATATCTTCAAACTATATTGTAATGCTCACAATTGAACATGCAATATATATATAATCATCACTTATTTATGAATTTTTTATATTGTTTACTATTCTATGTGATCAAGAAATAATCATGCACTCGCATAAAATAATAAACAATGCATACAGGTAAATCATGAAATCTGACTAGTATTGAGCATTCTATAAAGATCGATCCGCAATGGATCAATCTTGACCTAGGGGCATCCATACCTGAGTCGACACCTGACTCATGTCATTGCCATCCCCAGTGCAATGTGCTCGGCTCATGTCTAGTTTACCACCACAACTTATTGGGTTCTACATCTCGGAACTTCATTGATTAATTACAAATATACTCGCATGCACGTGAGGGGGTCTAAGGGTAGAAAATACAGCTTGTGCATTGGTCACGCATACCCTTATACATATTTAAATTAAAAGGCAATACATAGACCATAATTTATCTAATTAATTATTACAATAATTGCATGCATTGAATAAATAATTAAATAAATAAATAAAAACTCCATACATGCACGGTTTGGTCTCTTGCTCAAGACCAGTCGGTATAAATGAAGAATGATTAAAATTAAACTGCAATGAAATTTAAATAGTACGAGGTGCTCTCATAAATTAAATGAATTTGAATAAATTTAATTAATTTATTTTTATCAATTCTAACTGTTAAATTTAATTTAAATTCAAAATTTAAATTAAACCATTAATTTAATTTTAACTATAAAATTAAATTAAACTATTTATTTAATTTTAATTCAAAAATTAAATTAAAATATTAATTTAATTTTAAATCTAATAAAATTATTGTTTCAGATTAAATTAAATTTAAACCCCAATCTAATTATAATTAATTTAACATAAAAAACTAAATTAATAAAAAATGAAATAAATGAGGTTACCTCTAGCTGGGTGGGGAAACCAGGTTAACCGCAAACCACCGCAAGAGACTATTCCTAGAGCCAATTCAAGGTGTAACCATGGCATGACTATGGCGTGACCGCGGCGTGACCGTGGTGTGAGTGAATGCGGCGTGACTACAGCGTGACCGCGGCCTGACCGCAGCGTGGCCAAGATGTAACCGCTCAGTCCAGCAACTCTTGTGACAACAATGACTTCCGATGAGGTGCAAACAGAGCGTGAGTTGGCGGGGCACCACGCCAGCCAGCCTCAGGGGTGGTAGCCCACTGCTCCGGCTAGCCATAGGGGCAACAGCCTGATCCAGTGCGGCCTAGACCAGTGGCGGCCTGGTCCAATGCGTCCTGGACCTGTGCCAGCCTGGTCTAGTGCGGCCAGGTTCGACGCTTCCTGGTTCGGAGCTGCTGTTTCCTCTGGAATTGGGGATGACCTCATTGATTGAAGGTTCAAACATTCCAATCAGTGTCTAACAGGTTTCTTCATAGAACCGGAAACATCCAATGATTCAATATCCATTTGGACCTACTTTCCAAAGGTAGGCGCTCATTAGTTGTGGACTGATGAGGCTTAGGAATTTTCATTGGTCGAGAGGATGGGAGGTCGGACTAATCACACCTTTTTTAGGGGAATTATTGTCTACTCCGGGACTCTCTTTATAAATTTAAGTTATGTTCTTGAATCCTTATTACATTAACAAGTATAAAATGAGATTTTCTTTAGATCTGACAATCAATGATTAAATTGGTAGGAAATTTAGAGAATCTTATATATGTATTCAAGGTTCTTCATTGATAGATAATCATATGTATTTATTAGAGATTCTTAGTCAATGATATACTTCAATACATAAAAGTCTCTTGGTCATTATGATGACCATGTTGGTTTTAAAGCCACTCAGTGGGGCACTTGAAGTTTACTATCATTCCTAAGGACATGGATTATTTCAGAGTTGGTATCGTACCTGTAGATGGGATACCTATGTATCCTTTGTTTTGGAAAAGGAATCAGAACCCACGTAGTTCGAATAAGGGAGTATGATGTTTATGTATGATTGATGGCTCAATGAAAGATGTCATAATTACTTTTAAACTCTAAGCTCACGTGAGTAATGCTCGGTGTGAGAAATAAGAGGTATTGGTAAAACCAAACAATTGTTCCATGAAAGATGAAATTATAAGAAATGATGTGGGGCATATGTATGTATGACTGCCCAAAATATATGAAGATTAAGATTTACTTCAGGGAAGAAATCCAGGAACATGGTCTATAAAGGTATATATACTTTATGAAGATTTGGATACTCTAATCTTGGGGCTTACTCCTAAGGAAGATGCCCAAGTTAGGAGGGGACATATGATTGGGTTTTACTCATGAGAAGGAAGCCCAGATCAAAAGTAAATTAAGACTCGTTAAGAGAAATTAATACTGGGGCTTACTCCTGAGATGGAGGCCCAGGTTAAGGTACTTGGGGCTTACTCCTAAGGAGGATGCCCATATTTGCAGACATTGAGAATGGGGCTTATTCCTAACGAGGAATCCCAGGTTAAGAGAACCATGGTTGGGGCTTACTCTTGAAGAGGATTCCCATATTTGGGAACATGGATGCAAGGGCTTACTCTTGAAAAGGAAGCCCAGGTTAAGATAAATTAAGACTGGGGCTTACTCCTAAAGAGGATGCCCAGATTAGGGGACTTGGGGCTTACTCTTGAAAAGGATGTCCAAATGAGGACTTGGGGATTACTCCTGAAAAGGAGGCCCAAATAAGGACCTAGGGCTTACTCCTAAAGAGGATGCCCATATTAATGAGAATTTGGACTGGGGATTACTCCTGAAAAGGAGGCCCAGGTTAAGGATTCTCTCATCTTAAAGGATGAGGTTGAATGAATGAACTCTCTAACTTTAGTGATGTAAAGATGTGTAAATCACTAGGTTTTGAGAGATGTTCCACAAAATTTATTTCAGATAAGGAATCCAACAAAGAAATCATGCCATAAATGGATTTGGAGAGAGTTCTGAAGGCTTAATCTTGAAGAGGAGAGGTGGATAGGTGTAAGAGGGGTGAAATGGGTAGGAAAGGCACCCAAAAAGAGAGGGGCGCGCAAGTACTGAGTGGGCGCGCCAGTACTACGTGGGTGCGCAAGTCCTGGTCACGCAAGTATACTTGTGTGACACATGGGTACATGCGCACTGGTCAATCCTTAGAGTAAAACTTGGGCGAGGATTGGTTCAAGACCTTAGTACTACCCCTAGATACTTCCAGAAGAGAGGCGCGCATGTTATGTGGAAGGAGTAAGGCGGCGCGCAAGTGTGGCCATTTCCCTTAATGGATGGCCACCTAGGCGCACAAGTGTTGATGAATTTCAACACATAGGCCTTCTTCCCCCTCTTTAGATCTTCCGTTCTAGGTAAGAAATTACCTTAGAAGTGTTCGGAGGCTTTGAGAAGAGACTAGGGCACCGAGAGCTCAAGTATGAGGTTCTGGAATTTTTCATCCCTGAAATGGGGGGCCCATAGGGGTTATTTATAGGCTAGAGAAGGCCCTGGGTGAATTTTCAAAGAAGGCACGCAAGTATACTTGCACGACCTTAGTGGAACATGCGCGACTCAAGTGAATTTGAATCTTGGTTCATGCCTTTGTCAATTTTTGATGTTTCTTCAAAGGATGAATCACTTTGGGTTCAAGGTATTTCACTTTACATTCCTTTAGACTCTGAAGAAAAGGAGAGTCAACAAAAGTCCCCCCTCAAAGTTGGATCTGAAAGAAAATGAGGATTTGACTTTGAGGAAAAAAAGAAAACCAAGGTACAAGCGGCTCACAAGGTCTGTTGAGCGTGAAAATTTTGGCGTGCAGGTGGTGAGCCGCGCAGGCGTCGACGTGCAAGGGTGCGGACTAGCATATATATACATGGTCATTCCTCACGCAAAGCACCGAATTTTAGAATTTCGAGCTCTCGCCACGCAAGTTGTCTTTGCCGCACAATTTGCTCTGTTTTCCACTATTTCTTCACCGTCGCGCTTCTGTCAAGGTATTTGGACTTGCACGGTTATACTTGCGTGCCAAAAACCTGTGCGGCACATCATACTAGAGCGACACATCCATACTTGCGCGCCTTAATGCCTTTTCCATTTTTTCGGATTTCTTCATGAATTTTATGAAAAATAAACCCATTTAAGTGTTAATTCATTAAAATTTTGTGTAGATTCAATGGCTCCCAAGAGAATCAGAACGGTTGACGAAATATCTAGAAAACGGATAGATGATATGATGAGCATCATCGACCTTGATTACTATACCATCTGTGACAACACTCTCCCAGATTTGGCTAAGTATTTGAAGAAGTATCATCGTGAATTCCCCCATAGCATTTATCTGCCTTTGTATTGCTATGGTCATCTGCGAGAAGTTACCATTCCCGAATCAAAGAACTATCATACAATTTCTTGGTTTCAGTACTACGCCGACTTTGCTGCAGCAAATATCTCATGTGGAGGAGTATTTCTAAGAGCTAGAATAGTGGAGAAGGCCCAAATGATGCATCATAGCCCTTGTACGCCAGATCTGAAACCTCATAAGACTGAGCTGCAACCACATTGTTATCCCTCAATTTTCCGAAACTCTCAGATGGATCAATCAAAAGGCTGGAAGAGATGTTAGGACTTCTATCCTGGAGGAGGTGTGAAGCCAACCTGGATGTGGGCATACTGGGTGCGACAAAGCTGTGCAGAGTTAGTCGAGGATTTGAAAGGAGTTGCAATATACGAAGCCGTCTGGGTTGTGCAAACATATGTTTATAGGCATGATAACTTCGTGTCGGAGATACTCATCCATTGGATCCCAGAAACCAATTCTTTCCATCTGAATCATGGAGAAGTAGGAATCAGTCTATGGGATGTCCACAAAATCTCAGGGGCTCCAATTTTGGGTGATATGTATGATGAATTCATCTCTCCCAAGGTGACATGGAATGATTCGGAGAAGACTCCAACTTTAGCTTGGGAATTATTGAAAATCTTCCACAAGCTCAAGAGTTCAGAGACCTCCTTAACTCATTCTAGAAAGGATATTCATCCAGAGGAGTGGATGAATATGTTTCTTATCGAGAAGCAGGAGAAAGAGCCGAAGGAGAAGGGATCGAAGGAGAAGGGATCCAAGAAGAAGAATCCCCCTCATCCTACCACCTGCCCCAAAACAGAGAAGAGGGGTGCTCCTGGCACATTCTGGCCGACTCTAGAAGCAGTAGAATTTGTGAAGTGGGGATATGAGGTGAATCAGAAGATCCCAAAAAAGACTCATCTGGCAGGCTTCTTGGACTTGTGGATCATCGTTTATCTTCTTCCAGTTAAGGAATCGAAGGGAGGGGTCAGGCCAGGGACCTTCATTATGGCGACAAAGATGGCTGAGGGAAAACTGGTTGGGTTGGACACCCCCATATTAGCTAAGATTCATAGGAGCTTACTCCATGCCTTCATGGGTAAGTCTCCTTTTAGAATAGTGGGACCATTTTACGTTTTGTGGGGATGGATGGCCACTCACTTTAGGACGTATAATGTACAAAATGGAGTACAGATTCCTGGATGTTCTTTCAGGCTAGCAGTGCAGGCATTCTTTGGAATTTCTCCATTAGTTCTCAATGCTTATGACAAGAAGGTGAGGATGATAATGTATAAGGAATTCAACTTCTTTCTTTATGGAAATCCGCCAATCGGGCAGTTTGTTTATAACGACCCATACTTTACATACATTGTTAATACTTCAAAATTGAAGCACACTTATTACAACATATGACAAAACCAAAAAGGACCGTATAGGTATAGTGTCTTTAGAAACTGGGAAACATAAACAACTGGTTCATAAATCTTCTACAGTGTCTCCCATTTATTTCATCATATCTAGGGTCCCTTTTAGCATATTCTACTTAATATCCATCTTCCTGTCCTGGGGAAAAGAAAACATAAAAGGGTGAGCTCAAATGCTCAGCAAGGGCAAATAAAGGAGATAAAAATCATATCATATCTTTTTGAAAATCAAAACCTGCAAAAGAGATCATAATATCTTAACATGGAATAAATCATAGAAGTGAAAATGAGATCCCCATAATCATAACATAAAACTTGAAACTTTGTGGCATGCACACATAATCATGGAAAATCATTTCTTGTTAGTCATGACTCATTGCCAAGACTATCTTAGTGGACAAAGTCCCTTTCTGAACCGAGTTCACTCCTCGTTTCAGTCCTGTATCACTGAACCGAAATAACCTTCCGTTCCAGCCATGTCTATCTCATGAGATATAAAATCTTTACCCAATGCATTGGAGGGAGATATAGGTCCCACCCATCTTATAATGAATCCTTTCTTATGTGTGCCACATAATCATAAAACATACATCATCGCATAACACATGTAACAAAAATGGGATTCTTGAAACATCATGACATCATAAATCAATTTATATAAGATAAAGGAAGTCATAAAAATAATTCCATCACAACATTATCAAATCAATGTAATAATAGGGATAAAAATAGAACCCTTTATTATCTTAGATGGAAAATAATTTTGATAAAACACTTAAACTCCATTCTTGAGAAAAATATCCTTTCTTCTTCAAAAAAAACATTTTTTTCTGTCATACAACTTTAAAATAAAAGAAGTTGATTAAAAATAATCTTGAAAACTTGTAAAGGAAGCTTCTTGGAAATAATGTTTTAAAAATCCATTCATGCCGTATAAGTTAAAAAAAACATTCTTCGTACTTTTGTCGGAAAAGTCAAGAAGTACCTCGTACGGAAAAACGACAAAAGATTCCTTTTATATTCTTTACTAAAAACTCATAGAAGGGTAAAATTGGATTTAAACTATTTCAAGTGTATGGAAACAATATTACATATTGAGGGAACATGGATGTGGATGATAAAATACACCCCATTAAATACTTACGAATAAACAATCTCGGATAAAAATGAGATTGTGATATTTCCCTTACCTTAGGTCCGATTAGCTTTGTATGTGTCCGAAGCTCCTGTATAATGGTTTAAATAATGTTATTGACTTATTCCAGAATCATACATATTGATATGATATCATATATGGTCATATTATTAGCTTCTTGTTAGTAATATTTCATTGTTACTTGTTACTCGGGTCTTTATTGCCTTTTGTTCTTATGTGTGTTTTGCCGAATACATTCTTATTCTTCTTTTAAGGTTATAGATACCTTACATCCAGAATGGTATTAGTGTAACATATATCATATTTATTCATTCAATTCATTTATATAATTACTATGTAATGATGATCATGTAGAACGAGTCGCATCACATCGTGGAGATGGTATTCCGTACGTACGCACGAGTGATGATATCGTTCCTATGATCGTGGAACTGTATTGGAGTATATATATATTATTTCAGTATCAATATTACTTTATAATAATCATAAATAGTTACTCATTACACCATTATACCCATCCTTGTAAAGTGATGGTGGAAAAATAGATTACACCACGGCGTGGAGACGGTATTCCGTACGTACGCACGCGCGGTGATTTATTTTTTCCGTAGGATGGATAGATTGTGAAATAGGGTTGTTTCATACTTATAATAACATATCAGTATATGAGTAATACTGATGTTATTACTTCATAATGAAACAACCTTAGAAGAAGAAGTGGAAGAAGAAATAAAGATGAAAGAATTGGTAACGGTAATTACCTCTTCTTTGAAGCGCCTCTTTGAGACCTCCTCTTAGGGAACTAAAATTGGTCTTTGAGGAAGACCAGAACCTCTAATATGTTTCTAGGGAAGTGGAGAAGGGAAAATGGCAGGGGTTGGCCGAGCTTGAGTGCTCAAATTGGTGTGAGGAGGAGGGGGAGGAGGTGCCCTTTTATAAGGGAGGAGAGGGGCACCTTAGGAATATCTCAAAATATTATTTTATATTAAAGTCAAAATCGGTTTATAATGGCTCCAAAGGGTCTTATTTCAAAGATAAGGTGGGGATGGGCCGAAATCCTATCAACCAATAGGATTTAGACAAGTTTAGGGTATTATTTTAACCTTATCAATTAGATTTAACTCTAAGTTAAATAATTTAACTTTTACCATGTCTTTTTGTTTTCTTTCACTATATTGTTAATAAACTTACTATAACATGCCAAACGAACCCCAAATTGTTTATTATTAATATATATATCCTTATCTAAGTCATTTGGCCGAAGCTTAGATTTTTAGGAATAAAATAACAATTAATAATATAATATTTGATTTAAAAACTATTTTGTGTCAATTTTGACACTATTTGATATATGAATTTTGTGAAAGTCATAACAGAATTATATGTTCGAACCAAGTTGATTAAATCAACATTAATATATCATAGTAACCTAGAAAATTAGTGGAATTCATAAAAAGTCTTAAATTACATTTATTTTGGTGTTTATAACATCAATTATGTCAATATTTCATTAATAAGATAATTACTGCATCATCTTTGTGTCATAATTAAATTATATTATTTGATGTCTAAAAATTACAAATAAAATAACATCATGTAGGAAATTATTTTAGCTTTCTAATGAATATTTACAATCGAATTTATCTTATGTATAACCCCATATTATAAATGATTTACTTATTAAACTTTGATTTTAACTATTTTAACCCTTCTTTAAATAAATTAATAATAAATGTCCTAATCTAATCCAAGTGGGCCTAAATGGTCATATTTTATTCCTAAGTTTGTTTTTGGTCGAATTACACTTGTCCAATAGAATTAGGACATGTTTTAGGGTAATATTAATATCATATTTACCCTTAGTTACCCAATTTACTATTAACCGCGGTAAAAAAAGTAAAAAGTTACTATTCACCAAAAAATTATTTTCATCTCATTGAACCACATTTTAGTCCTTGATATTAACCGTGTCTCTCGGATTTTCGAAATTCCATTCACAGAAGCGGTAAAATTAAGTTTTATGCAAAATTCAGTTTTTAACCTACCACTTAGTGGTTTCACTATTCATCAAAAATTGAAAGTTTTCAGAAAAATACCAAAATTTCACCCTATGCTAATTTCGATATTTTGAGTCCAAAAATGAAGTCCATTTTGAAAAATAAAATTTATAAAATTTTAAAAAGTGGTTATTACTATTCATAACGGCTAGTTTTAATAGCATATTGTTGTTTAGTGAAACTCGGTATTGCGTACGACGCAAGCTATCGAGGAAGGTCGCGATTGCGTGTAAAGCAAGCCAAGCAAGTGTTGTGTAGAAAAAGATTCCTTTGATGATTTATATAACATAAAAGTCTCGGGTGTTACATTCTACCCCCCTTAAAAAGAATTTCGCCCTCAAAATTTATCACTTTGTAACAAACAGATGAGGATAATTCTCCCTCATCATATCCTCAAGCTCCCATGTAGATTCTTCAAGTTGGTGGTTCCTCCATAAAACTTTCACCAAGCGAGTGGTCTTGTTTCGTAGGACTTTTTCGCTACGATCCAGAATCTCTATCGGCTGTTCTTCATAAGAAAGATCTTGCTCCAGCAGTACAACTTCTGAGCTGAGTACATGTGAAGGATCTGGTATGTACTTTCTCAGGAGAGATACATGGAACACATCGTGAACTTGAGAGAGATTCGGTGGAAGCGCCAATCGGTAAGCTACCTTCCCAACACGATCCAGTATTTCGAAAGGACCGATATATCTAGGGCTCAACTTCCCCTTCTTTCCAAACCTCATAACCCTCTTCCAGGGAGATATTCGTAAGAACACTTTATCACCCACTTCGAACTCTAGGTCTTTTCTTCGGTTGTCGGCATAACTTTTCTGTCGACTCAGAGTTGCTCTTATGTGTTGTTGAATAGATCTGACCTTTTCTGCCATTTCATCAACGAGATCAGGTCCTAATAGCTTTCTTTCCCCAACTTCATTCCAGCAAGTTGGAGTCCTGCATTTCTTTCCATAGAGAGCTTCATAAGGAGCCATCTGAATACTGGAGTGAAAGCTATTATTATAAGAAAATTCCACCAAAGGTAGGTGTTGATCCCAACCTCCTTTGAAATCCATAGAGCAAGCTCTCAACATATCTTCTAGGGTTTGAATTGTTCTCTTAGACTGACCATCTGTCTGGGGATGATAAGCAGTGCTGAAACTCAACTCTGTATCCAGAGTATTCTGAAGACTTCGCCAGAACTTCGATGTAAATCTCGGATCCCGATCAGATATAATAGAAAGTGGTACTCCATGCAATCTTACCACTTCCTTTACATATATCCTGGCAAGCTGATCTAGAGAGAAATCCTCTCTAATAGGAATGAAGTGTGCAGACTTTGTAAGACGATCAACTATGACCCAGATAGCATTATTGCCTTTGGATGTTTTAGGAAGTCCTGTGACAAAGTCCATAGTGATGTTTTCCCATTTCCATTCGGGTATGGGTAATGGTTGTAACATCCCCTTAGACTTTTGTCTCTCAGCTTTAACTTGTTGACAAACCAAGCATCGAGAGACATATTCAGCAACATCTCTTTTCATGCCATCCCACCAGAAGTACTCTTTCAGGTCCCTATACATCTTCGTGCTTCCAGGATGAATAGAGAATGAAGAACTATGAGCCTCATCCAGCAGCTCCTTCTTTAATTCGGGGATGGGAGGAACACAAACCCGATTCCTGAACTTTATTATCCCATCACAATCAAGGTTGAATTCAGGAACATTTCTCACCTTCTTTTGTAACTCGACATCTTCTTTCTGTGCCTCTTTAATCTTCACATGTATAGATGGTTGAACATTAATTTGAGAAAGATAAGATTTTTCCCCTTCCATTATAATTCCAAGATCCATCCTTTGTAAATCCATAAATATTGGATCCTTTGTGATCCTCATCATGGATAAACTAGCATGGTCTTGTCGACTTAATGCATCTGCCACCTTGTTTGCTTTCCCAGGGTGGTAATGGATTGAGCAGTCATAATCCTTAATCAGCTCCAACCATCTTCTTTGACGCATATTCAGCTCCTTTTGTGTGAAAATATACTTTAAACTTTTATGATCAGTATAAATATCACACCTTTCACCATAAAGGTAATGCCTCCAAATCTTTAATGCAAAGATTACCGCAGCCAACTCCAAATCATGTGTTGGGTAATTTTGCTCATGGATTTTCAACTGTCGTGAGGCATAAGCTATCACCATATCATTTTGCATAAGAACAAACCCCAATCCCTTCTTGGATGCATCACTGTAGATCACAAACCTTTCTCCACTACAAGGCAGTGTGAGCACAGGTGCACTGGATAACCTTCTTTTCAACTCCTTGAAATTCTCTTCACATTCCTCTATCCAGACAAACTTAACTCCTTTCCGAGTCAACTTGGTGAGTGGATTAGATAATCGTGAAAAATCTTTTACAAAACGTCGATAATATCCAGCCAAACCAAGAAAACTTCGGATCTCAGTTACTGTTGTTGGTCTCGACCATCTTTCGATAACCTCTGTTTTTGCTGGATCCACAGATATCCCCTCTTTTGAGATTATATGACCCAAAAATGCAACTTTTTGAAGCCAAAATTCACACTTGGTAAATTTGGCATAAAGCTTCTCCTTTCTCAGGGTCTTCAATATAATTCTCAAGTGATCTTCATGCTCTTCCTTGCTCTTTGAATAGACAAGAATATCGTCTATAAAGACTACCACAAATTGATCAAGATAGTCTCTAAAGACTTTATTCATTAGATCCATGAAGATAGCAGGGGCATTAGTAAGACCAAATGGCATCACTATAAATTCATAGTGTCCATACCTTGTACGGAAAGCCGTCTTTGGTATATCCTCCCTTTTGACCCATAATTGATGATACCATGAACGAAGATCAATCTTGGAAAAGTATTGAGCTCCGCGTAGTTAGTCAAATAAGTCATCAATGCGAGGGAGAGGATATTTGTTCTTGATAGTGATCTTGTTAAGTTCTCGATAATCAATGCAGAGTCTCATTGATCCATCTTTCTTTTTAACAAATAGAACTGGTGCTCCCCAAGGTGACGCACTAGGGCGTATGAATCCCTTATCAAGATTCTCTTGGAGTTGCTTCTTCAATTCCTGCAACTCAATTGGGGCCATTCTATAAGGTGTCTTTGAAATTGGCAAAGCGCCCGGTACGAGTTCTATTGAAAACTCAACTTCACGATTTGGTGGAAGACCCGGTAATTCCTCCGGAAAGACATCATCAAACTCCCGTACAATGGGCATATTCTTAATCGTGAGTTTCTCACCAACCATTTGAGATAAATAACCTTCATTTAGTGGAATCAATACCCATAAGATGGAATAAATTTCCACTGGAAGGTTATGTTCATCCTTGCATTGATATACGATCGTAGATTGATCTGGAATATGAAATGTGACTTCCCTTCTTTGGAAATTGATATGAGCTCCATGTAGGGAAAGCCAATCCATTCCAAGAATCACATCAAATTCCACTAAAGGAAGGATCACAAGATTTGCAGGAAGCACTTTCCCACAAACTTCGATCGGAGAAGAATTATAAACTTTTGATGCGACTGTTGTTCCATTAGGTGTTGTCACAGCTAACTCAACATCTAATTGTTGAGGTAATACGGTGATACCCTTAGAAAATTCTTTAGAAATAAAAGAGTGGGTGGATCCAGAATCAAATAAAACATTTGCTACTTTAGAGTGGATGGTAAGTGTACCTTTCACCACTTCATTATCGTACTCCACATCACTGATAGAAATTGCATGTGACTTTCCATTGTCTTTAGCCTTAGGATTTTGTTGACGTCGACCATCATCATCAACCCCTGGATTTGGGCATTGATTGGCATAATGCCCCATCTCCTTGCACTTGAAACATTGAAGTGTAATAGGTTCATTCTGTGTATCCCTTCCTTTGTTTGTGTCATTAGACATCTTCTTCCCATTATCACGGCATTCAAATGCCCGATGACCTTCCTTTCCACATTTAAAACATTTACTTGTCCCTTTAAGACAACTCCCTCCATGTTTCTTTCCACACTTTGAGCATAAGGGAAAGCTCATCTTCTTTTCAGTTTGCTCATTAGATTTTCCTTTGAATTCCATCTTCCTCTTCTTATCAAACCCATGTGACTGATGGGTTATTCCAATCTCCATCTCGACTTTGAGAGCACATCGAACGATTTCCTTGTAGCGATTGAAGTCCCTTATGGCTAACGCCCTTCGAAGACTTGGTTTTAAGCCACTAAAGAATCGATCGATCTTACTCTCAGGTTGGATAATAATACCAGAAGCGTACCTTGCAAGTCTTGTAAAATTTGCTTCATAGGTACCAACAGATTCATCATCCCTTTGCTTCAGTTCAAGAAACTCTTTCTCCATCTTTGTTCGGAGAATACGAGGGAAGTACTTATTGAAAAATAAGTTCTTGAACTCGTCCCATTCCATAGACTCAATTTCATCCCTTTGCCTCGTATTCTTAACAAGATTCCACCATTGATCAGCATCTCCTTCCAAACGATACACTGCTAGGATGACTTTGTCATGTTCAGAACATTGAAGAACTGAAAATATCTTTTCAGTAGTACTAATCCATTGTTCAGCAACTAATGGATCAGTAGACCCACTGAAAGAAGGTGGACGCTGCCTCATGAAGGATTCAACATAATGTTGCTCCTTCCTTTGCTCGTTTGGAAGTCCTGCATGATTCATAGCTTGAGAAAGTTGTGTGAGCATGGCTACAAGATTTTGCATTCCAGCTCCCATATCGTTTGGTTGCTCAGGGGGACAATCATTGCATTGCCCATCGCATTCCGCATTAACACGGTTCCTTCGGGTTCCAGCCATTGACTAAAACCACGAAGACTAGTGTGAGCAACACTAATTATAATAGGAAACCACATAATTCAAGAATAAAATTTTCATGCTTAAGGTCTTCTCCTAGGGTATTCAAGGGCATTTCCAAAACACTAAGATTGTGTTCTATGCTTAGACATATCCTTAGGGTTCTTACTAAGGCTTTCACATCCTAGTTTCCAAAGGTTGACTATACCTTTCCTCTGATACCAACTATAACGACCCATACTTTACATACATTGTTAATACTTCAAAATTGAAGCACACTTATTACAACATATGACAAAACCACAAAGGACCGTATAGGTATAATGTCTTTAGAAACTGGGAATCATAAACAACTGGTTCATAAATCTTCTACAGTGTCTCCCATTTATTTCATCATATCTAGGGTCCCTTTTAGCATATTCTACTTAATATCCATCTTCCTGACCTGGGGAAAGGAAAACATAAAAGGGTGAGCTCAAATGCTCAGCAAGGGCAAATAAAGGAGATAAAAATCATATCATATCTTTTTGAAAATCAAAACCTGCAAAAGAGATCATAATATCTTAACATGGAATAAATCATAGAAGTGAAAATGAGATCCCCATAATCATAACATAAAACTTGAAACTTTGTGGCATGCACACATAATCATGGAAAATCATTTCTTGTTAGTCATGACTCATTGCCAAGACTATCTTAGTGGACAAAGTCCCTTTCTGAACCGAGTTCACTCCTCATTTCAGTCTTGTATCACTGAACCGAAATAACCTTCCGTTCCAGCCATGTCTATCTCATGAGATATAAAATCTTTACCCAATGCATTGGAGGGAGATATAGGTCCCACCCATCTTATAATTAATCCTTTCTTATGTGTGCCACATAATCATAAAACATACATCATCGCATAACACATTTAACAAAAATGGGATTCTTGAAACATCATGACATCATAAATCAATTTATATAAGATAAAGGAATTCATAAAAATAATTCCATCACAACATGATCAAATCAATGTAATAATAGGGATAAAAATAGAACCCTTTATTATCTTAGATGGAAAATAATTTTGATAAAACACTTGAACTCCATTCTTGAGGAAAATATCCTTTCTTCTTCAAAAAAAACATTTTTTTCTGTCATACAACTTTAAAATAAAAGAAGTTGATTAAAAATAATCTTGAAAACTTGTAAAGGAAGATTCTTGGAAATAATGTTTTAAAAATCCATTCATGCCGTATAAGTTAAAAAAAACATTCTTCGTACTTTTGTCGGAAAAGTCAAGAAGTACCTCGTACGGAAAAACGACAAAAGATTCCTTTTATATTCTTTACTAAAAACTCATAGAAGGGTAAAATTGGATTTAAACTATTTCAAGTGTATGGAAACAATATTACATATTGAGGGAACATGGATGTGGATGATAAAATACACCCCATTAAATACTTACGAATAAACAATCTCGGATAAAAATTGGATTGTGATATTTCCCTTACCTTAGGTCCGATTAGCTTTGTATGTGTCCAAAGCTCCTATATAATGGTTTAAATAATGTTATTGACTTATTCCAGAATCATACATATTGATATGATATCATATATGGTCATATTATTAGCTTCTTGTTAGTAATATTTCATTGTTACTTGTTACTCGGGTCTTTATTGCCTTTTGTTCTTATGCGTGTTTTGCCAAATACATTCTTATTCTTCTTTTAAGGTTATAGATACCTTACATCTAGAATGGTATTAGTGTAACATATATCATATTTATTCATTCAATTCATTTATATAATTACTATGTAATGATGATCATGTAGAACGAGTCGCATCACATCGTGGAGACGGTATTCCGTACGTACGCACGAGTGATGATATCGTTCCTATGATCATGGAACTGTATTGGAGTATATATATATTATTTCAGTATCAATATTAATTTATAATAATAATAAATAGTTACTCATTACACCATTATACCCATCCTTGTAAAGTGATGGTGGAAAAATAGATTACACCACGGCGTGGAGACGGTATTCCGTACGTACGCACGCGCGGTGATTTCTTTTTTCCGTAGGATGGATAGATTGTGAAATAGGATTGTTTCATAATTATAATAACATATCAGTATATGAGTAATACTGATGTTATTACTTCATAATGAAACAACCTAAGAAGAAGAAGTGGAAGAAGAAATAAAGATGAAAGAATTGGTAACGGTAATTACCTCTTCTTTGAAGCGCCTCTTTGAGACCTCCTCTTAGGGCACTAAAATTGGTCTTTGAGGAAGACCAGAACCTCTAGGATGTTTCTAGGGAAGTGGAGAAGGGAAAATGGCAGGGGTTGGCCGAGCTTGAGTGCTCAAATTGGTGTGAGGAGGAGGGGGAGGAGGTGCCCTTTTATAAGGGAGGAGAGGGGCACCTTAGGAATATCTCAAAATATTATTTTATATTAAAGTCAAAATCGGTTTATAATGGCTCCAAAGGGTCTTATTTCGAAGATAAGGTGGGGATGGGCCGAAATCCTATCAACCAATAGGATTTAGACAAGTTTAGGGTATTATTTTAACCTTATCAATTAGATTTAACTATAAGTTAAATACTTTAACTTTTACCATGTCTTTTTGTTTTCTTTCACTATATGGTTAATAAACTTACTATAACATGCCAAACGAACCCCAAATTGTTTATTATTAATATATATATCCTTATCTAAGTCATTTTCCCGAACCTTATATTTTTAGGAATAAAATAACAATTAATAATATAATATTTGATTTAAAAACTATTTTGTGTCAATTTTGACACTATTTGATATATGATTTTTGTGAAAGTCATAACAGAATTATATGTTCGAACCAAGTTGATTAAATCAACATTAATATATCATAGTAACCTAGAAAATTAGTGGAATTCATAAAAAGTCTTAAATTACATTTATTTTGGTGTTTATAACATCAATTATGTCAATATTTCATTAATAAGATAATTACTGCATCATCTTTGTGTCATAATTAAATTATATTATTTGATGTCTAAAAATTACAAATAAACTACCATCATGTAGGAAATCTTTTTATCTTTCTAATGAATATTTACAATCGAATTTATCTTATGTATAACCCCATATTATAAATGATTTACTTATTAAACTTTGATTTTAACTATTTTAACCCTTCTTTAAATAAATTAATAATAAATGTCCTAATCTAATCCAAGTGGGCCTAAATGGTCATATTTTATTCCTAAGTTTTTTTTTGTCTAATTACACTTGTCCAATAGAATTAGGACATGTGTTAGGGTAATATTAATATCATATTTACCCTTAGTTACCCAATTTACTATTAACCGCGGTAAAAAAAGTAAAAAGTTACTATTCACCAAAAAATTATTTTCATCTCATTGAACCACATTTTAGGACTTGATATTAACCGTTTCTCTCAGATTTTCGAAATTCCATTCACAGAAGCGGTAAAATTAAGTTTTATGCAAAATTCAGTTTTTAACCTACCACTTAGTGGTTTCACTATTCATCAAAAATTGAAAGTTTTCAGAAAAATACCAAAATTTCACCCTAGGCTAATTTCGATATTTTGAGTCCAAAAATGAAGTCCATTTTGAAAAATAAAATTTATAAAATTTTAAAAAGTGGTTATTACTATTCATAACGGCTAGTTTTAATAGCATATTGTTGTTTAGTGAAACTCGGTATTGCGTACGACGCAAGCTATCGAGGAAGGTCGCGATTGCGTGTAAAGAAAGCCAAGCAATTGTTGTGTAGAAAAAGATTCCTTTGATGATTTATATAACATAAAAGTCTCGGGTGTTACATTGTTGATGATGGAACAACCAGTCTGGATTTAAGGGCATACATGCTAGCCTGCAGAGATGGTGTGCTGGTCACTAGACAGAGAGATTATATGCGAGGCCTATCCGCCATATAGATTTGCACGTCAATTCAAGTGTTTGCAGCAGACCGCTCTATCTCCCCCTGTGTATGTCAGGTTAGAGAAACATCTGATGGTTTCTCGACAACTATGGTTGCTGACATCTAGGGAGAAGACTGGTGCATTGTTTGATCTACTGGTTGAAAAAGCAGCATATAACTTGACTAAATGGTATGCCGAGCATTGGATAGCAGCATATCCTAGAGGGGTGCTGAATCATCTAGTTTATCAGGTGGGGAAAAGGAAGAGGACTGTAGAGAAAGAAAATATCCCTTATGAAGGTGATGCTTCCCCACCTAAAGCTTATTCGCCAGATTCCTCATCTAGGACTGATTCACTGGATTCCCAAGATAGGGATGATGAGGCACAACAAGCGGCAAAGTGGCCTCATGCCCGATATAATCCTCTGATCATAGTCAAAAGACCCACTCCATCAACTCCTTGTGAGTTACTTCATTGTGGAAATTCAATCAACATTACTTCATAAAGCAATAAGTCTTATTTTATTATTCTCTATCAATAGTTGCAGGAGCTGGGAAGAAATTGAAGTCCAAGATTATAGGACCTTCCTCGCAGCCTTCTAGTATAGGTACTAAATATCTATGACCAGAGGCTGTCCAGAAATGGCAGAGTTTATACTGTGGTGATGAAATTGCCTGGCTGGATTTGTGTGAGGGGCTACATCTCCCTAGAATAGGGACTCTTCTGGCTTCTAAAGAAATCTATTTCAAGAACAGCCTCGATGAAGCGTGGGATTACATCAGAGAGCTGGAAATAATCATATATTCCACTAAATATTCCATTCTTGTCACCAAGCGGGTGAAGGAAATGATAGATCGTGGTGCCGCTGAGGGGACTAATGCTTCCGGAGATTAGGAGTGGCAGGATTATGTGGCTCCTGAAGATGTAAGTTTTCTTTCCTTATCTGCTTTGCAACTTGATTTCAGTCGAAGCTTTGTTAATCAAGGAAATTATTTTCTTCATCCTACAGCTTGAAAATAAAGGAACTACTAAGGTTCCTTCACCATAGTATAGCCCTGGTTGTACTGCCATCGGGGCTGCTACTGAATCTCCTCACGAGTCGGGCGAGATATATATTCAGGCCAGCAGGCCATGGATGAGGAGTTGGACATGGCCTTCCATTCTCCAATTCAGGTACCTATAAGGGAGACCGTCGACACTCCCAAAAACCCAAGTAAGAAAAAACAATGAAGAAGGAAGTCCAAAGATAAACCCTTCATTAGTAGTGGTAAGTCCTTTGGGTAATCATGAGACTTAAACCATGAAAAAGATTGCTCATTTTCCAGGATATTACAAGGGATTATTCAATTTTCCCTCTCATGGAAAGGACTGATCCTCATTTGAGGACCATGGTGGGTGCTGTGGAATAATTTCAAATTCAGGATGACTTGGCTGCTCCTGGAGAAGAGCCAGCATCTGTTCCCAGTGTCCCTCCTACTACTGTTGCAAGAAGAGAAGAACCTTCTTCTGGTAAGTTAACAATACTTCATAAAATGTTGAATGAAACACCGAATTACATCCATTCTGTGATACATCAAGTGAAAACCCTGCATTAGAACATTTGGTGGCTATTTCAACTGATGTCGCGATTTTATCTGAAGATGTTGTCTAGGGTTAGGGACCACAGGATGAAGGTCGCCAAGAAGACACATCAAATGCTCTCACTGGTGAGATTAACTAGGATTCTGAGATGACATTATATGAAATGATAGAACTTGTTGCATCTTTTGAAGATTTTATAAATCATGTTAAATTACCATGTAATTTAGAATATTATGGACGTGAGTGTTATCCTCCGTCCTATTAAAAATAACTTCTCATTACATGTCTAATCATGATCGGTTCAAATGTGCAGTTCTGTCTGAGCAAGCTACTGAACTACCCATGCTTGAAGGGGGTACAAAAAACCCTACTATTGCAGAGACATTAGCATAAGTGGAGTTGAACCCAGTGGAGCTTCCTCAAATTCATCCTGAAAATCCTATTGAAGCTAGGAAAGATGGGGAGGAGCCTTATTAGGTTGTTGATCTACCATTGGTCAAGGGATAAAAATATTTGCGACTGTACTTTATTTGTAAGATAGTAAATTAACTTTTGTTATCCTTTGAAACTAACCAAAGCTTTCAATTGATTATGCAGGGCCATCAAATTCAGTGGCTAGATCTGGAGGTGAGGTCTCATCCTCTGCCCCAACGGGAATTGAAAGTAAATAAGCACAGGTCAGGGGGAATGAGCAGAATAGGGAACATCTCCAAGTGCATTAATCCTAGATTATATTCCCCCCTGCGATAGTGATGCTGAGTCGGATCCAGAAGTACAAAAGGCGCTTCAATTTTCACGACGCAAGGCATGAAAAAACATATGGAAAATCATATGTGAAGTGCCTCTTGAAGAGCTGTCATCAAAGATCCCGCGACTGTCATACCTGTTTGTTATGTTAAGACCTGGAAGTTTTGGATATCAAAAGATCCATGCCGTGGTGAGTCAAGTCATCTTAAGAAGGGAGAAGGAGAAAAAGTGTCGTGAATATCTGACCAGGGTGAAGCTGTCAGCCAATATCAGTGAATTTGATGCTGTGGTATCCCGAGCTGAGGTTGACTATGCTGCCAAGATAAAGGAGATGAAGCATAAAATCAAAGATAAAGTCATCCAGCAGATGCATCTTCAACAACAGTTAGATGCTGTTACTGGGGAACTTGACCAACTCAAAAATTCACTGGAGGGAGCTCAAGAAAATGGAATGAAAGCCATCACGAATGCCAAGAAAGCACAACATCAGGCTGAAAAGAGTGAAGTTGGTCGAGTTCATGAGCTTCAAGTGGCTTCTGATGAAGCTCAGGATGCTGTACATCAAGTTAAAACTTATGTTGATAGCCTCTTGTAATTCCTAGAAAAGAGAAGAGAATCCAGTCTGTGGATGCCTTCTAATTCTTGTGCCTCAAATAGAAAACACTCTCATCTTCAATCATCTGTGCACGCATTTTCCCACTACCAGCTTTAGATTTTTATCTAAGCCAATGAGCTTAGTAAGCATAGTTTGATTTTTACTAGGATTATTATAAATAAACCTAAAAACTTTGAATCTCTTAATTACTCAATATTACCTAAATCATACGAAAATGTATTTTTTAATGAGCTGGAAATTGACTTTTATTCAGATTTCTCATGTCTTTTGTGGGTAGTTTAAAGTCATGCATGTCGGACATAAAGAGGCTAATGTTTAATGTCAAAATAGCTTCGACCGAATGAATTAAATTTGACTCAATTCCTTGAAAATTTATCCGAAAACATATTACCACACTCAAGTATAAGGAGAAAAATGTAAACCATGACTGAAGAAATTTTGAATCTGAGGAATGATCTGAAAAAGGGATAGAATTCATTAGAAAAAGTAGTTCCCTAGAATGATGTTACCATTATTTAACAAACCCGTTAGGGGGTTGAATTATGCAGGGCCACCTAAGGGCATTGGATGCATAGTCAAATAATGGTATCTTTTGGCTGACAGGTCCGTTATTTGGACTACTTATGCAAGGCTGCCTTGTAACGCCCCGACCCCAGTTACCCAGAGTCGGTGCATTACTTCATAACATTGACATGATCACAAAAGATCAAGTCTCGAAAGACCGATTAGTTTAGTAGCCTTGGAAACACTAGATACATTCATAAATGTTACATTACATCATAAAGTGAAAAACTACAATAACAAAGTCTCCATAGTCCACAATCATATCCTCTTCTGACTATCCTTGCAGGTCATTCATAAAATACTTCTTCACATCCTGGAAAATATTAAAACATTGAAAGGGGTGAGCTCAGATGCTTAGTAAGGATAAAAATATAGTGGAATCTTTTATAAATGAACATTAACATTTAAGGCAATGTATAACTAAAACAAAGGCCTTTTTAAACTTGAACTTCAGCATAATATGGAAAAATTAAAATTAAATAATGCCATTTACTTACTCACATGGATATTCTTCTATTCAAATAAACACATGCAATATTAATAACCACTTTCATAATGATGGAATGCATAATGCCAGACTATCATAACCACGTAGCCAAGGAATCATGCCAAGTCTACAATAAGATTTTGTCACGGCATCGTGCCAAGACACTAGTTTGTCTCATGAGACCGGCTGATGCATCGAGGAGCTATAGCAGGCTCCACCCGTCACTTATTAAGTCCAATGCATTCCTCATATGAACAGGTTTAAACATATCATAAACCATAACATAATCGTATCACATAAAACATGCATAAAGGAAACATAACATTTCCACATTTCAATCAAAAGATATCAATACAGCACATTGATATAATAAAAACACTTTCAAAACCATCTTCAATACCAAAATAAAAGAAAATTAAAACATTGTATTTATTTTTCATTTAAAAAAAATATGGCTTGTAGAGGAAGCCGAAACTCAAATAATGGTCACGACGGAGGAGATGGCGTTGTCGCCGCATACATATGGAAAGAAAAACATTCTGTTTTGTCATTTAGTAAAACACTTCATATAAAAAAGATTCTTTTTGAATAAACTTAAAAGTCAAAGGGTTTTATACACCGTATAAATGAAAGTTGTGTATAAAACCAAATATACCTCAATGAAAGGATATTGAGACGAAGTCCCTCACAAAGATCATTTTTTTAAAATAAAATAGATCTATTATGTGTATTCACTATAATTACACATAAAGAAAGTACAAATACAAGATAGGACATAATAATATCATGACATAATTTGAAAGTAGGAGATTAACCCAAAGAATGGAAATTGGGTTAAGAAGTTCCCTTACCTTGCGTCCTGTCTTGACTCGACCATTCTTTAACCTCATGAATAATAAAATAGAGTTAATTTATAATTTCTTAAGAACCTTTTTTCAAGTTTTTTATTCCTTTTATATCACTTATTACCATGTTATGAACATTATGTAATTATTTCAGTTAATAACGGTCATTTTGTCGATCTTTGGTATTTGAGTCAAAAATAAAATTCTTATAATTACAATTTGTTCATGTGGTGAAATATACATTATATACATAATTATATTCATGATATAGATATCATATATCTCATATATATCCATTATATACATGCATTTATAATATTCCATAACATTTAGAGGTAAGAAATGAAATGCACCGTTCATGGAGACGGTAAGCCGTACGTACGCATGAACGCTACTTTCATTTATATTTTGTATTTAATGAAATCATAATGATATAAAGGTATATTATAATTCCAGTATAATATCATATATAATATCATTTACTCTATCCTTTATACATCCCACATATGGCATTAACGATTCAAATCACTTTGAGGGGGCGGTAGTCCGCACTTCCTAAAATGAAAATATCACGTTTACCCATAATGGAAACAATAAAGGTATTCCATAAATGAAAAATAAATAAGCATAAGGAAAACATAAACATTATATATATATCATATATGAAAATAGTTTCATCAAAATGGCCACCATTAGAGGTGTTATATGAGTGTTGAACAATCATCGTTTCGTGAGGCAGAAATTTTCCATCCACAAAAATAGTATGTTCTTTAACCATTAGATGTAGGTGTGTGTAAGTTTATCTCGAATAATTCTTATAAAAATATCCTAGTATATTGAGGATACTGGTGTTGTTACAAAATAAATGAATAAAAATAGTTTAGGGGGTTGGATAAGCAAAATAAAACAAAATAACATAAGCAAAGACATTACCTTAAAATCGGATAACTCTTTTGATTTGAGCCAAAGGATTCCTTGGAAAGAATTCTACCCAAAGTGAGGCTTCTAGGAGTAAGGTAAGGAAGTTGGGAGATTATTTGGGCCGAGGTTGGCTGAGCCAAAAGGCTTTGAAAGTGTGAGTATGGTGGTAGTGGTGGGGGCCTTTTATAAGTGGAGAGGAGGGGCACTCTTGGAATGTCATGAAATGTTACTTTATTAAGAAATTATTTTCGTATTCTAAAGGTCCCAAAATGATATATTTAGAGTCTAAGGTGATAAGGGTTCTAAATATCCTCATCCAATAGGTTTTTGACAAGTTTAGGCCTTATAGTTTACATTATCCTTTCATTTTATTTAAATCGTTAATTAATGAGGTAATCACGACATCATCATGGTGTCATAAATAATTTAATTTATGTAATGTCTAAAAATTATAAAAAAATTATCATTATGTAGGAAATATTTTTATCTTTATAATGAATATTTATAGTCAAAAATATGACTTGTATAACCCAATTTAAAAATTGTTTTAGTAAAACAACTTATGATTGTGACATTTTTATTTTAACTTTAAATAAAAGTTATTTATGTCATTTTCCTACCAAAGTGGCTCCATGGGGTCCCCAAGTTGACCCATGTATTTTCTTGGTCGACCATGACTCATCCAATAGGTTTAGGACAAGTGTAAAGGTCATTTCATATTTTTATAATATCATTTTTACCTTAAATTTCACCAATTACCTTTAATCGTGATTAATTAAACTTAAAAGTTACTATTCACCAAAAAATTATTTTAATCCCATTGAACCACATTTTACTTTCTAATGACAACCATGTATGTCGGATTTTTGAAAATCAAATCACAGAAGTGGTAATATTTCATTTAAATGAAAAAATTAGTTATTTAACTACCACTTAGTGGTTTCACTATTCATCAAAAATTGAAGTTTTTTAAAACAATGCCAAAATTTAACCCTAAGCTATAATTGATATTCCGAATTCAAAAATGATGTATATTTTACAAAATTCCAAACATATAAGTTTAATTAATTAATTTTATAACTAATTCCTGCTATCACAACAAATAGCGTGTTTTTAAGAAACAATATATATCAAAAGACTGACAATTGTTTATGTCCAATTTCAAAGTGAAATTAATTCTAATGACCACCATTGGATAAAATGGTAAAAATATATTCTAATTACACTTTAAAACCACTCAATAGTATAATTTATCCCTATAAATTATTTTTATTAAAAAAGTTGTTTTTAAGTATTTTTCACTAATCATAAAAAATTGAAAGTTCTCAGAAAATTACAAAAAAATCAACTTAGGATAATTTTGATATTATGAATACAAAAATGAAGTCTATTTTGAAATATAAAATTTCTATAATTTTAAAAAGTGGTTATTATTATTCATAACGACTACTTTGATTTGTCGCGGTGTGTTAGAACTCGAACTTGCGTACAATGCAAGCTATTGCATTATTGAAAGAGAGGCATATCGTGGAAGCTCGGGGTGTTACATTATCCCCTCCTTCAATAAATTGCGTCCTCGCAATTTGAAATTTTTCTTTGAAAATAAAATGTTGAAAATAGACAATACCTTTGTGGAAAACCCACATCAGAAATAACGTTATTAGAATTTAGCCTTAATAAGAGGGAAAAGGAAATGAAAAAGTCACCACCAAATTATGATCTCGATAAGGAGAACATTGGTGGCAATTAGGGACATATAATTGGAGGAAAAATGTAAATATTTGTAGGGAGTGATTGAGGTCATCAATCCCAAACAAGTGTAAAATTGATGGCCTCAAAGCCTTCAATCTATGTTGATTTAAAATATTATTAGTTCAACAAGACATAAGGTATTAGGATAACACATTTTTTGTTTTAATATCCCTTTACTAAAGTTTAATAATTAATTTATTCATAGAATAAGAGATAGGTATATATATATTTATGCTTGAAAAGTAGAGTTTCATCCTTCAACTAATTTCTACCACAAACTCATCTTTCACTAAAAAAGATAATAGAACTCAAAAATATTATATTTATCCTAATTGTATAAGGTTCTAAATATTACCACATACGATTTAGATTAGGAAAAATATTTTGTAATAACCAGGGACTTCCTGTAGGCTAGTGGTAGGTAATAAGGGTATGTCACACTATGGTTGTGGGTTCGATTCCTACAGCTTTGTCCGACGTGACGTGTTATCCCCCGACCTGCAGGTTGTCCTTTTCCTAAAAATATAGTATTATAATATTCCAAAAGTAATCTTCAGATATGTTTTAACCTTAAACAATACTATCCAATGTTCAACTTAATCCATTCCAACCTTTTTAGTTATCCAAAATACCTCTATCCAGACTTTCTCTAAAAGGTCTCTAAATTCCAAAATCAATTGTATCATCATATTCCTCAGACAAGGTAAATTTTATCTTATTGTCACATACAAAAATATGATTACCTTCATCATATTAAAACCTTAATGAAATCAACAAGTACTGCAATACAATACTTATATATATATCACATTATTCTAATAACCAGAATATAATCCATGAGTCCAAAAGCACCAATACATTAATTATTCCGCTTCAACTGTAGTCACAGCATAAGATTGGCCTTAATACCTTGGAATTTTCTAAGGTAATATTACCTGACGCTTAGGACATTCATTTTCATAATGCCCCATTTCTCTACAATTGTAGCATTCAACATTGATAGCGTTTTTCTTTCCCTTGAAATCACGCACCAGGTGACCTTTTTCTCCACATTTATAACAAACTCCCATTCCTTTTAGGCAAGTACCAGGGTGATTCTTCCCACAATTATCACATAATGAAAAATCCTTCTTTCCCTTTTTCCCTTTATCTGTCTCTTGTTCCACCATTCTCTTCTTCTCTTGCTTTACTTTATTGTCATAAGATTTAGAGAATTCATTTTCTATCTTGATAGCACATGAGACAATGTCTTCGTACGACGAGAAGGTTTGTAAGACTAATTCTCGACGAAGAAATGGTTTTAACCCATCAAAGAAATGATCAATCTTACTTCTTGGGTTACGTATATAATCTGCATCATGCCTCGCTAACCTTGTAAAGTTGGCCTCATACTTTGCGACATTCTCATCCTCCTTTTGTCTTAGACTCAAAAATTGTCTTTCCATATCTGCTCGATGGTCGTGAGGATAGTATTTTTCTAGGAAAAGCTCTTTTAACTCCCTCCATTCCATATTTGATACTTCATAATCTTCCTTTGTGTTTTGAACCAACGACCACCATTGATCGACATCTCCAGTGAGGCGGTAAACTTCCATGACAACTTTCTCCCTTTCTCTACACCCCAAGGCATGGAATATTTTCTCTAAGGATTTTATCCTTTGCTCAGCTACTAATGGATTTGTACCCCCATTAAATGTTGGAGGTTGTTGCCTCATGAAGCGGTCTAACATTGATCCTCCATGTTGCGGATCAGGGTGCTCCATATGAGTAAGGTTATTATTCATAACCTGAGTGAGTTGTCCCAGTATGGTAATAAGTTGATCATCACCAGTTGTATCTCCAGATCCACAATAATTATCTTGAGCAGGAGGGCAATCCCTACACGGAGTGCGTGCATTGATACGGTTTCCATTCCTTCCACTAGGTGGCATTTCTAAACAATGGCATAGACTAGATTAGTTTATGAATCAAAATACATAATTCCGTACATGTAAAACACTTAACACTAATTGAACTATTTATATATATAATCCATAATCATAAAAAAAGTTTTCTTTGAGGAAGTATATACTCATAACCCTTCATAGTGGTTTGTAAAGAAAATGAGAATTATCCTAATCATATCCCCCAGGAGTGTCGTAACCAAGAGGGCAGCAAGGCTCGTTGTCGTGCACCAGTTCGCATTCGAGTCTAGCTCAAAGCGGTGTTTTCGGGTTTTACCCCTAGGTACATCTGTTCCAGATCCACCTCTACCTGCTCGTATCCAGACAGGGATTTATTACTCGGAAAACTCAAAAAATCTCTATAATACCAAAATTCTAGGAAGTTCTTCTATACTAATCCTCAAAGTCTATCATTGGGATATGTGCTCTAATCAGAGTTTATCAAAATCTAGCTTCCAAAGTTAGTAATAAACTTCCTCCGATACCAACTGTAACGCCCTGACCCCAGTTACCCAGAGTCGGTGCATTACCTCGTAACATTGGTATGATCACAAAAGATCATGTCTCGAAAGACCGATTAGTTTATTAGCCTTGTAAACACTAGATACATTCATAAATTTTACATTACATCATAAAGTGAAAAACTACAATAACAAAGTCTCCATAGTCCACACTCATATCCTCTTCTGACTATCCCAGCAGGTCATTCATAAAATACTTCTTCACATCCTGGAAAATATTAAAACATTGAAAGGGGTGAGCTCAGATGCTCAGTAAGGATAAAAATATAGCGGAAGCTCTCATAAATGAACATTAACATTTAAGGCAATGTATAAATAAAACAAAAGCCTTTTTAAACTTGAACTTCAGAATAATATGGAAAAAGTAAAATTAAATAATGCCATTTACTTACTCACATGAATATTCTACTAGTCAAATAATCAATGCAATATCAATAACCACTTTCATAATGATGGAATGCATAATGCCAGACTATCATAACCACATAGCCAAGGCCTCGTGCCAAATCTACAATAAGATTTTGTCAAGGCCACCTGACAAGACACTAGTTTGTCTCATGAGACCTGTCGATGCATCGAGGAGCTATAGCGGGCTCCACCCGTCACTTATTAAGTCCAATGCATTCCTCATATGAACAGGTTTAAACATATCATAAACCATAACATAATTGTATCACATAAAGCATGCATAAAGGAAACATAACATTTCCACATTTCAATGACAAGATATCAATACAACACATTGATATAATAAAAACACTTTCAAAACCATTTTCAATGCCAAAATAAAAGAAAATTAAAACTTTGTATTTATTTTTCATTTAAAAAAATTATGGCTTGTAGAGGAAGCGAAAACTCAAATAATGGTCACGGCGGCGGAGAAGTCATTGTCACCGCATAGGTACGGCAAGAAAAACATTCATTTTTGTCATTTAGTAAAACACTTCATATAAAAAACATTCCTTTTGAGTAAATGTAAAAGTCAAAGGGGTTTATACACCGTATAAAAGAAAGTTGTGTATAAAACCAAATATGCCTCAATGAAAGGAGATTGAGACGAATTCCCTCACAAAGATCATTTTTTTAAATAAAATAGATCTATTATGTGTATTCACTATAATTACACATAAAGAAAGTACAAATACAAGATAGTACATAATAATATCATGACATAATTTGAAAGTAGGAGATTAACCCAAAGAATGGAAATTGGGTTAAGAAGTTCCCTTACCTTGCGTCCTGTCTTGACTCGACCATTCTTTAACCTCCTGAATAATAAACTAGAGTTAATTTATAATTGATTAAGAGCATTTTTTCAAGTTTTTTATTCCTTTTATATCAATTATTACCATGTTATTAACATTATGTAATTATTTATGTTAATAACGGTCGTTTTGTCGATCTTTGGTACTTGGGTAAAAAATAAACTTCTTATAATTACAAGTTGTTCATGTGGTGAAATAACCATTATATCCAGAATTATATTCATGATATAGATATCATATATCTCATATATATCCTGTATATACATGAATTTATAATGTTCCATAACGTTTAGAGGTAAGAAATGAAATGCACCGTTCATGGAGACGGTAAGCCGTACGTACCCATGAACGCTACTTTCATTTCTATTTTGTATTTAATGAAATCATAATGATATAAAGTTATATTATAATCGAGTATAATATAATATATAATATCATTTACTCCATCCTTCATACATCCCACATATGGCATTAACAATTCAAATCACTTTGAGGGGGCGGTAGTCCGCACTTCCTAAAATGAAAATATCGCGTTTACCCATAATGGAAACAATAACGGTATGCCATAAATGAAAAATACTGAAGCATAAGGAAAAAATAAAAATAATATATATATCATATATGAAAATAGTGTCATAAAAATGGCCACCATTAGAGGTGTTATATGAGTGTTGAACAATCATCGTTTCGTGAGGCAGAAATTCGCCATCCACAGAAACAGTATGTTCTTTAACCATTAGATGTAGGTGTGTGTAAGTGTAGCTCGAATAATTCTTATAACAACATCCTAGTATATTGAGTATACTGATGTTGTTAAAAAATAAATGAATAAAAAGAGTTTAGGGGGCTGGATAAGCAAAATAAAACAAAATAACATAAACGAAGACATTACCTTAAAATCGGGTAACTCTTTTGATTTGAGCCAAAGGCTTCCTTGGGAAGAATTCTGCCCAAAGTGAGGCTTCTAGGAGTAAGGGAGGGATGTTGGGAGAGTATTTGGGCAGAGGTTTTCCGAGCAAAAAGGCTTTGAATGTGTGAGTAATGTGGTAGTGGTGGGGGCCTTTTATAAGTGGAGAGGAGGGGCACTCTTGGAATGTCAGGAAATGTTACTTTATTAAGAAATGCTTTTCAGATTCTAAAGGTCCCACAATGATATATTTCGAGGATAAGGTGATAAGGGTTCGAAATAACCTCATCCAATAGGTTTTTGACAAGTGTAAGCCTTATATTTTACATTATCCTTTCATTTTATTTAAATAGTTAATTAATGAGGTAATCGCGGCATCATCATGGTGTCATAAATAATTTAATTTATTTAATGTCGAAAAATTATAAAAAAACTTTCATGATGTAGTAAATCTTTTTATATTTATAATGAATATTTATAGTTAAAAATATGACTTGTATAACCCCATTTAAAAATTGTTTTAGTAAAACAACTTATGTTTGTGACATTTTTATTTTAACTTTAAATAAAAGTTATTTATGTCATTTTCCTACCAAGGTGGCTCCATGGGGTCCCCAAGTTGACCCATGTATTTTCATGGTCGGCCACGACTCATCCAATCGGTTTAGGACAAGAGTCAAGGTCATTTCATATTTTTATAATATCATTTTTACCTTAAATTTCACTAATTACCTTTAATCGCGATTAATTAAACTTAAAAGTTACTATTCACCAAAAATTATTTTAATCCCATTGAACCACATTTTACTTCCTAATGACAACCATGTATGTTGGATTTTTGAAAATCAAATCACAGAAGTGGTAATATTTCATTTAAATGAAAAAATCAGTTATTTAACTACCACTTAGTGGTTTCACTATTTATCAAAAATTGAAGTTTTTCAAAACAATTCCAAAATTTCACCCTAAGATATTTTTGATATTCAGAATTCAAAAATGATTTCTATTTTACAAAATTCCAAACATATAAGTTTCATTAATTAATTTTATAACTAATTCCCACTGTCACAACAAATAGCATGTTTTTAAGAAACAATATATATCAAAAGATTGACAATTGTTTATGTCCAATTTCAAAGTGAAATTAATTCTAATGACCACCAGTGGATAAAATAGTAAGAATATATTCTAATTACACTTTAAAACCACTCAATAGTATAATTTATCACTATAAATTATTTTGATTAAAAAAGTTGTTTTTAAGAATTTATCACTATTCATAAAAAATTGAAAGTTCTCAGAAAATTACAAAAAAATAAACTTAGGATAATTCTGATATTACGAATACAAAAATGAAGTCCATTTTGAAATATAAAATTCCTATAATTTTAAAAAGTGATTATTACTATTCATAATGGCTAATTTGATTAGTCGCGGTGTGTTAGAACTCGAACTTGCGTACAATGCAAGCTATTGCGTTATTGAAAGAGAGGTGTATCGTGGAAGCTCGGGGTGTTACACGCCTAAGGGCACGTGCTGCATAGTTAGGCATAAGAACTCTCATAAATTTACTTTTCTACTGCTAAAAAGCCAGTGGAAGTTTATGATGATTCAAATTTTCCAAAGCATAGATTTTGCTGTATGGAGAGAGGTACTTGAATATGGAGAATATATTCCGAAACAAGATTATCCAAGAACTAGATTAATGTCACTCCTACGAAGGACTGACCCAAATGTAGGGAAGAGAAATATAAACCATAGACTTGAATACTTTCAGATCATGAAAAAGGATATCAAACAAATATGTTAAGGGTGGCTATTTTTTGTGGATCCTTACATATTTTTGATAAGACCAATAAGAACAAAAGAGGTTTTCTTCCCAAGAATGAAGTTACCATTATTTAAAAAACTCGTTAGGGGGTTGAATTACGCAGGGCCGCCTAAGGGCATTGGCTGAATAGTCAAATCATGTTATCTTTTGGCTAACAAGTCTGTTATGTAGACTATTTATGCAAGGCCGCCTAAGGGCACGTGCTGCATAGCCAAGAAAAAGAACTCTCAGAAATTGGACATTTTGTGACCAGTGGTCGAGAAAAAGGTTAATGAAGATCTGAAAATATATAAGGTTAGGATTATGACACATAAATATGGGTATTGTCCAATGTATGCAGAGATACACAGATCAATGCTAAACATAATCACGTTGTGGCTGGATCCTCAATTGAAATATTGGACTTCACTACGTATCACATAAGGATGGGAATCAATCCATACATAGTTCTTGAAATACAGTTTAATGTCATGTGGGATGAGAGTATAATAGATCTTGGTTTAGGGTCATAGAATTCGGACCATTATAAGAAATACACAGTGTGTGTTTTCACGGGGTCTTTTCAACCAGGGGAATGAAAGTGGAATTTGGGGTTAGGCCCAAAAAGACTTGGGGCTGGATTCGAGGGACACTAGAACGTTCCTACATATCCCATAAGGATGGGAATCAAGCCCACATAGTTCTTGAAATACCCTCTGTACAAATTTGGTTCGTACATGCGAAGGGTGAAAGGGGACTTTAGTGCAATGATAGTTTAACCCAAGATAAAAGGTTCAGGTATTTCCATGTATGCACATAGTCTTTGGAATATAACATGATTTTAAATCAATGTAAATAATGATTCCCTCTCAGGTGATGGTATCATAGAATATTGTAGTTTATTGTTGTACAGGACAAAAGTGTTTTATAGTTTAATGTCATATAGCAAGGATGAAGGTGAACCAATGTAAAGATATTGATTCTGGGGGCGGTTTCACGAATCAACATCATATGAGATGGAGATGAACCGATGTGAATAAATTGGTTTTGGGCTTGAACCTTGGGAGGTTGCCTACGTACCCAGCCTGGAAGGCAAGGATCAAAGTCCACATAGTTCAATTAAATAATGAATTAGTGATCATGTTGTTCTTGGGGACAATGACCTAAGAAAAGGTGTTGGTACTTACGTGTGGTTAGCAGCCCAGAGAGGGTGTTATGGTTGAAATTTGCTCTGAGTTCACGTGAGTCATACTCGGTGTGAGAAACAAGAGGTAACAACAACATTAACGATGCACAATTTAACATCATGTAGGACAAATATAAGGACACAGTTTAACGTCATGTTGTACATAAGGGTGTTGTACAGTTTAGCATCCTGTAGCTAAGACAATGAGGACAATACAGTTTAACGTCATATTAGACGAAAAAGGGGACTGTGCAGTTTAATGTCATGAAGTGAGGACAAAAGAGGACATAGTTTAACGTCATGTTGGACGTATTAGGGACTTTTTCACAGTTTAACGTCATGTTGGACGATGGCATAGTTTAACGTCATTTTGGATGAAAGGGATGATATAGTTTAGCGTCATGTTGGACAATAAAGATGAAAATAGTTTAAGGCCGTATGCATGGACTGTTGGTTATGCAGTTTAACATCTTTTTGGATGTAAGGGACTTATGTATAGTTTAGCGTCATGTACTTAGGACATCATAGTTTAACGTCATGTTGGACGTAAGCACCAATAGTTTAAAGTCGTATGCATGGACCCTTGGTTATACAGTTTAACGTCTTGCTGGATGTAAGGGACTTCTGTACAGTTTGGAGTCATGTAGTTAGGACGTCACAGTTTGACGTCATGTTGGACGTAAGTGACAATAGATTAATGTTTTATGCATGGACCCTTGGTTATGCATTTTAATGCCTTGCTAGACGTAAGGGAATTCTGTACAGTTTAACGTCATGCAGTAAGGACATCACAGTTTAACGTCATGTTGGACGTAAGTTCTAGTAGTTTAAAGTCGTATGCATGGACCCTTGGTGTATTTTGTGTTCATAGAAAATATTTCTTTAGAAATATGGCATTGGTTGGAGTAGTGATGATTTCTCCATCCATTGAGATTAAAGAATAAGCTTCATTAGAGTAGACCTTATGTATTGAATAAGGTCCTTCCCATTTTGGCTCAAGATTGGGAGGTTTCTTTCCTGGTATCATTGGAGTTCTGAGAACTAATACCAATTCTCCCTGAATGAATGAAAGAAGATGAACTTTTTTATAGAAAGCTCATGCTATTCGATTCTGATAAACTTCCAAGTGGTGCAGAGTGCACAATATTTTCACATCTAACCATTCCTATTCATCCAATCGCTTTTGAGATTGTTCATCTATAGATGACTGATCACAAATGGCTACTCTGAGAGAGGGTAGTTGAACCTCAATTGGAAATACTGCTTCCGTTCCATATACCAATTAATATGGAGTTGACCACGTTGCAGTGCGGGTGGTGGTCCGATAAGCCCATAAAGCATGAAAGACTTTATCAGGACATGATTTCTTATCTTTATCCACCATCTTTTGCTGTATATTTGACAGATTCTTGATGGAAGCTTCTATCTGGCCATTTTCCACTGCATGATACCGAGATGAATGGTTGGATTTGATGTTGGTATTCTTGATACAACCTCCTCACCTCGGATGAACAGAAGTTGGTTCCATTGTCCGTCAATATGGTATGAGGGACACCAAATCTGGTAATGATGTTATACTTGATGAAGCTAATAATGAATTTAGAACTAAGTTATTTGAGAGGTATTACCTCTTCCCATTTGGAAAAGAAGTCAGTAGTAGTAAGAATATACATAAACTACTTGGCTGTAGCTGAAGGATAAGGTCCCACCACATCCATTCCCCATGTGGCAAATGGCTATAAGTATTTAGCTGTATGAAGCAACTCTGGGGGTTGATGAATAAAGATAGAATATACTTGGCATGAATGACACTTCTTTGTGAAATCAATAAAATCTTGTATCATTGAAGGCCAAAAGTATTCAAGCCTTCAAATTTGATCAGATAGTCTGTGTCCAGACTGATGGGCACCACAGACTCATGCATGCACTTCTTCCATGACAACCATTGTCTCTTCACCATCAGTGCATATGAAGAGAATTCCATCAAAAACATGTTTGTAGAGAACTTTCTCTAAGTGATCTGGGCTGTCATAAAGAGTAAAATTCACCACACATCGCCGGATTTGTTCTTTCCCAGCTCTATCAGGTGGAAGTTTTCCATTTTGAAGGTATTCCCTAATAGGTGTCATCCATACTGTAGTATGACCATATGGTTCAGGAATGGGACTAATTTCATTGATTTCCTCTGTTCTGATTTGAACATAAGGGTAAATTGTATGACGGTGGGAAATAATGATGGTTGTCTCATCCCGATTTGGATCTGCCAGAGCTCTGGCTATATTAGCCAGTGCATCAGCTTGGGCATTTTGTGATCTTGGAGCATAAGAAAATGTCAGTTCCCAAGGGAATTCTTCCATTAACTATCTGACGTAATCCTACAAAGGTATTAGTTCTTTTTTTCTGATGGCATAATCCCCATTGACTTGTTTGATTACCAGGTCTGAATCACCTTTCACCTTTAAGTGATTCACTTGTTCTTGAAGCGCCAACTCTAATCCTACAATAAGAGCTTGGTATTCCACTTCATTAATTGTACTGCCTCCCAATAATGAGAAGGAATAATGTAGCAATGACTTTTTTGAGAAAATGAGTACAACTCCTAACCCAACTTTTTTGAACTTAGGATCTTCCATTTTCCTTCCTGTTGGACTTCTGAAAGCACCATCAAAGTACATTTCCTATATTTTAAGACTTTCTTGAATAGAGAAGACTTCCTCATAAGGGAGTTCAATATCAGAGGATATGTCTTCCACTGGAGGGTGTTTAGCTAGGAAATCAGCCAGAGCATGGCCCTTCATTGCCTTTTGAGACACATATTAAATATCAAATTGATGTAAGATAACTGCCCACCTTGCCAGACGTCCTGTAAGCATTCGAACACTGAGGATGAATTTGAGCGGGTTATTGTGAGATATCAATTAAACATTGTGATGTTGCAGGAAGTGTCTCAACTTCTAAACTGCAAAGATTAATTCTAGGTAGCACTTCTCAATAATTGAATATCGGGTTTCTGCTTCAAGCATAGTCTGACAGAGATAGAAGAGGTTGTTTTCATTCCTAGCATCATTCTTTTGAGGAAGAAAGGCACCCAATGATCACTCTAAAGCTGTCACATAGAGGATAAGTGGTCTTCCTTCAATAAGTGGCATTAATACCGGTGAACTCATGAGATATTTCTTGAGAATATCGAATGCTTCTTGACATTCTTCATTCCACTGGTAAGTGACTCCCTTCTTCATCAATTTGGTGAAGGGTAAACTTTTGCCTACCAAATTGGCGATGAAACGCCGAATATAGGCTAAGTGTCCTTGAAGTCCTCTCAATTATTTCAAATTTCGAGGAGAAGACCTACCATGGATTGACGTTTTCTTGTCAGGATCGACTTCGATGCCACGATGGCGTACAACAAAGCCAAAAAATTTCCCTAAGGTTACCCCAAAAGCACATTTTAAGGGGTTCATCTTCAAATTATGTTGTCGAAGTTTGTGGAATATGATTTCCAAATCAGACAAGTGATTATAATGTTATTTGGATTTAACCACCAAATCATCCACATAGCATTCAACGAACTTACCTAAAAAGGGTTTGAATATACGATTCATAGCACACTGATATGTTGCGCCTGCATTCATTAGGCCAAAGGACATTACCCGATAGCAGAACACACCTTGAGGGGCTCTGAGGGCTGTAGATTCCTCATCTTCTAGAGCCATTCGGATTTGATTATACCCAGAATATCCATCCATGAAAGAAAGTGCTTCATATCCAGCTGTTGAATCAATTAATAGTTCTGTAATCGGAACTGGAGAATCATCCTTAGGACAATGCTGATTAAGATCTCTGAAATCAATGCAAACTCTAATTTGCCGATTCTTCTTTTTCACTGGAATAATATTAGCCAACCAATTGGGATATTGATATTCTCTGATAAAGTTATCCTTGATGAGCTTATCCACTTCAGCTTCAGTTTTGGAATCATAGGTTGGGTGTGTTCTCCTAGCGGCTTGTTTGAATCCTCGATGTTCTTCTGTAAAACCCAAATGATGAGTGGAAACATCAGGATCATGCCCTGACATCTCTGTATAGTTCCAAGAAATTATATCTCAATTTTTCTTTAGAAAGGAAATATACATCTCTTGCTCTTCAAGATTCATAGCCGCACTAATTAAAGTAGGGCATGGATATTCTTTTGTACCCAGATTTATATCTCTGAGTTCATCCACGGTAGTAGAGATACTCTCTTAAAATGCTGGAGGAGCATCCTAGAGATCTTCTTATTCTTCTTCAACATGTGTTATTTCTTATGTTTCTACTTTCATAAAAGATGATGAAGTATAATTTTCATGATCAGAAGAGATGTTAAAATTTGAACATCTTGAAGAAGAAGCTTCTATTTCCGACCCGATTGATAATGAAGGGCCTTCCTTGGGTAATAAAGAGGAGATTATGGATTGAGAATCGACATCATCATTTACCTCTGACATTACAATAACTTTCTCTGACCTGATTGGTGAAGTATAGACTTGCTGAACTTCATCAGATGGAATGAATACATTCCCATTTGAGCTTTCATCATTGATTAGTGAATCACCAATTTCTCCTATGTTGACTAGCTTGATTTCCATAATTGACATTATGGATGTTTCCATAAGAGTATTTTGATTTTATTCTATCCTATCAATCTTACTGATAGGCAATACATAATATGTACTCACATGCGTAATCGGGTTTACTGGAATCTTTTCCAAACCATATGGAGCATTAACTTTGGTATTCTCCCATGTTGTGGATTTCTCCTTTATCTTCATGTGGTAGAATTCCGCATCAATTTATTGACATTCACATGTCTTGAACGAGGCCTTATCACCATACAATGTCCCAACTTGACCATCGAAACAATATTTGAGACATTGATGGTATGATGAAGGGATAGTCGCATGTTGATGTAGCCATGGTCTTCCAAGAAAGATGTTGAAGGCTGAGTCTTGGTCAAGAACCATTAAATATGAATTGGATACAAGATCTCCAAATTGAGTTCTGAGTGTAATCTCGCCCAGTGGTTCTTTTTCATTTTTATCATATCCTAGTAACATCATAGTAGAAGGAGATAAATTAGATTTCATGAGGCCCAATCGACGAAGTGTACGAATGGGCATGAGGTTGACTCCAGAACCATTATCAATGAAAGCTTTTCGAATGTCTACACCATTTCCCTTTCTAGATAAATAAAAATATCTAATATGTCCATGCACAACATCATCTTCATCTTTATCTGTGAAAGATATCACTGCATGACATTCTGCAGGATTATTCTCTATGTGGTAGGCTTCAGTTGCAGTAATTTCGGTTTCAAACTCTTGAGGACTTGAAAAAGCATCTATGAGTGCGTCCCAATGATCCTTCAATAAATTCAAAGCTTCAAAAATTGATAACTTGGATGGTATTTGGGCCATGTGTTTCAATACATCATACTTTTGATCCAAAGGTCTGCGTTTCCCAACAGGAAAATGTAGTTTCGCAGGTGCCTTAGAAGTTGATGCTTTGGAAGTTGATTCATCTTGTACCAGGATAGGAGTTGGTAATACTCCTGGATTTGGAAGATTAGACCGATTAGATCTATTTACTTGATGAGAGGAAGAATATGGAACCTTCAACCGATCTTCCAGAATAATTGTGTCAGGATTGAGTCTGCCTTGTGTGGAAGAACTTTCTTGTTCTTGTTGAGCTCGTTGAAGGGCTCTACCATGAGTTTCTGCCACATACACAGTTCTAGAAGGGGTAGAATTGGAATAGTGGCCTCTGAAAGATCCATGTCTTCCCCTGTATCCCGATCCTCTAGAACTTCATCTGATTCATCTGTTTGATACAGGGAACTCGGGCTCATCAAAATCGAAACTGCAACTGGCATATGGATCTGTTAATTGAATCATATTAACAGAACCAAAGATCAACACTTCATCTGATGAAGAATCTTCCTGATTATCTTGTTTAGGTTGTGCCGTTTGGTGGGGTGGTGCCCGTTACTTTGAAGTAGATGGAATAAAATCTACCAGAGTCAAATACAACTTAGGCTTTGACACATACTCATCTTATTCTAATTCTTATTCTTTCGTTGAATTATGTTGTTTCTTTTAGGATTTTCCCTCTCATGAAGAGGGATTTTCTACGAAATTCATGGCAGAAGGAACAATTGGTTTCTTCAATTATGTTCGCAAAATAGCATGAGTTTAGTTGATCATTTTTCTGACCATACAATCATCATATTTTTGTGCATTTTTGTTCTTGACATCTTGCCACTCGCCCGCCTCCTCTGGATCTGTAGCAGTAACACATGCTACCTGAGCTAAAGAACCTTTCAGTTTGACTTGTCCCAAGTCGAACATTTTTTGCAGGAGGTCCTTGAAGACAAAACACTCCTGAATGGGATGCCCCAACATTTGATAAAACTAGAAATAGTTGTTATGGTCTTCATCTCCTTCCTTGTTTGGCCTCTTGGGCCTTGGAAATTGAACAAATTATTTTCCAGAGCCGAAATGAAGTAACCAGAAACTTGTTCATTTTGGAAAGAGTAAAATTTTCTCTTTAAATCCTCAAATTGTTTCCTTCTTTGATCATCTTGAGGAAACGACCTCTATTTTTGGCACTCAGGAGGTGGATCCATTCGAGAATATGATGGTTTTGAAGTAGAAGCAGGTACAGGTGCTTGTTTAAGCATAACTGTAGCAGTCTCTGTTTTACCCATTTTCCTTCCTGGAGCTGATGGAATTACATGAGATTTATCCTTAGTCTTTATAAGAGAATATTCAATCTGTTGAGTGATTGAAGTAAGGTCTTGAAACCCTCCTATGTATTTCACAGGGATCAGCTGTGTACGCAACTCATCACATAAATTTTCCACACAGGTTGGCAACAATTCTTCTTGAGGGAGTTCTAGGCTTAGGGAATATTTTAATCCCTTCCAGCGAGCAATGAAATATGAGACCCTTTCATTCTCCCTTTGCTTACAGTTTGTAAGATCAAAAACTGTTGTCTTTGGAAACATTGAGCTGAACTGAAGTGTGAATTTTTGATGAAGATCCTCCCATCTGGTAATTGACCGGGATTGCAAGCTTGTGTACCAGAAAAAGCAGGTCCTTGTAATGACTGTACAAAACACCTGAGCTTAACTGCTTCTTGTTGCTAAAGGGATCCCATCATAGGATCGCAATAAGAAACAAAATGTGTTAAGTGTTTCTCTGGGTCTCCCGAACCATTAAATATTGGGAACGTTGTACTTGAAAAATTTGATGGGGGAGAAATTGCATCAACCCTTTCAAGATAATCTCTCTTTTCTGGTTGAATTTGAGCATGCTTTCCCTCAATAGCTTCCAACCGAGCTGTTAATGACTCAATAGTAGTTATTAAATTTTGAGAAACATCCGGTTGAGCTTGAACCTGAACAGGGGCAATGACTGGAGCTGGTACAGATGTGGTGGCTGGTGCTGAAACTGATGGTAGCATCGCCAATTGTTGTTGCACTTGACCCATAGGATTAGACCTATGATGGTGTACTGATAAAGTAGGATATTCTTGATCCATCTTAGTAGCCGCAACAAATTCCTTTGCCTGAATGACTCCATCACGATTAGGAAGAAGACTACCCTGAAGTAGTTCTGCATTCATCCTCCTCGATTCCTTCATTTCTTCATCTTGTTGTGAAAAGCATTTCTCTAGTGAGAGTGCTTGGCCTTTTACAGAGGAAGGGTATGTAACCCGATTCTTTCCTTTCCCCTTATTGGATCCCTTTCGGAGAGGGGGAAGTGGGTTACTTGAAGGAATACCCAAATTCTAGGTAAGCCTTTGATTTCATGTACGCACACCTTCTTCATTTGTGTCCGTGCGTAAAACTTCTTGACCAGGAACCTCTTCATCTGATCCCTCTGATTGAACCTCATCTGGTGGATTAGCAATGACAGAATTGATGAAATTAATTGATGCATAATTCATTTCATCCCTTTTATCGGCATTTTTGCGATATTGTATTCTTCCATGCCTTTGATGAGACCTTGTCTTTTGTTTATTCGATCCCTCAGGAACTTCTTGATGAACCGTAATTTGGAGGGAATCTCCTGATAATTTGGATCTTCATTCCCCTTGAGGCTTCTTCCCCAATCAATAGAATACTGAATTTTTCTAAGGGAAGGATTTAGGATTTGAAAAAGCCCCCAGTCCGGTGGCACTACTACAAAAACGGGCAAGGGAAGCGCGCCCTTATAACAGCGCTAAGCAAAACCGCTGATAAAGGATACCCTATATCAGCGCTAAAATTACAGCGCTGAAAAAGCTAATGTTTATCAGCGCTTTCTTAGCGCTGATAATAGTAATATTTATCAGCGCTAGAAAAGCGCTGATAAAGGTTCGCCTATATAAGCGCTCAAAAAGCGCTGATACAGAACACCTCTATCAGCGCTCAAATTTCAGCGCTGATATAGGGTATCCTTTATCAGCGCTCAAAAAGCGCTGATAAAAATTATCTTTATCAGCGCTAAAAAAGCGCTGATAAAAATTATCTTTATCAGCACTAAAAAAGCGCTGATAAAGAGACCCGGTATCAGCGATATAATTGTAGCGCTGATACGGGGAATCTTTATCAGCGCTTTTTTAGCGCTGATAAATCATAATATTATCAGCGCTAGAAAAGCGCTGATAAAGCTAGATTTTATCAGCACTATAATTTTAGCGCTGATAAAGGTAGCCTTTATCAGTGCTTTTTTAGCGCTGATAAAACCTTAGTCGACTTTTTTATAAAGTCGGTCGCACAGTGCCCTCGTTTTATTGCAGCTAAAGCCCTCGCAGAACCGTAACCCTGCTACTCTTCTCCCGAATACCGCTGCTGTGTTTGCTTCGCCGGAGCTTGCCGCCCTCGGTACACTCGCCGTCCTCCGCCGCCCGCAACACCCTCGGCCGACCTCCACCGCCTGCCGCCCTCGGCTGCCCGCAACGCCCTCGGCCGCCGTTCTCTGCCGCCCTCGGCCGCCCTCCGCCGCCCTCGGCCGCTCTCCGCCGCCTCCGTCGCCCTCCGCCTCACTCGGCCGCCCTCAGTCGCCCTCCGCGGCCGCCTTCCGCAACCCGCAACGCCCTCGGCCGCCGCCTTAAGGTAACAATCTATGAAGAAGATGTATATGTTTTCATATAGATAGATTGTGTATAGCTGATTCTCTCTAAGTGTACTCATGATGATGTCTAGATGTTGGGAATGATCATCATTATTTTGGTATTACACCAATATGTCATCCATAAAACAACTACAATCTGGTCTAGGTACAAGTGAAATATTCAACTCATCAAGAGAATAAATGCCATGGGGAATTCGTCAACACATATTTTATTATGAATAATTCATAAAAACTATACATGATTTCAAAATTAGTTTATAGTATATCAGAATTTCTCAACCTCAAATGATGATAAACAAAACTTAGATCAATCTTAGAGAACAATATGGAACCCCTCAGCTGGTCAAATAGATCAAAAATACAAAGAAGTGGATATCTGTTCTTAATTTTCATCTGATTCATATTCTATTAATAGAAACACATATGTAATGTTCTTTCATCCTTCTTGGAAAATAAAACATGAGATCCCCAAGGTGACATACTCGAGCAGATGCACCCTTCATAATCTAACTCCTCTCATTGAGTTTTATGTTCCTGAATCTATTCTTGTTTCATTCTGAAAGGCATTATATAAAATGGCTCAACTCCACGCATCAGCTCAATCATGAACTCAAAGTCTCTTTTAGGTGGTAGCCCTGATCAATTCTCATGAAACACATCCTAGAACCAGTCTACTACTGGGGGAAATATTTCTTGTTTCAATCCATTATCATCAAGAAAAATATTTGTAAACTGGTCTATGTTCTCACCTAGTTGTGGAAGAACTGGTCCTACATGGTCTACCAAGATATCCCATTCTCCATAAAAGACATGGGCTCTACCCTTATGAGGCATGACGGTCACTCATCTACGGTAACAATCAATGTGATATTGATTAAATACCAAAAATTACATCATCACTATCTATTCAATACATATCATATCAAGCATGTATAAATCCAAAATGAAACAATACTCACAAACCATGAGGGAACACCCCTTACGAAGACAGATGCCTTCTAATCACACCCCCAATGGTGTGTTGACCAACATGATCCCACAAAAGTACTCTAACACAAAACAGAAACCATTTACCAAGAGATAAGATATAAAATAATGAGAGGATCCCCTATTACAAGTCTCCTTTAGGTTCCCCTATTCGGTGCTCTGATAAAGGTATCTCTCATCGATTGGAAATCCTCTATCTCCTGTTATATCCTCCTTATAGAGTGATAGATAATCATCTTTTTAGTGAATCTAATATTCTTTTTTATGAATCTTGATTGTAGGTTAGACTACTTGATCTCTTTCCAAGGAAGTGGTTCCCTTCTACTATATTTGGAAGTCTTCTTTTTTGTACTTGAACCATAAATACTAATATTTGAGATTCAAATAGGATGAAGATGAATAAAGATTGGATGGATTCTAATCATTTAACAATAGAGTACGAGAACGGAGTGAAAGAGTTCATCAAGTTTGCAAAGGATCACACAAAGGATCCTTCTCAAATCCTTTGTCCGTGTTTACGTTGTTGTTATTCTAGACTACTTACTCCAGAGGAGTTGGAAGAACATTTGATATGTCACGGAATAGATCGGAGTTATAAATGTTGGAATAAACACGGAGAAAAAGCTAATGTAGCTACTGGCTGGGATAAAACTGCGTTTTATGGATCGTCAGATATGAATACAAATATAGATAATGAAGAAGACCGTATGGAGGATGTGATTACAGATGTCAATGATGATGAAGATCGTATTGAGGAAATGACAAATACAATTCAAGATGAACCCCGTGATTGCCCAAAATTGTTTGAGAAGTTAAAGAGTTGTGCAAAGACGCCATTGTATGCTGCTTGCACTAAGTATACAACATTGTCAGCTGTACTGAAGTTGTATAAATTGAAAGCAGGCAATGGATGGAGTGATGTCAGTTTTACGGAACTACTTGCTCTCTTGACTGACATGCTCCCAGAAGATAATGAGCTCCCAAGCCGGACATATGAAGCTAGACGAATGCTACGCTCGATGGGAATGATTTCTGAAAGAATACATGCCTGCCCGAAAGACTGTATATTGTTTCGAAAGGAGAACAAATCACTTACAGAATGCCCAAAGTGTGGTGCTTCTCGATACAAGAAAGATAAATCCAATCCTACGAAAGTTGTATGGTACTTTCCAATCATTCCAAGGTTTAGGAGTTTATATGGAAGTGAAGAAACTGCAAGACAATTGTCGTGGCATGCAGATAAAAGAAATAAAGATGGGTTATTACATCATCCGGCCGACTCTCCTCAATGGAAGAAAATTGATCATGAGTATCCTGAATTTGGAAAAGAGCCGAGAAACCTTTGTCTTGCGTTATCTACAGATGGAGTGAATCCTTTTGGTTTTCAAACCAGCACTCATAGTACATGGCCTGTTATGTTGCAAAATTATAACTTGCCACCCTGGTTATGCATGAAGCGAAAATTCATCATGTTATCTATGCTTATATCAGGACCAAAACAACCAGGTAACGATCTTGATGTTTATCTGACTCCTTTGATCGAGGATTTGAAGTTATTGTGGGACTCAGGTGTAATGTTGTATGATGCTTATAAAAGTGAATACTTCACGTTGAGAGCGATGTTGTATGGGACAATAAATGATTTCCCTGCTTTTGTAAATTTGTCAGGCTATAGCATTAAAGGAACTCAAGGGTGTCCCGTGTGCGAAGAAGATACAGAATCAATTAGGTTGAAACATTCATCGAAATCTGTGTTTCTAGGACATCGTAGATTTCTACCTCGTCGGCATAAGTACCGATCTTGGACGACATCATTCAATGGAAGTTCAGAAAAACGCACAACACCGTCTCCACTAACAGGTGATCAGCTGTTTGAGAAAGTAAAAGATATGAACACTGTTTTTGGTAAACCATTTTCGAAAAACCTTACGAAAATCGGTTGGAAAAAGAGATCAGTTTTTTTTGAATTACCATACTGGAATTGTTTGTACGTCAGAAATTTTCTTGATGTGATGCATGTGGAAAAAAATGTATGTGATAGTGTTATTGGAACGTTTCTAAATGCCCCTGGAAAAACAAAAGATGGAATTAAGGCAAGGTTGGACATGGTTGACATGGGAATACGAGAAGAGTTGGCTCCCGTGAAAGGTGAAAATCGAATGTTTCTTCCTCCGGCTGCTTATACTCTTTCTAGGGTAGAGAGATATCAGTTTTGCAACTTCTTTAATGATGTAATGGTTCTAGAGGGGTACTCATCAAATATCAAGAACATTGTGTCAATGAATGATTTGAAGTTAAAAGGTTTGAAATCACATGATTGCCATGTTTTGATGCAAGATCTAATTCCTATAGCTTTACGTTGCATTTTACCCAAGAATGTTCGTCATACGTTAACCAAACTTTGTTTCTTTTTCAAAGCTATATGTAGCAAAGTTTTAGACCCGGGGAAATTTCCAGCTATGGAAAAAGAAATTTTCATCATATTATGTGAATTAGAAATGTTCTTCCCGCCAACATTCTTTGATATGATGGTTCATTTGATGATTCACTTGGTGAGAGAGATTCGACTTTGTGGTCCTGTGCACTATAGATGGATGTATCCTGTTGAACGGTATATGAAGATTTTGAAAGGATATGTCAAAAATCGAAGTCGGCCAGAGGGTTGTATAGTGGAGCGATATATTGTTGAGGAAGCCATTGAATTTTGTATTGAATACCTATCTGATGTGGAAAGCATTGGTCTCCCGAAATCTCGTCACACTGGACGCATTGAGGGTGGGGGAATTTCTGGAAGAGAAGTTGTAACAATCAGTATTACAGATCGGGAGCAGGCTCATCTTTATGTTTTTCATAACAGTTGGGAGGTTGCTCCATATATTGAAACTCACAAAGAAATTCTTAGGCAGTTGAATCCATCGAGGGCTGAAAAATGGTTAGCAGATACACCTAATCACCAGTTTATAGGATGGTTTCAGGACCATATTTTTAAGTAGTTGGATGAAAATCCGAATTCAATTTCAGAACGACTTCGATGGCTAGCCGCTGGACCAAGTGTGTATGTATTATCTTACACTGGGTATGTAATTAATGGTTATACATTCTATACAGATGAACATGATGAAGAGAGTACCATGAAAAATAGTGGAGTTACACTAGTGGCTGAAGCGATGCATGTTTCTGGTAGTAAGGATAGAAATCCAATTTATGCAAATATGTCATACTTTGGCATTATCAAACTAATATGGGAGTTGGATTATACGACATTTCAATTGCCGATTTTTCAATGCAAATGGATTGATAACAATAGTGGTGTTAAAATAGATGAATGGGGATTTGTGAAAGTTGATTTTAGTAAAGAAGGGTACAAAGACGAACAGTTTACAATGGCATCACAAGCGATACAAGTTTTTTATGTTCCAGATCCCGCAAACCGAAAGTGGTCGATTGTTCTGTTATCGTCCAAAACTATTGAGGGTTCCGATGAAAATTCAGTTGAGGACGATCCTTTTAGTGGTACGTCACAATCAATTCGGAGCGGTCCCAATGCAGATGATGTTTTGTATGTTAGAGGAGACCACAATGAAGGGATTTGGATTGTCGATAGAGGTGTCAAATCTCTTTAACCTTTGACAAAAAGAAAGAGAGTTCAGTAAACAGGTTATATTTTGTTTGTAATATAGATCTTGTTATCTCATGTTATTATCTTATCATTACAGAATTTATGTAATTTGAATGAACTGTTCAACCACTTTTGCAGATAATGACTTCTGCACATTCTGGTGCTCCTAACCTTGAGACTGAACAAGTCTCTCAAGCAGTTGCTGCTGCGGCTGCTGCTGCTCCTGCTGCTCCTGCAGCTCATGCTGCTGCTACTGTTGCTCCTGATGCGGCTCCTGCTCCTCCTACTGCTGTGGCTCCTACTCCTCCTCCTGCTGTGGCTCCTGGTGCTCCTACTGCTCCTGCTGCTGCTCTTACTGCTGCGGCTCCTGGTGCTCCTACTGCTCCTGCTGCTGCTCTTGCTGTTGCGGCTCCTCTTAGTGTTGAGGTCCAACAACCATCAGCACATGCCGTTGATATCATAGTAGATGAACATATAGATGATGTTGATATCGATGAAATGGTCGGGAATGAAGGACCGACGTCGCAGAAATCACAGGTGCGTCGTAGTTTGACAGTGTTAGCCAAAATTCTTAAGGCGAAAAGCAAAGGCATCAAATTTGAAGTCAGATGGAATGCACGAGGCCAACATGTGAATCCCAACAAGGCTATGTTTAGCAGTTACATTGGAGTTGTCACTCAGCAACGCGTGCCGATTGACATAGATTCATGGCACCATGTTGTTTCCGGGTTGAAGGCTGTGATCTGGGAAGAAATTACGGTAACATTATGAATTTATTTCTTTAATTAACTAGCAAATAAAATGATGAAACAGTGTCTTACTCTTCTAAATCTCTTGCAGAGTACATTTATAGTAGACGACTCACACAAGGATTATGTACTAAGGCTTGCAGGAAAGATTCATCGAGGTTTTCGTACTATTTTAACAAGATGTCACCTGAAAGATTCTAAAGGTAAAATAAACCCGCACCCACCCATTGTCTATGCGCACCTGGTATCCCAAGAAGAATGGGATGCATTTATTGGCCGTCGTGGGGATGAGAAGTTTCAGGTACATTGTGAGTGATAATACGTTGTTTGAGGATACCTGTATTCATCACTTTGATTGTCAATATTTCATTTATGAAATAGAAACTCTGTACTGAAAATAAGGAACATGCATCAAATCCAACATACCCCTATCGTAAAGCAAGGATGGGGTACGCTTCATTAGAAAAGAAAATGGTACGTATTGTAAATTTACAGTAATATTGTTAGGTGCCAATAAACAACATCATAATTATCTTTCTATGTTTATATGTAGATTGATGAATCTAAAACCAAATGCACTTCTATCCCACGTCATGTGCTATGGAAGAAGTCACGTGTGAACAAAGAAGGGAAGTTAATAGATGAGAACACACAAAAAGTGTGGGAAATATGTGTAAGTATGACACGATGATAAAAAGATTTGTTTAAAATTGCTATTACATAAAAATAATTAGTTTTTTTCCTATATCTGACAGTCACAGGAATCAGCTACTCCTGTAGCTGATACAGACCTATTATCGACGGCTTTGAAGCAGCCAGAAAAATACGGTCGTGTCAGAGGTGTAGGGTTTGGGGTGACACCCCGAGTATATTTTGAGAAGAAGAAAAAAATAGATGATACAGAGAAAAAATTGGAACAAATGAGTGAAAAAATAGCAACCCTTGAAGAACAATTGCAATGGCAGGGAGAGTTGCTAGCAACTTTTATGGGTGGGAAGCAAAGGGAGGACACAACTCAGGAACAACCACCGCATGAACATCCTGCCCCACCCCCCACCAGCTTTGAGGCGAGCCATTCACCTAAAAAAAATGTCTTAGCCGTGGTAATAAATATTCTAATAACGGTTCCCATGAAATATGAATCAGAAAAACACTGATAATTTATCTGTACTGATCTTCTACAGGGTGATAATGATTGTGATTTATATCTGTCAACACCCACCTATCACCTTGTAGCGAGGGCTACCGTGTTCAATATCCCAGATGCCACACTGCATAATAGACCACTTTCAAAAGATCATCTGAAAGTGACGATTACTGTAGCTCATGAGCCAAATGCAATGCTACCTATTCCAATTGATGACGATGATATTCATACGGTTGAAAAGGCTATTGGGACATTCATTGCATGGCCAGCACAACTTGTAAGAGTACATGCAGACAAAGAGGTATTTATTTCCTTTTATTTTCAAGCTAAACCCTTAACAATTAATGAAATGAGTGTCTGAATCAATGATTGTTGTTATAGACGGAGAAAGGAAAGGGGGTGACTAACATCGGCTCGAAACCATCTAAAGGATCGACCAATCGATCCCAAGGAGCTACTGAAAGCACAATAACACCACCTGTTCTCTTTCCACATTTACTAGCATTAAAGACTCATGTGGATACGAAGCTAAAAGATGGTAATAGTCATATAGTGATTTTCGAAGATAATATATACGGAGGGGAAAGTCAAGATTTCGTTGCTGCTGAAAATGTAAATGAAATCCTTGAAAACGGTTGGTTAGGCATCACTGTTGTAAATGTATATATGAGGTATGTTTCCATGAATTGATTTTCTAAAAGCTGATCTAATGTGAAAATTATGACTAAATGCATTTTATATTGTTGACAGACGCATTTATGAAAAACAGTTGAAGGGATTTTCCCATGAGCCAAGATTTGGACTGGTCAGTCCTCATATCACATCAACACACCAAACAAAAATAGAGTCATCAAAAAGGGATGCAATAGTGAAGGACTTGCTGAAAACATTTGAACGCAAGATTACAGATGACAGACTTTTCCTAATACCAACCATGTAGGGGTAATACTCTACGATTAAAGCATATCAATTATATTTTCACTTTTTTTATTACTTATTCCTTTTTGTGTTTTTAGGCAACATTGGTTGCTAATTGCGGTGAACTTGGATACTCCGAAGATTTATTTTCTGGATTCAAAGCTAGGATATCCATCAAACCGACCATACATGATGGAGTTTGTGAATCTGTAAGACACTACATCTTACGTTTTCGGTCTAAACATCAATTTATATAATATATATTATCTTTTACTGAGGATTCTGTTATGATAGGGCGGTGTACCAATATCGTCTAAATCATGGTATGAGGACAGGGGCTAAGCATAAGGAGCCGAGAAAGTACTACGTCTGGACAAATATCAGGGTATATATAATAAAATTTCACTATCCAAACACACCTCAACACAAGTTATTTACTCTCCTAATGATCAATTTTTTTGCAGTGTCCAAAACAAACAAACGATAATGATTGCGGTTATTATGTTTGTAAATTTATGAAAGAGATCGTTTTTCATCAGCAAACTAACATCCCTAAAGAGGTATTTTCGAAAACAATTACTAGTTCGTTTAAGTTGTTTATTAATTCTTTATTTTTTTATTTTGCAGTACTACTATGACTGCCGAAAAGCCTCATACTCACAAGACGATATAAATGTTTTCAGAAACGAGTGGGCCGCATACCTGATGACAGATTGTACACAAATACAATGATGATCTGACTTGGGGACATGTACAATTGGTGGTCATTTTTGAGAGGGGTTAAGGGGATCAAAAGATGAAATATTGTTGTATGTAAATGTTCGTAGCAAAATTTTAATTGTTATTAAATAAAACATTCTTTCTCCAATGAGACATTTTTCCATTTTAACAGATGATATGCACCAGCAACATGCAAGAATGTTGAAACACTAAAATGGTCGCTCTATTGTTTAAAATGGACACCACTTTAATTGAAAACAACTGACCTACGGAAATCCGACCAGACGCATCTGGATTGCCTTCATCCTTTAGGAGAACAATCCATGGGTCCTTGGTGACGTGTACGAGTCAACTCCGCCTCAATCCGAGGCACGGTGTGACCGCTACCACCCAAAGGGTCGCTCTCTTGTTTAAAATGGACACCACTTTAATTGGAAACAACAACTAACCTACGGAAATCCAACCGGATGCATCCGGATTGCCTTCATTCTTTAGGAGAACGATCCACAGGTCCTTGGTGACGTGTACGAGTCAACCCTGCCTCAATCCGAGGCACGGTGTGACCACTACCACCCAAAGAGTCGCTCTCTTGTTTAAAATGGACACCACTTTAATTGGAAACAGCAACTGACCTACGTAAATAGGACCAGACGCATCCGGATTGCCTTCATCCTTTAGGAGAAGGATCCACGGTTCCTTGGTGACGTGTACGAGTCAACCCCGCCTCAATCCGAGGCACGGTGTGACCGCTACCACCCAAAGGGTCGCTCTCTTGTTTAAAATGGACACCACTTTAATTGGAAACAACAACTGACCTACGTAAATCTGACCAGACGCATCCGGATTGCCTTCATCCTTTAGGAGAAGGATCCACGGGTCCTTGGTGACGTGTACGAGTAACATGCAAGAATTATGGACCACATTTCTTTGGCCTTTGGACAAAAAAACCAGTAAAATCTCCAAAATACCTTCATATCATGCATGAACCAGTAAAATCTCCAAAATACCTTCATATCACGCAGTTCTGAAAAGAGTAACTATTTAAAAGAAAGTCACAAATTTAGATACATCTCGAGATGGTCAGTTGTTGATTTCACTTAAAAATAAGTCCATTTTTAACAAAACAGTGACACTGTGAGTGGTGTCGGCCACACCGGGCCTCGTAATGATGCGGTGTTGAATCGTACACGTCACACATGAGTCATTGATCATTGTGAAAAAGTATCAATGCAATCAGAAGCTGTTACATCAGTTTGGCGTATGTACGTACAATATTGTCCATTTTAAACTAAATACATACACTTGGAGTGATACCGGTCACACCACGTCTCGAATTGAGACCCCACCCTTTCCCCTCGGCTGTCAAAAATCATAACCAGATAGTCGAAGGGTGATTTTGACAGCCGAGGGGAAAGGGTGGGGTCTGAAGACATTGTAGGATATGTCGAAGGGTGATTTTGTGTGTGACCGGTATCACTCCAAGTGTATGTATTTAGTTTAAAATGGACAATATTTTACGTACATACGCCAAACTGATCTAACGGCTTCTGATTGCATTGATACTTTTTCGCAATGATCAATGACTCATGTGTGATGTGTACGATTCAACACCGCATCAATCCGAGGCCCGGTGTGGCCGACACCACTCACAGTGTCACTGTTTTGTTAAAAATGGACTTATTTTTAAGTGAAATCAACAACTGACATACGGAAAACCGACTAAACACATTGGGATTCTATTGAAACTTAAGGACAACTATCCATGGGTCAAATGTGACGTGTAAGATTCAACCCCGCCTCAATCAGAGGCGCGGTGTGACCAGTATCACTCCAAGTGTATGTATTTAGTTTAAAATGGACAATATTTTACGTACATACGCAAAACCAGTCTAACGGCTTCTAATTGCGTTGATACTTTTTCACAACAATCAATGACTCATGTGTGACGTGTACGATTCAACACTGCATCAATCTGAGGCCCGGTGTGGCCGACACCACTCACAGTGTCACTGTTTTGTTAAAAATGGACTTAATTTTAAGTGAAATCAACAACTGACATACGACAAACCGACCAAACGCATTGGGATTCTATTGAAACTTAAGGACAATGATCCATGGGTCAAATGTGACGTGTACAAGTCAACCCCGCCTCAATCAGAGGCGCGGTGTGACCGGTATCACTCCAAGTGTATGTATTTAGTTTAAAATGGACAATATTTTACGTACATACGCCAAACTGATCTAACGGCTTCTGATTGCATTGATACTTTTTCACAATGACCAATGACTCATGTGTGACGTGTACGATTCAACACCGCATCAATCCGAGGCCCGGTGTGGCCGACACCACTCACAGTGCCTCTCTTTTGTTCAAAATGGACTTATTTTTAAGTGAAATCAACAACTGACATGCGGAAAACCGACCAAACGCATTTGGATTCTGTTGAAACTTAAGGGCAATGATCCATGGGTCAAATTTGACGTGTAAGAGTCAACCTCGACTCAATCCGAGGCCCAGTGTGGCCGACACCACTCAAAGTGCCTCTATTTTGTTCAAAATGGATTTATTTTTAAGTGAAATCAACAACTGACATACGGGAAACCGACCAAACGCCTTAGGATTGTGTTAAAACTTTAGTACAATGATCCATGGGTCATATGTGACGTGTACGAGTCAAACCTGGGGTGGATTACATGGCTTTCCTACATGGAATATATCCCACTACACGTCTTTAATGAGCCAGCTACGCAGTTTATCCCTTGTACAGATACACAGGAAGAATCACACGAGATCGACGTCATGTACTAACATAGGGCAAGGGTGCATAAGAGGACACAAGATCAAAGGGTAACACGTATATGTTTTTTAACATTCCATGTAATTTCCTATTGATATGACATGTATATTCACACAGGCAGCTGAACATTGGAGTTACCCAGGGTAAAGCGACAAGGCATGTGACCCTTAAAATGACACATAATTTTATGTACCATGATTGATCTCTTTGAACACTATATCAAGGACATATTTCATTAGGGTTGGATCCCATGATCCTTCCTAGGATGGTTTTGGTATCTTTTCCGACTTACGGTAGTATGATCGCTTCAGCAGGTCGTCCTAGACATAGTTGGAGTCTCTCTGAAAGTCCTGGAGTGAGATCATATATCTATTTTTGAGGTCCAGGTAGAGTCATGTATCAACGCAACCAATCCTACCAGACATCGATCCTATATATAGAATGTTAATCTTGATGTCTCATTACAGTCCCCCAATTTATGATATGTTACCTTTTTTGTATTAATATACATAATTACTAAGGGTGATGGTTGGGAGAGTTAGGATATCCTTTTTATGTATTGCAGAATGATTCAAGGAGCACGGGCTCTGCACGATTTGTCAAAACCAAGTGGCAATCCAAGGAGAAACAATGCATAGTGGAATTTTCTAGTATTTATCTTCTGAGTTGTGTAGGAATATTTTGTGATACTATGTAATGAGGTAGTTTTGGTTTTTGGGTAGATGGTATCTAACTCATGGTAAGAACACTGTTTGGTTGGGTTGTGATCGGTTGATGACATGCTTGTGGTTGATATACTGGTTTTTGTGCAGGTCTGTGGTTGATATACTGGTTTTTGTGCAGGTCTGCTCGGCTGGCTGTACTAGTGCAGGTTTTTTATTAGCAGCAGGCAGGGATTTAACAGCGCTTTTTTAGCGCTGTTAAAGGCGACATTTAACAGCGCTAAAAAAGCGCTGTTAAAGGACCCCCCCCCCCCTTATCAGCACTGAGCTTTACAGCGCTTTTCTAGCGCTGTTAAAGCCCGATTTTAGCGCTGTTATTGCCCGTTTTTGTAGTAGTGTGGACTGGGGTTGTTTCTGCTCAACTCCTTGAATCCTATTTGTTTATTCTAAGGGTTGGGATAAAAGAGTCCCCAGTCTAGCAAGCTGGGGTGATTATTAACTTGCTAAATCTGATACCTTCTTGAAATATCTACTGATCTTGTGGACCTTTTTCCAGAAATTATCTGGATGCATCAACCTATATCCACTTTTATCACCCGGCTCAAAAGACGGTTGGATGATTTCTGATACATCTGTCACTTGGTGGTGTGCTTCCTCCAAACGAGAGGCCTGCTCAATATTCTCATTTGCTTGATGTAGGAGTAATTCAATAACTTATTCTATGTATTCTTGATTTTGAGAGGAATTAGTTGAAGCCTCTTCTTGGGCAAGCTTTTGATTACAAACAAAACCCATTGACTGTGGCCGGCCATGGGCAATAACATTACATGAAACCATTTTTGGTGGGCTTTGCTGACTAGAGAGCATAGTGGAATGTAGTTCTCCATGAACACCCCATCCTCTGATATGAATACGAGATGGGGCATTGGAAATTAACTGGCGCAGTCTTCTTAGTGCGCCAAGGCATGAATGCTGAAGGGCTCTCTGCTTCTTTTCAGCCATCGGATATCGAGAAACTGAGAGAGATGCCAAGTCAATTTGGCATCATAACCCTTCTATTATCTTGAAATGGTTTTCATATTCATCATAAGATAATATTTTCTTTTTAAACTGACAAAGAGTCTTCCATATGTTGAGATGAATATCATGAATTCCATCTTCCGTCAACATCTCTAGAATGTCATACTGAGAATCAGCCAAAGGCCAAAACATAACTGGCACTTCACCTTTTGCCAGTTGTTTTCTTATATTCAGTACTTACTCTTTATCATTTAATGAAGATTCTTCTACCTGATTAGACCAGAGATATTTCTTCCTTGTTGATTTATCGGATTCAACAAGATTAGTAGAGAAATACCTGATCAAATTAGAAGATGCATGACTTAGGGGTGGTTCATAGAATGACCTACACCCTGGGCTATCTTCTGGTTGAGAAAGTATTTCACATGCTAACGGTAAATCATTATACATGACTGGATCCACATTTTCAAGTGCCTCAAGATAAGAGGGTTTTCTCAACACTACATTGTCAATTGGATAATTTTCCAAGCAATGTGAATCACTACTCTGGAGAGGACTTTCACAACTAAATTCATCATCATGGGGAGGACCACCATGGTGGGTTACAGAAAAAGATGAAACATTTTTCTCCTTGGTCTTCTAACCACACAGAGGGTTCATGTGGCTCTTATCTGAATATGAAACTTCGAGATCAACCGAATTTTCATGAATCAAGCCTTCATGAAAAAATATCTGATGCAGACGTTCTGAATTAATATTCCCACTATTGGGAACTGAGAGAGCAGAATCTTGGGTTGCAACAGATAGCTGTCTGAGTGCATCATGAAATCCAGCATCGAGTAAGGCCTTGTCACAGTTGGGCATGTAATTTCATGAATGTGTTGGGCGGGTCTTTTTTTAGACACCTTCTTACTCAATTTGGCAGGTGTATGTGCTTGCTCAGGAAAAGTGATCAGGTTAGGCTGATTATCTCCACTCAAACCAGGTGTATGTGCCTGACTTGGTTTTCAGTATGATTTGGGGGAGTATGCCCCACAACCCTCTTGGACTGGAACAGAGGTGTGTGTATGTTCTAGAGTGAACTGTTGATATGTCACTCCACTAGTAGGGATAGATTTATGTGTCCTTCCAGGAGATGTTGTCGAAGCTCCTATAATATCCTGGCAGGCATCCAGAATATGAGCAGGGATTTTCTTCTGCTCTTTCACCATTGATAGAATATGTTTGGTGACTTCAACTGTAGGAACAGGGATATAGGTCCATTCCATACTTGGAGTAGGTGTATATGCCTCCTCCTGTCCTCCTTTTCCTATCAGTGAATCATGACAGTACTCATGTGTGGGGGCAGAGAGTTGAGTCTGCCTCCTGTTTGTCGCCAGAGATTTCCGACTTACTTCTCCAAATGCTACCAAACGAGACTGCTGGTAGTCTTGATCAAGACTAGTAGGTGTATGTTCCTTCTTATTGTACTCCGCTGAACGTGGTTGACGAGCCTCCTTCAACACTGACAGAAGAGGCTTCTGGAAGGATTGATGAGTGTAAGAAGGTGTATGTGCCTGTTTACCAGTTTTTAACACATTGGGTTGGTGGGCTTCATAGTATGTATTTAGAAGAGCCTGCTCACTAGATGATGATTTATAAACAGGTGTATGTTATTTTCTATAGTACTCCAACGGTATTGCCTGGCTGGATTGGTGTGCTACTACCAGACGAGCCTACTGGACATCAAAATTAAAACGGACGGGTGTGTGTGCCCACTCGTTGCTTGCCACCAAGTTAGATTGACGGACTTCTCCAGAAACGGCAGAGATGAGAACCTACTCAATGTTAACTGGTTGTCACCTCTAGTGGTTCGTCTTGCCTACTCGTGTTCGAGGAACCTAAGCCGAACGCCTGGAGATGACACCCTCATCAAGTTGAGGGCTCACTGCCGCACAAGTCTGGCGGTGATTGTTGATGGGAGCCCTCGGGAAGGACTCCTGTCTACTTGAATTAAGGCCCTGAGGGACCTTCTCATTAACTTCCCCGGAATATGGGAGGAAATGGTGATTGTGTTCCTGGGATATCGACCTGAAACAGTTGGAGACTGTAGTTAGCACCTCCTGCTTCTTGATCGCAAATCGTCGCTGTCCGGACGACAAGGGTGAGTTATTCACTTGGAGGGCTTGTCTAGCGGTCTCCAAAGTTGTAATAGTACCGTTTTGATGGTACTATTTAACCAGAGAATTTGATACCCACCTTTTATACGCTGATTAGGTGATGTCGTCCTTAGAGTGGACGACGATCCAACAGGAGTAGCAGCAGATGCATTCACAGTAGAGGTTTTCACAGCAGAAGTATTCAAAGTAGTGAACTTAAGAAAATCCATTATTATAATGCATATGATCTTTGAAAAGTGTTCCTGTTTGATATAAAAAACATAATCAAGATAAATTTGGCCACTACATCTTTTGGATGAGCACATATGTTATTGACTATCTTGTTGGCCCTCTCATTGAGTTTAAATAGGGCCTAAAAAATAAGTAAAACATAATTTTAACTGGGTTAATTATTCATGTCGGGTTCACCATTTTTTTGTTTCCTCTGGAATTATAGATGACCTTGTTGGTTTAAGGTTCAAGCATTCCAATTAGTTTCTAACGGGTTTGTTCGTAGAACCGGAAACATCCAATGATTCCATATCAATTTGGACCTACTTTCCAAAGGTAGGTGCTCATTAGTTTTGGATTGATGAGTCTTAGGAATTTGCATTGGTCGAGAGGATTGGAGGTTGGACTCATCACACCTTTTTAGGGGAATTATTTTCTTCTCTGGGACTCTCTATAGATTTAAGTTATGTTCATGAATCCTAATTACATTACCAAGTATAAAATGATATTTTCATTAGTTCTGACAATCAATGATTAAATATGTAGGAAATTTATATAATATTTTATATTTATTTTAGGTTCTTCTTTGATAGAGAATCGTCTGTATTTATTAGAGATTTTTAGTAAATGGTATCCTTCAATACATAAAAGTCTCTTGGTCATTATGATGACCATGCGGGTTTTAAAGCCACTCAGTGGGGCACTTGAAGTTTTTTGTCATTCAGAAGGACATGGATTGTTTCAGACTTGGGATTGTACCCGCAGATGGGCTACCTACGTATCCTTTGTTTTGGAAAAGGAATCATAACCCATGTAGTTCGAATAAGGGAGTATTATGTTTATGTATTATTGATGGCTCAAAGAAAGATTTCATAATTACTTTTACACTCTAAGCTCACGTGAGTCATGCTTGGTGTGAGAAACAAGAGGTATTGGAAAAACCAGAACATTGTGCCATGAAAGATGCAATCATAAGAAATGATGTGGGGATTATGTATGTATGACTACTCAAAATAGTTGAATATTATGATTTTATTCAGGGATGAAATCCAGGAACAGGGTCCATAAAGGTATATGTACTTTATGGGGATTTGGATACTCTAATCTTGGGGCTTACTCTTAAGGAAGCTTCACATGTTAGGAAGGGAATTATGATTGGGATTTACTCCTGATAAGGAATCCCAGATAAAAATTAAATTAAGACTGGGGCTTACTCATGAGAAGGAGGCCCAGGTTAAGGGACTTGGGGCTTACTCTTAATGAGGATGCCCATATTTGCAGACTTTGAGATTGGGGCTTATTCCTGAAGAGGAATCCCAGGTTAAGAGAACCATGGTTGGGGCTTACTCCTGAGGAGGATGCCCATATTTGGGAACTTGGAGGATGGGGATTACTCCTGAAAAGGAAGCCCAGGTTAAGAGAAATTATGATCGGGGCTTACTCATAAGGAGGATTCCCAGATTAGAGGACTTGGGGCTTACTCCGGAAAAGGGGGCCCAAATGAGGACTTGGGGCTTAATCCTAAGGAGGATGCCCATATTAATGAGAATTTAGACTGGTGATTACTCCTAAAAAGGAGTCCTAGGTTATGGATTCTCTCATCTTAAAGGATGATGTTGAATGAAAGAACTCTCTAACTTTAGTGATGTAATGATTTGTAAATCACTAGGTTTTGAGAGATGTTCCACAAAATTCCTTTCAGATAAGGAAGCCAAAAAATAAATCATGCCATAAATGGATTTGGAGAGAGTTCTGAAGGTTTAATCCTGAAGAGGAGAGGTGGATAGTTGTAAGAGGGGTGAAATGGGAAGGAAGGGCACCCAAAAAGAGAGGGGCACACAAGTACTGCGTGGGCGCACAAGTACTGCGTGGGTGCGCAAGTACTGCATGGGCACGCAAGTCCTGGTCGCACAAGTATACTTGAACGACACATGGGTACTTGCGCGCCGGTCAATCCTTAGAGTAAAACATGGGCGAGTCTTAGTTCAATCCCTTAGTACTACCCCTAGAGACTTCAAGAAGAGAGGCACGTAATTTATGTTGAAGGAGTAAGGCGGCGTGAAAGTGTGGCCATTTCCCTTAAGATTTGTCCACCTAGGCGCCCAAGTGTTGATGAATTTCAACACTTAGGCCTTCTTCCCCCTCTTTATATCTTCCGTTCTAGGTAAGAAATTACCTTAGAAGTGTTCGGAAGCTTTGAGAAGAGACTAGGGCAATAGGAGCTCAAGTTTGAGGTTCTGGAATTTTTTGTCCCTAGAATGGGGGGCCCAGAGGGGGTATTTATAGGCTGGAGAAGGCCCTCGGCGAATTTTCAAAGAAGGTGCGCAAGTCACCTGCGCGACCAATGGTCGGCTCGCAGGTATACTTGCGCGACCTTAGTGGAACTTGCGTGAGTCAAGTGCATTTGAATCTTGGTTCATGCCTTTGTCAATTTTTTTATGTTTCTTAAAAGGATGAATCACATTGGGTTTAAGATATTTCCCTTTACATTCCTTTAGACTCTATGACTAAAAGGAGGGTCAACAGCTGTCTGGTCCGGCGCTGGATGGACCAATGGCAGCCAGGTCCGGCACGACCTTCCGAGATGGCGTGTGGAAGGAGGGGTGGCACCATCTGACGGTAGGGAGGTGGCCGGCGCGACAAGCCAAAGGCTGGGCGAGCGGGGTGGTGTGGGTGCGATAGCAGGGGAAGTCACGACTAGGAGGTGGACAATCAGGTGGGTGGTGCACAGACGCTCTGGCAGCAAAGAGGTGGCCACAGCGTGGGGCTGGGCGGCGCGACCTAGCTGTGGCTAGGGTTTCCTCCTCAAGGGGGAGGCATGCTATGTGAAGAAAATGACCCACATGGGTGTTCTCTCCTTTTTATAGAATTTTTCTTTAAACAAATTATACCCCCATTTCCCCTTTTTTTAAAATAAAAAATCTTAAAAGGGGAGGGAGAATCACATTGAAGTCTTTGTTCTCAATTTTTTTATATTTTTAAAGTCTAAAGACTTCAAATAAATAAAAACCAAGACTTGACCCCAAGTCTGAAAATACCCCCTTTAATTAAGATTTTTTTGAGTAAAATAAAATAATATTATAAAATAATATATTTTATTTATCTCCTCAAATTAAACTTACCAAAACATTTTTTGGTGACCTAATTCCAGAAAAAACGTGGTCAGATTTTTGTATTTTTGAAGAACACATTAATAAAATTAAAACACATTCTTCTAAAAAATTTAATCAGAAGAATGTTTAAATTGTCGAGTCCATCCAATTAAATTTTTCAAATGGCCATATCATGGCCATTAAAAAATGGATCGACGTGCGGTCAGTTGCGTTAGAACCGATTTCATCCCTGTACTTAAATTTTGATGAACTTTAGTTTCTTTTCTCTGACTCTAAAAAATCACGCATCCCTCTGATACCACTGTAAGGTACCAGGACAGGCAGCGGAAGCCGATGGGCCGGGAAACTAAACATTTTGCATCACTGGAGAAATGATGGGATGTTGACTCTGGTGAGCTATCCCGGTATAGTCCAAGGACCACGCATGTATTTGACAGAGCACAAAATATAAAACAAACAAGTACCTTGTTCAGATCCGATGTGTGAAAGTGTGTCGTAGGATGCCAGCGACCATCTCTGAAAGACTCTGACGTCGAATTCCTCTATATCGTTCACACATTCCTTTTGAATCTGCAAACACATCGTTCTTTGGAATATGGGTTCTAGCACGGCACACAAATGATATCCTCGACGCAGTGGTGATAACTACAAGGCAAGGAACTTATATTCCTGAATGAAGATCTTGAAGTTCTTCTTTTCTTTAGAGGATCTCTCTCAAGAATCTAGGAGGATAGAGAGGCACTCAAATTTGGACCATGAATACTTACAAGGGGAGAGCCGCTCTCTTACTTATTGATAAAAAACTATTTTTTTTGAATATTTTATTAATAATAAATAACATAATTTCCCCACATTGTGTTTAATCTGTTTATTTATAAAATATTTGGGATTTGATCATTCATTTGAAAATTTGGAGAAATTCCAGTTTTACCCTTTAAAGTGCACTATAGTATTTCGAAGATAAATATTTTTATATTTATTATTTGAATTTTAAATTTTGTAAAAGTGTTTATAGATTAATTTTCTACAGCTTTCATTCAGGACACTAGAGCAAAAGAGTGCATTTGGATGGAGTAAATGAGCCATTAATCCAATGGTGGGCTGGACTCGGAAGAATGGACATGGGTTCTGTATTTTGGCCATATCATCTTCATCCGGCCTTTTATTGAGCCCAACTTTTGAGGAAAGCTCGGGCACATGATTTGGAACAAATCATCCGTTCTGGAAGATCGGTCAATTCACGCGTTTTGGAGGTCAACGAGGCGGTGCAACATGGAATAAAATAATTGGCCGAGTTTTTCATTTCACACATAAAAAGTTATGTATCCCTTGCCCTCACAAACTCTATTTAAAGGGGTTTTAACTCTTTGAGAGGGCTGTTAGAGGCTTTGGGAAGGTGTGTCCGAAAGGGTGTCTCTTGGGAGCCCCTCACAACTCTTGGAAGAAGTAATCCCTTGTGCAAACCTCTCTTCCAAAAAGGCTCTCCTCTCCCACCTCCTCTTTGTATTTATTTTCTTTCATGTTTGTTTCTTGAATTTTTCTTCAAATAATCTTTTGTGTTATTCCCTATTCTTCTATTAATCTTCTTAATTGGGTTGGAATCAAGAGTGGAGATAGGATTGGGTTCTACCCTTTCAATCCTCTGCTTATGCAAAACGTCTCCATGATGACTACACCGCCCATGGAAGAGTAGTTCTTTTTAGTAATCGATCGACCTCTATCCTTCTTCATTTAATTATTTTGAATCATTGATATACTGTAATTAACTTAATATGATCCATGGATTGAGTTTTTAAATTGTAAGAAACTAAGTAATCAATTGAACAATTAACACAAAAACACGCGAGGTCGGGATTTTGTGTAAATTGTGAGAGTGCGATCTTAATCGGTAATACATGACCATATGGTATAAATTTGTAGAGTTCAAATAAGATCCCTAAACACAATTCATCCACATTTCCAGAATGGATATGTGCCTTAATTTACCACTGACCATAAACTAATCTTAGAACATCAATCAAAGCAGGGTGCTGCGATTGCGTGTTTCAATGTTAGCCTGGGGTTAAATTCACATCATCTTTGTCGTAAAGTTAATTCTCATAGGGTTCGAGATTTAAAAAATTAAGGGATCATAATTAAGTGAATGTTAATTTAAATGATAATGATTAATAATTTAATGAATAGGTATATTTAGATCGATTGCGCCTTTTAAAATAGATTTCTAAAAAAACATCTTCTTGTTGTGTCATTTTAATCAAAATTCATTTCAAAACTAAAAACAAAAAAAAAATATACAATCTTCTTCAAGCAAAATTCTTCTAGATTCATAAACTATAACAAACCCCAATCCTTTAAAGTAGTGTTTTTATTCTATTCTATTTTATTTTTTTAGAATACCTCTAATAAATTGTTAAATTCACTTCCTCCTTTGAAAGACGGCCTTGGTTAGCCACTCTACTGCACCTAAGTACCCCAAAATCACACTAATCATTTGAGGGCACCCACGACAGTGCTCTTTCAAATCGGAGCCGTTTCTAGGGAGTCAAGTAATTATTTCAACCAATTAGAGGTATTTATTTTATTTTACATTTTATTCTCTTCCTCTCTTCTTTCTTCCTTCTTTACCCATTCTAATTTTTCTTCTTCTTCTTTTATTTTCTTCTACTTATTTTTGGACCATCAACTCAAACTTCTCATTTTTATTTTACTATGGTCCACTTTCTTTCTTTTCATTTTTATATGATTTATGACACGAACTAATCCTGATGATCTCTTAGATCTTGAAACTGAGATTGAACGCAGCCTTAGGGCACGAACCAGACACTCTTAGTCTACGGGAAGTTTCAATATTCAACTAGTTAGTGAATTCCTCTCTTCTGGAAACATTGGAATTGGAAGTTATTCAAATTAAAACATAAAAGAGGAACCAATGGCTGGAAATAATGGAAATGACCTAAATAGAACCATTCGAGAATTGGCTGCACCTGATATTAACTATCAACCAAATTGTATTGCACACCCAAATCTCAAATCGGATATTGAATTGAAATCTGGTTTAATTCACTTACTTCCAAAGTTTCATGGCCTCTCTGGTGAGGATCCCAATAAACATTTGAAATAATTTAATGTGGTTTGATCAACCCTTAAACCAAGAAATGTTTTTGAAGATTAAATTAAATTAAGAGCATTCCCATTCTCGCTTGATGGAGCTGCAAAAGACTGGATGTATTATTTACAACCCGAAGATGTAACTTGTTGGAACGATTTGAAACGTCTTTTCTTGCAGAGATTTTTTCCAGCATCAAGGACCACTTCCATTCGTATGGAGATCTCGGGGATCAAGCAAGCACAAGGGGAGTCAATGTATGAGTATTGGGAGCGATTCAAGAAGTTGTGTGCAAGCTTCCCACATCACCAAATCAGTGAGCAATTACTCATTCAGTACTTTTATGAAGGACTCACAGCTATGGAGAGAAGCATGGTGGATGCTGCGGCTGGAGGAGCATTGGTGGAAAAGACACCAGTAGCTGCACATGCATTGATCGGCAAGATGGCCCAAAACTCCCAACAATTTGGTGATCGAGGTACACCACATATCAGGGGAGTACATCAAGTAAGTCCTTCTTCTCTTGAGAGTCATATGATTGATACCAAGTTACAAGAATTGACAACTATGGTGAGGCAAATTGCTTTGGAACAAAATACATCTCTACCCCCTCCGTCAAGGCCTTGTGGTATATGCACTGAGACAAGCCATCCAACTGACTATTGCCCACAACTACAAGAGACAGAGGATTGTGCAACAGTATTCCCCGGGAGACCATTTCAGCAGCAACAACAACCACATCCCCCAAAGAAGTTTGATTCATTTTCTCCAACATACAACCAAGGATGGAAAGATCAACCAGACATGAGGTATGTCTCTGGTCAACAACAAAGGACCCCTTTTCAACCAAACTTCCAACAGCCTCCAACTTACCAACAGGGATTCCAAAAACCCCAAAGGAGATTCGAAGCTCAAACATCAACGAGTCAGCAACAAGGGAATCTCCAACACAAGGTAGACTCTAACACTGATGATCTTTTGAAAAAAATTGTTCTTAATCAACAGAATGAGCTAAAGAGTCAAGGTTTGGAGTTGAGGGAGTTAAAGACTCAAATGAGCCAGATTGCCACCACCCTCCATGAACTTGTGAGTAAGAATTCGGGAAATCTACCTTCCCAACCCACTCCAAATCCAAAGGGGAATGTTAGTTCCATCACATTGAGAAGTGGGAAGCAAATGAATGATACATCTGGACCTACCATTCCACCAGGATTCACCTCAACTCCAGAGCAGCCGCATTCCAAACCAACTGATGAGGAATCCAAGGAGAAAGATAAAGGTAAGAAAATGATTGATGATGTTCCTCCTAAACCCCTTCCTTTTCCAAACAGGGTTGTTCAAACCAAAAAGATGGTTGAAGAATCAATACAAAAGGAAGCTTTAGACACATTCAAGTCTGTGGAGATCAACATTCCTCTACTTGAAGCCATTAAGAAAATCCCAAGGTATGCCAAATTCTTAAAAGAACTCTGCACCAATCGAAGAGGGCTCAAGGGAAATGAGAGGATCAATCTTGGAAGGAATGTGTCAGCACTCATTACACCAACTCTAGCAATGCCAAAAAAGTGCAAGGATCCTGGGACATTCACCATCCCATGTACCATAGAGGAGTTACACTTCTATGATGCTCTTTGTGATTTAGGAGCTTCAATAAATGTGATGCCTCACTCTGTATTCTCTTCCCTGTAGGTTGGTGACTTGAAGCCAACAAGAGTAGTGGTGCAATTGGAGAATAGAGCTACGGAATATCCAGCGGGAGTCCGTGAGGATGTACTTGTCCGGGTAAGAGACATGATCTTTCCAGCAGATTTCTACGTGCTTAACATGGAGGATGATCAGGTAAGTTCCCATGCCCCCATTATCTTAGGTAGGCCCTTCCTCAAAACTGCAAAAAAATATCATAAATGTCAATGAGGGTACACTTTCCATGGAGTTTGGAGATGAATTTGTGTTATTTAATGTCATTGAATCCATGAAGTACCCCTTAGAGGACCATTCTGCTTTTGTTATCTCCCATTTGAACCACCAAATAAAAACTCCATGGAATTTGATTGTCCTATTCTTAGGGAGATTATGATTATTAGTTCGAGTTTGATGTCTAAGAGTACTTCCACACATGCTGCTGATACACAATCCTCTATAAGATTTGATTTTGAAATAGAATCATATTCTGATTTTGATCATGTTAATTCTGATTATGACATGGCTATAGAGTATGCTGATGGATTTGATGCTTTATTCTCTGATTTTGATGATGTATATTCTGATACAAATGTTCATTGTGCATATATGTCTGTTTCATCAATTTATCCATCCATACATGACCCCCCTACATTGGAACGCAAGCCATTGCCCCCATATCTTAAATATGCATACTTGCCGAGTGGTGATAGATTACCTGTTATCATTGCTAACAATCTCTCTTTTGAACATGAAGAATAGCTTTTGAATATTTTGAGGGAGAACATCAGGGCGATTGGGTGGACCTTGGCTGACATATTAGGTATTAGCACCTTAATTTGCATGCATAGGATTCTCTTGGAGGATGGGGCTAAACCGGTGAGACAACCACAAAGGAGACTCAATCTCACCCTCCTGGAAGTTGTTAAAAAAGAAGTTGAGAAATTGCTCGAGGCAGGTATAATCTTTCCCATTTCAGATTCTCAGTGGTAAGTCCAATTCAGGTTGTACCTAAAAAGAGTGGTGTTACTGTTGTTAAAAATGAGAAAGATAAGTTAGTTCTGATGAGGGTGCAAAACAGTTGGCGTGTGTGTATTGATTTTATGAAACTAAATCATTCCACTCGCAAGGACCATTTCCCCTCCCGTTTATTGATCAGATGCTTGAGAGACTAGCTGGGAAGACACACTATTGTTTCTTGGATGGTTTTTCTGGATAGTTTCAGGTTTCTATAGCTCCGGAGGACCAGGAGAAGACGATATTCACCTGTCCATTCGCTACATTTTCTTACCTAAGGATACCATTTGGACTTTGCAATGCCCCAGGTACCTTCCAGAGATGCATGGTGAGTATTTTTTCTGATTTTATTGAGACTTGCATGGAGGTTTTTATGGATGATTTTATAGTGTATGGGTATTCATTTGATGAATGTCTAAGTAGTTTGGGAAAGGTATTGAATCGTTGTATTGATAAGAATCTAGTCCTGAACATTGAAAAGTGTCATTTTATGGTAGAGCATGGCATTGTCTTAGGGCATGTAGTGTCAAAACATGGGATAGAGGTTGATAGAACTAAGTTATACATCATTTCATCCTTACCCTATCCTTCATGTGTGCATGATGTTAGATGTTTCCTAGGGTATGCCGGATTTTATCGGCGCTTTATCAAAGATTTTAGTAAGATCGCTCTTCCTATGTCACGATTACTTCAAAAATATTCTGATTTTGTGTTTGACGATTCTTGTAGGACTTCCTTTGATGAGGTAAAGAAGTGTCTGACCACTCCACCTATCATTCATCCCCCACGGTGGGAGATTCCTTTTGAGCTTATGTGTGATGCCTCCAACTTCGCAGTTGGAGCTGTCTTATCTCAGAGGGTGGAGGGACGTTCACATGTGATCGCCTATGCATCGAGGACACTGGATTTAGCCCAATCAAATTACACAACCACAGAAAAGTAGTTTCTTGTTGTCATATTTTCTTTAGATAAATTCTGTTCATATTTATTGGGCTCTAAAGTAGTTGTTTTTTCTGACCATGCAGCTCTACGGTACCTCCTAAAGAAGCCAGATGCAAAGCCATGACTTATCCGTTGGATGATCCTTCTTCAAGAGTTTGCCATCGAGATAAAGGACAAAAAGGGATCAGAGAATTTGGTGGCAGACCACATGAGTAGGCTTACTCACACACTAGAGGATGACACCTTAGACCAGGTACCACTTCGGGACACTTTTCCCGATGAGAATCTTTATTCCATCTCAGGTACGCATCCTTGGTATGCATATTTAGTTAACTACATTGTTGCCTCTGAAGTCCCTGCAAATTTAAAGAAACATCAAGTCCAAAAATTAAAAAGTGAGACTAGGATTTATGTGTGGGATGATCCTTACCTCTGGCGCATATGTAGTGACCAAGTTATTAGGCGGTGTGTTCCCGATCATGAATTTGATTCTGTTTTGAATTTCTATCATACACTTGCTTTTGGTGGACACTTTGGACCCTAACGGACAGCTAGGAAGGTTTTGGACTCTGGATTATATTGGCCTATCTTATTCCATGATGCCCATGTTTTTTGTAAGTCATGCTCTCATTGCCAACACACTGGGAACATTTCTAGGAGACATGAGATGCCCCAAAAACCCATACTATTCTGTGAGATTTTTGATGTATGGGGCATTGATTATATGGGTCCTTTTCCTAGTTCGTTTGGATTTTTGTATATTTTGGTTGCTGTTGATTATATGAGTAAATGGGTGGAGGCCAAGGCCACCAGGACTGACGATTCTCATGTTGTTGAGAACTTTGTCAAAGCACAGATTTTTTGCTGGTTTGGAGTACCAAAGGCAATCGTCAGTAACCAAGGGACACACTTTTGCAATAGAAATTTTGCTTCCCTTCTTCGAAAGTATGGGGTGACACATAGAACATCAACACCATACCACCCAAAAAAAATGGTCAGGCTGAGGTTTCAAATCGCGAGTTGTAACAAATATTGGAGAAAACCGTTCAGCCAAATAGGAAGGATTGGAGCAAGTGCTTGGATGATGCATTGTGGGCTTATAGGACAGCATACAAGAACCCCATTGGTATGTCCCCATTTCGGATTGTGTTTGGGAAAGCATGTCATCTCACCGTGGAAGTCGAGCATCGGGCATATTGGGCTATAAAGAAATGCAACATGGATTTGGCCCAAGCTGGAATTCAAAGGAAGTTGCAAATTCAAGAGCTTGAGGAGATTCGACTATCATCATATGAGAACTAAAGGCTCTACAAGGAAATATCAAAAGCAGCTCATGACAAAATGATCCAACAAAGGGAGTTTCATGTTGGAGAGAAAGTCCTTCTCTATAGTTCACGACTCAAGCTGATGCCTGGTAAGTTTTGTTCCAGATGGTTAGGTCCTTATATTGTATCTAATTTTTTTCCTTATGGTGCAGTGTAGATCACACAAGAGGACACTGGAAGGAGCTTTACAGTCAATGGGAAACGTTTAAAGAGATACATTGAGGGACTTCCTACTGATGTAGTGGATTTTATCACACTGCATGACCCCATCATCACTTGATCACATCAGGCTATTCCTAACCCTTTCACTTTTATATTATTTGTCCTATTTAAATTTTTTTCATTTCATGTGCATATATCATCTCATGGGTTCACATTGAGTACAATGCAATATTTTAAGTGTGGGGGAGGGAACCTTTTAGTTTAGTAATTTAAATTTTTTTCCTATTTAAAAAAAACCAAAATCAATTTTGTGTGTTTTTCAAATTTTGTGTGTTTATTTTTCAATTTTCTGTGTGTTTTTGAAATTTTTGAGCTGAAATGATTCTCATCACAATTTTGAAATGCATATCAATGAGTTAAACAATTTACCCCTTGAAACTAAGCTTAAATGAATGCTGAAAATGACTTTGTTTCAAGTTCAAATATTTAGTAATTTCATGGAAACTACACCGAATTTTGAATCCCATGACACATCTCACTATCTTTATATTTGAAATCACTTTCCTGTGAGGCTTCTAAACCATTATTTTTATATTCTATACATTCACCTCACTTCTTGAGAGAACCAAACCATGATTTATTTAACCAGAATTTGATATATTCCTGTCAAAACTTGAGGGTTTGAGGTACTTATGTTTAAATGATTGAGGCATTTGTTTGGTATTAAAGCCCCTATTTTAAAGAATCCTTTTTTATAATGGACTACCATGAATATTTAATCATTTTATCCCTTATAATCCATGCACAACCTGTTAGGTTAGCCACATTACAAGCCAATTTTCCCTATCCAATCAACTCTTGAAGTGAAATTGCATAATCTAGTTGAGATTAAGTGTGGGGGAATCTATCTTGTGTTGTGCAACTACATCAGTGATAATTTGGGTGGAAAATTAAATTTTGAAGAGATGTGTTTTCTACTGAAGAAAGTCATTATATTGAAAGTTGTGCCTTTTCTGGAGCTTTCATGACAAGTGAAGCTGTGCCTATCTGGAGCTTTTAAGAAAATTATGTTTGAGAAGATTGACAATTTTTTATGCTGAAATGAAGAATTTTGTAAACTTTTCATGACTTTTCATGATGATGGAGCTGAATTGATACTATGGGGATTAACGAGGAGACCATATTTAAGTGAAAATTAGATTAATGCAATTTTTCTTCAAAAAGGGTCAAGCCCTCCTTATTCAACCTCAGAATTTTTCACATCTAAATCCTACCAACCAAAAGCCACAAAACAACCCTGAAAAGTCCTCATGATAAACGTATGTCCTTGACTCACATCGGCTAGCGATGTAGGATTCTATCAAGCCTATGGTTACCCTTGTATGAGTTTGTATGAGAAAGACATTGCAAAAAAATTGATATTTGAGTGATGAGAGAAAATTGAAGAGAGGTAAGTGTTTTGTGCATGGGAGGATAAATGAAGTGGAAATATATTGAATGATATAAATGGAGAACTTGAAATAAGGTTTTTTATGTGGCATGATATCTTTTGATTCTTGGTGTGAAATTGATTGCTCTCAAGGATATGTGTTTTAAAATTGGTTTTGATTTGATAATGATGTTTACTTGATATGAGGTTTTTCTCAGGAGTGCAAAAGGGTAAGTGTGTGGGAGTTGATAAAAAACTATTTTGTTGAATATTTTATTGATAATAAATGATATAATTTCCTCACATTATGTTTAATATGTATTTTTATAAAATATTTGGGATTTGATCATTCATTTGAAAATTTGGAGGAAATTCCAGTTTTACCTTTTATAGTGCACTGTAGTATTTCAAGAATAAATATTTTTATATTTATTATTTAAATTTGAAAATTTGTAAATGTGTTTCTAACGTAATTTTCTACAACTTTCATTCAGGAAACTAGAGCTAAACAGTGCATTTTGATGGAGTAAATGGGCAATTAATCCAATGGTGGGATGGACTCGGCAAAATGAACATGGGTTCTGTATTTGGGCTATATCATCTTCATCCGGCCTTCGATTGAGGCCAAATTTAGAGGAAAGCTCGGGGACATGATTTGGCACAAATAAGCCTTCTGTAAGTCCGGTCAATTCACGCGTTTTGGTGGTCAAGTATGCGGTGCAATGTGGAATAAAATATTTTGCCGAGTTTTTCATTTCACACTTAAAAAGTTATGTATCTCTATCCCTCACAAACTCTATTTAAAGGGGGTTTTAACTCTTTGAGAGGTCTGGTAGAGGATTTGGGAAGGTGTGGAAGAAAGGGTGTCTCTTGGGAGCCCCTAAAAACTCTTGTGAGAAGTAATCCCTTGTGCAAACCTCTCTTCCAAAAAGGCTCTCCTCTCCCACCTCCTCTTTGTATTTATTTTCATTCATGTTTGTTTCTTGAATTTTTCTTCAAATAATCTACTGTGTTATTCCCTCTACCTCTCTTAATCTTCTTAATTGTGTTTTAATCATGAGTGGAGAAAAGATTGAGTTCCACCCTTTCAATCCTTTGCTTATGCAAAATGTCTCCACGATGACTACACCGCCCATGGAAGAGTAGTTCTTTTTAGTAATCGATCGACCTCTATCCTTCTTCATTTAATTATTTTGATTCATTGAGATACTGTAATTCAATTAATATGATCCATGGATTGTTTTTTAAATTGTAAGAATCTAATTAATCAATTGAACAATTAACAAAAAAACACGTGAGGTCGGGATTTTGTAGAAATTGTGAGAGTGTGATCTTAATCGGTAATACAAGACCATATGGGATAAATTTGTAGAGTTAAAATATGATCCCTAAACACAATTCATCCTCATTTATAGAATGGATATGTGCCTTAATTTACCACTGACCATAATCTAATCTTAGAACATCAATCAATGCAGGGTGCTGCGATTTCATGTTCCGAAGTTAGCCTAGGGTTAAATTCACATCATCTTCGTGGTAAAGTTAATTCTCGTAGGGTTTGGGATTTAAAAAATTAAGGGATCATAATTAAGTGAATGTTAATTTAAATGATAATGATTAATAATGGAATGAAGAGGTAGAGTTAGATCAATTACACCTTTTAAAATAGATTTCTAAAAAAACATCTTCTTGTTGTGTCATTTTAATCAAAATTCATTTCAAAACTAAAAACAAAAAAAAATTATAAAATCTTCTTCCAGCAAACTTCTTCTAGATTCATAAACTATAACAAACCCCAATCCTCTAAAGTAGTGTTTTTATTCTATTCTATTTCATTTTTTTAGAATTCCTCTAATAAATTGTTAAATTCACATCCTCCTTTGAGAGACGACCTTGGTCAGCCACTCTGCTGCACCTAAGTACCCCCAAAATCACACTAATCATTTGAGGGCACCCACGACAGTGCTCTTTCACTTATACATGGGATATCTAAAATACCTGGTATGGGTTCCCCACCCCCATGTAATAAATATCCTCTGTATAAGTATTGTAAATATTAATTTCTGTAAAATAATATTATTCCATATATAATATTTATAATTTTATCAATAAATTCAATATATATTAAATATATATTTCGTGATAAACTTGATTCTTTGACTCAAATCACTTCTCTTGAAAATATTAAATGAACCCTGGATATTAGAATCTTTTCGAATAATTTTTTTTTGTATTTACTAATAACTTGTAAATAAATTTTATAAAAAAAGTCAACATATAATTCCATGATTGAATAATTAAAAAATTTATTTATTAATTTGTAATCTATAGGACTTGGATAGTACTCAGACCCTTTGGTAGGGCACACCAAGTTTTATATTCTTATTCTTATAATAGGGAAGATTCTCAAAGCGCTATTATGTGTGACCCTCTAGGACCTTATCTCAATAGTAGTGAATAATATCTACCGACCAAGAGCAGGGTATAGCAACCCATCAAGGCCCATATAGAGATAAGGTAAAGTCAGAGAAACGATGACATTCCTAAGAACACGGTCTATGTAATATAATCTCTTCGTCTTCGATATCTAAATAAACCAGAATTCACACTAGTGTCATCATCATTTATAATGATTTATTTTATTTTTTTATTTGTCCAGATTGTCTTACCTTCCACTACCATGTCCATGGATTTTATGAAGGTGCAACCATCCTAATCAACCAGGCCCGAGATATCTCATCCTGAACTCAGAAGCAACAAATCCTACCTTGATCATTCAATCAATGCCATGCCATAAATGACGTACCCAACAAAAATTAACTCACCATGACATTATTTCCCTGGTTTTCACCTTGCATAAAAATACACAATTAAATAAAATTCATTAATAATAATCTAATGTTTGGAGACCATTACACATGTCTATATATAGGAATGACCAATTACACCTGAAACATGTGGTGTTCCTATTATGCAGGTCTGTCCTCATGATCTCAACTACCAAAGATCATCAAGTGAGAACTTCATGAGAAGAAATATCAATATTTATGATCCCCCAACACATAATGGTCACACATCATTTGCATCCTTCCAGAATTATGTAACTTGATTATAGGAAATTAGTTTAAGATCACTGTCATGGCATCTCGAGGTTCTCATTATAGCCTGGGATCTATTACAACCCTTTGATCCAACATGTAATCTAAGAACATTCCCATAAACAAAGTGGATGAAGAACTATCTATATTTTTATGGAAAGATAAACATATGTACTATAGAAAACTTCATACATTTAGTGGTAATCAAAGTACAATACAATTTGGGTCTAGGGAACCCACTTTCAACATAGAGTGTCTAGTTTTCTTGGAAACTTTTATATGTTCAACTTGAGAACTGACTGTTGTATATATTTCCTCTCTTGGAATCGACACTCCTCGTTATCATTAAGAACTACTCTACAATATTTATATTTTAACCACTATATATAATCACCCTAGAAAGAACTTTATAGCCAAGACCATTTTTATACTTCCTTTGGATGGATTCATTTTCCACCATCCAAGGTATCATCTTTTTATTTACTCATATCATTGACTTGATTTTTTTGACATACAAATATAACAAACACAACCATATATACCCTCTAGAAAAATCATAATCTTTAATTGTTATGTTTTAACTTATTAAGTTTATGTATACTCTCACTACCCTATTAAACACTATATTTTCTTTAGAATATGATACTAAGATACATAAAATTTTTTTATGTTTAGGAAGTAACTATTATTCTCTTTCAGTGGGAATAATTAACTAATAATATATTATTTCTATATCATATATGGTATTTTATGTATTTTATGAATTTGTCGTTAAAAATAAGCCTTTATTCATTAAAATATTCCCATGTTGGGTGGTTGAAACACCTTAACTTATAATTCAAGAAATATCTAGACAAAATTCTTTTATCCTAGAAAAACAATTTCCTTGTCTCATTTTGAAAACATGTTTTGTAATATGATGAATAATAAACCATGTGTATTGAATTCATTATCTTGTATTTTTTAAGAAAAAATATTTTTTAATAAACAAATCATATTATAATTTTGGATAAATGAATAATTGTACATATTATTTGTTTAAATACATCTATGGTTGATAAACTTCTTTAAATTTAAACCTTTGTTGTAGTAACTCTTTGATTCATTTCTTAAATGAATACTAAAACCTATATCAATTTTTCCCATTATTTGGAACTCCGACATACTTAAAATACATATAAAGTATATATTTGGCATCATAAAGATTTCAAAACGAAATAATTGATTTCATTAATAATGATTCCTAACATGGAACTTCCATTGAGTTTCAATAACACTTTTATGTATCTCAAAAAATTACATCCTATAGAATCATTACACCTCCTTCTTAATTTCACCTCCATGTTTTAATGACCTTGACTAGATACTATAAGAAAAAAATTAGACTCATAAAATAACCTTTATCCTTCTAGTTTGAACTTTTACTCACTTATATTGTTTATGATGCAATAAACCTATTCATCATATTCTCAATTAATTTATTTTTAACCCTTTAGGAATATCGAGTAAACTATTCTTAAACTCATTTATGTTTTCAGAACATTCCATATATGACATGCAGATGAATTCCTTAACTATAACAATTCTTATAGGAAATATCTAGTATCACCAAGTCATTTTCATATCCAATCATATTGAATAGTTGATAAGAGACTAAAATACCGTAATTAATTTTTCATTTAATGCCTATGAAAACTTATTTAAATAATTATATGCTTCTTATAAGAATATAAATTCACTTACTAAAAATTTCAACAATTGTTTACATAGGAAGGGTATTCAATAATATATTTAATTTTATTTTAATAAAGAACTTTTCTAAAGTTAACAGTCTTAAGAGTTTTTTAGATTAATATTCTAATTCCTATAGCATTGATATTAAAACAATGTTTTATGATAGAAATTTTATTTATCTTTAATAGAATCTATTACCACATTAGTATCAAAATTTAAATACATTTAATATAGGGTTTTTTTAAATGGGAACCCACTAAAATGATGACCCTGTTAGAATTGCATCAAATCCAATAGTGCACCAAGATATTTATTTCTATAAATAATGATTATTATCACTGCTTAGTTATATAGGTAGTCTATAATTCAAATTATATCATATATAAATCTTGGATATTTGGGTGGAAAACATTTCCAAAATCTATCATATAGATAAAAACTTAACTTTATTCCTCTTGTATCTTAAATATACGGATTCACATCTTAGTGAAACCCAAATTAAATTAATATAATAGTAACCCATCTTTATCCTGAATCTATCCATTACTTTCTTACCTTATATATAATAATTTAAGGGCACCCAAATTTGGTGTGAAACTACTTGAGTAGATAATAGAGATCTTAACATGTGCTTCTTTAAAGAGAATATTATACTTAGTATTTAAAGGCTACTTAATCACACCATTTTATTGCATGTTATTCCCTTAATATATATATATTATTTTAATATATTTTTTTTGTATATTTTTACTTCCACAAAAAAATTTGTTGAAATAATATTAATTTGAAATTCATTACACAACCCATCCATCAAATGTTAACAAATATTATTAGAGTGGGTCCATGGCCTATAAATATAATCAGGGGATTGAAATTATGGACCTCCATAGAATCAGCTGTTATAAGATTAAAACATTTAGTGGGAAGTGAAACAATGTAAAAAACATTACAAGGATTAATAGGAGTTTCCAAGGAGTCCAAAAATTATGTAAAATTATTCCCCACCCAACATGTCTGGGTTATCTTCTTTCAGTTCGTGAAAATATCCATGATTCTATAAACAAGATTAATTATGGTCCAAGGAATAGAAATTCCCACCCATATGGACTTGTGAAAAATAGATGAATCGGTTTCAACCCATTAAAGCACACTTTTGTGGGAGAGACACAATTCAATCCCCCTGATCATAGTGGAGGCTTCTGTAGTGAGCGAACCCCCTTGGACCAAGTAAATATAGAACATAGGAATGAATAAATTGACCTAGTTATAATCAACCCCTCCACCTTGAATATTACCATTGGTGTATAATCGATCGATATTATTGTCAAGACCATCAAGAGGGGGTATCCAGTTCTCCCAATGTCCCTACATGACCAAACTGTGAGCCGTATGAATTGTATGCTTGCTGGCCATGAGACATTGCAAAGAGGGAAAGTGATCCCAGTGCCTGAGAAGAGGGACATGCTTGGCAGTGAGGGCACATTATCTTACCATCACTGAAATATTCAAACTATGGATACTCTCATGCATATATTTATTATGTTTATTCCAAATACTCCATCAACTATATGATAAGAATAGATCTATCACCTTACAATTGAACTTTTTATGACCTTAGTCTTGGAACTAGTTCTGAAGGAAATTATCACTGGTAGTATGACCACCTTAACTGTTGAAGATAAAAATTATTTGATAGGTAAAGGAATCCCACTCTCCCTCCAAGAAAATATGGACGATGGAATCAACATCTAGACTATTGCAACATCTTCATCCAGATTTATGGGGTATTCCCTTACACCTCACCCTATCATCCATGGGGAGTGCCTAATTTCACATTCTCCAGATGAGTAAGTTATGTTTCAATTCAAATTAATTACACCATAGTAATTCTCCCCATATATCATGTGTGTAATTAGCATACCAGACACATCAATACATTTACATTGGGAAGAACAAAATTTCTACATCAGTAAAAACAAGTTGATCAAGTTCAAAGTTGAGCTCAATTGTTTTAAAACCCTCTTATTTTTGAAAGTTGAGGTTTTCATGGACAAAATATGGAAATCTACTGGCCCCAACGAAATAGATATCCATCACATTATATAAGTAGAAGTCCAACATAGTTCTATCCAAATTGGAATTCTAGTAATTACTTGATTTGCACCCATAGTTTGTATTACTCACCCAAATAGAAGTCAAATATATTTTCACATATCCAAATTCATCTCATGTATATGGTACATGAACATTAAATATAATGGTTTTCGGTTATATGAAATTTGGAATACTTTCATGAGTATTCCTAGATACATAGATAAATAATCCCCACATTTATAGAATAAGGCATAAGCCTCTAGGTAAATGGGAAGTTTGACCCAGAGTCCATCTACCCCATGATACATTACTAATGATAGTTTACAATTCATTATAAATTTAACACCTAATATATATATAGTATTTTCAATGACTAAATTCGATCAAATATAATTAATAATAATCTAAATTTTAGATATATGTTAAAATAATATCATTGTCATGTCTAGCATGTAACTCCTTTTATGCATGCCAGATAATTTCAAGATGTATTTAAACATTGAAAATAATGGTTGACAAAATTCATAAAATAAATAATTTATATCTATAAATGAAAAATAAGAAAATAAATTTTAATTAAATGGATAATTCCTAAATTTAATCATGAGATAAATATCCACAAACAATCTGTAAATTAAATTTAATTATAAACTTGTTATAAATTTAGCTATTCATATGTACATTTCATAATATGGAATATAAAAACTTTATTTTCATTTCGTAATATGAATTTTTTCATATTAGAAATTATATTTAATTTCATTTCTATTTAAGATATTTTATTAATTTTATACATTTTATCATATTATTTCTATTATATAAACATTTTACATAATCTATATATCACATAATTAACAGTATTTAATCTTAGATATAATAAATCATCAAAACGGAATTTATTTGGATTATATAATATATTAAACAAATCTTTTAATTTTAATGATTCAAGTTAATTATTATGAGAAATTCATCATTTTTAATTAAAAACACTTTATATCATGATTTATTTTGTAATTTATAAACACATTATAAATTTATCTTTTGAATTATAAAAAACAGCTTTATTTGTAAGTGAAAAGCCAGGCCATATAATTTGTAAAAGGCATTTTAATGTTAACATTTAGTTTTGTAGACTATTTATTAATAAATTAATAAAAAATATTAATTTATAAATTATAAAATATTAATAATTAATTAACTTATAATCATTTTGAAAATTAATAAATATTTAAAAATATAATTTATCATTTTTTATAAAAAATGTATAAATAATATAAACCATCGCATAAATTTATAAATGAAAAATTTTATTTCCCTTATCAATAACATCTAAATATTGAAATTTAAATTTTATAATATGATACACATCATGTTTGATGATCAAAGATGAATCATCAATAACAATTGGTTAGACAATGTGATTAAATAGTTTAAGCATTATCTGTTATATGGTAGATGATGGAGAACTCGGGTTTGAGAGCTCTCTGAAAAGGTTATGGCATTTTGGGTTTCCCAATGATCAAGGTGCTACCACATTTTTATGGTTAAACCCTTCTATCAAGGAAGGAATCACAATGATCATCATTGGATTCGCGGATTGAATCGAGGCTTCCAGATTTTTTTTCGACCCCGAATGTGATTTTAGGAGAAAATTTGGATCTAAAATATTATGGGGTAATATTGGATTTTTCATTATTCAAGGACACTCACACTAGAAGAATACTTTAAAATGGATCAGGAGCTCATGTTGAAGAAAATTTGTAAGACCTTTTAGAGAGGAGTATAATGGGGAAAACCTCCCTGATTGTGCAACCCATTTTACCTAATAGTGAGAATCCCTAGAAGTTAGAAAAATTGATTCATAGGGATTTATATCTATGGGGATTTTTAGACTGGAGGTGAATCACCCTTTATAGGGGATTTTTTTCATAGTCTATTTTTCCTAAATGAATCCAATCTTCAGGTGTGGAGCATCATATCCCTATTCGTGAAGCTAGGATTTCTTCATCTGCATGAATAGTCCTTGATCTTCAATATATCATAGGTAAGGAATGCGTTCTCTTAGGTATGTATTTGATTCCATGGACTTAATTAGATCCTTTGGAACTCTAGTATCCTTCATGAAATTATTATGGGGATTGGGACTCTCATCTTTCTTGATAAGGAAACTGAGCATGTGGAGTTTTTATATTTCTCTAGGATGCTAGTGGATATCAACATCAACTACACCATCATTTACAAGGTAATCCATTATAATCCCATATATGATATATTTATTGATGTGGAGTCAGAGAAGAAACATTTATTTATTGAATTTTTTATCGTTTTTTCCACCTTAATGACTCATGATAGATGAAGGTATCTTGTAGGAATTGTTGAATGAAGGGTCATTTTTCAGTAATTTCTATAGGAAGGTTAATTTGAAGAGTGATTATTTGATGCGTCCCTCAAATCAGGATAGATTTTCACCTAGGATTCATGTACACAATAGGGTTGTAGTGATATATCTTAAGGAATGCAACTCTTAATTACCTAGTCTGAAGGTAAAGGGGATAATGTTGAAATAGCTAACTCTGATTGGGAGAAATATTGGCCTGCAAATTGGGATAATATTGAAGAAGATGAGTCATATATGGTGCAGGGGAATAATGATCTGAACATAGTGTAAGCTCACCAATCCCATTCCTTTAGATAAGTTTTGATCACCAATACAGAGCATAAAAAAATCCACTCAATGGACCATGCATGGGATAAGTCAGTGGTGGAATATGTCGTCCAGGTGAGTGGTGAGGTTAACAATAGAGGGGTCCAATCATCTGAACATGTTCTTGGAGAGATTGTAACTCTTAATCAGGTGCTTGGAGGTGCTGAATTTGATTGTGATTATTATACGCAAGCTGATGTAAATTCCTAGATAATATACGATAGGATCATACTTGTAGTAGAGGATAGATAGGGGAAAAAATTGAATGAATTTATTTCAATTTCAAAGTCTTTAAAAGGTATAGTCATTAAGGTAGTCTAAATTTTTCAAGTATCTATATAACTAAAATTAACAACTTCTATTGTAGCATCAGTATAGGCTGTTTCATGTCTTGAAAGTAGGAAAATAGGTAATGTCAATAATCTTTCTTCCAATATTACGCCTAGAAGAGAAAAGAGTGTGTGGTTTTTTCACTAATTCCCAGATGTCATATGATCTTACAAGTGTTGATAAAAATGTTTCTATTTTTAAAGGTAAGAAATTAGTGGTGGATGATTAGGGATTCCAAATGGATCACCATGTAAGTATAAGTCTTATGTGTCTATATTTGAGTTGGTGAAGGTATCTTCATCTAAGAAACCTCCATTATAGGTGTACCACCAATTATATAGTCACTTAATTAGAAATAAGAAAATGGATGGGTTTTACCAAACAATTTTTTTGAATCTTATGAAAAATGAATATGATTATTTTGGTAAGGCTTCAGATGAATATTTTGTTATTTCAAGGTATAAAAATTCTTGTATCATTTTCCCTAATGATTTTGAAGGTGAAAGGCCTATTGAAGGTACCCGGATGGAGTCAGGTGATTGGTTTTTGTTTAATCTTTAGGTCATCTACTCCTTGATGGAACTAGATTTTTTTTTCGATGGATACCTTCTTTTGAAGAAGTTTCTAGAAACTAATTTAGAGCAAGGTTTTTATTCTAACCCGGTAATGGACTTTAGATGTGTTTATTAGAAGTTTAGTATTTATTCCACTATGGAAGAATCCTCATAATTGTCATTGGAAGAGCATAATGTGACACCATAGTAGGTTAATATATGATGGAGAGGAAGGAATCCAATGGTCAGATAAAGACATCATAAAAATTTAGTCACTATAGAGAATTATAGGAAATTAATTAATTTTTTGATGTAGGAAGATGTTCCTTAGTTGACATACTATCCTCCTTGTATTTTATTTTATATTAATAAATTTAGAGTCTTGGATTTGGTTTCCAAATCCATGACTAAACCTTTTGTATCATTAACAATCAAATTTTTTAACCAGTAATCCAATATTAACCTATGATTTGATATGTATAGTTTGAATATTATTGTGTCAATTCTCATGATATTATATATCGTAACCTAAGACATAAATGTTATGAAAATAACCTGAATTATTATTTTTTGATAGGAATATGATATGAAATAGAATTTAGATACCTTAATTTATCTATATAATTACATGAATATAAATGTATGGTAGGATTTGATAAAATATTTGGGTTTTAAAGAGTATCTAACAACCCTTTTGAAACTAATATAATCATTATAAAAACCCGATCCAAGATTGAACAATGATTGAATAAAAAAACCATATGTAAACTAGAAACTAAGAAGATAGTGAATGTGCACCTTACACTAAAGGTGTTACTTATTGTATCCATATTCATATGGAATTGATGAAGATTATAAATATGAAGGTGAGTGTAATACATACTCTAGTAGTATACATGGGTTAGAAAACAATCATTCATTTCATGAATGTGATCATTCATTCACCTAAGGTATCCTAGTAAATCACTAAGAAAACGGTAAAAGATGAAGGGAGATTTGGGTAGAGAGAGTATCATCCTAGAGTAGATGAGAAATATTACTATCATAAAATGTAAGTGGATTCCATCATAGGGACTTCAAGTATGATATATGTGTAGATAATTTCCATATCCATATTATTCACTATACATATAACATTGAGTGAAATATATTTTAACATTTGAATAGTAATCACTAATACATTATGACTATTTTTTTCTACCACTGGGTTCCCATACCCCACTGCAAGTAAATCTTATAGACATATCATCAGTGGTGTTTCCCATTTCCAAAAACAGGTATACTCAGTATTACTTATATTACCTATTTTTACTCATTACTATCAATGTCTATCGAATAATTCAACTATATTTATCCACACCCTTGACACTATCTTAGTCCCCCACATGATGACTAATTATAAATTACATCTTAGGTATTTCCAAGAAATGAAGGATGAATTAAAAGCTTTAAAATCCAACCACACATGGAATTTGGTGTCTCTTACCTGTAATGATAAAGTAGTGGGATGAAAACACTACAATAAATATTTAGAAAGCGAAAATATTTTTATTGGTAAAAATATTTAACTCTAACAAATATTAGGTTCAGTTGGTATTAATTTTAAGTATCAATAAACATTCTAACTAAAAAATATAACTATTATATATTAATAATTCAATATCAACAATAAATTTACTCAGATTTAAATTTATTGTTTTTTATTAATACAAACAATTGTTTTAGAAAAACATGAATATGTTATTACTAATTTTTTTACTAACATGTACAATGTAATTATAAATATATTTCATAATAAATTATCCAAAAACATTTTTTTCATTATTAAAATTTTATATTTATTAATTATTTAGTGGTAATAAATATTTTTTCAATAAAAACATATATTAGTAGATTCAATTATAATATAATAATTTTATATTTCAGGAAATAAAATCTACAATTAAATCATGTAAATTTATATCCACTCTAATATCTCACTTCAAAAATTTTAAATTTCTAAAAACAAATTTGAAGAGTACATATTAATTATATGTAATATTTTTAGATATATATATATATATATATATAATATTTTTATTCTTATTATTTATTAATATGACCCCCTAGAAAAACACCACACCATAAATTTGATACCGGTTTTGCAAATGATTTTTAAATTTGGTTCCATCGAAGCTAGGAATTTAATTTTTTTAGTCTAGAAATACCAAGCGGCCCATCCTAAAATCCATAACTCCCCTCCCCCACCACCCCCACCCAGCTGGCACATTTTCCACTACCCCCATTTGTATTTAACATTTTGATCAAAAATGAAAATGGTCATATATATATAATTATATATCATTGATTTATATATATATCTACAATTTATATATAATATATATATAATAATTCATTATATATATATAATAATTCATTATATATATTATTTTGAAAATAAAAAATGCCCCCAAGGGCCTACCCATGGCCCACCCTAAAAATCTCGGCCTAGCATGATGATTTGGGCCAGCCCGAGGTCGTGCTCAGGATGACTCATGGTGTTTCTCGAGTCAGCCAAGACCTTCCTAAGTAGTGTTCTACAGCTTGGTTTCTATGAGGGAATCCCATGGACCAAGATAAATTTACATACTTACTAGAAACCCTATGTTTTGGTTTATTGACTCTCTATTCATCCCAACTAGTTTTGGTCAACTAGTTTGGTGCAACATTATTTTTCATTTCTTGGTTTTTGTTTCTTATGATATCCATTCATTGACACTAGTTCATTACAACTGGTTTTCCACCGTGTCATCTATCATTCCATCAGTTTTTTATTTTCAACCTTCTATTCGATCGACCACCATCACCCCTTTCCAATATTACCTTAGACCTCGTCTCATGTTTCCATTACTTTCTCCCTCTTCTCTAACTCAAAATGTTTCACTAATGAGAGGTGGTGGCTTTCATTTTAGTGATAAATTCATCCATTATAAGTTAATTAACTTATACAGATTTTTTAATCTTCATTGCATCACCATTATTTCCATATTTGAATAAACTATCATCTTTGTGTGACTTGGATTATATTAAAGAAAGTGAGAAAGGATTTGGAGAATCTCATGTATTATTTTATTATGGAAATCAATAATACTTCTGGGTAGTATGAAATTGGATCCCGTCTATTTTTTATTGAGTATGTGGACAATAAATTATCATCAATATATATAATGTATGACTGTCAAAATTAATTTTATATCTCTATATTAGAACCATATGATTGAATATTCTTTCTTGTTGGTCTCTAAAGATGATTGATTCGTTTTCCATTATATTGGAAGAAGATTATCAATTACATGGATAATTTTGTACTTTTTTTGTTCGAATGTAAGAAAATTTATTTACATGTTCATTTAAAGTTCTTCTATTCAAATTCAATTTTAAATAAATAGCTATTTGGGGTATTTATCTTATGATTTTAGGTGCTTTGGTTATGGATAATGGTTTAAATATTTTTTGGAAATCAATTTTTTTTGTTTTATTTGTTTCTTATTCTCTTTCTTGCATATATAGAAACATTTATTGGAAATTACTACATAATTTAAGTGATGAGGTAGTTTTATTCTTATGATTTAGAATATATGGGAAGATTAAGAGTATTTTTATTTTAAAAGTGGATAAATTTTTTAACAAATTTATTTTAAATAATTAATTCATTAACCAATTATTGTAATAATCATAGGAAGTATATCCATAATACTTGAGTTAATAAATTTATTCTTTAGGCCCTGATTGAAATTCTCATGACCATTTTCCCATTGGTGTCTCAAATAGAGAATCCAAGTCATGGAAGAGTGATTCATTAGTATACTCTATTAATATTTTTAATATCCCTTAATCTAGAATAATATAATATAACAATTAATAATATAAAATTTATTTAGTAAATCAAAAAAATTAATTTAAATTTTTAAACACTCTCCTTATTCAACATTGGTATTCTATTAGTTTTTTTCAGTATCATTTAGTGTGACTTTAAGTCACATTATTTCTTTGATAATATTTAAAAAATAATTCCTTTTTGGACATGTTGATCAATCCTTTGGAATATGATAACTCAATTCTTAATAATTATCTATAATATTGAAATCATATTTTCTCTTTTATATAGAATTTACATTAAAATTAATCTTCCTCATAATAAATATAAACTTTTACCAAATTTAATAAAACTATCAATAGAATGGATCTAAAATAGGGTGCATAATATTTTTTGGGGTGGAATTTTGAATAACCTTTTACACTTGAATCATATGTTACATTTGTAAAAAATGTACACCTTAATTCAATTATTATTAAGATTTTTTTGTTATTTTAAAATATATTTTAGATCATTTTAATCTATTGAATGAATACATTCATTGTATTTCCATTATATTTCATTGGATAAAAAACGTGTATCAAGTCTAATGGAATAAAGGGATATATATGGTATTTTCAATGTTGACAAGATTCACATAATCTAACATCGTTACACTTGGATACAATTTTATGTTATGGGGAATGTTTTTCTAAAATATAATTTACTTGAATCATGTGGTTTTCGGCCCTTTCAGTCATGAATTCCAACGTTCAAGTCCTCGATACGATTTTTTATTTTCCAAAATCATTTTTAAAAAATAAACCACCTATAGATAAATTGTCCTATAGTAATATACTCATCAGGTTGTGATTTAACTTCTTCATTTTTTTGGATCCAATTTACTAGGGATTATAATTTTCTATCGGTGATGTATCTGTTTCATCTTTTATCTTGCAGGTGATGAATAGTTGAGAGATGTAGAAGATAACTTTATATTATAGGACCCATTTTAAATTTTTAATCATTTATTTTATCCATTTGATATAACTGGGTTATTGAAAAATTATTATAATTCTTATCACTCATGGTAAGCTATTTGAAAAATAAGTGGTGTTTGTTTTGTTGTTTCAAACAACACACACCTAAATTTCAAAACATGCCCACATAAATAACTATCAGAAAAGTACATTTTGAATGATAAATTTCAAAACAATTATACAATATCACTTATAAAAAGTGATAAATTATATACATAGTTTTTTATATATGCGAACATATATATTAAGTTTTTATGTTTATTTTAACAATAATGTTGGAATATTCCCAAGAGGGTGAAAATACCAAAAGAAGGACCATGTGAGTATTGTATGAATTTCCTTACAAGAAAAAATTAAATATGAATAAATTTAAAATCAGTTTAATAAATATTTAATTTTCTATTTATTGAATGTCATTACTTATCACATCATCAATGTTGAATTTTTTTATCCATATCTTGAAAATTCACTTACAAATATAAATGATCAAATTTTAATCAAAATAAAATTGACTTATTTTGATTTTAAATTATTGTTTTTACTAGAAGCTTACAATGGTAAGATGTGTTCAATTATATATTTGTTTTTAAATTAATTATATAAAGTGTTTCTACCATATTTTTGAGTGTTTTTTAATATTTATATTAATGTAAAGTTATAAAAACATAAAAAAACACATATTTTTAAATTAAAAATAAACCATTCTTTTCAATTGCTTCTCTTGAAGATTTTATGAATCAAATGTAAAACGAAAATTAACGTAGCTCAAGGCCTCAGTTGAATTATATAGTGATTTTTCCTTCAATTTATTATATTTTGGAACCTAATTTTTGAACTCGTTAGACCAAGCTATAGATTTTATTTTGGTATCAGCATTGAGTATGATTCAAATGGTAAGGATTGAGAAAACAATTAACCTAATAATACATATCATAGTTATATATTTTATTAGGACGTGACTCACATTACATGGACGTTATTTGCAACAAATAGATGCTTTCCCAAGTTTTGTGTTCATAATCTGTTCATAATTTTTATCTTGTAAGATATCACTATATTAGATTACTTACATTGATCTGAGTTTCCGAATTATTATTAGTTGTATCTGAAATAATTATTTCCTTTAATCCATTTACCTTTGGGTTTGGGAATACTATGTTAAGAATGTAAATGTCCTAAAATAATATAGTTTCATTGGTGTTATCATCTATAAGTTTATTATTCAAGTATTGAGTTTTCTATGGGACGAATCTCTTTATTTATTTGATTATTTGTTTTTAAGGATCCATCTAATTGAGTTAATATCTTTAGACTAACTACCTTCCTTCTCAATGAATAAATATTCTTATGAATGTATATTGATATCCAACCACACACTTTATTTTGTACTTATTATATATTATCTATTTTTTCTTGAAATATTTTGTCTATCTTGTATTTTTTTATAAGAAAAATTTTTCTGTATAAGTATATTTCAATTTCGATTATAGATTTATCACATTGAAATAGTTTGTGATATCCTATTTATCGTAAATATTTTTTCACCTAACTTGATTACAAACACAATTAAAAATTTAGAGTTTTTTGATAAAATAAACTCAATTAAATACCTAATCCAAAATTTTTTATTGGCTACATGATTTTGATTTCATTTTTATATTCAATTTAGTTTAATTTTTATTTTTATAAAAATTTGAAAAATTATTTTATTTAAATACATAATATATATTAGTAATCATTTTTTTCTATTCTTATAAATCAGATATGTATTTGAAAATATGTTTATGTTTTCTTTTTGAATGATTAGTTCTTCAGAAGGTGAATAAATTAATTAATCTATTTAAAAAATATATATTAATTATTTTAAAATTTCATTAAATGTTATTTCAATTAACTATCATCTTTTCATGATATAATTTTATAATTATTTTATGATAAGGAAATTATTTATTCTTTCTTGAATATTGAATAAGAAAATTATTTTAGTTTATGATTAAATATAATCATTGTTTTTGTTATGATTCTTTAAAATGTTTATCTATATATAATATAGGATGTTAGATTGAATGGTAACTATTTTTCATCGAAGAAAAATATAGAATGAAAATTAATATATTTTATATGTATCACTGAATGCTGATAAATTTTGATTGTAAAATGAACAGTTTATCTCTCTTTTTACTTTATTTTGTATTGATTAGTTAGATTTTTTTCTTGGGAACAACTGGTGGGGGATTAAGCAGTGGGTTTTTTACACCAAAAAAATTAAACATATGGGATGAGAATATATCATATTTACTATTATGTTTTCTATTTTATTAATTTATAAGTGGAGGTAAAATGTTATTCATCTTTTTTTTACCCTGAGTGTATTTTTTCATGAACATTTAATGCAGTTCTGATTCTAAAATGTTTCTAATATTATGTACTTTTGGTATTATAGTTTCCCTTGTTTCAACTATATGTTATGAAAAACTAATATTTTATTCAATGTCATTTTGGTTAAGGTTCACTCATGTTAGAGTTCTAGATATTGAAGATCTTATTCTACAATGTTTTTGATGTTTTTTATTATTGGGTTTCTTATTTGTACATTTTCAATTTTATTTTCAAAACTCCAAAGAGTTGGGTTATCATTTTGGTTATGGGTCACTCATCTTAGAGATTTATATGCATGAATTTTCATAGATAGACATTTTAAGTGGTCTTCATGACCAAATATTGAGTACACTATGATGTAATATATAAAACAAAAAATTGATACATGAATTAAATATTTAGTTAAGAATTCTTACATTTCTTTAATATCAATATTAAATTATATTCTTTCAATTTTCATGGACAAGTATTGAAAAACTTGAACCTTGATGGAGTACTGAAACTATGTTTTCTAAGAATACAATGTCACATTAGTACCAATGTTTTATTATCTTTTTGTTGATATTATGTATCAAGCTCCATATAACCAAATTTGGACATGCATGCGGCTATAAGAAGGAATATTTTGTTTCTAATTGTAGATGTTTTCAAGAAAGTATACCTTTGACTGGAAAAATCCATTGGTTACTAAAATACCACACGAACCATGATAGTGAAAACTGATGTGTGATAGAAATAGATTATGGATGAAGTTTTATGATGTTTCATGTAAAATATCATGATGTTTAAATATTTTTAAACATGTTTGTTACATTTTTCTTAGAGATTTGTGTCTTTTCATGAAGTTTTAACATTTTTTTCAATTGTGTTTTAATTTAATTCTTAGTTTGTTAGAGTCTTATATAATCTAATATTATAATTATTATATAATAAATATAACCGAAATATTATCTATAATTACATTAAAAAATATAATATAAATTTTAGAAAAACCAGTATTGGAGTAACCACCCATAATGTTTATTTAAAATATAATATATAAAAAAATATTATTTATTGGTATTATTTATAAAAATTAATTATATCATCAAGAAATATTTTTTAATGAATATTTTCAACATATATATTATATATTGTTATTAGTATAAATTAAATACAAACATTTTATCTATCATAATAATATTTAGTGATCAATGTTTAACAACTATTTAGTGACATTGAAATATCTATTGGTAAAGACTTTTACCAACAAAAAATGTACATTTACCAAAATATTTTCCCTTATTGGTAAAATTTAAATATTTTATAGTTAATTGGAATTACACACACTGCATCAATATTGATAGAAATCAAAATTTACTAAAGGCTCATTTAGTTGCTAAAGGGTATTCTCAAAAACATGGAGTGTGCTATTAGACACATTTTCCATAGAGTAAAAGATGAACTCTATTCATATAATAGTCTATATAGTGTAATCCCCTCATTAACCACTCCATTAGATGTAAGAGATTCTTTATTTCAGGGTTTTATTGATGCATTTTATATACAACAACCCCTAGATTTGGGGAATCATATTCTGTTTCTGCAGTTTTTAACCTTCACCATTCACTTTATGGTCTCAAATAATTCCCCTATGCTTATTTGGGTAGGTTATGCAGTATTGTCCGCACCTATATCCTTCATCAGAGTATGAAGTATTCATCCACATTTTAAAACCATACTACATATGGTTACATTTTATTGGTGTTTTATGTTAATGATATTATTATTATTAATAATGATACTTGTGTGATTGATAATCTCAAATTTTATTTTTAAAATAGTTCACACTGAGGATCTAGTCCACTTGGAATATTTTATCAAAACTGAAGTTTCCTTTGACCATAGGGTTTTCTATTCTTCCCTAGGCCAACCTAAGGGTGGTCTATCAGTGTGTGGGGGGGGGGGGGGGTTGAGGGGTTATGCTGAGAGTATCCAAAATTAAACCTTTTCCTTTCTTTCATTGATTATCTTTCATGATCGTATTTCTGTGTCAAGAGTAATAATGATAAAAATATAATATTTATCAGAACAATCACAAAAATAATTATATATATGCAAGAATGTAAATAACACACAGAATACACATATTTTACTTGGTTCACAAAAAAGGGATATGTTTAAGGACCACACATAAATGATGTGTTGATATGCCAAAAATCTGATATACTTCACTGGTTATACGGATTACAATTTTTTGACTGTGGTCACTCTATGATAGATGTATTTTCTTTACAAGAATTAGGGTTTATTTACTCCTCAAACAAGGGACACTCCCTCTTCTTCACATTTGTGAACTACATCAATGAATTAGATGTAAATTTTTAGCGTTGAGGGTCTCTTCAAGATCATTAAGATAAACATCAATTGGTTTCACCATTTTCTCCTAATATATGAATCGTGATCTCAAATCTATCAATTTACTTACTTCAATCAGAATGAAACTAACTTCACTATATTTGAATTTTTTCTACTTTCTCCATAATATAACTTCACCAAAATATTTCTCCATATAATAATTTCAATATTGAAATTATATTTTCAAGAACATCTTTTTTTATCTCCAAATATGGTAATGATAAGCTTCTTTTTTGCAATCTTCAAACTCAATGTATAGTAATATTATTATTTCTCTATATTCTCTTGAAAATTCATTATAATGAATTAAATTATTTAAATGTTTCCCAGTTATGCAATTCACACATTATTATATGTCAATTCATGAAATCATATTGCAAGGATTTCATTATTCTCTCTTTACATGCCATTTATCACTATTTTATTTTATCTTAGCTTGTAAATTAAATGTACCCAACACATTATAGTGAATTCATGTAATTAAAAATCTTTATACTTTTCAAAACATCACATGAAATCTAGGCTTTTTCACATTAATCTCACATTGCCTTTATATAATCATTCACTGTGCTCCAATCATGTGTATAATATCACGTCATTTTGGAATATATCACTTCCATTTCTCTTATTCTGTTTATCACTTCTTTTTATTTTTATATCTCATATATGAATACCTAACAGATTCATAGACTTATTTTCTTTTATACTATATACATAGATATTAACTCAGTATTCCTTTAATCCTCCAAGAAAGTTTGTCTCTTATTTTTATTTGAATAATTTTTTTTGATTAATAGTGAATAATGTTATTAATAATCAATACCATTACTAGTGTTTATTATTAACATCTTTAATTATAAATTATTTATAGAAATATTAATTATTATTAATGTTTCTAATTATTTAATTTTAATAATAAAATTAAAACTTATTATTATTTATATGTAATATATATATATATATATTATATTAGAAACCAATAAATTTTTTGAAATATTTAATAATTTTTTTTATTATTAATAATAAATAATGTTATTAATAATTAATAGCATTACTAGTGGTTGTTATTAAATTTTTGAATTATTAATTATCTATAAACTTTTTAATTATTATTATTATTTCACATTATTTATGTTTAATAATAACATTATTAATTGTCATTAAATTTATTATAATATACAAATATTAGATATTTGGTGTACAATTACAACAAAAGACACACACACACTCCACACCCATAGGTCGGAAAGATGAGTCATAGCTCCTTGAAGGGATAACCCATTCACCTGACCCACTATTTATACATACATACATGCATACATACATACATAAATTAACATATATGTATATATATACATATTCTTATAGACCCAATTATATAGAGGACTAAAGGCCTTAAATATATGGCACGTAGGTCCCCTGAAACAATCCCAAAGGCCCCTTGCATTCCAGCCCAAGGGGTCCATCCTTAAAACTAACTCATAAGCCCATTTTTTTTATCATCCCAGTGTCCTATGCACAACCCTCTATCATACACTCAATAGCTTTCCCCAAGTAGTATGCCACCAAAACCTCATGGCACTACCCATTGCCTACATATCCCCCCACTATTGAGCAACAGATCCTTTTATCATCAGTCGTGAGCTTCCCAAATCACATCGCCTCTACCATCGAGCAGATCCCCATCAATGTTATAGTATCAATTAACGTTATCCTACAACAATATTCAACCCCTATATCATTTTGGGGTTTCACTAGATCACCACCTTTCTAATAGGTGTGTCACATCACCAACTTTACTGGTATGACCCATTTTTAATTATCTTCCCCACCATCGATTAGGTCCCCCTCCTATTATCACCAGTCTCTACTACCAAGGTGAGGATTATGGGTCTTTTTTTATACTATAGAGGTCGTTCATCTCTATAAAAACTCTTATTTGTTTCTATGTATTGATTTAGAATATTGTATGAATTGTTTTTGGAGCCAGGGGATGAGGCGACATGAGAATTCTAGACTCGGTGAGCCAAGAATTAATATTAGAAAAATAACAAGGATATTAATTTAATGTGTGTGATATTTTCTTGAAAAAAAACATTACAACTACTGAAGGGTTTCTTGGATGGAAATTTGAGGCCATCATTGAGTTCAGAGCATGGGTTTTACCCTAGGCATGACATAATCTATGTCAGCATCGTCTGTTGGTCTTGAGAGACTTCATGGTCAAATAATATAATAAATTTAGTTATAATTATTCAATTATTAAATTAAAAACCTAACATAATGGTAATTTATATATACACTTCTATGGACATTTTGAATGGTTAGTCGCATTACCCTACAAATTGAGAGAAAGTGTTGGAGGAGATCTTGGAGTATGACATTGAATCAGATCGAGATCGAGGATTATTGCATTATCGGATTTCATGGGTATCACCAATGATGGAAACAAAAGACCGTTCTTCATTAATGATCAATCAAAAATCCAATTAGGATATTTAATTTTTGTAAACTATATCTTATTATTTTATCTCAATTAAATTCAATCAATTCCATAAAAAATAATTGATTAGTGAATAGACTGTAGATTTATTTGCGATGGATTTATTTTGTTCCTTGGTTATTTACATATTCATTCATCTATTTCATTGATAATGGATTGAAGATGAAAGAAAAAAAGGTTAAGTTTCATTCCTCACATCTTGTGGTTTATATATTTCTCCCCCATATCTTCACATGTTCAAAATTAGTATTTTATTTTTCCTGTAGCTTGAAAGATAAGTAGTATTCGGTCATTGAATGACAATTATTCAACGTAATGTATCAATTTTGTGATTGTAGTTCATGATTGATGGTGAGATCCAGGTAAAATGAAAATAGAGTACAATCAGAAGTGCATCAGAAAGGATTGGTGATTCTTGTTCATCCCAGAATCAATGAAATGACTATGATTTCCACATAAGGGTGTTTCTGTAATAGATTTAATGTTCAGATCCTGATCGATGGTGATAGGAAGTTCAGCTGATCCTAGATCCATGATTTCCAATAAGGGTTGCGGTGGTGGCAGAATGAAGGATGATGTAGAATAGAAACCTGAAAATCTAGTACACTCGGTTACATAATGTATAATATGGTATTACACTCTATGTGGGACCCCCACCCCCCGTGTGATGCAAGTGCTTTCATATAGAGAAAAATATCACACACCATGTGACCCCTTTCACACACCATGTTACCCCTTTCACACAATGTGTAACCCATGTTGGTGGATCAATGTTTATCTCATAGTATAAATGGGCCCAAGAAGGATAGGATACATAGACATGACCATAGTAAACTAAAACATACAAGTATTTAGACACAACTATACAACACAATAATGGTTCAAGAAAACATCTACACATCATGTATACTTACTTACATGTTGTGTACTTTGATATTTATATGCCATGTAAGCTAGAAAAACATGGTCATATCAAGGGTTGGATGGACATGTTGTGTACACCATTTTAGGGTTTTTGTGATCCCTTTTTTTCTTTATTTTGGACCATTATCAGTTTATTGTGTTCCCTTGGTTCATCTCCTCAAGGGTAAAATGCGACATTACATTGACATCTCTGGATTTTGATCCCCTCTAGAGGATGACTCTCTAATAGAGTTTGTGATGTCCCTCTTTGAGACCAGAGTGTGATCCTCTATCATTTCTTCTTATACCCTTGGTGGGGATTGTGGAATAGGCATGACCACCATGTTCATGTCATTGATCATCCATCTATAATGCCATATAAGTAGGGTTCATGGTATCATTGTTATATGATCACCTACATAGGGTGTTGATTCATATTGAGGTTTTGGTGTCCCCCAATAGTTATGGGTGTGATACCCTATATGAGTATCGAGGTCATAAGAGAACAGTGAGAATTATTAGGTGGGACCCAATGATCATGACCTATTGGATGAGTGTATCTGATGATAGAATAGATCATGGAGTTGGATCACCTAGAAAAATCATTACTTTGAGTAGAATCTGGTGGTGGTTAGTTTTCTTATGACCACCTGGAGGTGTCGTGTCCTTCCTGAGTATATATTGGTTTTTAGGCATTGATTTCTATATCCTTGTGATGAGGTGAATATTATTGATGCTTCATTATTAGTGTTTTCTAGGTTTCCTACTGGGTATTGTTATACTCACCCATGTTTGGGCTCTTCCAACACATGTTGTGTCATATATAGATGACGACCATTTTTATAATATCCAATGAGGACACAGAGCTAGTGGAGCATAACTTGAGCTATAAATATAGAGGTTCTTTCTGAGTTGTTTAATTTTCTAATATTTTTTTCTCTATGTGTTGTTTGGAATCTCTATATCTTTTGGATGAGATTGTATTCGGCTCCTTTATTGCTTTCAGTACTTTATTATCGTACTCTGATTGAGGGATAAATTAAGTAATAAATCATAGGTTTCAGTTATTTTATATTTCATTATTGTATGGTATTGGAGATGTGTGTGTGTGTGTGAAGGTATATTAGGCTAATGCCTGCCATGTTTTTGATGTTCTTACTTAGTCATAGTCGCCAACCCCTTGCTTGTTTGAGGCGGGCTTGGGGTAGTCGCAGTTCGATCCCCATTGGGACGAGTCATGAAAGAGTTGTATCATAAAATTTGGTTCTACCTTAGGACTGGAGTCTATGATATTGGTTCGGGTTTTATAGAAACAATTTTTATATTTTGACTTGAGCTTTCAGTCAAGTGACTTGAGTGTTGGTGTGGCGGCCAACATATTTTTACACCAGGACTCTGATCACATTCTTTTTAACTCGTTACATGTAGGCATTGGATGCAAGGAAAAAATTGGCACTTTCATCATATAGGAAAGGTTTCTGGTTTCCATGTCCTTATTGAGTCATCTCCCTAGAAATACTCTTTGATTGCAGTACATCTTTTTTATTTTAGGATGCCTCCACAGAGACGACCAAACAAGATTCCACTGTATGATCATGAGGATGATCCATCTTGTGACAAGGCCTCATTGTATGGTCCTATACAATGTATAGTATGTTAAGGTGATTTATGATTTATACCACCAAAAATTTATTATCAGTTATCATTAGAAGTGTTGGATGATGATTCACATAGGATGGGTGTTCTTTATAAGTTCCATAGGTAGTGACCTCCTAGGTTTCAGGGTGAGTGAGACCCCCCAGTGGGTGAGGATAGGCTAGAGGCAGTCACTCAAGTTTTCCTCCTTCTAAGTATTATTGTAGGTTATATGAATATTCTTATATCGAGCCTTCTTAAAGTATATTATGGCTGATAGTGGAGTTTTGTAACTTAGTAACATGACGAGACAACTCTCTTCGGGTCAGACATCAGGCATCTCTTCAAGAAGGAGTTTTATCTAGCCACGTTGTGATCACTATGCATCCATGATCTTGTACATCTGCAGTAGGGTAGTATAACTATGGTGGAGTATTCAATGAGATTTAATGAACTCTTTCAATACTCCATGGATATGGTGTGGGATCTGTTCATCTTGGCACATACCTTTGAGTAGGGGTTACACTGAAATATTCCGTCTTCTATGATATCATTCTATATTCCCACCTATGATTGGTTTCTTGAGTGAGCCTTATAGGCGCTTTTGGTGGAGACATTCCTAGAAAATAAGGTGCTGACAGTGTGTGCTAGTAGTGGTCACCCAGGTTCTGAGACACTGGTAGAAGGTTTTCGATGCTGTTTGTTGGAATCCAAGAATTCTAGACACATTAATCGATAGACCCCTAACATAGAATTAGTGGTTTTGGGATCCTAGAAATGCTTGATTCATCTAGGGAAAAGTTGGTGTTTCTGTTTCAATGGTCTGGGACATCTTGCATGGGAGTTTATAACCCATCATACAGCTGATCAGGAGATGATTAAGGGACCACTGAGGATGAGAAAGAGGCATGAATAAGGTCACATTTAGGGCGGTATATCTGCAATAGGGGTTGTTAGAGAAAAAAAGGTGACCATAAGTTTTACCTATTACCGCCACCACCCCTAGGTGGTCCACGCTAGGCTCAGGGTGCTTGTGGACAGGGAGGAGGATAACTATCATCTATGTAGGAAAATTACCCCAGTTATCTAGGGATGATACATGGTAAAATAAGTTTCTTTTATAATTTAACTACAGTGTTGATAGATACATTTGTGAGTCGTTCATTTCTATCCACTTCTCTGGTTTGGGACTCAGAGATTCTGGTTGAGCCTCTTGCTTGACCCTTGTTCTTAGATACTCTGATAAGAGGTGACTCAGTAATTGTACACTTCCTCTAATAGTGAAATTTGATTCTTGTAGGTGAGAGAATTGTATGATATCTCTTTATAGAAGCAATGTTGTCATATGAATCCATATTATATATGGATTTCTATCCACAGTTCATGACCTAATTGACTATTTTAGGTTTAGTATGTGATGTGTATGCAGTGATGGGATGAGGTTTTTCTTTTTGGGTGATAAGAAAATGTTGGCATAGTATTATGAGCTCAGAAATAAAATCTTACAGCTGATTACTCTCTATATTAATAGAATGACTCTTGGACTGGTTGATTATATGGGCTACCAAATTCCCTACGGTGGTGGTGAAGTATAAGGTTGTATTTCTTAAGGATGATACATGTTTACCACTTTACTAAGAGAGAGACATCTACATTTACATACACCTTTGGATGGTCTCGATATCTCCACTATCATATCAGATGGATCCTGTAGTGCTTCATAATCATAGGGTGTAGTTAGAGGACTTTTAGGAGAATGGATTTTTGAGACACAATGTTTCCCACATGGAATCCCTAGAGTCATTCACAAGGAAGGTGGATGATAGATTAACGTTATGTGTATATTTTCAGTTCTTGAACAAGATGACCATGAGGAATAAGTATCCACTAACCATGATTGATGATTACATTGATTATTTGAGAGGGGTGCGATGGTTTTTGAAGATTTAACTCAATTCAGGTTGTCACCAGCTATACGTACGATATGAGGATATACTAAATATAAATTTAGATGTCACTATGGTCACTATGAGTCTTTGGTGATTTCCTTAGGCATGATGGAATCCCTAGAAATGTTCATGGCACTCATGAACTAAATCATTCAACATTTCTTAGACTGGTTTGTGGTAGTCTTCATCGATGATATACTAGTGTAATCATCATCTGAGGAGGAGAATGCGAGACACTGGAGGGTGTTCCTAGACACACTCTAAGAGAACTAGCTTTATAGGAAGCTCTTGAAGTGTCTATTTTAGATTTATGAGTTCAGCCTCCTCAGACACGCCATTTTGAAGTTCAAAGTGGAAGTAGACCTGGAGAAGGTTGAGGCAGTGCTTCCTTAGAAGGCACCCAAAAGTGTAACTAAGGGGAGAACATTCCTTATGTTAGATGGGCACTATCAGAGCTTTTTACCCAATTTCTTTATAGTGGTAGTACCCATGATAGTATTGACCTAAAATGTACCACCCCAAACACTTCATGGTATGTTTCTCTTAAATAAATTCTATTTATAGCCTATATTTCCTAGATCACTGAACCTATATGGAAAAAAACATGTTTACTTATAGGATATATCCATAACCTAGCCGTTAAACTTAAAATTTCCAACTCTACGTTGTGAATTTTAAAAATCTTACATACACGGTTGTCTTCAATATGATATTTAGAGTCTGAATGGATTAACTTAATTTTTGGTGAATAATAACCTAGCCGTATGAATAGTAACATACCCTAATGAATAGTAATATTACTCTCATGAACGGTATCTATACCATTGAGTGTATAAATGAATTTAGGCACCTTAAAAATGAAGATGAACATCTTAAGTGTTTGTATTTTTCGATTAAATAATAATTTTAATTAATTATTTAATTAATTATATTTAGAAAATTATTTTTGAAAAATGGACTTCATTTTTGGATTCTGCATGTCGAAAAATGGTTAGGGTGAATTTTTGGGATTTTTCTGAAATACTTGAATTTTTGATGAATAGTAAAATCTGATAATTCACAATAAATGCTAAATAATGGATTAATTGAGTCATTGAAAATTATCTGATAATGTAATCCCAATTGGTTCTAAGTCACATGGATATATTACTATTCTTGGTCATGGAATACTCACTATTGGTTGTCTTGAGAGGAAATAATAAACTAATGAATTTTATATTAAGAAAACTCCTTTTCCCTGCACTATATAAAGCACCCTCACCCCCTCTTCCTCTCACACCACTCATGCCTTGTTCCTTGCCCATATTCTTCCCAAGTCTCTCCCGAAGATCCTCTCCCACGTCCAAAATCTTCTAGACTCTTTAAAATACCAAAACTTCTACTCTTAAGAGGTTCACATAGGAGGAAGTCTCAAGAGGTAAATTCCTCTTTCCAATTCATTCAGTTCTTTTATGTTCATTTATTTTTGTTTCTTTCCTCACCATAATTGTATGATAAATCTAGTAAAATATGTGCACTATAATGTTTTCATGCTAATTTTATATTTCATTACTATCTCTCCTTTCCCCACCACTAATTTGAAAGAAATGAAAGCACTGTTTCATATGTGCTAATTTAGCACATTCAAGGAAAACGATTTAACAATTTCTATTATAATATTTAATTATGGTCATGAAACCATTTTAATTATGGTTGAACCAGATTATTATATATGTAATATATCCTATTTTTAGTTCTGTAATACTTTTTCTACAAATGGTATTAAGTAATAAATTAAAATACGTTCATTGTAATCAAACCCACCGTTTACCCAAAACAGTTGTCACTAAGGTTATGTATATAATAATTCAACTTCACTCGAAGTATCCAAATTAAATTTTAAACCATTTAATCTTATATATGTTCAATAATATAATATAACATCATTTCCAGAAAACCACATCTATCGTATATATTTATCTGAACTTTAATATAAGTGAACCAATCATTTAAAACCAAGTAAACAAACGAGCCCGCACAATAAAATTGAACCTTATAACTAATGAAAAAGGACATTAATGAACTAAAAATGGTTATAATAAATCATTTAAATATATAATTTGATCTTTAATTATGAATTAATAAGCTTAATTTGTTTATTCAGGTCTTAAATAACATGTCAAGAACACCATCAAGCGTAAGGTAAGTGATATCTTAACTCAATTTCCATTTATTGAGTTACACATCTATGTCATTGGTTTTGGATTTCCAATAATATGTGTGAATTAAATTTGATTGTTTTATACTGTATATACACTTATATATTTTTATTTTTATTTGTCACACATAAATATTTCATTGATTTATCCTCACTCTAATGATACAATCTTTGTAAGGGATCTTCTCTCTCACTTTTGTTCAAGAATCTCCCCTATGTTGTGCTATTTTATTTTTAATTCCTAATGGTGGGGTATGTTTTTCCACCTCTACCATAATATCCATGTGACATATAAATAATGTAATAACACTTTACCTCTCATTTATCCCTCTCAATAACACTCATTACCATGCCGAAATGTTTGTAATGGGTTTCTCATCTCACTTTCATTTCTGTGAGATTTTCGTTGTTCGCCACTTATTTCTCGTATATGACATATGTGTACTGAAATTTGATATATAATAACATGATTCTATTTATATTCATGTTATTAAATGATTCATTTGAGGGTTTTTAATTTTTGGTAATATAATTTGACCGACTACATTGTGGTAAGAGACTTTGTCTCAACTACCATTTCATTGTGACTACCTTTGTATTTTGCACCTAATAATCATTATTTGGTGTACCTACTGCCCATTTGAGGTAAATTTTCATTTGAGATTATATTTATATTAAATATACTTAATTTCATATCATGCCTATGTTTTTTTCTAAACCGTATACCATTTTACATACAGTGTTTATTTGGAATGCTATTTTAATTATGGAAATTTTGAGGAATCTGTATACTCTACTCTATACGGATATTGAAAATGCACATTTATCTTGTATTGAATAAATGTATAAATAATTATTTGGACATTAAGTGGTGGGTGGTTCCCGCTATATCCCCTTGATGCATTGGTAGGTCTCACGTGACAAATATGTTGTTGACAAACCATTTGAGTTTGTTTCCAAAAATCAGACGGGTTTCTACCCACAGAACTAAGCCATTTTTACAGTATTATGGTTTCATGTGCCAGATAAAGACTTCCAATTAATAATCATTCTCTTTATTAAATATCATTTATTATTATTATCCATGAGGTTTTCACTATGATAAAATCTATGGATGTAGTTTCATTCTCAGTTTATTAATGACATTAGTTTTTCATTTATTCACTATTCCATATTTATTATATCAGATATATTGTGATTCACTTATTATTATACTCATGCATCCACTATTTGTAACCCTTACTAAGCATTTGAGATCACCCCATTCATTGTTTACCTTAAACAGGTGATGAAAATAAGGTCATTTATTGAGTTCATGTGGTTTTAGTTTTTAGTTTTGTTATGTATTGTATCATGTAACCTTTTTCAATGTAATTTGTGTTACATAAATGTATCTAGTTTATTCAAGACTACTAAACTGATCACTCCTTTGTGATTTTTCATTCCTTCTAACCATTCCAATATCACAAGTAATGCACCGTCTCCAGCCAAGAGTGGTCGGGGAGTTATATTTGGTATCAATGGACGTTTAGTAGAAAACATGGAATCTAGGGTAAGAAATGTATAATAGGGAACAAAGACCTAAGGTTGTATTTGAGGATAAATGTACAACAATGTCATTGTATTTTGTTAAGGAATATATAATTTGGATCCTTTAAGAAATACATCCCTATCTGGATAGAAGCAGGTAGAGGAGGCTCTGGAATAGATGTATCTAGGGGTAAAATCTGAAAACACCGCTTTAAGCTAGACTCTAATGGGAACTGGTGCATGAAAATGGACCTTGCTACACTCATGGTTACGACACTCCTGGGGGTATATGCTTAGGATAATCCACATTTTCAATAAAATCCATTGTGAAGGAGTTTAATGCAAATTTTTCTTTAGAGAAACCTTGTTTATAATTTCAGCTATGCATAGAATTTCAATCTATGTTGAGTGATTTTCTATTTGAGATTCATAAACTAATCTAGTGTATACCATTACTTAGAAAAGGAATCTAATGGAATAAGGGGAATCAATACTCATTGGCATGGTAGGGATATTCTTACTGATAATGTCAACACAGTCAATGTTTGAGTAGATCAGATCATGACCATATTGGTACAACATACTCAAGTTGCAACGAATAACCATTCCACACCGGTGTTGGATCGTTTCATGTGGCAGAAGCCCCCATATTTTAGTAGGACTACTAACCCAGTGGTTACTGAGCAATGGATCTAGTCCCTTGATAAGATATTCATGGAATTAAGATGTAATGAAAATGAAAATGTAGTACTGGTAGTATATAGTCTCAAGGGATACACTGATCAATGGTGGTCCTTGATTCAGAATACCACAGAGGAAGAAGAGATAAATGATATGAAATGGAAGACTTTTAAGGAAATATTCTTTGAAAAATATTTCCATCGTCAGCAATGAACTAAAATTAAGAGGAAATTAATTAGCTTAAAACAAATGGTAGAAGAAAGTGTTGTAGAGTATGAGGCTACTTTCACAAGGCTAGCCAGCTATGCTGTAGATTTCGTATGTGACTCGGCAGAAAATATTGATCATTTATTTTACGGTCTTAATCCATGTCTTCGAAGGGCACTAGCTTCTCAATCATTTTCATCATATGATGAAATTGTATCTAGTGCCATCAAAACAGAGAGAGAATTTTCTAGACAAAATATTTTCAAAGGAAACAATGATAAGAAGCGGTACTCTGATAACAAAGGAAAAGGAGAAGCACCAAAGATGAGAAAGGGAACAAAGCTATTCCCATTATGTGAGAACTGTGGAAAGAATCATCTTGGGAAATGCTTGAAAGGCATGGGATTCTACTATAACTACGGAGAAAAGGGTCATTGATCTTATTATTGTAAGGGGAAGAATGAATTCAATGATATTTAATGCTACAATTGCAGAGAGATAGGACACTATGAAAATGAGTGTCCTATGTGCCAAGGAAACATGCCTAAAAAACCCAAGAGATAAAGGGAGAGCCTATGCATTTACAACTGCGGAGGTTGAAATTCCTAATGATTTAGTGGTAGGTACTTTAATTGTTTCCACAAACTTAGCCAACACTTTCTGGATCATCACATTCATTTATATCTTCCCAGTTTTCCAAGAAAATTAGATATTTCCAATTTGATTTAATAAGGTAGTTTTCAGTAAAAACTCCTAGGGGATGTATCATTGCAATAAGGGCATGTCGACTAGTCCCCCTCCAAACACCAAAACGTGCTCTAGTTGCTAACCTTATCATCATACCAATGACTGAATTTTATATAATTATTGGTACAGATTGGCAGTCAAATTATGATGCAAAGATTAATTGTAAGAAGATGAAAGTTACAATTTTTGAAAATGGTGTGGAATTCCTTGTCTTTAGGGAAGAAACTTTTCGATTTGATTCTTATCTAGAACCACATCCAGTAGCTCTAATGAATGAAATACATATATGGGAAGATAAAACTATATCTATGGGTGAGGAAAGAAATCTTCAAATTCAAGATGTGCACATTATGCAACAATACATTGATGTATTTCTAGAGGATTTACCTAGACATCCTCCAGAGCAGGAAGCTGAGTTCTCTATTGACTTAATTCCTGATGCAAAACCAATATCAAAGACTCCCTATAGAATAGTCATTGGGGAATTAGTAGAGCTGAAAAAACAACTAGAGGGTTTGAGTGAAAAAATATTTATTCGACCTAGTGTTTCTCCATGGGGGGCCCCTGTCCTCTTTGTCAAGAATAAAGATGGATCCATGAGGTTTTGCATTGATTACAGGGAAATCAATGCTATTAACATAAATAATAAGTATCCTCTGCTCTAGATTAATGATTTATTTGATCAACTTCATGGAGCTCAATAATTTTAAAAGGTTTACCTTCGGTCTGGATATCATCAGTTGCACGTAAGGAAGGAAGATATTCCTAAGACAACATCTCTGACCAGGTATGGGCATTACGATCTTATAGTAATGCCTTTTGGACTAAAAAATGCACCCTCTTTTTTCATGGATTTAATGAATATAGTTTTCATGGAATATCTTGGTAATGTTTTTGTGGTATTAATTGATGATATCATCACATACTCAAAAATCTATGAAGGCCATGAGAATCACATGCAGGTTATTCTAAGAACTCTTAGAAGAAATAAATTATATGGGAAGTTTTGCAAGTGCGAATTCTAGATTCAATCAGTTTCTTTTCTAGGCCATATTGTCTCTAAGGATGGAATCCTAGTTGATCTTATGAAGACAAAGGCAATCCAAGATTGGCCCACACCAACACACATAACTGAGGTACACAGTTTTATTGGCATAGCAGGTTACTATCGGTGTTTCGTTCAGAATTTTGATCGACATGCTAACCCGCTAACCAAGCTTAGACGTAAAGGAGTTATGTTTGTGTAGAAAAAATAATGTAGAGAATGATTAAAATAATTTAAAAGAAGATGGTTCAATGCTCTAATTTTGACTCTTTCATCCGGAAGTGGTGGATTTGCATCATACAGTGATGCATCAAAGAATGGACTGGGTTGCGTCCTTATGCAAAACAATAAAGTTATTTTTTATGCATTAAGACAGTTTAAGACTAATGAGAAAAATTATCCAACTCATGATCTCGATTTAGCAGCCGTAATCTTTGCTCTGAAAATATGGAGGCATTATCTCTACGGAAGGAGATGTGAGATTTATACAGACCACAAGAGTTTGAAATACATTTTCACACAAAAATAACTCAACATGGGGTAGAGGAGATGGCTTTAGTTACTCAAATATTATGATTGTTCAATTCACTACCACCCAGGAAAGGAGAATAAGGTGGAAGATGCATTAAACATGAAAGATCATGGACTTTTGACTCAACTGAGGATTGAGAGAGATCCTATATTCATGGATCTACTGAAGATGGATATGGGAATTGGTAAGGAAGGGGAAACATTTCTCCTATTTCAAATGATTTCTAAACCATCTTTATTAGAGAATATAAAAATCTCTCAATCTGATGATGAGAACCTGCACAAGAAAATTAATGCTATCAAGGATGGGAGACTAGATGACTTCATGTATGAAGAAGGAATTCTGAAATTTGGGAAGAGGTTATGTGTTCCCTCAGTTACTGAGCTAAAAAGGGAACTATTAGATGATTCTCATAGCTCATATTTCTCTATACTCCCAGGTAGCACCAAGATGTATAGAGATCTGAAGGAATATTTCTGGTGGGATAATATGAAGCAGGAAATTGCTGAATACGTGTCAAGATGTCTAGTTTTTCAACAATTGAAGGAAGAAGAAAACATCCCAAAGGATTGATGCAACCTCTAACTATTTCTATGTATAAGTGTTATAACATTACGATGGATTTTGTCACTGGATTACCAAGGACACGTAGAAGTAACGATGCAATATGGGTAATTGTTGATTGGCTCACAAAATCAGCACATTTTCTTCCTATAAGGGAGGATTTTAAACTTGAGCGCTTGGAAAGAATTTATATTAATGAAGTTTTAAGACTTCATAGTGCACCTCTATCAATTGTGTCTGATCGAGATCCATGGTTTACATCAAAATTTTGGAAAAGTCTTCAGAAGGCATTGAATACTATGTTTCGTATGAGTGCTACTTGTCACCCCCAAACTGATGGACAAATTTAAAGGACTAATAAAACTCTATAAGACATGTTGAGGTCATGCTCTCTTGATTCCAAGGTATGTGGGATCAATACACGCCTTTGGTGGAATTTGACTACAAAAATAGTTTCCATTCTAGTATTCAAATGGCTCCATATGAAGCATTGTATGGAAAGAGATTTCGAACTCCAACTTGTTGGGACGAAGTTGGTGAGATGAAACTTATAGGCCCAGAAATTATTGAAGAGATCACAGAAAAGGTGAAGACAATACAAGCCCATATTAAAGCATCCCAAAGTAGGAAAAAGAGTTATGCTGATAATTGGAGAAAGGATTTGGAATTCCAGGTGGGAGATAATGTTTTTCAGAAAGTATCTCCCTGGATGGGTGTCTTAAGGTTCGATAAGAAAGGGAAACTGAGCCCCAGGTATATCGGACCGTTTGAAATTCTAGAGAGAATCAGAGTAGTAGATTACCATTTAGCAATGCCGTCAAATATCTCTAAAGTATATGATGTGTTCTATGTGTCATTCTTAATGAAATACATGCCAGACCCAATGCATGTACTCACCTATGAAGAAATTGAACTGGAACCTAATTTGTCATACTATGAAAAGCCTATTGGGATTCTTGACACAAGGGAGCAGGTATTGAGAAATCGGACAACTCGGCTAGTAAAGGTTCATTGGAGGAACCAGAATATGGAAGAAGAAACATGACAACTAGAGGATTTCATGTAAAATAACCACCCACATCTTTTTTGTGGGCTTCATATATAAAACTTCAGGGATGAAATTTCCAAAGGAGGGAATAATGTAGCATCCCAAACACTTCATGGTATGTTTCTCTTAAATACATTCTAGTTATAGCCTATATTTCCTAGATCACTGAGCCTATATGGAACAAAACATGGTTACTTATTGGAGATATTCATATCCTATCCATTAAACTTAAATTTTCTAACTCTGCGTTTTGAATTTTAAAAATCTGACATACACAGTTGTGTTCAAGATGATATTTAGAGTCTGATTGGATTAACTTATTTTTTGTGAATAGTAACCTACCCTTATGAATAGTAACCTTCCGTTATGAATAGTAACTTACCCTTATGAATAGTAATATGAATCTTATGAACGGTATCTATACCATTAACATTTATAAATGAATTTAGGCACCTTAAAAATGAAGATGAAAATTTTAAATGTTTGTATTTTTTGATTAAATAATGATTTTAATTAAATAATTAATTAATCATTTTTTGAAAATTATTTTTGAAAAATGGACTTCATTTTTGGATTCTACACATTGAAAAATGGTTAGGGTAATGTTTTTTGATTTTTCTGAAATACTTGAATTTTTGATGAATAGTAAAATCCGATAATTTACAATAAATGCTAAATAATGGATTAATTGAGTCATTAATGATGTTATACTAATGTAAGACCAATTGGTTCTAAGTCACATGTATATATTACTATTCTTGGTCATAGAATAATCACTATTGGTTGTCTTGAGAGGAAATAATAAACTAATGAATTTTATATTAAGAAAACTCTTCTCCCCTCCACTATATAAAGCACCCTCACCCCCTCTTCCTCTCACACCACTCAAGCCTTTTTTCCTTGCCAATATTCTGCCCAAGACTCTCCCCTAGATCCTCCCCCACTTCCAAAATCTCCTAGCCTCTTCAAAATAACAAAACCTTTCCCCTTAAGAGGTTCTCAAACTATAAAGTCTCAAGAGGTAAATTCCTCTTTCCAATTCCTTCAATTCTTTTATGTTCTTTTCTGTTTTGTTTCTTTCCTCACCATAATTGTATGATAAATCTAGTAACATACTTGTACTGGAAATTTTTCATGCTAATGGTATATTTCATTACTGCCTCTCCTTTCCTAACTATTTATTTGAAAGAAATGAAAGCACTGTTTCATATGTGCTAATTTTGAAAATTCAAGGACAATGATTTATAAATTTATATTATAATCTATAATTATGGTCATGAAACCATTTGTGTTATGGTTGCACCAGATTATTATATATGTATTATATCTTATTTTTATTTCTTTAATCCTTCTGTTCAAATGGTATTAAGTTATAAAGTAAAACATGTTCATTGTAATCAAACCCACTGTTTAGCCAAAACGTTTGTCACTAAGGTTATATATATAATAATTTGACTTCACTTTAAGTAAAAAAATTAAATTTAAAACCATTTAGTAATATGGATGTTCACTAATAGAATATAACTTCATTTCTGGACAACCACAACCATCTTATATATTTATTTTAACTTGAATATAAACGAACTGATTATTTAAAACCAAGTAAACAAACGAGCCCAAACAATGAAACTGAACCTTATAACTAATCATAAAGGCCTTGAATGAACTAAAAAGTGTTATAATAAATAATTTACATATATAAGAGGTTCTTGAATTATGAAATAATAAGCCTGATTTGTTTATTCAGGTATTAAATAACAAGTCAAGAACACCTTCAAGTGTAAGGTAAAGGATATCTTAACTCAATTTACATTTATTGAGTTACACGTCTATGTCATTGGTTTTGGATTTCCAATAATATATGTGAATGACCTATGATTGTTTTATACTGTATATCCAATTATATTTTTTGGATTTTTACTTTTCACACATAAATATTTCATTTATTTATCCTCACTCTAATGATACAATCTTTGTAAGGGATCCTCTCTCTCACTTTTGTTCAAGAATCTCCCCTATGTTGTGCTCTTTAATTTTTAATTCCTAATGATGGGGTATGTTTTTTAACCTCCCCCATACTGCCCTTGTGACATATAAATAATAGAATACCCCTTTACCACTCATTTATCCCTCTCAATAACACTCATTACCATGCCGAAATGTTTGTAATGGGTTTCTCATCTCACTTTCATTTCTGTGAGATTTTCGTTGTTCGCCACTTATTTTTTGTATGTGGTATATGTGTTATACCATTTGATATATAATAACATGATTCTATTTATATTCCTGTTATAAGATGATTCATTTGAGGGTTATTAAGTTCTGGTCGTATAATTCAACCGATTACACCGTGGTAAGAGACTTTGTCTCAACTACTATTTCGTTGTGACTAACATTGTATTGTGCACCAAATAATTACTATGTGGTGTAACTACTGACCATTTGAGATCAATTTTTATTTGAGATTATTTTTATATTGAATTTCCATAATCTCATATCATGGATATGTTTGTTTTCTAAAATTTATACCATTTTACATACGGTGTTTATTTGGAAAGTTATTTTAATTATGGAAATATTGATGAATCTGTATACTCTACTCTATACGGATATTGAAAAGGCAAATTGATCATGTATTGAATCAATGTATAAAAAATTATTTGGACATGAAGTGGAATGTGGGGCCTGTTATAGCCCCTCGATGCATCGATAGGTCTCATGAGACAAATCAGTTAGCGACAAACCCTTTGAGTTTGTTTCCAAAAATCAGACGGGTTTCTACCCCCAGAATTAAACCGTTTTTACGGTATTATGGTTACTTGTTCCAGATACATGACGTCCAATTAATAATAATTACCTTTTATAATATCATTTATTATTATTATCCATGAGGTTTTAACTATGATAAAATCTATGGATGTAGTTTCATTCTCAGTTTTTTAATGACATTAGTTTTTCATTTATTCACTATGCGATATTGACTATATCAGATTGATTGTGTGTAACAGCCCGAGATTTTATGAAAAATTTTCTTTTTAATTTTATTAATTCTTGTGTTGTACGCTACAACAAAAGGAGCTTGCACAACACACATCTTTGACTTGCCTTGCATTACACGCAATCGCAACCTTCCTCGATAGCGTGTGTAGTACGCAATACTGAGTTTCACGAAACAACGATATGCTATTAAAATATTATTAAAACTAGCCGTTATGAATAGTAATAACAACTTTTTAAAATTTAGAAATTTTAGCTCTGAAAATGGACTTCATTTTTGGATTCGGAGTATCGAATTTAGCCTAAGGTGAAATTTTGGATAACTTTCATATTCTGATGAATATTGTAAATTGCTAAATTATAATTAAAAACAACTTTTTTAATCGAAATAATTAATAGTGATAAATTATTAATTTGAGTGGTTTTAAAGTTTATTTAGAATATATTTTTACAATTTAATACAATGTTGGTCATTGAATGTAATTTCACATTTAAACCAGACATAATCAAGTGTCAATCTTTTGATAGATATTGTTTCTTAAAAACACGCTATTTGTTTCAACAGTGGGATTTAATTATAAAATTAATTAATGCAACTTCTATGTTATGAATTTGATAAAATAGACTTCATTTTTGAATTTGGAATATGAAATATAGCTTAGGATGATATTTTGGCATTGTTCTGAAAAACATCAATTTTTGATGAATAGTGAAACTACTAAGTGGTAGTTAAAAAACTGAATTTTTCATAAAACATAATTTTACCGCTTCTGTGAATAGAATTTCAAAAATCCGAGAGACACGGTTGATTTCAGTAAGTAAAATGCGGTTCAATGAGATGAAAATAATTTTTGGTGAATAGTAACTTTTTACTTTTATTTACCACGGTTAAAAGTAAATAGGGTAATTAAGGGTAAGAATGATATTAATATTACCCTAACACATGTCCTAATTCTATTGGACAAGTGTATCTCGACCAAAAACAACCTTAAGTGTAAAATATTATCATTTAGGCCCACTTGGATTAGATTAGGACATTTATTATTATTTAATTCAAAGAAGAGTTAAAAGAGTTAAAATCAAAGTATATTTACTAAAACATTTTTAATATAGGGTTTTACATAAGATAAATTCGATTGTAAATATTCATTAGAAATATAAAAAGATTTCCTACATGATGGTATTTTATTTGTAATTTTTAAACATCAAATAAGTTAATTTATTTATGATACAAAGATGATGCAGTAATTATCTTATTAATGAAATATTGACATAATTGATATTATAAATACCAAAATAAATGTAATTTAAGACTTTTTATGAATTACACTAATTTTCTAGGTTACTATTTAATATTAGTGTTGATTTAATCAACTTGGTTCGAACATATAATTCTGTTATGACTTTCAAAAAAATCATATATCAAATAGTGTCAAAAATGACACAAAATAGTTTTTAAATAAAATATTATATTATTAATTGTTATTTTATTCCTAAAAATCTAAGGTTCGGCCAAATGACTTATATAAGGATATATGTATTAATAATATACAATTTGGGGTTCGTTTGGCATGTTATAGTAAGTGTATTAACCATATAGTGAAAGAAAACAAAAAGACACGGTAAAAGTTAAATTATTTAACTTAGAGTTAAATCTAATTGATAAGGTTAAAATAATACCCTAAACTTGTCTAAATCCTATTGGATGATAGGATTTCGACCCATCCCCACTTTAGCTTTGAAATAAAACCCTTTGGAACCATTATAAACCGATTTTGACATTAATATAAAATAATATTTTGAGATATTCCTAAGGTGCCCCTCTCCTCCCTTATAAAAGGGCACCTCCTCCCCCTCCTCCTAACACCAATTTGAGCACTCATGCTCGGCCAACCCCAGCCATTTTCTCCTCTCCACTTCCCTAGAATAATCCTAGAGGTCCTGGTCTTCTTCAAAGACCAATCTTAGTTCCCTAAGTGGAGGATTCAAAGAGGCGTTCCAAAGAAGAGGTAATATCCATTACCGATCTTTTCAATTTCTTTCTTCTTCAACTTCTTCTTCTTTAGTTCTTTAATTATAAAGTAATAACATCAGTATTACTTACATACTGATATGTTATAATAAATATGAAACAACCCTAATTCACCTTCTATCCATCCTACGGAAAAATGAAATCACCGCGCGTGCGTACGTACGGAATACCGTCTCCACGCCGTGGTGTAATCTATTTTCCACCATCACCTTACAAGGATGGGTATAATGGTGTAATGAGTAACTATTTATGATTATTATAATGTAATATTGATACTCAAATAATATATATATACTCAAATACAATTCCACGATCAGAGGAACGATATCATCACTCGTGCGTACGTACGGAATACCGTCTCCACGATGTGATGCGACTTGTTCTACATGATCATCATTACATAGTAATTATATAAATGAATTTAATGAATAAATATGATATATGTTACACTAATATCATTCTGGATATAATGTATCTATAACCTTAAAAGAATAATAAGAAATTATTCGACAAAACACGCATAAGAACAAAAGGCAATAAGGACCCGAGTAACAAGTAACAATGAAATATTAGTAACAAGAAGCTAAGAATATAACCATATATGATGTCATATAAATATGTATGATTCTGGAATAAGTAAATAACATTATTTAAACCATTATACAGGAGCTTCGGACACGTACAAAGCAAATCGGACCTAAGGTAAGGGAAATATCACAATCTCATTTTTATCTGAGATTGTTTATACTTTAGTATTTACTGAGGTGTATTTTATCATCCACATCCATGTTTCATAAATATGTAATATTATTTCCATCCACCTAAAATTGTTTAAATCCATTTTTACCCTTCGGTGAGTTTTTAGTAAAAGAAATGAAAGGAATCTTTTGGCGTTTTTCGTACGAGGTACTTTTTGACTTTTCCGACAAAAGTACGAAGAATGTTTTTTTAACTTATACGGCATGAATGGATTTCTAAAACATTATTTCCAAGATGTTTCCTTTACAAGTATTCATGTTTATTTTTAATCAAATTCTTTTAGTTTAAAATTTTATGACATGTTAAGAAAGGAAAAGTGTTTTTGAAGTAGAAAGGATATTTTCCTCAAGAATGGAGTTCAAGTATTTTATCAAAATTATTTTCCATCTAAGATAATAAAAGAGTTCTGTTTTTATCCCTATTATTACATGGATTTGATTATGTTGTGATGGAAATATTTTTTTTTATTATCTTATATGAATTGTTTTATGATGTCATGTTGTTTAAGAATCCCATTTTTATTACATGGGTTACGCTATGATGTATGGTTTAAGATTATGTGGCACATATAAGAAAGGATTCATTATAAGATGGGTGGGACCTATATCTCCCTCCAATGCATTGGGTAAAGATTTTATATCTCATGAGATAGACATGGCTGGAACGGTAGGTTATACCGATTCAGTGAAATAAGACTGGAACGAGGGTGACTCGGTTCAGAAAGGGACTTTGTCCACTAAAATAGTCTTGGCAATGAGTCATGACTAACAAGAAATGATTTTCCATGATTATGTGTGCATGCCACAAAGTTTCAAGTTTCATGTTATGATTATGGGGATCTCATTTTCACTTCTATGATTTGTTCCATGTTAAGATATTATGATCTCTTTTGCAGGTTATGATTTTCAAAAAGATATGATATGATTTTTATTTCCTTTATTTGCACTTGCAGAGCATTTGAGCTCACCCTTTTATGTTTTCTTTTCCCCAGGATATAAAGAAAGGTTTTAGGTAAAAAAAGGGAATATCTTTATGGGAGATATTGAAGATCTTCCACCATGATTATAAGATTACGGTCCGAGTTTCCAAAGACACTAAACTATTACGATCCTTGTGTGTGTGTTTTTGTTATGTACCAAGTATTCCGCAAAAGTAATGTAATGTCCATGTACGTCAAGCTTCGGGTCTCTACAGTTGGTATCAGAGGAAAGGTTTAGTCAACCTTTTGAAACTAGGATGCGAGAACTTTAGTGAGATCCCTAGAGATATTTCTAAGGTATGTCTAGGGATGTCCTTAAGGTTAAGTATACGTATAGGTTATAGTACTAGAATTACGCTAACGATCACAGAATTAAACCTAAGATGTTAGATATTGAAGGTACTCCCCCTTTATTATGTTGTTTTCCCTAGCATGATTTTTGCCTCTCACACTATTCTTTTTGGGTTTTAGACGATGGCTGGAACCCGAAGGAACCGTGTTGATCAATGCAATGGACAATGCAATGATTGCCCTCCTGAACAAACAAATGTTATGGGAGCTGGAGTGCAAAATCTTATAGCTATACTTACACAAGCTATGAATCATTCTGGACTTCCAAATGAGCAGAGAAGGGAACAATATTCTATTGAGTCCTTCATGAGGCAACGTCCACCTTCTTTCAGTGGTTCTTCTGATCCACTTGTTGATGAACAATGGATCAGTACCAATGAAAAGATATTTTCAGTTCTTCAATGTTCTGAGCATGATAAAGTCATCTTAGCAGTATATCGTTTGGAAGGTGAAGCTGATCAATGGTGGAATCTTATCAAGAATACGAGGCAAAGAGATGAAATTGAGTCCATGGAATTGGATGAGTTCAAGAACTTGTTTTTCAGTAAGTACTTCCCTCTTATTCTTCGAACAAAGATGGAAAAGGAGTTTCTTGAGCTGAAGAAGAAGGATGATTAATCTGTTGGTATATACGAAGCAAATTTTACAAGACTTGCAAGGTATGCATCTGGCATTATCATCCAACCTGAAAGTAAAGTTGATCGATTTTTCAGTGGCTTAAAACCAAGTCTTCGAAGGGCATTAGCTATAAGAGACTTTAGTAGCTATGAAGAAATTGTGCGTTGTGCTATCAAGGTAGAAATGGAAGTTGGTGTTACATATCCATCTCATGGTTTTGACTAGAAACGAAAGATGGAGTTCAAGGAGTAATCTCAGAATAATGGTGAAAAGAAGATGAATGTTTCCTTATGCACAAAGTGTGGAAAGAAGCATGGTGGAGATTGTCTTAAAGGGACTATAAAATGTTTTAAGTGTGGAAAAGAAGGTCATCGAGCAGCTGAGTGTCAAAGTAATGGAAAAAGGGATTCTAATGATGTGAATAAAGCAAACACTGCAGAGAACGCCCACCAACACTTCAATGATTCAAGTGCAAGGAAATGGGGCATTATGCTAATAAATGCCCTAATCCAAGGGTTAGTGATGATCGACATGAGCAACCGCTTAAGGCAAAGGACAAAGGGAAGTCACATGCGATCACCATTGGCGATGTTGAATATGATAACGATGTGGTGGAATGATTAAGTGTTTATGTAATGGGATTCCAAAATAATGTTGTATCATAAAGTATTGGAATATTTATGTATTGGTCTAATGTGGTATTCAAAGTGATTGAGATATTTTTGGAAATAAGATGATATGAGCATAATGAAGGGAAAATGAGAAAACGAAATGTTTAACAGTATTCATGAGCTCATGATTGATATAAGGACTAAGTGATATCATTGTTTGAGTATATAGAATTTTGAGGATTTTGGTATGTGGAAAGTGTTAAATTTTAACTGCATTCATGTTTTCACTAAGGTATTCAATAGAATACATGATTAAGGACTTTGAATGTTTGGAATGTGACCAACAAAACATATCTTATGATATATGGGGATCGACGATGATGTTAAATCTCTGGTAATCGTTTTCACTATGTTATGAGAGTGGACTGAAGTATTTTGGATAAGCCTAAATATTGGAATGGATTATGTTGGACATAAGTTAGTATTGTTTAAGGATATAAGTTTTCTCGATATTATTGATGGGATGTTATAGTATTATAGTTTTAGAAAAAGGACAACCTGCAGGACGGGAGACAGCCCATCACGTCGGACAAGGCTGTGGAAATCAAACCCACAACTGAAGTGCGACTGGCCTTTATCGCCTACCACTGGCCTACATGAAGTCCCTGTTTAGTAGAAACTAGTTTTATTATATTAAGCTGTATGACATATGATGTATAAGTCCATTTTAGGAACCATATATGATTAATCTCACTATAGATCAACTTATGTATATAATTTTTTGCTAACCTTTTGTTTGAGATAGATGGAATGACCCGTCATTCTATCACATGATCTGCTAACACTTCACGAATAACAAATTCAACTTCATTTATTTAAGAGATGAAGTGGAAATTGTTAAAGGCATGAACAACAGTGAGATTGTACAAAAATAAAGTAAGTATTTATTCTAATTCAAATTCTTTAACTTTAGGGAAACGATATTGAAAACCAAAAATGTTGTCCTAGTGATCTTATATCTGATGAATTAGATGGTACCTTAGATCGTCACAAATTTATAGCTTTGTGATTGCTGGATTTTCCATAGCCATGTTCTCTACCACTCTCCATCAGAACATGATGGTTAGATTTCTCTTCCATATCCATATTTTCACCTATGTGGAAACCCAGTGATTAGTTTATTTGGGTAACCGTTACGTTTCATAATTTTGTATTTAAAGATTTGTTTTGATATTCCTTTTTACGATGTGGGTTTCTATTAAAGAAACTTTCGAATAGTAAACCATTTATAACCCCGAAGAATTTCGAGGGCGAAATTCATTTTAAGGGGGGTAGAATGTAACAGCCCGAGATTTTATGAAAAATATTCTTTTTAATTTTATTAATGTCTTGTGTTGTACGCTACACCAAAAGGAGCTTGCACAACATGCATCTTTGACTTGCCTTGCATTACACGCAATCGCAACCTTCCTCGATAGCATGTGAAGTACGCAATACTGAGTTTCACAAAACAACGATATGCTATTAAAATGTTATTAAAACTAGCCGTTATGAATATTAATAACCACTTTTTAAATTTTAGAAATTTTAGCTCTCAAAATGGACTTCATTTTTGGATTCGGAGTATCGAATTTAGCCTAAGGTGAAATTTTGTATAACTTTCATATTCTGATGAATAGTGAAAATTACTAAATTATAATTAAAAACAACTTTTTTAATCGAAATAATTAATTGTGATAAATTATTAATTTGAGTGGTTTTAAAGTATATTTATAAAATATTTGTACAATTTAATACAATGTTGGTCATTGAATGTAATTTCACATTTAAACCAGACATAATCAAGTGTCAATCTTTTGATAGATATTGTTTCTTAAAAACACGCTATTTGTTTTAACAGCGGGATTTAATTATAAAATTAATTAATGCAACTTCTATGTTATGAATTTGGTAAAATAGACTTAATTTTTGAATTCGGAATATGAAATATAGCTTACGATGAAATTTTTGCATTGTTCTGAAAAACATCAATTTTTGATGAATAGTGAAACTACTAAGTGGTAGTTAAAAAACTGAATTTTTCATAAAACATAATTTTACCGCTTCTGTGAATGGAATTTCAAAAATCCGAGAGACACGGTTGATGTCAGTAAGTAAAATGTGGTTCAATGAGATGAAAATAATTTTTGGTGAATAGTAACTTTTTACTTTTATTTACCACGGTTAAAAGTAAATAGGGTAATTAAGGGTAAGAATGATATTAATATTACCCTAACACATGTACTAATTCTATTGGACAAGTGTATCTCGACCAAAAAAAACTTTAAGTGTAAAATATTATCATTTAGGACCACTTGGATTAGATTAGGACATTTATTATTATTTAATTCAAAGAAGAGTTAAAAGAGTTAAGATCAAAGTATATTTACTAAAACATTTTTAATATAGGGTTGTACATAAGATAAATTCGATTGTAAATATTCATTAGAAATCTAAAAAGATTTCCTACATGATGGTATTTTATTTGTAATTTTAATACATCAAATAAGTTAATTTATTTATGACACAAAGATGATGCAGTAATTGTCTTATTAATGAAATATTGACATAATTGATATTATAAATACCAAAATAAATGAAATTTAAAACTTTTTATGAATTCCACTAATTTTCTAGGTTACTATTTAATATTAGTGTTGATTTAATCAACTTGGTTAGAATATATAATTCTGTTATGACTTTCACAAAAATCATATATCAAATAGTGTCAAAATTGACACAAAATAGTTTTTAAATCAAATATTATATTATTAATTGTTATTTTATTCCTAAAAATCTAAGATTAGGCCAAATGACTTAGATAAGGATATATGTATTAATAATATACAATTTGGGGTTCGTTTGGTAGTTTATAGTAAGTGTATTAACCATATAGTGAAAGAAAACAAAAAGACACGGTAAAAGTTAAATTATTTAACTTAGAGTTAAATCTAATTGATAAGGTTAACATAATACCCTAAACTTGTCTAAATCCTATTGGATGATAGGATTTCGACCCATCCCCACTTTAGCTTCGAAATAAGACCCTTTGGAACCATTATATACCGATTTTTACTTTAATATAAAATAATATTTTGAGATATTCCTAAGGTGCCCCTCTCCTCCCTTATAAAAGGGCACCTCCTCCCCCTCCTCCTAACACCAATTTGAGCACTCATGCTCAGCCAAACCCTGCCATTTTCTCCTCTCCACTTCCCTATAATAATCCTAGAGGTCCTGGTCTTCTTCAAAGACCAATCTTAGTTCCCTAAGTGGAGGATTCAAAGAGGCGTTCCAAAGAAGAGGTAATATCCATTACCGATCTTTTCAATTTCTTTCTTCTTCAACTTCTTCTTCTTTAGTTCTTTAATTATAAAGTAATAACATCAGTATTACTTACATACTGATATGTTATTATAAATATGAAACAACCCTAATTCACCTTCTATCCATCCTACGGAAAAATGAAATCACCGCGCGTGCGTGCGTACGGAATACCGTCTCCACGCCGTGGTGTAATCTATTTTCCACCATCACCTTACAAGGATGGGTATAATGGTGTAATGAGTAACTATTTATGATTATTATAATGTAATATTGATACTGAAATAATATATATATACTCAAATACAATTCCACGATCATAGGAACGATATCATCACTCGTGTGTACGTACGGAATACCGTCTCCACGATGTGATGCGACTCGTTCTACATGATCATCATTACATAGTAATTATATAAATGAATTTAATGAATAAATATGATATATGTTACACTAATATCATTCTGGATATAATGTATCTATAACATTAAAAGAAGAATAACAATTTATTCGGCAAAACACGCATAAGAACAAAAGGCAATAAGGACCCGAGTAACAAGTAACAATGAAATATTACTAACAAGAAGCTAAGAATATAACCATATATGATGTCATATCAATATGTATGATTCTGGAATAAGTCAATAACATTATTTAAACCATTATACAGGAGCTTCAGACACGTACAAAGAAAATCGGACCTAAGGTAAGGGAAATATCACAATCTCATTTTTATCTGAGATTGTTTATACTTTAGTATTTACTGGGGTGTATTTTATCATCCAAATCCATGTTTCATAAACATGTAATATTATTTCCATCCACCTAAAATTGTTTAAATCCATTTTTACCCTTCGGTGAGTTTTTAGTAAAAGAAATGAAAGGAATCTTTTGTCGTTTTTCGTACGAGGTACTTTTTGACGTTTCCGACAAAAGTACGAAGAAGGTTTTTTTAACTTATACGGAATGAATGGATTTCTAAAACATTATTTCCAAGAATTTTCCTTTACAAGTATTCAAGTTTATTTTTAATCAACTTATTTTAGTTTAAAATTGTATGACATGTTAAGAAAGGAAAAGTGTTTTTGAAGTAGAAATGATATTTTTCTTCAAGAATGGAGTTCAAGTATTTTATCAAAATTATTTTCCATCTAAGATAATAAAAGGGTTCTGTTTTTATCCCTATTATTACATGGATTTGATTATGTTGTGATGGAAATATATTTTTTTCTTTATCTTATATTAATTGTTTTATGATGTCATGTTGTTTAAGAATCCCATTTTTATTACATGGGTTACGCTATGATGTATGGTTTATGATTATGTGGCACACATAAGAAAGGATTCATTATAAGATGGGTGGGACCTATATCTCCCTCCAATGCATTGGGTAAGGATTTTATATCTCATGAGATAGACATGGCTAGAACGGTAGGTTATACCGGTTCAGTGAAACAGGACTGGAACGAGGGTGACTCGGTTCAGAAAGGGACTTTTTCCACTAAGATAGTCTTGGCAATGAGTCATGACTAACAAGAAATGATTTTCCATGATTATGTGTGCATAACACAAAGTTTCAAGTTTCATGTTATGATTATGGGGATCTCATTTTCACTTCTATGATTTGTTCCATGTTAAGATATTATGATCTCTTTTGCAGGTTATGATTTTCAAAAAGATATGATATGATTTTTATTTCCTTTATTTTCCCTTGCTGAGCATTTGAGCTCACCCTTTTATGTTTTCTTTTCCCCAGGATATAAAGAAAGGTTTTAGGTTAAAAAAAAGGGAAGATCATTTTGGGAGATATTGAAGATCTTTCACCACGATTAGAATATTACGGTCCGAGTTTCCAAAGACACTAAACTATTACGATCCTTGTGTGTGTGTTTTTGTTATGTACCAAGTATTCCGCAAAAGTAATGTAATTTCCATGTACGTCAAGCTTCAGGTCTCTACATTGTGATTCACTTATTATTATACTCATGTATCTGATATTTTTAACCCTTACTGAGCATTTGAGCTCACCCTTTCATTGTTTACCTTCAATAGGTGATGAAGAGAAGGTCATTGATTGAGTTCATGTGGTTGTAGTTTTTAGTTTTGTTATGTATTGTATCTTGTAACCATTTTCCATGTAATTTGTGTTACATCAATGTTTCTAGTTTCTTCAGGATTTTTCATTCTTTCTAACCATGCCAATATGACAAGTAATGCACAGGCTCCTGCCAAGAGGGGTCGGGGTGTTACATAAAATGGGAATCCTTTAATGTGGATGGAATGGTTCCAACATTGTTTTTAGGAGTTTAGGTAGAGCATGAAAGCTATCCCCATCTTAATATTGCCAAAGGAGGGTGTCCATTATGTAGTGTTCTATGATCCCTTAGATACTAAACTTGGTTATGTCCTAATGCAGAGGTAGGTAGTGATTTCTTATTGGTCCAAGTAGTTGAGACTGTATAAAAATAACTTCCTGGCACATGATCTTGAGATAGTAATCAAATAGATGCTCATGAAACAAGATTAGATATGATATGTGGTATAAGCTTAATGGACACCCAGATTAGATGTTTTAGATGTTTGAATTTTAAGAAACCGGGGTTGGTGACAAAAACACAGTTTTATAGGCCTTTTGGGCCTTTTGGTGGTTGAAAAAAACAATGGATCTATTTGAACATAGTTTGAGGACAACTATGGCATAGATCTCTTTGAAAGCTTTGATTTGATATTTAGAAGATCCCAAATGAACACTCTAATCAAAATTTCTTGATGTCTCTAGTTTGAGATCGATTTTTTACGTTTTTTGAAATTGTTATATATATTATTCCTTTGATTATAACATGATATAATTCTCATTTGGTTTAACCTCATTTCATAAGCTTTGATTTTACTAGTTTTGAATCTAAAACAGAATCCCCAGTCAATATTTATCATATTTATATGGTTTTCAGGGTTTTTAGGTGTTCTTCACATTTAACATCCTTCCAAATGGTTGTAACATCTGAATTTGGTGTCCTTTTTGTCTATATCACATATCAAATAGAATCATGCAAGGAGCTATATCCCTCAATGACCCACAGTAACCCTCGATCACCTCTATTGTGGTCAAAAAATCCACATAAAGCCTCCAAATGGGTATAACTTCTGTTACAGGTGTCTGTTAATGAAATATGTTTTTAAAATGTAGCCTTTATTAGCATGAGTAATAAATAACTGATAAAGGGGTTTCTTTATCAGTGCTTCTAAAAATGTTCTAATAAAGACCATCTGTTTATTAGAAATTTTTTATAAGCATTGATAAAGACCCCCTTTATAATCACTTTTTTAGAATCCATAATAAAGAACCCCCTTTATTAATGTTTTTTACAAGCACTGATATAGGGACCCATTTAACAGTTCTCTTTTTAGTGCTATTACAGACCTCCTTTATCATTAATCAATCTAGCACTGAGATAGGGGGTTTAAGAGAATTTATAGCAATCATTGTTGAAACCCTAGCATTGGATAAACTCAGTTTTGTAGTAGTGTACCTACTATGAGACCTTGTATTGTAAAATATCAACTATAAATGATCTTGATAGATATTCTTAAGGTTGAGACCATGTTATACTTTTCATAGGATGAATAATGGTACCAGTGAAATTTCTAGAGGTGGTGGTGAGGGATTTTCTTGCATACCCATTGGTATTACATCCATGTGCGGTAATTATGTACCAAGAAATATGAAATTAGTTTTGGTGGATAGTCATGAAGATTTGTATTGTATATTTTGTCTCTAGATTCCCCATTTTTCAGCAAGTGAAGGCTGATCACTAGGTTCCAATAGTTTTAGATCAACCCCTTGTGGTGATAGAGTGGATGTGGGATGATATATCTATAGAATTTGTGTTGGGGTTACCAAATATTTCTATGTGACAAAATTCCATAAAATTGATCATATATCAACTCACCAATCTTGACAACATCATAGACATTCATATACAGAGTTTAGTAGAGTGATTGGGATGTTTGTATGTATAGAAGATGTTCCAGATCCATTGAGCTCCCTTGATGAATTCAGACCATAATTATGACTTTATTTTGTAATTATGGAGGGAAATACACGAAGCATTTGGGACTCAGTTGAGTTCCACCATAGAATTTGACCCCCATGTTGACAGCTAGACTAAGTGGACCATTCAGGTCTTGGGGGACATGATAGATGCTTTAATGTTGGATTTTTCAATAGTTGGGAGGATCACCTACCCCTAGTTGAGTGTTTTTTACAATAATAATTACCATTAATCCATTGTTATGGCCCCATTCAAGGCCTTTTATAGGTGACCTAGAATGTTAACACATTATTGGGCTGGTCCATGTGAGTCAGCATTCACGGGACTAGAGTTGATGTGAGGTACGACATAGAAGTTGCAGATCATTTCATAGCAGATGAGGACTCCACAAATAGATCAAAATTTCTATACGGACTGACGATGAAGGCCTATTGAGTTTGAGGAGGGAGACCCTATGTTTATGATAGTATCACCTCAATCTAGATCATGAATATTTATTTTGGGAGGAAATATATGTATGAGATTCATTTTCCCTTATAAATATTTTGTAGATTTAGAGAGGTGACATGCCTCTTAGAACTATCACCATAGTTGGAATGGGTTCATGACATCATCCACGTGTCACAACTGAGGAGGTATGTGCCTGAATACTCACATATTATCAGCTGGGGTGAGATAAACATTTAGAATGGTGTTACCTTTGCTGAGTACCTGGTAGAGATTGAGGAACGGTAGGAGAGGATCCTTCGTGGGATACCAATTCACCTAATGTGTGTCTAGTGGAAGAATGGTAATCCTTAGGGAGAAACCTGGGAGTGGTATACTCAGATGCTATCCCAGTACCATCAAATTTTTCATTAGGTTTCACTCTTTTAGGGATGAAAATACCTAAGCTGTCGAGAATGTATTGACTCTAATTTTTTTCATGTATTTCTTTCAAATATCATATGGATTATTTTTTGAGCCATAAGATGATACTAAATGTGAATATAATTCCCATTTCTCCCAAAAATAATATTTCAAAAATATTAAAGATATTAATATCACGAGTGTGTAGTTTTCTTGAAAAATTCAAATAATTATAGAATGGGGGATCATATTGGAAATATGAGGTCATTGTTGAGTTCAGAGCATGGGTTTTACCCTAGGTGAGACATAATCTATGTTGGTGTCGATAGTTGGGCTTGAGATACTTCATTGGAGAATACTTAAATTAATAAAATTATTTTTATTTAATTATTAAATTTAAATCATATCCAAATAATATTATATATATACACTAATATAGACAATTTCCAAAGTTATCCACATAACCCTACAAATTGATAGAGATTGTTGGAGGAAATAATGGTGGATAAAATCAGATCTGATCTTTATTAAGGATTATTACTTTATCGGAGTTCACATATCTCACCAACGACGGTAATTCAAGACCATTATTTGTTAATAATCGATCCAATCTCTATGTTGTATGTTTTATTTATGTAAATTAAATCATTTTTGTTTACACTGGTTGGACTTGGATCAATTCCACAAATAATAATTGATTCTCTCAACAATGGTATATATATTTTTGATGGATTTATTTTTTAAGGGTTATTTGTGTATTTTTTTGTCTATTTCATTAACAATTGATTGAGGTAGAAAACAAAAAAAATGAATGTGTTTGTTCCTCACAAATTGTGTTTTATGGAGTTCTCTCATGTTTCTTCTCATGTTCATCGTAGGATTATTATTATTTCAATAATTAAATGAATACCTGGTATTTGGCCATTTCACAACCATTTGTTGGAGAAAAGAATCAAAAACATGGGTTTAATTCATGATCGATGTGTGATAATGATATAGTATGGTCATAGAAAGATCAAAAGAGATTGGTGATTACCGTTTATCATGGATTTTATGGAATGGATACACATGGTCTTTGTGGCCATTTCAGGAGTATATTCGAATTCTATATCATAGTCTTTAGTGAATAAAAGGTTATAAGACCCTAGATCCATGATTTGTGGTGAGGGTTTTTATGGTGGTGGTGTGGAGGAAAACACCATTGAGGAACTAGTGGATCAGGAAATCCCAAGTTACATAGTGTGTAACTTGTAATTACACGTCGCGTGGGACTCCCCTATGTGGTGATAGAGTTTATGTTGATAGAAAAATATCACACACTTTGTGAGCCATTCCACATGTCATGTAACACATATTGGGATCTTGTCATGTATCTCGTAGGACACATGGTCACAGGTAGGTCAGGATACACGAACATGACCAGAGTACATGGGTTGATCCATGTACACACACAAGGATAGCGGGCACATGTAAGGTTACAAAAAACCTCAAAACTCAATGTACACTTACTTACACACTCTGTACACTGAGGTTTACATGCCGTGTGAGGAAACACCACATGTCCAAACTAGGGGTTGGTTGGACACATCATGTACCCCATGTACATGTCGTGTACTGCTGGTACATGTTGTGTTCCCCCTTTAAGGGTGTTTGGAACCCTTTGTTTATTTATTTTTGACAAATATAGGTTGAGTGTGTTCCTTTGGTCCATCCAATTAAGGTTACAATGTGAAATTCTATCCACATCTATGGATTGTGATCCACTCTGGAGGGTGAGTCTAAGATAGTGTTTCTGGTGCCCTTACATGATACCAAAGTGTGATCCTCTATCATTTATTCTTTTACCCTTGGTTGGGTTTTTAGAATCATTGTGACCTCCAAACAAGGATTTTTGATCCTGTTAGGATGTTTCTATAGGGTTCATTGTATCATTGGAATGTGATCCTGAATATAGAAGGTTGATCTAGATTGGGTTTGTAGTGTCCCCTAGTGGTCCTGGTTGTGATCCCCCTTTTGAATATCGAGGCCTTCTAAGACCTATGAGTTTTCTTAGGTAGATCCCAATGATCATGACCTATTGGATTAGTTTCTCTAATGATAACATGCCTCTTGGAGTGGGTTCTCTCAAAACAATCATTTAATTGAACAGAATCCTATGGATAGAAGTTTGGTTGTGACCTCCTAGAGGAATGGAATCCTTACTGAGTATATCTAATTCTATTATGAAAGGATTTTTATATCCTTGTTATGCGTTGAATATTCTCCATTAATTGGGTTTCGTATTTTAGGGTGTCCTGCTGGGTATTTTTATAGACACCCATGAATGGGATCTTCCCGCATGTGTCGTGTATTATGCCAATGATGGACCTTTTGATGGTGTCCTAGGAGGATATGGAGTTGTAGTAGCATATCTTGGGCTAGCTAGATTGATGTGTTTACTGGGTGGTTTCATTTCATAGTAGTCATTTCCCTCTGAGCAGGTTGTAATCTCTCTAGTTTTTTGTTGGTCTTGTATTTGGACCCTTTATCATTTTTATTACTTTAATTTAGTATTCTGATTTGTGGGTCATATATGTATTCATACATTGGTTTTAGTTATTTTAAATTTTAAAATTGTATGGGCTTAAAGATGTGTGTGTGTACTGGTATATTAGTCCAATGCCTCCCATGTGTGTGATATACCAACCTAATAATAGTCAC